>OZ024874.1:1275000-2475000 GCA_964017185.1 Rugalucina vietnamica | reverse complement strand
GGCATGTGTCTTTGATTAAGACATCCCTTAAGTAAAGTTTTTAAATTGCAGTATATTAACATGTATCTGGCTATCGTCGCCGGTTTATAAAGGACAACTGATGAGGGTTCATTACCCGAAATTGCGCAATATGGTCCATACTACCTCCCTTTGAACATTTTTACTGCTTCCAAAGGATCATTTTTTTATATTTTATTTGTCATAATTTCACCAAATAACATCATATGATGATAATTGTCTTATTTATATTTTTGTTTCAGACATTTTCGATTAAACTCTGCAGTTTGATTATTCATAAGAAAGAGGGTGGGCCAGACAAGACAGACTTTCGTAAGCGACCTTTCATAAGCGACATAGTTTAAGTTAAGTTCGGGTAACTGAGTGGCCACCTATTGGAAAATCGCTGCTTACTCGGCTTACGATATGTTTTAAGTATAAGTATCTGATTGCCAATTCATTTTTTTCCTACCTCGGTTTTTGGAGTAAGAATTTCTTTCCGATTTTGCCTTTCCATGATCATTGCCTACTTGTACCTTTAGAAATATTAATTTAAGGAAATGATTACTCGCATCTGAAGTGACTGATAACAACTCTCATCTGAAATGACTGATAACAACTCTCATCTGAAATGATTGATAACAACTCTCATCTCAAGTGACTGATAACAACTCTCATCTGAAGTGACTGATAACAAAGAACCCGTTAATGGCATCGACAAATTGACATGCATACAGATTTGTAATTGAACGAAAACACTGAAAGAAGTTTTTCTGAAAAACTCATCTCGCTGACCAAGCTTTTGCCTACTTGTACCATTCTCCTTATTGTAAGACATGTTTTGTTTAGTTTTGCTTTATTTTAAAACAATTTTCACACTCATACGTAAACAATCATAAAATGTCGGTTGCTACTCTTCGTCTATCCGTTATAATTGGCTCCCTGCTTTTTATCTTTATGACATTCTTCCCGTCATTTATGTTTTTATTTTGTCATAATTTCAAAAAATAGCATCATATGATACATCGTGTCTAGTTTTTAATTCCATTTTTGAGACATCGTCAATAAAATCGCTGCAGTTGATTTCCTTAAGACCAGTTTGATTATTCATTAGAAAGAGGGTAGGCCAGACAAAAAAAGGTACAAGTAGGCAAAGATCAGGAAAAGGCGCAATCAGAAAAAGATTCCCACTCCAAAAACCGAGGTGGGAAAAAACCAAACTAACAATCAGGTACTTATAACATGAAACATATCGTAAGCCGAATGAGCAGCTATTTTCCCAATAGGTGGCCACTCAGTTACCTTAACTTAACTAAAAATATGAAAACATACACATCAGGAAAACATGTCCGTGTAATGTATACCCCCTTGAACCCCACTTTTATATAGCAAATCTGGGGTATGCAGGGGTATATCTATTTTTCTTATTTTTGCTCCAAAACATAGATTGTGGGTACTCGTTAGAACCGCCTCGGCGAGGCGGTTCTAACGTGTACCCACAATCTATGTTTTGAGCAAAAATAAGAAAAATATCAAAAAATTTCTAGAGAAATTTTCCAATTTTACAGCTGAAAAAAGTCTCTGTATATTGCATGGGCAAGTTTTCGTAATGATAAGGCGCCAACAGCACAAAAAATTTTATACACCAAGACACAAAACAAAAAGAAACACCACAGAAGCATCGACTTGGAACGATCAGTAACACAAAGTTACTTGCGGGCTTAAACCGGTTTTACATGGCCATAACCTCACCCTCAGCTTCTGCAGTGGTTCATAACATTTGGTTAGTTATTTGGTCCTCGTGGTGAATCTCTAACTAGTCAATGAATCATCAAGAACAAACAAATAAATCATGATAAACATCCTGATGAATCAAAAACCAGGACTCACAGACTTAGTAAGCTGCCCGACGATGGAGATCCCTGGGCGCCGAATAACCTACTAACTCCGGAGCAAAAGAAAAACACCAGTTGGACCCCGGAGGGCCAAGCAACAGACAAGAAGCTCCGGCCCCAACCAACTAAAATGAATAGCTTTATGTCGGGGCCATCATAGAGTCTGACGCCCGACCCACCGGCGTGCAATTAAAGAAGGCAGCATAGTTATCAACCATGATTGGGTTAAAAACTAAGCATGCAGACTGTCGCATAACATTTAAGTTATAACCTATACGTCTGTAACGTGTTATGATTTTTCTGAACTGAAACGAAAAATCATTAATTCCTTTAAGTTTCTTAAATTTGTAAACCAAGTCACCATAAAATTCAGGTTCCGAAAGGCCCTCACTTAAAAGCGTCTTTAACCCAACATTATATTTGGAAATCAATTCAAAGTCAGTTTTGAATAACACACTTTTATAATTGACCCATAATAACTTGAGTTGACGGCAAACGTTAACAGAAGGCTATCCGCACACAAAAACGTTTTCAACAAAAAAAGTATACCTAGGCAATGATCAGGATAAGACGCAATCAGAAGGAAATTCCCACTCCAAAAACCGAGTTGGAAAATACGTACTTATACAAGAAAACACATCGTTAACTGAGTGAATATAAATAAAACTGAGTACCTTTAAGATCAGTGTACACATCAATGAGAGGGATTGGCCATACCGCGGTTTCGGCTACTTAAGCCTCGTCAGAGCAGCTATTTCCCAATAGGCGGCCACTTAGTTACCCGAACGTAACTAAAATAATGAAAACGTACATAAGGTTCAAACAGCACTAAAATTCGACTCCAAAATATAAAACAAATAGAACCACAAAAGAAGAACCGCCTTTGAATTACTTGGGAGCTAAAACCGGTTTTACAGACGCCTAACCACACCCTCATCCGCAATGGTTCATAACATTTAGTTAGTTATTCGATCCTTGTGGTAAAGCTCTAAAATTATTTTCGAAAAGCTTTGTGAAAGCTGATAATCAAGCTGTTGTTATTTAGGCTTTATATTCGACTTCCAGGTACCTTGATGACCTTCTTAACATTGACAACCCTTATTTTGAAGGTGCAGTCTATCAAATTTATCCACCTGACTAACAGTTGAAAGTCGCCAAAGTCTCAAATACCGAAGCCCCCTTTTTTAGATTTACGTCTTTCTGTTGCTAATGGATTTGTTTGTTCTAAAATTTAGGATAAGCGCGATGAATTTGATTTTGATATAGTAAATTAGCCGTTTTGGATGATGACGTTCCTCGTCGTGCTTCTTATGGTGTATACATTTCTCAACTTATTAGGGTTGCTAGAGTCTGCAATCATGTTACGGACTTCAACGCTAGAAATCAATGTTAAAACGGTACAACTTCTCCAACAGGGCTATCGGTTTCATAATCTTCGAAAATCGTTTGCTAAATTTTATCTTAGACACTATGAATTGATTTCCAAATATAATGTTGGGTATAAAAAAGTACAAGTAGGCAAAGATCAGGAAAAGTCGCAATCAGAAAAAGACTCCCACTCCAAAAACCAAGGTGGGAAAAAAACAAACTAACAATCACGTACTTATACATTGAAAACATTTCGTAAGCCGAATGAGAGGCTATTTTCCCAATAGGTGACCCAATAATGTTGGGTATAAGTCGCTTTTATGTGAGGGCCTTTCGGAGCCAGAATTTTATGGTGACTTGGTGTGTAAATTTAAGAAACTTATAGTAAGGAATGATTTTCCTTTTCAGTTCAGAAAAATAATTACATGTTACAGACGTATAGGTTAAAACTTGAATGTTATGCGACAGTCTGCATGCTTAGTTTTTAACCCAATCATGGTTGATAACTATGCTGCCTTCTTAAAATGCACGCCGGTGGTCGTGCGTCAGACTCTATGATGGCCCCGACTTAAAGCTATTCATTTTAGTTGTTTGGGACCGAAGGTTTTTGTCCGTTGCTTGACTCACGGTTTTATTTTTTTTATTTTTTATTTTTTTTTTTTTTTTTTTGCTACGGGGATCTCCATCGTCGGGCAGCTTACTGAATCTGCTGAGTGCTCATTTTTATTTCATCAGGATGTTTATCATGATTTATTTGTTTGTCATTGATGATTTATTGACAAGTTAGAGATTCACCACAAGGACCAAAGAACTATTATTGTGGACCACTGCAGAAGCTGATGGTTAGGTTATGGCCATGTAAAATCGATTTAGTCCCGCCAGAAATCTGATATCACTGATCGTTCAAATGTGATATATCTGTCGTGGTTCTTATTGTTTTATGTCCTGGTGTTGAAGTTTTGTGTTGTTAGCACCTAGTTTTTTTTTTTTTTTTTTTTTTTTTTTTTTTTTTTTTTTTTTTTTTTTTTTTTGCTTTGTATTTGTTAAGTTTTGGTGGCTGAATGGGCACCTTTTGGGAAAATGGCTGCCCATTTGGCTTACAATATGTTTTCTTAGTATAAGTAACTGATTGTTAATTTAGTGTTTTTGGAGTGGGAATTTCTTTCTGATTGCGCCATTTCCTGATCGTTGCCTACTTTTACTTTTGTGAAAATAGCTTCTAGGCACAAGCTCCTATGCACATAGAGAACTCTAACTAAGCTAGAAGTCGCGAATACAATTTGACTGGTTCCATGATTAAGTATTAAGCAACTTGTTATATATAGATCATATTATATTAACAGGATTTCGTGTTCAATCTATTTCAATATGACGGTTAGGAAAATGAGTACAAATACCATTATGTATGTGAAATTAATTTCCCTGCACTCTAAAAAAGCACGAATGGTGCTTATCTCGGATATAAATATAAATTAATATGTAATCATTGAAACTAACAACCTGTCTGTCGGTATGTATTTCTCTTGCATTACAGGTAATTTTATACGAAGATACATTGATTACATGTCTGTAAGAGTTTTAAAATGTCTTTCTGACTGCGCCATTTCCTGATCATTGCCTACTTGTACCTTCTTTATGCTCTTGCTTCGAATAACGATACCCCGTTGTAAAACAGTCATTTCAAACAAAGTGCATCTAAGTGAATGGATTATCCAGAAGGATATTTGTCATAGCTTCATTTTATGAACCCAACTTTATAACTGTCTCATAAGAACTATGTTAACAGAGAAATTAATAGCCGGCTGTTGTTTTCTAATACACTGAGCGCCTATTCTATTCTCATGTTACATAATCAACGTCTCACATCCCGATGTAATATATGTCATAAATTGGCTAAATGTGACCCGCGGATTACTTCTAGAATTTAACCACACTTCCCGCAGACATCTTGTCTGGCAGAAGCAACAATAATCACTTAAATGGACAAGAACATCGATACAGTTACCACTTTAAACTTTTGTTTTCCTTGTATGAAACCGCTGGCAGTCTTCCGTATAAAACGTCATCATTTGAGCCGCCTCATGGGAAAACCGACAATATGCCGAGGCGAAAACAAAGGCGCAGATCAGCTTCGCAGAAACTGCGAAGCTGATCAGCGCCTTTGTTTTCGCTACTCGGATAGTACAATTCCTCGTCTCTTAAATCCGAAATTTCAAACTTCTAGCTCTTTTCTGGCTTGTACAAGTCGGTTTGTGTCGGACCTGTTCGGAAACCACATGTTGGTTTTCCCACGAGGCGGCTCATTTATAGCTATGGTCACTTTCATGTACAGCGTTTTAGCATCACGGCTTAGTTTCATTGCATGCTTCTTGGTGGTGCGTTGATGAATTGGCGATACGTCAATTTGTTACATGTATACATGTACAGGGTGACAATTAGCATGCCAATTCTCAAAGGCAATGTATATGTCACTAAGGTTAGGTAGCAGTAAGCCATTATCAGGAAATCGCGCAATAAGATCGAAAGTCCCATTCAAAAAACCGAGGTGTATGTTTTTCTTCTTTAATGCAATGTTCTATATTATCATATCTCATATAAATTTCCCATTTAAAACTTCCCTAAGCCGGAGGGTGAAAATACTTACCTCGCATGCGCATAAAATAAGCGCGTACAGTTCGTATTTTTGAAAATTTTTGTTATCTCCACGTCGGTAACTTCAAAACACACAATTTTAATAATATTTTGATCAAAGTAAGTAAAGCAAACATATTTGAATAATAAGGGCTAAATTTACGTTAAAAACGTGATTGTTGTGATGACGTCACGTAAATGGGAAATAACGTTTCGAAACGTCCTTCAAAAATTGGTATTACCTTATCAAATCGAATGCCATTTTTTATTATTTTAGTCAATTTCGGTATGATAGAAGAAATACAACATTGCTGAGAGGGTGATAGTAAAACTTTTCACTCTTCGAATTTCATTGTCGTATTCAAGTATAATCAGTACCTCAGGGTGAAATTTCTTACTATCACCCTCTCAGCAATGTTGTATTTATATACTGACCATTCCATGACGGTTCTGCTGTGATTTATCTTGATTGCTGTCTGTTTATACTCCTCACTTTAGTTTTTGTTGCTGCTAGCCGCATTCCACCTTGCCTGAGAGAGAGAGAGAGAGAGAGAGAGAGAGAGAGAGAGAGAGAGGCGAATTTGGCCGTTTTGCTCTTCAAGTACGGTAAAAATCTATAGGTTTTCTTTTATTCTATTATTCTACTTTCTTTCCCGTCGAGTATATGAGTTGAGCTTCTAAATCTGATCGCATCAATAGTTTGTCTTTCTACTCTATACCGGGCCAAGAGTAATTATTTTACAAAACTGATCAGAAATGAAAGTTCAGAATTCCGACTTAATGACCTCATTTCATGCAACCAAATTTAAAGTGGAATTACGCTGTAGCATAGTTAGATTGCATTTGAATATTTGATGACTCAAGTATTCTTTTGGAAAATGCACTGACTTAAAGAATATCCAGGCTTTGTATATAAAGGTACAAATAGGCGGCGCAATCAGAAAGAAATTCCCACTCCATAAACCGAGGGGTGGGGAAAGACTAAAATTACACTTAGGTACTAATACCAAGAAAACATATCGTAAGCCGAGTGAGCAGCTATTCTCCAAAGGCGGCCACTCAGTTACCCGAACTGAACTAAAATATATAAACGTACATAAGGCTCAAACAGCACAACAACTCGATTCCAAAACACAAAACAATAAGAATCGCAACAGAATTATCGCCTTGGAACGATAAGTAATATAAAATTACTGAGGGGTTTAAACCGATTTTACAGGCGCCTAACCTCACCCTCATCTTCTGCAGTGGTTCACAACATTTAGTTAGTTGTTCGGTCCTCGTGGTGAATCTCTGTAAAACCGGTTAAAGCCCGCCAGTAGTTCTATATTACTGATCGTTCCAAGGCGATACGTCTGTGGTGGTTCTTATTATTTTACTCGTGACTGTATGGTCCCAAAAATTAAAACATGGGCCCTACCTAACTGAGCCTTGTCAATACCAGTTTGAATATCTCGTAGCAGGGCTTGACTTGGTCTTAATTGAAAACACTTATAACATAGTGAAACGCCATGAACTACAATTGCTTTGTTTCTTTCACCGTTTAGTCTAACAATCGCAAAGTCAAGTTAGTAACAGTAATTTTACCAGTATTTTGGCGTATATATCGGAAGTTACACAAGCTTGTTCTGTCCAAACATTGTGCATTTGGTTTCACTTAGTTTTTTTGTTTTTTGTTTTTTGTTTTTTTGTTTTTTTTTTCAAATTTCCGTTAACCTCCAACAGTATAGTCGTTGGACACCATGACTGATGTGTCAAGCTAATTCCACTTTTAAAATGTGACATTTTAACAGACACATCCACCTGTTTCCAGCCATATTTTGCACTTTCTATTCGACCATACACATCTTTCTTTGGCATTAAAATATTTGTTGTATCCTTTCATACAATTTTAGCCTGCTTTGACGGATTCCCTTCAGCTACATAACATTATTAGATCCCACTCAAAGTATTTGCTACAAAACATTTATTGTTATGTCATCTCAGATGAAAATCTCAATTCCTTAAAAATGTTCTTTTGATTGATTGCCTCTGGGGTTTTGCACTAGAACTTTATTCCACATTCATTGAAAAATATAGTGTTACATTAAATGCACGGAAAGCAGTTCTTTTCAAATCATCTTAAAATTCTCGTGAGGTACGTGCTGACAATGTATGATTGATGTATTGTGTCTAAGAAAGAATTACACATTAGAATATATATGAATTATCAATATGTGTGCGGACAGAAACCATCGCGATAATTTCTGCATTTTACAACTCTTTTCAAGAAACAGCTATAAACTCATTTCTAAGATAAATGTTTTCGTAAATGTGTCCCATGCATTTTTTTTTTTTTTTTTTTTTTTTTTTTTTTTTTTTTAATCCCATAAATCAATTTCTGATTATTCTTGGGAGGTGTACATTGTACACTCCGGTGTGTATGCAGGATGAGCCTACATGCATAAGGATAGAACCTGTTTAGGGATCTTTAACCTGCACAGGGGGCCTCCAGTTTACGTACCGATCCAAGGACGGCGCACTGTATCATGTCATTCCTGCAAATGACACGAAGGGAAGCATGTTCGGACCATTAAATTATCCTCGCCGCCGGCGGGGATCGAACCTGGGACCTCTAGCACAAGACGCCAGTGCAATAACCACTCGGCTACCTCGCTTCCTAACAAAATATAGTTGAAAATACACAATCTTTCAGGTGAAATTATTATTTATAATATAAAAATACACTTTGTTCCGCCATAGTAAAACGTACACGTACGCAATGATCAGCAACAGGCGTAATCAGAACGAAATTCCTTCTCCACAAACCGAGGTGGGGAAAAACTAAATTGACAATTAGGCACTTATACTTAGAAAACATATCGTTAGCCAAGTGAACAGCTATTTCCCAACAGGCGGCCACTCAGTTACCCGAACTTAAATAAAAATATTAAAACGTACACAAGGTTAAAACAGTACAACAATTCCACACCAAAACATAAAACAAATGGAACCACAACTAGATAAACTCAATTCTATTTTATACTTTTTTGTAGTATGACTTTTTTGTGTTTCCTTTGAAATGTTCATTGCAGTGTATATTAAGTTCGATACCCCTGAATATCAAAGAAGGCGGGCCTTCAAACCCAAAGGAATAAAAACCGTTTAAGCTTACTAATGTTGGACGCTATTGTTAAGTACTGATTTGTAAATTAGTGTACCTCAAAGTCATTGAATATATATGACTGAAAGTTTTGAGAGCTGTAAGTTTCATCAATATCGATCCCTCAGTCCTTTTAACAATTTGTTAGAAAAAGTAAAATAAAGCGAGTCGAAGACAAGCTGTTTTTTACTATTTTTTCTATGAGGTCTTTAACTAACTTGTAGTATGACACAACACAAATTGGCAGATCCGTACTGAAACTTCTAATATCAGGAAGTTATTGTATTGTTATCTTTCCGCCCCTTTGGGGTCCGCCTTTTTAATATTGACTTGCATTGGAATTAATGTTACAAAAACGTCAAAGGAAAAACAGAAAGTCATATTAGAATTTGTCATATTATATTTATTATACATTTTCGAATGGGAACGAGTGCAGTTCGGTTAACTTTTAAAATACAAATATGTGGGCAGCATTTTCTGTCATTATTTAATATATATGATCGTATCTCTTTCCGAGGATTATCATATTACCCAATCAGTACCATTAAAATGATATATATGATCTGTACTCGATCAGCATGATTCTAAAAACGTAAAGTAGGCAACGATCAGGAAAAGGCGCAATCAGAAAAAGATTCCCACTCCAAAAACCGAGGTGTGAAACAACTAAATTAACAATCAGGTACTGTTACCATGAAAACATATCGTAAGCAGAATGAGCTGCTATTTTCCCAATAGGTGGCCACTCAGTTACCTAAACTTAACTAAAATATGAAAACATACATATGACACAAACATTACATACATTTCAAACAACAAGACAAAAAAAAAACCAATAAGAACCAGCACAAAAGTATCGCCTTGGAACGAAAAGTATTTTTTTTCAAAAGCCGATTGCTAACATTAGAATACGAAATGTAAGAAAGAATAGAAAATACGTTTATTTTTAAGTCATTATTAATTGAAGATCTTATAAGAGTTTGCATCACTCCATTTCGTACAAAATATATACCTGACACATAAAAACACATATAGTTACAGTTCTACTAAAATCGGTTTAACAGAATGATCAGAAGTGCTGACAACATATCACTGATATTTCTTGTAAAACATTCAATTTACTGATGTATTGCATACCTCTCCGAATCACGGATCAAAACAGTGATCACGAAAACTGGACATGAATTAAGTGTTTAAAATTTTTTTGTGCTGTTGGCGCCTTATGTATGTTTTTATATTTTTAGTTAAGTTAAGGTAACTGAGTGGCCACCTATTGGGAAAATAGCTGCTCATTCGGCTTACGAAGTGTTTTCATTCTATAAGAACTGATTGTTAGTTTGGTTTTTTCCCACCTCGGTTTTTGGAGTGGGAATCTTTTTCTGATTGCGCCCTTTCCTGATCTTTGCCTACTTGTACCTTCCTACTCCAAAAACCGAGGCGGGAAAAAACCAAACTAACAATAAGGTACTAAGACCATTTATACATTTAGTAAGCCGAATGAGCAGCTATTTCCCAATAGGTGGCCACTCAGTTACCTAAACTTGACTAAAATATAATAACATACATAAGGCGCCAACAGCACAAAAAATAAACACCAAGACATAAAACAATAAGAACCACAACAGAAGTATCGCATTGGAATGATCAGTAACACAAAGTTACTGGCGGGCTTAAACCGGTTTTACAGGATCCTAACCTCACCAGCAACTTCTGCAGTGGTTCATAACATTTAGTTAGTTGTTCGGTCCTCGTAGTGAATCTCTAACTAGTCAATGAATCATCATGGACAAACAAATAAATCATGATAAATTCCATGATGAATCAAAAACGAGGACTCACAGAATGAGTAACCTGCCCGACGATGGAGATCCCTGGGCGCCCAATAACTTACTAACTCCGGAGCAAACGAAAACCACCAGTTGAACACCGGTGGGCCAAGCAACGGACAAGAAGCTCTGGCCCAACCAACTAAATGAATAGCTTTATGTCCGGCCCATCACAGAGTCTGACACCCGACCCACCGGCGTGCAATTAAAGAAGACAGCATAGTTATCAACATTGATTGGGTAAAAAACTAAGCATGCAGACTGTCGCATAACATTTAAGTTATATCCTATACGTCTGTAATGCGTAATGATTTTTTCTGAATTGAAAAGAAAAATCATTCCTTCCAATAAGTTTCTTAAATTTGTAAACAAAGACACCATAAAATTCTGGTTCCGAAAGGCCCTCACGTAAAAGGGTCTTTAGCCCAACATTAAATTTGGAAATCAGTTAATAGTGTCTGCGATAAAATTAGACATGGTTTTTCGAAGTTTATGATACCTATAGCCCTGCTGAAGAAGTTTGGCTGTTAAACATTTATTTCGTGCATTGAAGTCCGCAACATGATTGCAGACTCTAGCAAACCTAATAAGTTGTGAAAAGTATACGCCATAAGAAGCACGGCGAGGAACGTCACCATCCAAAAACGGAAAGTTTACTATATCAAAATCAAAGTCATCACGTTTATCATAATTTTTAGAAGAAACGAATTCATTTGCAATAGAAAGATGTAAGTCTAAAAATGGGGCTTCGGTATCTGTGTTGTTTGCTTTATTCAACTGTAGTTCAGGGGGATAAATTTGTTTGACCATGCCTTCAAAATAAGGGTTGTCAATGTTCAAAAGGTCATCGAGGTACCTAAAGGTCGAATTAAAGGCCTCGATAACAGCTTGATTGTCATGGTTAAGAGAATCCATGAAGTCTCTTTCGTAGCAGTATAAAAATAGATCAGCTACGAGAGGGGCGCAATTGGTATCCATCGGGATTCCAACAATTTGTCTGTATAACTTAATCCCAAATCTAATATAAACATTATCCAGGAGATAGGATAAGGCATCGCATACATTCTGACATGACCAAAGTGTATAATAGCAATTAGCATGTCGTCGTGAATTTCCAGATTCCTGGAATAGTAAAAAGGTACATGTAGGGAATGATCAGGAAATGGCGCAATCAGAAAAAAAAATCCCACTTCAAAACCCGTGTTGGAGAAAAAAACTAAATTGATAATTAGGTACTTATACTTAGATAACATAAAGCAAGCCGAGTGATTAGCTATTTCCCAATAGGCTGTCACTCAGTTACTTGAACTTAACTTAAACTATGAAAACATACATACGTTTCAAATCATGGCGTACACATGTCTTATTGTTTTGGACCCCGAGATACCTTTCACTCTGCCTGAGATGAAAGGCATCTCAGGTACAGATGGTGCAAATTACAAAGTAATAAAATAATTAACTCCCCCAGTGCTACTGTGGTCATTATGCAAATTTTGCTATAGTTATCTTGTGATTAATTATCTGTTGATAACTGATATATCTGTATAAAAATCAGAATATTTAATTTTACATTTTAGACGAAAACGAAGTAAAAATTCATAATTATCAGAATCTTTTGAATAAAATTGCATTTTCAACCCGTTTTCTACGTGAAATATTAACGATTTTGCATATTGATGAAAATATTTTTTATCTGACAAGATCAGCTAATTACACACCCCCTGCAGTGAGCTGCTGCATCAGCAGCACTTTATTGCCCAGTTTTATAGTTGAAACCATATGCCAACTTCATGGTTCAGGGAAGAAAAAATGCACAGAAATTTTATAAGAGATGTGTACGCTATGAGTACAACACTTCATCTTCAAAACATAAAAAATAGAACCACAACAGAAGTATCGCCTTCGAACGATCAATAAAGTAAAATTACTGGAGGGGGGCTTAAATCGATACTCAGATATTTATGATTTCTTCTTTTTGTACATATAAGTATACTGAGCCAGTTTTACAACTTAACACAAAGAAATTCAATATTTCTTAAAATCGAAGATTTTCTTTGATGACTTTTTTCAACATACCTATAGGTCCATTGATTCAATAGACAATCGGTAAGTTTAATTAATGCTTCATTGCCCATACATGTCCAGGGTAAAATATAAATATAGAGAAAGCAGTAGCATGAAGTTCTCTTCACTGAAGAGTCCCGATTTTGTTTAGAGAAAGCGGACGGTCCTGTACGGATGTACCGGAGACCTGGAGAACCTTTTTTTTTTTTTTTTTGTTTTGTTTTTTTTTTTTTTGTTTTTTGTTTGTTTTTTTTTGCTGCAAACCATGCAGTACAAATGGAAAACGTTTATGTTAGACACGTTTACATGTACTCTGACGATCGGCCCGTATAGTCGAATCCGTTTCTTTTCAAATCAATCATCCATTATGCCGAGATTGACTATCTAAGATCGGGGCCGGACCATTGGCCTGTTGCAGGCCGGAAATTCGAAAGCGACTGTCTCCAGACTTTTGAGGTGTAGCCGTTCCACTGTCACCAGATTATGGAGCATTCCCACAGACAGGTGAGTAGACATTGTAAATCGTTTGAGCTGATTTTGGTCGACATTTGTGACAAATTGATGTCGATTTAGTGCATTTCCTTTAACCATTCCATTCCTGTATTAGTGTATGTAAAGAACTCGCACTTTATTTTCAGGACAAGTGAATAACTTGCCTCGCCGGAGTAGGGGTTTGTCACCACTCAGGCCCAAGATCAGTACACTCATCTTCAACACCTACACAATCGCCAAATTCCAGCCACAAGAACGGCTGCTGCGACTTTTGGCACTCATAATTGCCCTATATGCTCACAAACTGTCATCAAGCGGCTACGGGAGCAATTACTCAAAGCAAGACGTCCCTACGTTGGCCCTGTTTTGACGCCACGACGCCCGCCTCCAATGGTGTAGAGCCCATCGTCCATGGTTGGCAAAGCAGTGGCATGAAGTTCGGTCCCGATTCTTTTTGAGAAAGCGGACGGTCGAATACGGGTACACCGGAGACCTGGAGAACGATATGCGGACGATTGTGTATTGGAAGCCAATCGATACAGAGGGGGCTCAGTCATGATCTGTGGCGGTATTTCTCATGATGACACGACAGACATTGTAGTAGTCAGGGAGAACTTGAGCGCACAAGTGCATGGGGATACCATACTAACTCCAGCTGTTATCAGCTGTCATCAACAGGCGCCGTCGACACACTGTGTTTCAGCATGAAAATGCTCGGCCCTTTCGGCCCGGTTGACAAAGCAGTTTCTCACAGCCAACAATATTGACGTGATGCAATGGCCGGCATTTTCTGCTGATCTTTCACCCATAGAGCAGATTTGGGATGAATTGGATAGACGTGTGCGGAATCGACCATATCATCCCCAAACTCTTGTCCAGTTTAAACAGGCTCCAGGTATGGTGTAACCTTCCTCTCAGACTTTTCAGACGTTACTTTCGTTCGATGCGTAGCAGGTGTAATGCGGTAATCGCGGCAAGGTCAAGAGGGGCCATACAAGATATTGATTGTCTGTCTGATTTATTTTAGTATCCTGATCGATTGAACGGCGGTTTTCTCAATAACGACAAACGTTACGAATAAACTGAAGCCGGCAAAATGTCAACAATTAGTTTCTTTTTAGCTCACCTGAGCCGAAGGCTCACAAGGTGAGCTTATAGGATGGCCATGATCCAGCGTCCGTCCGTCCGTCCGTCCGTCGTCCGTCGTCCACAATTTCAAAGATCTTCTTCTCTGAAACCGCTTGGCAGATCTAGTGAAATTTTATGTGGAGCCTCCTTGGGTAGTGGCATTTCAAGTTTGTTCGCGAAATCTAGGTCACATGACCAAGATGGCCGCCACGCCCATATATGGTAAAAACCCTTCAAAAATCTTCTTCTCCAGAACCGGTAGGCCAATTTCCACGAAACTTGGTATGTAGCATCGGGGACTTCAGCCCATTATAGTTTGATAAAATGATGACCCTTGGATGACCTTGACCTATTTTACGGCAAGGTCAAATTTGGAAACATAGGCTTTTACATGGGAAAAAGTGAAAACTATGGATTTTTTGAAAACTATTGCAGCATGAGGCCTGAAAAGTGGTAGATGCAAACAACTAATGGAGTAGATGAAGGTATGTGATTAATTTAGGTCAAGGTCATCTCTTGACCTTGGCCAGTCTGTCGTCCATTCGCACTTTTCAAAGATCTTTTTCTCTTACACTGCTGGGCCAATCAAAGTGAAATTTTATGTGGAGCATCCATGGGTAGGGGAAACGAAAGTTTGATCGCGAAATCCAGGTCACATGACCAAGATGGCCGCCACGCCCATATATGGTAAAACCACTCAAAAATTTTCTTCTCCAGAACCGGCAGGCCGATTTTCATGAAACTTGGTATGTAATATTTGGGACTCCAGCCCATCATAGTTTGATAAAATGATGACCCTAGGATGACCTTGACATATTTTACGGCAAGGTCAATTTTGGAAACATAGGCTTTTACATGGGAAAAAGTGAAAACTTGGTTTTTTTTTTGAAAACTATTGCAGCCTGATGCTTTAAAAGCGGTAGATGCAAACAACTAATGGCGTAGATGAAGGTATGTGATTAATTTACGTCAAGGTCATCTCTTGACCTTGGCCAGTCTGTCGTCCATACACACTTTTCAAAGATCTTCTTCTTTGAAACTGCTGGGCCAATCAAAGTGAAATTTTATATGGAGCATCCATGGGTAGGGGAGACGAAAGTTTGATAGCGAAATCCAGGTCACATTACCAAGATGGCCGCCACCCCCATATATGGTAAAAACCACTCAAAAATTTTCTTCTCCAGAACCAGCAGACCAATTTTTGCGAAACTTGGTATGTAGCATTTGGGACTTCAGCCCATCATAGTTTGATCAAATGATGACCATAGGATGACCTTGACCTATTTTACGGCAAGGTCAATTTTGGAAACATAGGCTTTTACATGGGAAAAGGCGAAAACAATGGGTATTTTGGAAACTGTTGCAGTCTGAGACCTGGAAGTTGCTAGATGCAGACAACCAATGGAGTCAATGAAGGTAAGTAATTAATGAAGGCCAAGGTCATTTCTTGACCTTGACCCAAAGTCATTTAAATATCAAAATTAAAATTATGGTTTTCTCATAAATCACTGGGTTTGGAAACTATTGCAGCCTGAGACCTGAAACTTTGCAGATGCAGACAACTTAAGAATTCAATAAAGGTGTGTGAGTATTCAAGGTCAAGGTCATTTCATGATGACTTAATACTCTAGGATCAGGCTTCAGGTGAGCGTTCTCAGGACCAATGGTCCTCTGGTTATTACAAAATATTCGTATTTCTGTGATATATTCATTACGGAAAAATACAACTTTTTCTGTCGCGTTGCGTTATATGTTTGCCTCAGTATACCTAATTGTTAATTTTGTTTTCCAACCTCAGTTTTTGGAGTGGAAATTTCATTCTGATTGCGCCATTTCCTGATCATTGCCCACTTTTACCTTTCTTGTTATTTAGATGTTGTGACTTTGTCATTATTTCAACAAATAACTTCATATGATTATAATTATGTCCAGTTTATTTTTTTTTAGACATCTTAAATTGAATCGCTGCAAATGGCTTCTTTATGCGCAGTTTGATTATTCAAGAAGATACGTCTGTAGTTGTTCTGATTGCTTTTTGTTTTGGTGTTGAGTATTTGTGACGTTTGTAAATCATGTACGTGTTCATATTTTAGTCGAGTTCGGGTAACTGAGTGACCGCCTACAGGAAAATAGCTGCTTACTCACCTTACGTTATCTTCTCTTAGTATAAATACACGTACCTGAATGTCAATTTAGTTTTTCCATCTGGTTTTTGAGAATTTCTTAATGATTGTAACATTTCCTGATGATTGCCTACTTTTTTACTTTAATAAGTGAATTTTAATATTTTGAGGAAATAAAAACGTACATCTGAAGTAACTGATTCTTAAAAATCTTTATGACATTCACAACTGGACAAGCACACAGACTAGAACTGAACAAAAACATTGAAAGAAGATTTTCTGAACAAAGAGTGAATTAGTTCCATAAATTGCTGATTAAGCTTTTTCCTTATTTTAGGACATTTTGGTTAACTTTTGCATTATTTTAAGATAAATTTCCGTGTCGCGGAAAAGTCTAACCGTACATCATCCTTAGTGCAAATTATATTTTCTTTTTGGTCCTTTGAGATCAGCAAGGGTATTCTGAGAATCAGAAAATTATTAATATCGGAATTGATTCGTTTTCTGAACATCGTTTAATATAGTTGGTCCCATTTGGATTATACTAGTCTTTGTATCGACTACAATGTTGAAAGTTGCAAACTACAGTAATTCTCTTTGGCTTCATGTCGCCGAGTCTATAGGGTCACTGAAGAGGCTTAATTCGCCCAAAACTCCCCTTTCTCGTTAATATGTTTAGTGCTCTTAAAGGATTTCAGTTTTATATTTTATTCACATTAAAAAACTTATTGAGTTATTGGAATGGGAATTTCTTTCTGATCGCGCCTTTTCCTTATCGTTGCCTACTTTAACCTCCCCGTACATAAAAATCATAAAATGTCTGTTGTTACTCTTCGACGATCCGTAATAATTGGCCCTCTGCTTCTTATTTTTTATGGTTCCTGTCTTTAATATCTTTTCATTTTGTCATAATTTCAACAAATTACATCATATGATACATCATTTCCAGTTTTTAATTCCATTTTTCAGACATCGTCAATAAAATCGCTGCAGTTGATTTCTTCGAGAGCTGTTTGATTATTCATTAGAACGAGGGTGGGCCAGACAAGACAGTTTTGAATAACACACTTTCATAATTTACCCTCTATAATTTGTGTATATTAGAGCGTACCGTCGAGATGGCCGATGTTAAATAGCATTTTGTGACATTGATGAAGTTGATGAAAGCATTGAAAGAAGATTGTATGCACAAACAGAAAAGGTAAAACATGTTTTGGTCCTTTGAGATCAGTGTGGGTTCTCTGAGGAATTAGAAAGGTACAAGTAGGCAAAGATCAGGAAAAGGCGCAATCAGAAAGAGATTCCCACTCCAAAAACCGAAGTGGGAAAAAACCAAACTAACAATCAGGTACTTATACCATAAAACATATCGTAAGCCGAATGAGCAGCTATTTTCCCAATAGGTGGCCACTCAGTTACCTTAATTAAAAATATGAAAACATACATAAGGCGCCAACAGCACATAAAAAATTTAAACACCAAGACATAAAACAAAAAGAACCACCACCCTAACCCTAACCCTAACCCTAACCCAGAAATTCATTATCAGTTTAGATTCATTTTATATATAATTTGCTCTGTTTTGATAATACAAGTCTTTGTATCGACTACCCAACTGAAAGTTGCAACATTACAGTATTTCCCTTTGACTCCATTCTACCAAATCTAAAGGGTCACTGAAGAGGCTTAAGTAGCCGAAACCATGGTATGGTCCATCCCTTTTTTTCATTGATATGCTCACTGCGTTTAAAGGAGCTCAGTTTTATTTTTATTTCGAACTTGTGAATCAGCTGAGCTGTGACATATCAGTTAAAGTTTTCGATCACATAAAGCTGGTTTCACCTCCCATTCCAAGTAATTTTTTGTTACTGGCCGTTAAAATTACTTAACTTCTATTGTGGTTCCCTTTAAACTATTCGACTGCCTTAGGGAATGAGCTGCTTGTTTAGATGGTCGATTGTTCTACCTTTGTATAGTACTTTTATTGTTATTTTGGTAGTTTCTCATTTGCTGGTTAGCAGTTTTCGGTGAAAATTTGGCTCCGGATTCGCCGGTTCTTGCTCATTGCTTACGTGTTTGTCTGTTTTATATTTGCGGAAAAGGTGGTTAAAAAATAACTAAAGGGAGTAATATCTCATTGAGCCGCCGCATTGGAAAATCGACAATCTGCATAGGCGAAAACAAATGCACAGAACAACTTCGCAGTAACTGCGAAGCTGATCAGCGCCTTTTTTTCGCAACAAGGAAAGTTCAATTCCTCTTCATTCTAAATTCAAAATTTAAAGCCTCTTACAATCTTCTTTGACCGTACAGCCCGGTTTGCGTTGGACCTGGTCGGAACCCAAATTGTTGGTTTACTCACGCACAGGATCGTTTATTATTATGAATTACAAGGCAATACCATCAACATAATAACCACCAAAAGCACAACATTTAAGCTCCTGCTTACAGCCATTCGACCAGAAAACTTATATTCTATGCGGGTGGTATATTCAGATTACCTGATGTGATTTTCAAGTCCTAACTATGTATAGAAATTGATGAAACTTGAAATGCAATTATAAATGTCTTCATAAGACGTGTCTCAATGTTATATTGCATTTCAAACCACAATCTAAGAATTGGTCAGAAATGCATTTTTCTCTCCTTCCACAGTAATATTGTTGATGTTTACTTGTAGCGGTTCTTTTCCCGGATGACCCTAGCTGTTTGTAGGATAAAAGCATATTACGTCAAACTTAACAACAGAAATAATATACATTACGAAAACTTTCCAATGCAATATACAGAGAATTTTTGAGGTTTCAAAATTGAAAAAGTTTACCTGAAAAATTTTGATATTTTTCTTATTTTTGCTCAAAACATAGATTGTGGGTACACGTTAGAACCGCCTCGCCGAGGCGGTTCTAACGAGTACCCACAATCTATGTTTTGGAGCAAAAGCAAGAAAAATAGGTATACCCCTGCGAACCCCAGTTTTACTATATAAAAATGGGATTTGAGGGGGTATACTTAACACGGACATGTTTTCATGATGAACAGAACCGGATGCGATAGCTCGATGTCTGTCAGATTCGTAACGAAAGGCTCCCGCGATCGACCCTCAAGCCCAGCACATTTGGTGGGCATTAGGTCATGAGAATATCTTTACTGTCTTCCGTTGAGTAAAGGATATTTTTTTTTTCAGTTAATGGCCAAGGAAATACACACTTAATACTAGTTTTCTGCCCCTAGGAAGCTTGTCAATGTACAGTGATGATCGAATAAATGACCGTCTTAACGTAACCTCAGCTATTGACCGTAGATATAAATCATTAAATCAACCACCCATTATTTTATAATAAAATAGCGGTCTTAAATCGATATAACAATATTTTACACATACACTGTATGCAAAACAAAATCAAATGAATCCAAATATGAAATGATTTAATATGAACTGATACAAGTCAACTTTACAAGTGCTTATTGTCAATTGTAAAGCTCCGTTTCATAAGTTTAGTACATACCGATTTGTTTCATAAGTAATGGCATAGCAGTACCCGTACTTGAAGTTTGGCCAAATTTTATTTGGTTCTTGCAGATTTGAACGGATTTCGCTAAGCCAATCCTGATACATAGAATTACTCACTGATTGTGGCAATTTAGAGTTTGATCGGTTTGTAAATAGATAATAACACATTAAATATGATAAACGAAATAATATTACTTCTGTGACACAAATATCAATGTTAACATTAATTTCTCACATTACAGGAAAGTGTGAACTGAATATATATTATTCCAATAAAATGACAGAGCGTCCAGTAGACTACACCTTACATAATATTTGGTCTACCCTATGTACAGTCGAGGTTATTGAAGCTTGAATTATTGCATCCTACTAGACTGCCTTATCTTGTTTGGACTGTCGTTTCGCCATTTTGTGTCCCAGTACCTTTTCGAGCGGCTTTCATTGGATCAAATATTTATATTCAACTGTTTTACCAGTGTTATTTGTAAATACAAACGGTTGTATGTATAATTATGTATCAAACGCTGACTGATTGTATAATTTGGTGTACCACGGCTATTTGGGTGCAATATTTCAAGATTCAATAAACTTGAATATACACAGGGTAGCCCTAATATTATGTTTGATGTAGTATGCCGGATGATATGCCAAGTTAACGATATAATCTGTTTTTGGTTAAAACTTTCTTGAAGTGTATGAAATCAATGTTAAAGTTGATATTTGTATCCCAGAAGTTATGATATTTTGCTTGTCATTTTAATGCGTTACTATTGATAAATCTATCGATTAAAATCTAAAATGTTACAATCAGTGAATAGTATTATGTATTAAGTTTGACATAACGAAGTCCGTTCAAATCTGCAAACACCTAATAACATTTGACCACGCTTCAAGTACTGGTGCTGCTATGCCATTTCTTAAAAAACAAATCGGTATGTGTGGCAAACTTCATATAACAATACAATGTTAGTTTCTTACTGTCTATTATCCACATAAATTACAGCACATATAAATGTTATATCATGAATACTTATCAGTATCTTTCAATATCTGTTCATTAATTGTAGTAATGTCTGTGTTGTTCCCTCTAATTGTAGTGTTCCAAATGTAGTTTATCACTATAAATGTCTTTCCTCTAATTGTAGTCTGCAAATTGTATTAATTGTCTATTTTTCTTATTATAGTTACTCCATGACCTTTTCTGTGTTACTAAAGTCAAAGTTACTTCACTACGACGTCAACATCACGACGTTGAACGACGTCAACGTCACGACGTTGACGTCAGATGCCTTAATATACTTAATGTTCTTAAAATTAACCAAATGTTCCTAAAATTACTTGTAAAATGAAAATAGTTATATAAATATTTGTAAACTTAATAATTAAACTGTTCAATACAATTTGTGGTATTTCCACAACACTCCCAACACAGACAATATTGTTTTTCATATCTCAGTTATTGTCATCGTCGGTATTCTTTACTTGCTGTTGAATAAGTTTCATGGCTCGAACCGCAGCTTGTCTTTGTGGCTGGTTTCTTCCCTCCCGGTCACTGCATCCAGGATCGTTTGTAGTAGATTCATCATTCGTACTCTGTTCTTCATCTGAGATCTCGACAGGGTACAACAGATTCAGCGGACGGCCTATTACTCTCCTGGTTGGTAATAGGACCTTTGCCGAACGCACCTGTTCATCACCACCTTTCATAAGTTCTATGATTTTTCCAAGCTTCCAGCATCCCCGAGGTAGGTCCTCTTTAATGAGTACTATGTGACCAACCTTTGCTGAGCATGATGTATGTATTCTCTGGGTTTTTAGTTTATTTTGAGTTCTTTCTCTCAAGCTTAACAAGTAATTTTCTCTCCACACTTGCCAGAATCTGTTCAGAAGTCTTAATCCTTTTTTCCAAGACTCAATCAGGGTAATGGCAGTGCTCATAGTTGGTGTAAATTCTTCATCACCACTGTCCTCATGAGTGAAGTTTGGGAAGCCAGTCTTGGGATTAAAGGATAAGAAGTGAGCTGGGGTAAGTGCCGTTCCTGAGTTTATGTCTTCTCCTATATATACCAGCGGACGTGAATTGACCATGGCTTCAGATTCTTTTATCAATGTCAGTAATTGTTCACTGGTCAGACATAGTTTGCCAATTGTCTTGCGTAATGACCTTTTTACTAGCCCTATTAATCTTTCATAAAATCCCCCCATCCATGGTGCTAATTCCACGATGAATTTCCACCTGATTCTTTCTGTTACTGAATATGATATCACGTCTGGTTCCACTAGAATCTGACCCCAAATCTTGTCTATTGTATCTGCCGCAAGTTTGAACTGGGGAGCGTTGTCTGATATTATACTGCGCGGGCTCCCATGTCTAGCAACAAATCTTCTCAGGCCTAGTAGAAACTGTTCTGTTGTCATATCTTTCATTAGCTCAAGGTGAATTGCTCTTGTTGATAGACAGGTATACAGACAGATCCAAACCTTCTGTGGTTCAGGAGATTGTTTTATATACAGTGGGCCAAAATAGTCTATCCCGCAGTGAGCAAAGGGGACAGCTTCATTCACACGTTCACTAGGAAGTGGTGGCATTGTTGGCATTTTATAAGGACCACCCTCCCAACGTCTACAGATTGTACATTGTTTCAATACCCTTTTGACAGCTGAGCGACCTTGTGGTATCCAGAATCTGTGCCTTGCCTGTGCCAATGTCTGTGCTACTCCACAGTGGTTGGATTTTCTATGAATATGATCAATCAACAGTTCTGTTAGCCTGTCTTTTTTAAATAACAACACAGGGTGTTTGGTTTCATTGTTCATGTTTGAGTGTTCCAGTCTCCCATGACATCTCAGTATTCCCTCCTCGTCAACATAAACACCCAGCTGTGTCATTAAATTGTTTGTTTTATTTTCTTGTATTGACTTGTATATGCTACTGTAATGTTGCCTTTGAACACATTTTATCCAGAGTTGTTCTGCTTGTTCTATTTCAGATGTCTGTATTGGACCTTTTGCAGTTTCTTCATGCTTCAGTCTGTTGATGAATCTACAAACTAGTACTGTTACTCTAAGCAGCTTTGTCAGAGAGGAATATCTACCTATATCCATTCCAAATGGGCCATTGTTGATGTGGGTGATCTCAGCTGTTGGAAGCTCATCTCCTCCTTCCAGTAGTGTCGCCTCATACATCACAGATGGAGTTTTAGCATCTTGAGTGGTGTTATTTTCACTCCATACTTTCCACTCATGAGTTGGTCCAAGTAGCTGATCTGGTCCATGCCACCAGAGATTACTTTCAAGAAGATCACTGATGCTGTTGCCTCTACTTGCTAGATCCGCTGGGTTGTCCTTAGAAGGGATGTAGTGGTAGGCAATGTCGTCATGTTTTCTGATTTCTGCTAGCCTATTTTCAACAAATCTGGATGAGTGTTTTCCATTTGCGATCCAGTTCAGAACACATTGGGAGTCAGACCAAAGATGTTTCTGTTCAAGATCCAATCGTAGATGTTGTGCCACAAACTGGAGAGCTCTTGTTCCAATGAGAGCTGCAAGCAGCTCGAGTCTTGGAATACTGACAGGTTTCTGTGGGGCTAGACGAAGTTTTGAAAACACCAGATCAGTCCTACTTTGGTCACCTTTCCTTTGAAGTAGGTACACCACTGCAGCATACGCATTCTTTGAAGCATCGCAGAAGCCAAGCAAGTGATGAGAGACCAGATCATTTTTACCCTCTTTCAGTCCAATGTATCTTGGAAATTGGCATGTTTTCAGTTTTTTCAGTTCGGACTTGATTGTTTCCCATTCAATTTTGTCTTCAGAGGACACGCTTTCTAGTTTCTTGATCCATAAGTCTTGTAAGAATAATTTTCCCTTTAATGTAACAGGACTGAAGATTCCTAGTGGGTCAAATACAGATGCTATCTGTTTCAAAACTTCCCGTTTTGTAAGTGTCTGACCAAGGTTTATACCACTTATTGATAATTGATCATCATTGATTGTCCATGTCAGTCCTAGCACTTTCATCTGCTCACCTGATGACCTGTCATGTTCAGGTATCTCTTCTGGTACCGCCCTATCATTTGATGCCCAGTCCCTTAAATTCATACTAGCCTTACTCATTATTTCTTTACTCTCTCTGTAGAACTCGGTAGCCTTTTGTGTTGATGTTGTACCAGTTATTACATTATCTACATAGATGTTTTCTCTAATTCTTTCAGCTGTCTCTGATTTATAGGTTTTTAGATGAAAGTCAAGTGTTGCAGCTAGTAAAAATGGACTAGTGATGACACCGAAGGGAACCCTGCAGAACCGGAAAGTTTGTGTATTGTTTTCAGTACGCAGGATATTTGAATCTTTCAACCAGAAGAATCTCGTGACATTTTTGGCATTGTCATTCAGTCCTATTTGAAGAAAAGCTTTTTCAATATCAGCAACCATGGCTACTTTATTCATTCGAAATCGAAGCAGTATTCCCGTCAAATCTTGTAACATAACAGGGCCACGGTAAAGACATTCAATCAGGCTTTTATTGTCTTGTTTGGTCTTTGCCGATGCATCATAAACAACTCTTACCTTGGTTGTTGGTTTGGATAAATTTATCACAGGATGGTGGGGTATGTAGTGTTTCTTGTCATCTGTCGGCTCTGGCTGTACCTTTTCAATGACACCACGATCAAGCTGGTCCTGTATAATGCTGTCATATTGTTTCACCATGTCAGGGTTGTTTCTCAGTTTGTGATCGAGTGATTTTAGCCTCCCGAATGCCAGCTCTCTGTTTTCTGGCAAGCAAGGTATGTCATCTTTCCATGGCCAGCTTACGTGATATCTCCCCGCTTCGTACCTTAATGTTTCATGGAATGTTTTTAGCGCCTCATTGTCTTGGAGATCTTCGGGTGAATCATTGATTCCAATTGTCTCAAGGTTCCAGAAGTCTTCGAGACTGGGTTTCATAGGTAAATGTTTGTCTGTATTTGTGAAAATTTTTGTTTCTCTTTCAATGTCATTTCCATGTGTTAAGACCAACATACTTGATTCCTGTGTTTTTACTGTATTTTCAGATGTACGTCCTGATTGTAACCATCCTAGTTTTGATTCTAACAGATACAAGCCTGGTTGAACTTCCACTTTTTTCGAAAGAATTAAATCTAGGTAGTAGTCATTGCCAACAAGAATGTCAATAGTGGAACTTTCTCTTTGACATGGTAATGTGTCCGCCAAATCAAATTGGTTTAGAAATCTATCACCTTTCTGTAGAGAGGCTGCGTGTATAGGGCCTCGATATACATCTCCTGTTATACTTGGGACCACGTTTGCATGTATTTGTAGAGAATGTCCATTTCTTAGAGTAATGTCCACTTTTGTAGATGGAGACTTGATCTTTTGTGGTTTCTTAGATCCAAATGTCACAAGAGTTATTTCACTTGGTTCCCCCATTTTTAGACCTAGTGCTTTAGCCAGGCTCTCAGTTATGTACGTTCTCTGACTTCCTGTGTCTAAAAGCAGGCGTATAGTTTGATGCACATTTTTCATAGGATTGCTTACCCTGGTCTTTGCTGTCTGCATCAAAACCGATTCTCCAGATGACAGTAGAACATTTTCTGTAACATCTTGCTCTTCGTCGTGGGGAACTTCCTCAACCAAATTGGCACTCTCTTTCATGAATTCTCTGGTTGGACTAAATTCTTGTGGGCACAGGCTCCTATGATGGTTGTTTGTCTTATGACAGTAGTAACAGGCTTTTGTCAATGTACAGTCATTGGTTTTATGTCCTTGTTTGAGGCAAATATAGCAGCTACCTTTGATTCTCTGTTTCCTTGCTTCAACAGTTGGATAATTTGGGCACTCATCATTCCAGTGTTTACCCTTGCAATATCGACAAGCTATTGATGGTTTACGTCTATCAAACTGTCGAGATTGGATCCTTGGAGCTGCCATTAATGCCTCTGTAGAAAATCTGATTGGTGATGGTGTTGTATACCCACTTGCTGAATTTCCGTATCCGATATTTTTTTCAGCCTTTTCCCTTGCAGAGATGTAGTCATTAAAAAGTTCTCTTAACTTGCTCACAGTCCACATCACTTTTGCACCTTTCTGTATCTCTAACTGAACAAGGACTTCTTTTGGAATTTTTGAAGTAATGATAGATATAAATACCTCTTGATTTATATTCTGTTTCAGGGCTTCCAGACTTCTTAAATGTTTCTCAGCCTCATCATAAAGCATTCTCAGTCCTTTGGAAGTGTTATTTGCTGGTGGAACATTTATCAACTCTGTGTAATGACAGTTTATCACACTTTGTTTATCTCCAAACCGGTCTTTCAGTAAGTTGACTGCAACTGAGTAATTTTCGTTTGACAGCAGAATTCCCGATACCGCATCCTTTGCTTTTCCTGTCAGTTTGCTGTTAAGGTAGTGCAATTTCTCTATGTCTGACAAGGTAGGATTTTGATGTATAGTAGCCTCAAATGTGTCCCAAAACTCTGTCCATCTCAACTTGTCTCCATTAAATAAAGGAATGTCTAGTTTGGGAAGTTTTATTGAAGCATGTTGTTGACTTATCTTCAGTTGTTGCATGTGACTTTGTATTTGGCTCATTTCAGTATAAGCTTCAGCTCCAGCAGATAAGGAATGTGTCATTGTGGAGAGGTCTTCCAAAGATTTATGAAAGTTTTCTAATTCACCACGACATCCATATGCTAACTCCATTAGGTCGCTATCTTCACTCATTAACTGCTCGAGTTCATCTGGCTTTTCCTGTGAAATTCTTTCGTCTATACAATCAAGCTTGTCAACCCATTCATTCAGTCTTTTAATGCAGGTTTCCACTTTATTAGAAAGAACTTTAACGTCAAGCTCCCTCACATCTGCATCTAGTAGTCCTTTACCAGTAACAATCTCTTTGTCAAGTAGGTTTCTGTATAGAGTTCTATTTCTCTTTAAGTACAAAGACATCTTGGAATTTATTTTCTTGTCCCTGGTGATGATATGTAAAGGGTTCCGGCGCCAAATATGTGGCAAACTTCATATAACAATACAATGTTAGTTTCTTACTGTCTATAATCCACATAAATTACAGCACATATAAATGTTATATCATGAATACTTATCAGTATCTTTCAATATCTGTTCATTAATTGTAGTAATGTCTGTGTTGTTCCCTCTAATTGTAGTGTTCCAAATGTAGTTTATCACTATAAATGTCTTTCCTCTAATTGTAGTCTGCAAATTGTATTAATTGTCTATTTTTCTTATTATAGTTACTCCATGACCTTTTCTGTGTTACTAACGTCAAAGTTACTTCACTACGACGTCAACATCACGACGTTGAACGACGTCAACGTCACGACGTTGACGTCAGATGCCTTAATATACTTAATGTTCTTAAAATTAACCAAATGTTCCTAAAATTACTTGTAAAATGAAAATAGTTATATAAATATTTGTAAACTTAATAATTAAACTGTTCAATACAATTTGTGGTATTTCCACAACAGTATGTACTAAACTTTTGAAACGGAGCTGTAGATGTAAGATTTTGTGCGGCACTCCCTGGGACGCCCATAATAAAATTATGATTCACGGTAACATTCAGTTTCACTTTTCATTCGGAGGTGCACCTCAGTCTGAATAAAAAGACAATATAGATTAACAAGTCGTACAATCTTAAACGCCATATATGCGTGTGCATATAGTTCTTCGCTTTTATAAAATCTTACCATTTTACAGTGTTACTTAAACACAAAAGACGTGTACTTCCCCTTGGCCACCAGCCGAAGTCATATGTGTTTTTCTTGAAGCTTTGAACTATATTCCGTGGTAAATCGCAACCTTAATTCAAATAATTAATGATCTCAGTATGAATAAACGATCGGTAGTCAAAAGCAGGATTAGTTTGCCATACTTGATAAAATTCGGCTGTTTTCCTATCAGAACACACTGGTAAAGAGGCTTCTAGTCTTTTCGTGATTGTACAGGCCAGTTTGTGTCGGTCGGTTCGGCCTTAAACCCATAATAACGTGTTGTCTTGGTCCGAGGCTTTTTCTCTGGCCTTGGACTATTTTTCATATATCAACCGATGTTCTTAAGCCCCATCAGCGACAGCCTTTGTTCAAAGTGTGCCGTCAGATAGTATACATTCGAAGCGTACATAAGACCATGACAATTTAATGTCTGCAGAAGTCAATCTTAGTCGGAGGGTAACCGCTGGAGACTCGGATGGCACATTCCCATTGTTTTCAATGCTTATAACGTGGTTATCTTGATCTGTTGCACAGAAGAAATAAAATAATACGTAGACATTGACGCTTTATAAGTTTGAAACCCGCATTTAATCTTGCCCTCTTATCTTTGATTACAACTAAAACAGTAAACACAGTAATAAATTGCATCTACAGCGTGATGCTGTAACTAAATGATAACTTCATCTCAATAATCAAGTTAATGCCAATCAAAGCCCTTATGTTGTCTTCTTACAATTGGTATTCCTGAGAGAAAACTTCGATATATACAGTGTACATTGACGTGGTGATGTCGATTCGACAGTCGTATTGGTTAATAAAAGTGTTTGTATTTCAAGCAATAAGTGACGACAAAAAAGCTGTGTCATTTATTAGGAAACGTTCTTATTTGGGTAATTCTCTGATGAAAAAATGAAGAGCTGTAAAAGGTGTCCCAGAGGTAGTGATTTAAAAATAAGTTAATGCATACCGACTATTGCAGATTGTTAGACTGCTTGAACGAAACGTGTTTGCATGCCGTTGCAAGGAAGAATATCTATCTATCTATCTATCTATCTATCTATCTATCTATCTATCTATCTATCTATCTATCTATCTATCTATCTATCTATCAAAGCAAAAATAATATTTAGCAAGTAAGGACTGAAGCCATGTTCAGGAAATGGCGTCACCAGAGCCTATACGAAAACCAAATGTTATAGAATAAATAAAGACAGATTCAGGTAAAATTCGGTGTTTTTTGTTACCTTAACCTTAATTAATGATGCGAAATAGAATAACGTGCGCTGTAAAATTGTATGCGAACGAAAATGCGCGCAGTGTCAGCTGCACCAAACCATACCAAAACTATTTAGTATACTTCGCTGGACACCAAACTCTTAATATTATTCCACAACTTTGCTAGACTTTCAATGTTTAGGTGTTTGGATGACCTCCCGTGGACAAGCAAGATTTCTTTTCAAAAAGAAGGTACAAGTAGGCAACGATCAGGAAAAGGCACAATCAGGAAGAGAATCATTCTCCAAAAACCGAGGTGGGAAAAACTTAATTAACAAACGTATCGTAAGCCGAATGAGCAGCTACACTCCCGGTAAAAAAATAACAACATATTCGGCGTTTCTCCGCAACCATGGCAAACGCGAAATTTTTATTTCTCGGAGAAACACCGCGAAATAAGCCAGGTAGACGAAATCGTCTGCGCGAAATTTCGCGGTGTTTCTCGGTGAAATTTCTCGGTGTTTCTCCGAGAAAGGTAATTACCTGGATTTATCGATAAAACTCTTTTTCTCGGAGTTTCTCGGAGGAATTTAAAAGACAAATGCTTGTTTATAATTTTTGAATAAATATAAAACAATAAATTAAAAAAATAATAAGTATTTGCAAGTATGAAACATGCAGATGCTACGTATTTGTTTAGATGGCTTATAATCCACATAAATATATTCTTGATTACATTACAATGATGATGACCTTTGTCACTTGTGTTGCTTTTCACATCATCCATGATTATTCGATCTTTGAACAGAAGAATGGAAGAGAAAAAATCATTTAAAAATCAAGGGCGTCATTAAAAATTCGCGCCTTGAGCATTGTCCTTTCCGACAAAGAATAAAATTACCACACTTCTAGTGACTATGTGGATAATCAGAATCATTTTCATTGAATGAATAAATAAGTTTAATTACATTTGATCAAAGGTATTAAATTATGTACAATAGCAATGATTTAACAGGCGGTTTACTTTAATTATGTCAGGATAAACACAAGTCATCAAAATAACATGAATATACCGGCCGGAGATCGAAATGGCAACTTTTTTTTTCAAAGCGGACGCACTATCTATACATGTAAAACCATCGCGCCCGTTCGGACCTTACTTGTCCGCCAGCATTTCTTGGTAAGCTGTTAACGTAACCGTTATCAAATATTCAGATTATGGTTCCATATAAATCGCAAATAATTTGAGCATTCGTACATGTACATGTACATGTATATATACTCGTATGTTTTAGATCGAGACTACATGTAGTAGGAAAGAATTTGCATCAAAAGTTATTCTCCTTGAACAACCACAAAGCCGTTTAAATCATGAACTTAAGGGATCGCCTAAATTGATGCCCTTTCACCCGTAATATTGCATGGTATTAACATATATAAATGGTCAACAAAATTTACAGAAATCACTGTTGACTGATTTGGCCAAGTGGTAGGATTTGCAGCATTACCAGGAAGTGTGTTTCGGCATACACATGTTCTTGTGTCACATTCTCTAATGAACACGAAGCTGACACTGCTCCTTCACATGATAAGGAAGCTGTCTGCCGTAAAGTGAAATAAAAAGTCAAGCAAATAAAAATGCCGACCGTGCAGCCAACACTGTCATATGACTTACTCCCAATTGACGGCTAAATACATCACGTAGATATGAATGTACATGTCCATACATTGCTATTCACGCACATGCATTTGCATCATTAAAATCATTCTTGTTCAAACATTTTACATCAGGAAAACATTTCATGGAAAATGTGTATCCCATCAAAAGCAAAACTGGGGTATGCAGGGGTATATCTATTTTTTTATCTTTTGCTCCAAAACATAAGATTGTGGGTACTAGTTTGAACCGCCTCGGTGAGGCGGTTATAACGTGTACCCACAATCTATGTTTTGAGCATGAATAAGAAAGGGCAAACATTTTCTACTGAAAATTTTCATTTTTTTCCTCTTTAAACATCTCTGTATATTGCATGGGCATGTTTTCGTAATTTTAAAGTTACGGTATATGAAATAATTTCTTTAAAACATCATCGACACAAAAGGCAGCAACTCTTTCGGAAGGAGAGATCGGAAAACCTCATAAATACATTTACATGTTTGTTATACCTTGTGCAGAATTGCGGTTTGTATGGAACATTGTAAATGTACATGTATATACAGTCGAGAAATTTTAATGGTCTTAAATTTTTATTTCGCTCCCTCTTTAAATCTGATTGATATTATTAGATGAAAAATGCATTATGTGCAACAAATACTTTTGTATAGGATATGTCACACAATGCATCAAAGTAAGTGGCTGAAATATTTTCTTTACATGTACATGAATTTGGGACAATGTCGGTTATGATAGTATTTTTCTTTTATTTTTCTTTTACGTATGCACCATTATTTTGTCGTCATTTGTGTTACGACATCGAGATATAAATGTGGATGCATCAAACATACAAAACATACATACTCAAGTATCTGCAGTTCATAGCGTGTCGGATGCTGTTTCGGTAGTTTTTGTAAGTGAAGGATTTACAAATACGAATGTTGTGTAGCCCATTTCGAACGTCAGGACATCCCAAACTTGTACAGTACCATAAAGCGACGAAAACGTACCGACATAACCGTGGCTGAGGACAAGGACGTTAGTAACAGCAATATTGCGCAGTGATTTTTCTATTCATGCACATGTATATTAAAGTTTGTATACTTAGACGGTCCCGGTAATTTTTAAAACAGACACCAAAATATAAGGTCATGTATTTGTTTTCGTGTAAAATGAGTGTATCCGTTCCTGCCTTCTACGGAAACATTAATAAAGGTTAAGTTTTAATGCGATTTAACGTGTAAATTTGATGTAAGATGTGCTAGTCGAGCTGCACATGTTTTTCGGAAACGATCAGGATGTGCGATTTTTGGAACAAGTGCACTTATTAGATCGAATACGGTGAAAAATTCATATCTATACATCTTGATCATATAACGGGATAGCTTCCCTTGGAAATATGCAAATTTCAAACTCGAGACTTTGTGAATCGAGTAAGTGTTAGGTACAGTGTATATAGCGCAGGAAACCACCCTTGGTGGATGAGCATGCTTTTCCATCGACGGGGTTTGCTGTGGCTCGGCTCGGCCGCTCGTTACATTTGGTGGCAGCGGTGGGATGATGACAACCGCCAGACCGGGGTTGCCTTACCCATGTAGTCCCCAGGCCAAGACTCGGGGCGAGTCTTCTCGGAGGGGGAAGTAATGTAACGGGATAGCTTCCCTTGGAAATATGCAAATTTTAAACTCGAGACTTTGTGAATCGAGTAAGTGTTAGGTATATAGCGCAGTAAACCACCCTTGGTGGATGAGCATGCTTTTCCATCGACGGGGTTTGCTGTGGCTTGGCTCGGCTGTACGTTACATGTAACGTACAGCCACGTTAAATGTAACGTACATCCGAGCCAAGCCACAGCGTACAGAAATATCAGATTAAAGAAGTAGGGGGATTGTACTAGCCGAGTAGTGAAAACAAAGGCGCTGATCAGCTGTGCAGATACTGCACAGTTGATCTGCGACTTTATTATCGCATGAGTATAAGTCCAGCGTTCTCATGACGCGGCTCATATAAAAGTGGGGTATACATTACATGAACATGTTATCATGATGTGTGTAAATATGTTGAGGAATACGTCATACAATGTATATGGGTTTAAAGCACATGAACATGTAAATGCGTTTGTTAATTTACTCGATTAATTATCAATTAATTTATCAATTATCAGTAATTGATAAAGTGTCTTTACTTGTCATTTTTCACCATGTATCATGCACTTTCCTATGCACTTGACATTTCGGACCGCACCTTGTAAAACCAACATGCCGCCAACACAAAATGTTCATGGCGGAGTTGTCGTTATGCATGGCAATAGGTTTTGCGTTTATGCATTTAGCAAGAAAAACAGATGCTTAAAAAAAGAAAAGTGTATAAATTGTTTTCTCGTTATCCGCCTTATTCTTATGTGAAGATTTGGTCATAAATTTGGTATGAAAAAAGTGTTTATGCGAACAGTGCCCCTGATAAACGAGTGATTTAGAGGTATTGACAAAACTTTGTGCTAGCTAGATACTGTGTATCCTTATCATCGAGAATGTTGTAATGCATATTCAGATAGGAGTTAGGAGATCGCTGCAGGGTAATCGGGTCAATAAAATTTTACAAAAATAGCTTGCTCCATAAGCTGACAATGTGATGAAATTATGCCATTTCATTCTACATGCACGTTTCCATAGCTTGACATACAACCAGAACCAGAAAACATTTATTTCATTACAATATGAATTCAAGAATGCGCAAAATGGTTACCTATTATACTCGTACATGTTTATGGCCTATTGCTTTTATGTTTCCTAGCTCAAACAAATGAAACTACTTGGATAAAGACATAATTGAGATGCAACAAAGTACTTCTTAATTTGTATGTCAAATGCGAGTCGAGTCATGCCTGACCAACCGTAACGGAAACCAGTGAAGAAGATTGTGGAATGTTTGCTCAGTAATTAATGTGCCTTATTAAAACGTGTCAAACTGTTAGAGGTGTCATATACAAAAACACTTATAAATACTGATCAGTTAAAGGTCTAAAACTACTTTAATTATTAAAAATATGGTAAAATCGATTTTCACAATCGTGCACAATATTTCTCCGAGAAACACCGCGAACAGGTAAATCTGGACATACCTGTTTTCACCGGTTAATACCTGCGGTCGCGGTGAAATTTCTCGGTGTTTCTCCGAGAAATCGAACTGAACGAAACGCGAAATATCTTTATGAAAAGAGAAATTTAGCGTTCTTTCTCCGAGAAAAATAGCTTAGGGTCCTCCGAGAAAAGAGGAATATGTTGTTGATTTTTTACCGGGACAAGTTTTCTGTTTGTGTCAATGAAGGCCAAGACAAACTTCCTACGATGTATTGGTTACCTAAGCTTCACAAAAGACCATACAAAGCTAGATTTATTGCAAATTCTAGCTCTTGTACTACCACTGAACCTTCTAAATTATTAACTTCCTGTCTTACTGCTATCAAATCTCATGTTATAAGATACTGTGAGACAGTGTATGAAACTTCAAATAAAAATTGGTTTTGGTCAATAAATAATTCTGGTGAGGTGCTCAGTAAATTGAAGTGTAGAGGGTTCCGTGCGACGAGCTTGTCCACATATGATTTTTCTACTCTGTATACAACATTACCACATAATCTAATAAAAGAAAAACTTCTGGATTTGATAGAGTGGACCTTCAAAAGGGCATTAAAAACTATGGTTCACTTTATTTGGCATGTAATGACAGAAAGGCTTTTATCACTTCCTCTGACCAAAGTCGGTATACACTTTGGTCATGTCAGAATGTGTGCGACGCCTTGTCCTATCTCCTTGATAATATTTATATTAGATTTGGGACCAAGTTATACAGACAAATTGTTGGAATTCCGATGGGTACAAATTGCGCACCTCTCGTAGCTGATCTATTTTTATACTGCTACGAAAGAGATTTCATGGATTCTCTTAACCATGATAATCAAGCTGATGTTATCGAGGCTTTTAATTCCACATCTAGGTACCTCGATGACCTTTTGAACATTGACAACCCTTATTTTGAAGGTATGGTCAATCAAATTTATCCACCTGAACTTCAGTTGAACAAAGCCAATATCTCAGATACTGAAGCCCCCTTTTTAGATCTACATCTTTCTGTTGCAAATGGAATAATTATTGTTTCTTTTAAAATTTATGATAAGCGCGATGACTTTGATTTTGATATAGTAAATTTTCCATTTTTGGATAGTGACGTTCCTCGTCGTGCTTCTTATGGTGTACACATTTCGCAACTTATTAGGTTTGCTAGAGTCTGCAATCATGTTACAGACTTCAACGCTCGAAATAAATGTTTAACGGCAAAACTTCTCCAACAGGGCTATCGGTATCATAAACTTCGAAAAACCTTTTCTAAATTTTATCGTAGACACTATGAATTGATTTCCAAATATAATGTTGGGTTAAACACGCTTTTAAGTGAGGGCCTTTCGGAACCTGAATTAATGGTGACTTGGTTTACAAATTCAAGAAACTTATATGAATTAATGATTTTTCTTTTCAGTTCAGAAAAATCATAACACGTTACAGACGTATAGGTTATAACTTGAATGTTATGCGACAGTCTGCATGCTTAGTTTTTAACCCAATCATGGTTGATAACTATGCTGCGTCAGACTCTATGATGGCCCCGACTTAAAGCTATTCATTTAAGTTGATTGGGGCCGGAGCTTCTTGTCTGTTGCTTGGCCCACCGGGGTCCAATTGGTGTTTTTCTTTTGCTCCGGAGTTAGTAGGTTATTCAGCGCCCAGGGATCTCCATCGTCGGGCAGCTTACTCAATCTGTGAGTCCTGGTTTTTGATTCATCAGGATGTTTATCATGATTTATTTGTTTGTTCTTGATGATTCATTGACTAGTTAGAGATTCACAACAAGGTCCGAAGAACTTACTAAATGTTATGAACCACTGCAGAAGCTGAGGGTGAGGTTATGGCCATGTAAAACCGGTTTAAGCCCGCCAGTAACTTTGTGTTACTGATCGTTCTAAGGCGATACTTCTGTGGTGGTTGTTTTTGTTTTATGTCTTGGTGTTTAATTTTTTGTGCTGTTGGCGCCTTATGTATGTTTTCATATTTTTAGTTAAGTTAAGGTAACTGAGTGGCCACCTATTGGGAAAATAGCTGCTCATTCGGCTTGCGATATGTTTCATGGTATAAGTACCTGATTGTTAATTTGGTTTTTTCCCACCTCGGTTTTTGGAGTGGGAATCTTTTTCTGATTGCGCCTTTTCCTGATCTTTGCCTACTTGTACCTTTATATGTTCAATCAATTTTAATATTACGGTTAGGAAAATGAGTTCAAATATCATTATGTAACGGGAATTTCTGAGTGAACACGTTTTTGGGAAGCAAATAAAAGCAGAAGTCATGTCTGTTTGTTTTCTTTCCGAGCCAGTGAGACTTTAGACTTTTCCCTTTTCCAATGCTTCCAAAGGATCTAACTTTTTATATTTTATTTATTTAGCCCGCCAGCAATTTTATATTACTGATCGTTCCAATGAGATACTTCTTTGGTAGTTCTTATTGCTTTATGTCTTGGTATGAAATATTTTGCGCTGTTTGTACTTTATGCGCGTTTTGATATTTTGGGTTACGTTTGGGTAACTGAGTGGTTACCCATTGGGAAATAGATGCTCACTCGGATTACGATATGTTTTCTTAGTGTAAGTACCTAATTGTCAATTTAGATTTTCTCATCTCGGTTTTTGGAGTGAGATTTTCTTTCTGATTGCACCATTTCCTGTTCATTGCCTTCTTGTACCTTGTTATTACTGCATCTTATGTTGTGCCGCATGGTGGCCCTAAAAGTCTCCCAATACATCATCCAAATTGTATATAATATTTTCTTTTGGTCCATTGAGATCAGTAAGAATATTCAGAGTATAAAACCTGTACGTTAAGAGCTATCTTCTAAACATTGTTCAATTATTTGACCCTGTTTGGGCATTTGTCTTTGATTTGCACTTATTTGTGTAAATGATTGAAGCGGTTTAAGCCCGCCAGTAACTTTGTGTTACTGATCGTTCCAAGGCGATATTTCTGTGGTGGTAATTTTTGTTTTATGTCTTGGTGTTTAAATTTTTTGTGCTGTTGGCGCCTTATGTGTGTTTTCATAGTTTTAGTTAAGTTAAGGTAACTGAGTGGCCATCTATTGGGAAAATAGCTGCTCAATTGGCTTACGATATGTTTCATGGTATAAGTGCCTGATTGTTAGTTTGTTTTTTTTTTCCCACCTCGGTTTTTGGAGTGGGAATCTTTTACTGATTGCGCCTTTTCCTGATTTTTGCCTACTTGTACCTTTTTGTAGTGTTTGTCTGCTAGTGATGTATTTGAAATTAATTTTATATTAATTACTGATGTTGTTTGGAGCTAGTTGATCTCCAGGCATCTTGTTTGTCCTTGATTCATGGGCTAGTTAGTGATTCACCACGAGGACAGAACAACTAATTAAATGTTGTGAATCGCTGCAGATGCTGAGGGCGAGGTTATGGCAATGTAATATCGATTTAAGCAAGCCAGTGATTTTATATAACTGATCGTTCCAAGGCGATACTTCTGTTATGGTTCTATTTGTTTTGTGTTTTTGTGTGAAATGTTCTGCTTTTTGTGCCTAATGTTGGTTTCCATATATTTGGTTAAGTTCGGTTAGTTGAGTGGCCTACTAATGGGAAAAAGTTGCTCACTCGGATTACAATATGTTCCCTTAGTATAAATACCTTAATGCCAATTTTGTGTTTTCCCCTTCCCCTCGGTTCTTGGAGTTGTTATTTCTTTCTGTATGCGTAATTTCCTGATCACTGCCTTCTTCTACCTTTATAATATTTGTGCTTCGAATAACGTTGTAAAACAAAAAAAAAATGCCAACAAACTCCATCTGTGGGAATCGATATTCGAGACGCATATGTGTCATACCTTCGCATTATGAACCAACTTCATAAAGCTGATGTAATCGAGGCTTTTTATTCGACTTCTATGTACCTCGATGACCTTTTGAACATTGACAATCCTTATTTTGAAGGCATGGTCAAACAAATTTTTATCCCCCCTGAACTAAAGTTGAACAAATCAAACACCACAGATACCGAAGCACCCTTTTTAGTCTTACATCTTTCTATTGCAAATGGATTTGTTCCTTCTTGAAATTAATGATAATTGCGATGACTTTTATTTTGATATAGTAAACTTTCCGTTTTTGGATGGTGACGTTCCTCGCCGAGCTTCTTATGGTGTATACATTTCGCAACTTATTAGGTTTGCTAGCGTCTGCAATCATGTTGCGGACCCTTTTACGAGAGGGCCTTTCGGAACCAGAATTTTATGGTGACTTGGTTAACAAATATAAGAAACTTATAGGAAGGAATGATGTTTCTTTTTAGTTCAGAAAAATCATTACACGTTACAAATGAAATAATTAAAATGTTATGCGGTAGTCTGTATGCTTAGTTTTAACCCAATCATGGTTGATAACTTTGCTGCCTTCTTTAATTGCACGCCGGTGGGTCGGGCGTCAGACTCTATGATGGCCCCCACTTAAAGCTATTCATTTCAGTTGGTTGGGGCAAGAGCGTCTTGTATGTTACGCCTCGTCTTTGCTTTTGGTTGATCCGCATGGTTACCTTGCTGAGAGAGAGGTGGTCATCTTGCCCTTCAAGCACTGCTAAAATATATTGGTTGTCTTGTAATCTATTATTCTGCTTTCTTGTCTGTCCAGAATCTCGGATGAACTTCTTTATCTGATAATATCAATATCTTGTCTTTCTACGCCAATCCAAGCCGGGAAAATAGCAATCGTTTTACAAAAACTGATCAGAAATGAAACTGATCAGATCCAAATAATGACCTCATGCATCCAACGTTAAAGCGGAATTACGTTGTTGCATAGTTTAGATTGCATTTGCATATTTGATGACTCGAGCATTGTCTAGGAAAATCTTCTGACTTGTAAGAATTCCAATGCTCTGTATACAAATAAGATCAGTTCTGCTTTCAATTATGACAAATCATTACCATAAAGAGATAAATAAAAAGTAAAAAAAAAGTACAACTAGGCAATGATCAGGAAAAGGCGCAATCAGAAAGAAATTCTCACTCCAAAAAGCGAGGTGGGAAAAACTAAATTGACAATAAGGTACTCATACTAACATATTGTAAGCCGAGTGAATAGCTATTTCCAATAGGCGGCCACTCAGTTACCCGAAAAATTCAGTGGATGGACGACGAACAGTAATTTACGTTTGCGCTAGGACTTTTGTGCGACTTTTGTCTCCATTTCTACGATGACCGTTTACCATTTACTTTCCTTGATCATCGGTAAATCGTTTTGTTATTTTAAGGTGTCGGAATGATTTTAAGCACCTAGAAGTAAATATAAAAGCATACTCTACAATTTCCGAAAACGATTCTTGAATATAAAAATGAATATAGTTCACAGTAAACTTTTGTCCCTAATATGCTTGTATTTGCTTCCCAAAAACGTGTCCACTGAACTATTCTAACTCACATGCACAGAAAATGATAACCCATAACCCTGGTCGATTTTTAAAGGTAATTTGTCCTGGATGTGTCGTACTGAAATTTTAGCTTCCATTTTAGATTGTTTCTACAAAAAAATATCTTGGAAAAATGGGTTGCCGCAACTATCGTTAATTGCAACTATTGTAGCCGTAAACAGATGCCTATTATAACTCGCATATTATAAAACCTAACCAGGACCAGCACAAAAAGGACAAGATACGGATAGGATCTTTTCTGTAGAAAAATCACATTAACTAAAATACATAGAATGCCATGGAAACTAATGGTCTGCTCCATACAAGGTTTACACGAAGCTGACTTGGCATCTGTATGGTTGCAATCCTAAAATCACATTTTCCCATGGTAAGATTTATTTTTATTCTAGTCACGGTTAGTTTAGTTTTCGAGACGCGTTTAATTTCGCGTTCCCTGTGCCAAACATTCCCTATAATTTGTCTAATGCCTGAACAGCAGTCTGTCATGGTTGAGAATGTTTGACTTAATTGAGCCGCGACGCAAGAAAACCGGTCTTCGGGGTTTCCGACCAGGTTCGACACAAACCGGCCTGTATAATCTCAGAAGCAGGCTAGATGCTTGAAATTTTGGCTATAAGTAGAAGAGGAATTGTACTATCCGAGTGGAGAAAACAAAGGCGCTGATCAGCTTCGCAGTTACTGCGAAGCTGATCTGCGCCTTTGTTTTCGCATAGGCAAAAATCCGGTTTTCTCACGATGCGGCTCAATTGGTGTTTGATGCCAATACATGCCATGCATTTGAAATATCTCGGTCTTATTCTTGGGAGACTAGCATTATGTTAACTTGGCTACGAATTACACCATCAACTGTACAACTTCCAGAAGATCAAGTATGACGCCAAGGTATGGGGCGTGATGTTACCATAACAGTTTGCCGAATTTGAAAGCAGGAGGTATTTTGGAACTACAACTAAAGATTTACTATTCACAGTGAGACGCTTTAAATGACAACCGCATTTAATGAATTTGCATCAATAATTACTTCTTTTTTTCTGGGAATATGCGCCCATTTCAAGCAAGAGTAGAAAAGCAGGAATTTAAATGCCATGTTCACGTTCATATAATAAACACGAATTCTAATTAAACGGTGTATTTATATTACATGACAATAATAGCATGCGGTGCAGAAAACCACTACTCTTGGTAATTGGATATACATGTATATAGACTATATATTCAAAATTAGACGTATAATACAAAGATCAGTTTTCTATATGTTCGACCCATAAACCTGTATTGGGGATTGTTTCAAAAAGATTATATTAGTAATATGTTTAAATATTAAAGTTTACATCTTCAAGGTGTCACTTAAGAGACTGCAACACACGAAATAAATGCTTAACAGCCAAATACCTCAAGCACGGCTATCGGAATCATAATCTTCGTTAAACATTTTCTCAATTTTATCGAACACACTTTGATTTAATTTCCAAACTTTATGTTGTGTTTAAGATGTGTTTTTAGCGACGGCCTCTCAGAACAAGAATTTTATGTAGACTTGCTTTACAAAGTTGAGCTAATAGGAAGGAATTATTTTTCTCATCAGTTTATAAAAGTATATTTACTTTACAAAAGTATAAGATATATCTTAAATGTGATTCCACAGTCTGCATGTTTAGTGTTTAACCCAATCTCGATTGATAACCATGCTTTTGTTTTAATTGCAAGCCGCTGGGTTGGACGTCAGTTTCAATGACGAACCGGGCTTAAAGCTATTCCTTATAGTTGGTTAGGGCCATCAGACTGACCTGTACGTAGCAATTTTAACATAATATATCTGAATTAAGCTGATTACAATTATCATTATTAACACTATTACCATTACGAATCACGAAAATTGTGCTTTGTGACTTGTCGTGTCTCTCCCTGCCTACCAGCCATTTCGGAGTCTGTCCGAAATCTGAAGCCTCGTATAAAGCCATGTCATATAATAAATATAACTTTTATCGTTGAAAACGTGAAATAGGTCATTGATTGTCTGCGTGTTTCGTCTGTTCCGAGCCTCAGTTTCTAGACCAGCATATTGTATGTTTTCCCAGGACAAGGCACATCTCATGTCTGCGAAACTGTCGGGTTGATTACAAGTACTAATGACAATTGTGTGAAATAATGATACACTGTCGTCACAATAATCATACAAATCAACGGCACCTCCACTGGAAATGGCCTGCTGTTACATCACTGGTCTATAGTTAAGAAATTCATAAGAGCTAACTTGTCGTCAAAATCACCCATCAATTTTACAAGATACCTCAGTTACGGTCGTCCGTGTTGAATCAAATAGATATGCCTCTAAAACCCAGACTTAACGTTTGTGATATTGATTCAGCAAGGTCTACTGCACTTCTGGACATTTTATAGCTAAAAAAAATAGATACATTTTGTGGGTCCTAAATAGACTGCTTTAGCGAAATAAAATAACGTTTGGAAACATTCTTGGCTTACGTTATGTTTTCATGGTATCAGTACCTGATTGTTGATTAAGTTTTTCCCACCTCTGTTATTGGAGTGGGAATCTCTTTCTGTTTGCGCCTCTTCCTGGTCTTTGCCTACTTTACCTTTTCGTGTATCTATGTTCAGGACATACACATATGAAAAAAATAAATAAATGCGTTTTTTCTAAATTAAAACATTTTGTTACGGGGTCTCATTCAGAAGCATGTAGCTTTTTGCACATACCCTATGTTAATTTTGTTTCCAAATGTCTTCTTTAATATTTTGGAAGCGAATTAGAGGTGTTAGAATATAGTTTCCCATTGACAGCGAAGATCCTTAAAAAAAGGCGGTCACTCAAGTACCCGAACTTAACTAAAACTATGACCATTTACATAAGGTTAAAACAGCACAAAAATTCTACTCCAAAACATAAAACAAATAGAACAACAGAAGTATCGCCTTGGAACGATCAGTAATATAAATTACTGAGGGCTTTAATCAATTTTAAAGCTATTCATTTAAGTTGGTTGGCGCCAGAGTTTCTTGTCTGTTGCTTGGTCCACCGGGGTCCAACAGGTGTTTTTCTTTCGCTCCGAGTTTTAGTAAGTTATTCGGCGCCCAGGAATCTCCATCGTCGGGCAGCTTACTGAATCTGTCGAGTCCTCCTTTTTAATATCAGGATGTTTATCAATATTTATTTGTTTGTCCTTGATGATTCATTGACTAGTTAGCGATTCACCACGAGGACCGAGGAGCTAACTAAATGTTATAAACCACTGCAGAAGCTGAGGGTGAGGTTATAACCATGTAAAATTGTTTTTAGCCCGCCAGTAAGTTTTATGTTGCTGATCGTTCCAAGGCGATACTTCTGTGATGGTTCTTTTTGTTTTATGTCTTGGTGTTTAACATTTTGTGCTGTTGGCGCCTGATATATGTGTTTATAATTTAAGTTAAGTTTAGGTAACTAAGTGGCCACCTATTAGGAAAATAGCTGCTCGTTTTGGCTTACGATGTGTTTTCATGGTATATGTGATTGTTAATTTAGTTTTTTCCTACCTCGGTTTTTGGAGTGGGAATCTTTTATGATTGCGCCTTTTCCTGATCTTTGCCTACCTTTTTACAGGGCCCTAACCTCACCCTCATCTCCTACAGTGGTTCACAGCATTTAGTTAGTTGTTCGGTCTTGGTGGTGAATATCTAACTAGTCAATGAATCGTCAAGCAAAAACAAATAAATCATGATAACCACCATGATGAATCACAAACGAGGACTTACAGATTCAGAAAGCTGCCCGACGATGGAAATCCCTGGATGCCGAACAACTTACTGAAATCCGGAGCGAAAAAAAGCACCAGCTGAACCCCGATTCAAGTAAGTTTTGAGGTCGCACTCAGATTTTCAAAATATGAATTTTTACTCGTAATCACGAATGTGTACAACGTTTATATAGCCGGCCAAACCGAATGAAAGCATTAATAAGACTCCGTTTGATTCAAGTATAATTGTCTGTGGTGTTAAACATAAGCAGATCCTGAAGCTTCAATTTGCAATACTAAACTTGTTTTCGAAAGTCTTGTTCACAGAAAGCGATAAAAGCATTTCATGCCAAATGGAAATTATTTAGCCAAGAGTATTAATTATTTCGGTCTACTGCGCCTTGTTTGGCTCTTAGTTCAGGAAAGCGGGAAACAATATCAATAATATGCCTTCGAAATTTGGCTGACATCTATGAGGATGTTTGCAAGTACCTCTTCATCATCGAAAAATGAGCGTCTGTTTTGGCACTGGTAGTTTTATGTTTAAGCTCTGCCTGTTTGTCTGTCTCTCTGTTCGTTCTCTCTCTCTCTCTCTCTCTCTCTCTCTCTCTCTCTCTCTCTCACGAAAAACACAATGACGTGCGTAATGGAATACTCCTTTATAAATCGATTAATCGTTCCTCGGAGTGAAATTGAAGAAAGTTTGGTATGAATCTGAACTGGCAAATGTGTATAAATATCCAATGACGCCTTTAGCCCACACGACCTCCTGACAACCAATTTTGGCATCCTTCGGTTCTGATGAAGAATGGTCTGATCGCGTTATTATTCTACTAAGTTTTGTTGCTTTAAGAACCATAACGCGTTTCTTAATGCGTTTTGCTTGTGTTCTTTTGTATGGGATAGACAGATCTAATCATGCTGTAAGAAAGATATGTCCCATGATAACTGAGGCAAAACGATATAGCTAACGTGCCAATAAAATGGCATTGCTCCAACGTGAGAATTTTCGCATCCAAATTATTTGTGATTGTTTGGTCCTGAAAATTAAAAATGAACCTTATTACGAAATGAGGAGACTTGACCTTGTCAATACCAATTTGAGATATCTCGTATCAGGGTTTGACTCTGTCAAAATTGAAATATTTTAGCATAGTGAAATGTCATCAACTACAAATACTTTGTTTCCTTCACAGTTTAGTCTAACAACCGTAAAGTCAAAATAATGAAATGCCGTCCATCAAAATACTTCTTTAAATTTTGTCCAGTGTTTTGGCATATATATCCGAACTTATAAGTTACACAAGCTTGTTTTGACCTGAAATTGGTGTCACTTAATTACATTTTTCTACTTTCCTTTCTCCTTCAACATTATAGTCGTTTGTAATGGCGTCAAGCTGCATTCACTTCAGTGTCACGTGTTAAGCTGCATTCACTTCATTGTCACGTGTCAAGCTGCATTCAATTCATTGTCACGTGTCAAGCTGCATTCACTTTATTGTCACGTGTCAACCTGCATTAACTTTATTGTCACGTGTCAACCTGCATTCACTTTATTGTCACGTGTCAAGCTGCATTCACTTTAGTATCACATTTTAACAGACACGCACATTTCCCGCCATATTCCGCACTTTTTATTTGACCACCACGCACCTGTCTTTGGGATTATAAACTTGATTGTGACCTTTGATAGATTTGACAGATTCCTCTTAGCTGCATAACACTACATAGAACCCTCTCTAAGGATTTGGTACCAAACATTGTCATTAATATGTATTGTGCCTAGTAACATCTATGATGAAAATCGCAATTCCTTAGAAGTTCTTCTGATTTTTGCCTCTGATTGTGCACTAGGATTTTTTTCCACATTCAGTTAAAACCATAACGTTACATTAAATTCATGAGGAGCAATTCTTTTCAAATCATCTTAAAATTCTCGTGAGGCACGTGTTGACAATGTATGATTGATGTTTTGTGTCTAGGAAAGAATTACACATTAGAATATATATCAATTATCAATATGTGTGCGGACAGAAGCCATCACGATAATTTCTGCATTGTTCAACTCTTTTCAAGAAACAGCTATAAACTAATTTCTAAGATTAACGTTTTCGTAAATGTGTCCCTTGCTTGACTCCAAATAAAGTTGAAAATACACAACACATCAGGTGAAAGAGTCATTTATAGTTTAAAAGTACACTTTGTCGCGCCATAGTAATCTAGATAAACTCAATTCTGTTTTATACATTTTTTGTAGTACGTCGCTTTGTCTTTCCTTTGAAATGTTCATAACAGTGTATATATAAAGTTTTATACCCCTGAATATGAAAATGGTGGGCCTTTAAATCAAACGAAATGAAACCGTTTAAGCTTACCAATATTGGACGCTATTGTACTGATCTGTAAAGCCTTTCTGTACAACAAAATCATTGAATATGTTTGCCAGAAAGTTTGGAAAGCTGTAACTGTCATCAATATTGATCTCTAGGTCCTTTTTAACAAGTTTGTGTCCATATTAACTAATTACAATCACGTGTTTTGTTTACATACAAACTGATAAATGATCGGTGACACACACTGCAGTTGAGAACGAAGTAGAGGTTAGATTTTCGTGGTTTCTTCTAGTAACAGCATTTTTTCTACTGGTTCAGTCAATGCAGAAATTCAACATTTATTGAAAGAAAGTAACATAAGAAATCCCGGTTATTTCGTTTTCGCAAACACTTCAATGTTATTGTGTCGGAAGTACTATATGTTCATGGGGCGGAAGTGTTTGCGAACACGAAATTACCAGAAATAACCAGAAAACGAAATAACTGCTTCATTTAAGATTGGGTAACTGAGTGACCGCCTATTTGGGAAATAGCTTTTTACTCGGCTTACGATATGTTTTCTAAGTATAAGTACCTAATTGTCAATTTACTTTTCCCACTGGGAATTTCTTTCTAATTGCGCCTTTTCCTGATCATTGCCTACGTGTTACTTTTTAAACTGTTCGTCCAAGACGATGCTTCTGTAGTGGTTGTAATTGCTTTAGGATTTGGTGTTGAATATTTGTAACGTTTGCACATCATGTACGTGTTCATATTTTAATCGAGTTCGGTTAACTGAGTGGCCGTCCATAGGAAAATAGCTGCTAACTCAGCTTACTTTATGTTCTCTTAGTATAAATACACGTACCTGATTGTCACTTAAGTTTTTCCCACCTGTTTTTGGAGTGGGAATTTCTCTATGATTGTACCATTTCCTGATAATTGCCTACTTTTTTACTCTAATTAGTGAATCTTAATATTTTGAGGAAATAAAAACGTATCTGAAGTAAATGATGCTTAAGAATCTTTATGACATTCACAACTTGATAAGCACACAGATTGGGAATTGAACAATGAAAGAATTAGTTCCAAAAACTGCTGATCAAGTTTTATTCCTTATTTTTAGGAAATTTTTTATTAGTTTTAAGACAAATTTCCGCGTCGGGGGAAAAGTCACCCCGTACATCATCCTTAGTGCAAATTATATTTTCCTTTTGGTCCTTTGAGATCAGCGAGGGTATTCTGAGAAATCAGACAATTATTATCGGAATAGATTCATTTTCTAAACAACGTTTAATATAGTTGGTCTCATTTGGATTATACTAGTTTTTGTATCGACGACCCTGTTGAAAGTTGCAAAAATACAGTAATTCGCTTTGGCTCCATGTCGCCGAATCTATAGGGTCACTGAAAAGACTTAAGTAGCCGAAACCGCGGTATAGCCTATCCCTTTCTTGTCAATATGTTTACTGCTCTTAAAGACAGGGTTTTCATGCCGGGGGGTCTGGTTTCCAGCTTAAAGTTAAACAGGTAGCCAGTCCTAGTAGTGGGCAGAGCTTACACACAGGTAACTGGCTAACTTTAGGGGTCATAAAACTGATCATGTGTCATAATTGGATGCAATAAACAACCAGGAGAGATAATACCTGTCAATCATTTTATCAGTCCCTGAGGCCTGAAACTGACAACCAATCAAATCTCTGGTATTGATGTTAACACTTCAGCAGTCAGAGAAAGAATTACACAGGTATACCTGTGTGGCCTTTTATACCCCAGCCCTGTCTTTAAAGAATTTCAGTTTTATTTTTATTCACATTTAAAAATTTGTTGAGTTTTTTTTTTCTTTCTGATTGTGTCTTTTCGTGATCGTTGCCTACTTGTTCCTTTCCATACATAAAAACATAACATTACAGAAACTTTTCCATGATTTCTTGGGAATTTTCATAAATCTCATATTAAATATTTATGAACTGAATTCAAATTTTACAAATATTTACATTGCTTATCATAAAATAATGGTTTATTGTATTGATTTTTGGTAAAATTTAGCACTTTTGATTTATAAATTACACAATTACATCAATTTTCTCTTGACCCCGTCAAACCTCAATTTTACTAAATAAGTATAGGTTTGAAGGGGTTAAGTTCCACACGGAGATGTTTCCATGATGGAATGTCAGATGTTATTCTCCGACTATCCGTTATAATTGGCTCCCTGTTTTTTTTTTTTTTTTTAATTTTTTATGCTTCCTGTCTTTTATATGTTATTATTTTGTCATAATTTCAACAAATAACATCATATGATACATCATTTCTATTGTTTAATTCCTTTTTTCAGACATCATCAATAAAATCGCTGCAGTTGATTTCTTGAAGAACAGTTTGATTATTCTCCAGAACGAGGGTGGGCCAGACAAGACAGTTTTGAATAACACACGTTCATAATTGACTCTCTATAATGTTTGTGAATTAGAGCGTATCGTCGAATTGGCCGATGTTAAATATCATTTTGTGACATTGCCAACTTCTCGAAATTAACAAATACATCGAAAAAAGATTATATGCACAAACAGAAAAGGTAGACCATGCTTTCAAACTAGTGAATCAGCTGAGTTTTGACATATCATTTATAAATAAATTATAAACTTGTGATCCTTCAGAAGTAGTGACAACGTTAAAAGGGAGGTAGTATGGGCCATATTGTGCACTTTCGGGTCCTGAACCCTCATCAGTGACCCTTTATAAAACCGGTGACGATAGCCAGATACATGTAAATATACTACAGTTTCAAAACTTTACTCAAGGGATGTCTAAATCGAAGACACATGCCTAAACTTTCTCATTAATATGCTCGCTGCTCTAAAGGGATCTCAATTTTATTTTTATTATCAAATAATGATAAAAAATGTTTAGGAGATGGCTCTAAAAGTACAATTTTAATACTATGAATGTTCTTACTGATCTCAAAGGACCGGAAATAATAATATGTGTAATCTGTTTTCGATCACATAAAACTGGTTTAACCTCCCATTTCCAGTAATTTGCTGTAACTTGCCGATAAATTACTCAACTTCCATTGAGGTTCTCTTTAAACTATTCGGCTTCCTTTTAGGAAAGGGCTGCTCGTTTAGAAGCCTAGGTCGGTTAGTCTATCTTTGTATACTACGAAATTCGGCCCCGTATCGCCAGTTCTTGCTCATTGCTAACGTGTTTATTTTTTTATATTTGCAGAAAAGGTGGATAACAAAATAACAAGAAGGAGTAATATCTCATTTGAGCCATCGCATTGGAAAACCAACAATCTGCATAGGCGAAAAAAGGCGCAGATCAGCTTCGCAGTAATGCCTAGGTCACACTAGGGCTTACGTACGCTGCGGACGCTGCGGATAGGTGTTCCGTATCTGTCCGTCCTATCCGCAACGATTCGTATCTCATCCGTAATGTCCGTAACTGTACGTATCGTATCCTCAGGGCGCGGTAGATCCGCGGGCAAATTTTCATAACTGTCAAAAATGCATGCGCGGATGGACGATCGGTAATGGTAGGCAATGGTACGTAACTGAAGGCATTTATTCGAATCTGTCCGTATCTAATCGCATCTAAACGTATCATTCCGCGATCAAGCATTTGTTGCGGATCGATACTGTTACATACGTGTTGTTTCGTTCGGTTGCGGTCTTTGTCGTTTATACACACTTTTCGATACAATTTAATACGTTCAGATACGAACACGTAATGTTACGGTTTTCCTAAAGTTTACACAGCATGCCAAACGTATGAAAACGGAATCAAACCAGGATGCAACTTGAACAATGCTAATAAGCGTGTGGCTGAGCCCTCTAGAGCTGAGTGTTTGGGCATAACATAATCTGTTACCAATGCTTGAATGAATCATACAAATAAAATATAATTGTTAGATCCTTTGGAAGCAGTAAAAACATTCAAAGAGAGGTGGGCCATATTGTACAATTTCTGGTAATGAACCTTCATCAGTGACCCTTTACAAAACTGGCAGCGAAAGCCAGACATTCATGATTGCTGCAATTTCAAGAATTTGAATGAATCATACAAGAACGTTTCTGGAATATATAGTCTCCTTGACAAAAATGTCCGTCATTTTTCTATTATACAGGTAATTTATTTATTTAAGGATATCCATAATTCATTTATGGATATCCATAATTCATTTATGGATATCCTTAATTCATTTATGGATATCCTCAAATAATAAAAGATATCCATCAATATTTTTGGATATCCTAAAATGAATTATGGATATCCATAAATGAATTATGGATATCCATAAATGAATTATGGATATCCTTAAATGAATTATGGATATCCATAATTGACTTATGGATATCCTGAAATACATTTTTGGATATCCAAAAATCACGATGAATTATGGATATCCATAATTCGATTTTTGGATATCCAATACTCGTAATCGAATTATGGATATCCTTAAATCAGCTTATCCTTATCCTTAAATGTGTTTTAGGATATCCAAAAATAAGCTTGAATTTAGGATATCCATAATTCGATTTTTGGATATCCATGATTCTTTTTTTGGATATCCATAAAGATCTGATTTAAGGATATTCATAATTCGATTTTAGGATATCCATAATTCATTTTAAAAAATAGTATTTTCCATAATGATTTCTTCCGTGTAATACGCATGCGCTAACTTAAACTGAACGAAACGGAAGCCAACGTAAATTCAACCACACCGGATGCCTCCATTCTCTGACTAGGGAGAAATCATTATATCCCATAGGCACGTATGGGGTGCCGTTTTACTATTTATTTCCTATTTATGGATATCCAAAATTCATTTTTGGATATCCATAATATATTTTTGGATACCCATAATTCTTTTTTGGATATCCTAAAATCGATTTATGGATATCCTTAATTCGGCTGAATATTGGATATCCATAAATTGATTTTAGGATATCCTATAATTGAATTATGGATATCCTTAAATATAATTCTATTTTTGGATATCCAAAATTCGATTTAAGGATATCCTAAAATCGGGCTAATATTTGATATCCATAATTCGATTTATCCTTAATTATTGTAGGATATCAATAAATGAATTAAGGATATACATAAATACATTATGAATATCCTTAAATAAATTATGGATATCCAAAAATAGGGAATAAATAGTAAAACGGCACTCCATAGGCACGTACATCATTTTTTTGTGATTAAAGGATATCCTTAAATGAATTATGGATATCCTTAAATACAGTCCTATTGAAGGAAATCCATAACTCATTTATGGATATCCATAAATCGAATTATGGATATCCAATATTAGCCCAATTTTAGGATATCATTAAATCGAATTATGGATATCCAAAAATAGGATTGTATTTTAGGATATCCATAGTTCGGTTTTAGGATATGCTAAATCTATTCATGGATATCCAATATTCAGACGAATTTAGGATATCCTTAAATTGATTTTAGGATATCCAAAATGAATTATGGATATCCAAAAAAAGAATTATGGATGTCCAAAAATAAATTTTGGATATCGAAAAAAATAAGGATATCCATAATTCATTTCAGGATATCCATAATTCATTTTAGGATATCCATAATTATTATGGATATCCATAATTCATTTATGGAAATCCATAATTCATTTTAGGATGTCCAGAAATGTTAATGGATATCCTTAATTATTTAAGGATATCCATAAATGAATAAAGGATATCCATAAATAAATTATGGATATCCTTAAATGAATTATGGATATCCAAAAATAGGGAATAAATAGTAAAATGGCACCCATAGGCACGTACATCATTTTTTTGTGATTTAAGGATATCCTTAAATTATGGATATCCTAAAATACAGTTCTATTGAAGTACATCCATAACTCATTTATGGATATCCATAAATCGAATTATGGATATCCAATATTAGCCTGATTTTATAATATCCTTAAATCGAATTATGGATATCCAAAAATAGGATTGTATTTTAGGATATCCATAGTTCGATTTTAGGATATCCTAAAATCAATTTATGGATATCCAATATTCAGACGAATTAAGGATATCCATAAATCGATTTTAAGTATCCAGAAATGAATTTTGGATATCCAAAATGAATTATGGATATCCATAAATAGGGAATAAATAGTAAAACGGCACCCCATATGATTGTTGGTTGATGCGTTCATTTACGGTGTAGATACGTGTAGATACGTTTGTGTTACGGTTTAGATATGGAAAGATTCGAATCAACGCCTTCATTTACATGTCATTACGTACTATTACGGATGTTTCATCCGCGCCCAATTTTTGACTTTTTTCAAAATTTGGGCGCGGATGGAATCGGACTTGCATATACAATACGTTAAGATACGAACATATACGGAAAAGATACGAATTGTTACGGATATGACGGATAGATACGAAAGGTCAGTCCGCAGCGTCCGCAGCATCCGGATGTGCTAGTGTGACTGTAGTTGGACTAAAACCTGCGTTTTCTTGCATCAAATTTCACCGTTATATACGCAAGAAAACGCAACATTACGTATCTGAAGGTGTATGTCTGTATCTAAAAGTAACAGATGGTATCGAAAGGTATGTAGTCAAGTATCTTAACCGTATGTATTCGAATTTATCCGTAACTATCTTCGAACGTATCCGTATCTTTCCTGAACTACCCGTATTTATTCGTATTTAAAGGTAATAAATTCATTAAGAACCGTTAGCCCCGCCCACAAAATTCTGCGGATCGCTACGTATAGTATTCGCAACTATCCGCGGCATCCGTAAGCGCTAGTGTGACCTAGGCATAACTGCGAAGCTTATCAGCGCCTTTGTTTTCGCTTCACGGATAGTACAAACTTCTTAAATCCGAAATTTCAAGCTTCTAGCTTTCCTCTGTGACTGTACAGCCCGGTTTGTGCTGGACCTGGTCGGAACCCAAATTGCTGTTTTTCTCATGCACAGGCTCATTTAATTTTATGAATGACAAGGCATTACCATTAACAAAATAATCACCAAAAGCACAACATTTAAGCTCCTGCTTACATCCATGCGACCAGAAAACTTATTTTCTATGAGGGCGATATATTCAGATCACCTGATGTGATTTTAAAGTCCTAGCTATGTATAGAAAGGTCTTCATATGACGTGGCTCAATGTTAAAACGCATTTCAAACCACAATCAGAATGTTTGTTCGAAATGTATTTTTTCTCTTTATACAAAATTATATTGTCGTTGTTACCTGTAGAGGTTATTTTCCATTACGAAAACATGCCTATGCAATAATTAGAGATTTTTAAAGTTGTAAAAAATGAAAATTGTTAGAGAACATTTTTTAATATTTTTTTTACTTTTGCTCACGAGTACCCACAATCTATGTTTTAGAGCAAAAACAAGAAAAATAGGTATACCCCTGCATACCCCAGTTTTGTTATATAAAAGGGGGTATGCATTTCACGGACATGTTTTCCTGATGCCCGGATGACCCTAGCTGTCTGAAGGATTAAAGCACAAGTCAAACTTAACAACAGAAATAATATAATCAGAACCGAATGCGATAGCTCGATGTGTTTCAGATTCGTAAAGAAAGGGTCCCGCGATCGACCCTCAGGCCCGGTACATTTGGTGGGCATTTGGTCATGAGAAAATCTTTACTGTCTTCCGTTGAGTAAAGAGGGGCAGTTAATGGTAAATGAAATACATATTTAATTCTGGCTGTCTGGCCCAGGGAAGCTTGTCCATGTACAGTGGGGATAGAATAAATGACCGTCCTAACGTAACCTCAGCTATTGACCGTAGATATAAATCAACAACCCATTCTTTTGATAATGAAATATCGGTCTCTATTTGATATAGCAATATTTTACACATACACTGTATGCAAAAAAACCAACTGCTTCCAGATATGAAATGATTTAAAATGAACTGATACAAGTCAACTTTACAAGTGTCTAATGTCAATTGTAGATGATTTAGTGTGGCACTCCCTGGGACGTCCATATTAAAATTATGATTTACGTTGACGTTCAGTTTCACTTTTCATTTGTAAGACAGTACAGCAAACGGCCAATAGTTGTTACCATATCACTTGACACTCATTCCCTGTGAATATATTATAAAAACCGGTTTATACATTACTGCTGACCATTATTACACGAAAGCGCGAACGTAGTAGTGTTCAATTATACAAATGAACTGATTCAAACCGATATTTACACTCCCGCCCGCGTATTTGTACTCCATTTACGCGTATTACGCGAGTATTACGTGAGTATTACGTGCGTAAGGCCAATTACGCGCATTTACGCGTAACATGCGCATATTTACGCGTAACATATCTCATTAATATTCATAAGCAGAGATAAATGCGTCGATACGCGTAAGGTTCAGTCATTACGCGTATGAAGTATCGCCCAATCAGACTGGCAATACGTTTACGCGTATTTACACGTATCATACGCGTAACGACAAGGAGTATAAAAGCTAAAGTACCTAACGGTTGATTTTATTATTCAATCAAAAATAAACAATGTGCAAGTTTTATGGATTTTATTGATGTATCGTAATCGTGAAAATGGCGTGACTTTATTCTAGTTAGTGTCAAATTGTTTTATGTTTACATGGGGTTTAAAGTTTACAGATTCAAGAAGCATAAAACTTACCAAATAACTGTCATCATGTCAACATTCAGCCTTCAACTGGAGTGAAAATTCATGCGTGACTAAGTGACTTTCACCTGTAGGTAACCATGTTCAGTTCTGTTCATTTTTTTTTTCATTGTCGTTTAGTTCCCCCTCCATTTTTAGAGGCACCACCGTACGGTATACGGCATGTTAGATTTTCGCTTGTTTTCCTACCACGTCTCTCTCTTATTTATTGATATTCAATTATTATTTAACAGAACTCGAATGTTTTCTTCTTCAAAATAAAAACCACAAGCAAATATAACAGAAACTTGGTGTTCGTTCAGCTACCGATCTGGGGATGAAGCTTTAAAAATATTTCTCACGGAAATACTGCAGGCCTTAGTTTGAACAAGATAAGATATTGTTTTGGTCTAAAGCAAAGTCCGGAATTTTGGTTTAACCATAAAATTTCAAGATTGTTGGCTCATTCATTACGCGTATATTACGCGTATTTTTTACGTAAGACTGTTTTAATCTCGATTGGTTAGAACAATACGTATACATACTTCAAATACGCGTAATGACTTGCTTTACTAATTCACCGCTCATTGGTTAAAGTCATTACGCGTAATGTATGCGCATTACGCGTATCATACGCGTAAGAAAAATTGAATTTTGACTGGCTATTGACACATACGCGTATAAAATAGGCGCGTATTACGCGAGTATTACTCGCGTATGTTACGCGCATTCAATGAGTACAATTACGCGGGCGGGAGTGTAACAGAGAGCTTATGTATATACTGAAAGGAAATAGAATCTTAAGTCTTATCTTTAGGAAGTTCCTACGCTTTACCAATAAACACGTTTTGTTTCTTGCTATACATTTTCCATAGAGTAGCGTATCTGCTACAAAAGTGGTGCGTCAAAAATGAAGAAATTTGCTACGGGACTGTCTATGGTCAGTTTTTATGCAATGGTCAAAATCAGAGTGTTCAAGATTATTCATAAAATCTAAACATTTGGTGTATGATGCATTAAAGAACCATAAATTTGTATGCTTTGTCTCAGTCCACTACCCCAGACAGATAGCCTCATGCGTCGAAAAATCACACTTAAGATTCATCCGGTGCATTTAAACTGACGTCATTTGTTTTGCTTATTTTACGTTTTTTTTTTGTTTTTTTTTTTTTTTTTTTTTTGTTTTTTTTTTTGTTTTTTTTTTGTTTTTTTTTCAGAATTATTCATTGATTTGGTTTTAAAAGTGGTGATATGGTATCAATTTTAGTACTGCAAGCAGTTTTTCATAAACGTAAATGTCCACTCAGCTGTGCGTGACGTCACGCTGTCGTTTTAAATAAAGGCGATTCATGCTTTCCGATTAAAGAAAACGAATTCATATAATCATTTCATTAATGGGTATATCATTTGTTGTCTAATGAAATGTCTGTATGCAAAAAAATGGCAAACTCATTTCCCGACGTTGACGTGACGCTCTCAATAAAAAGATAAACAGTTAAAACACCAGAAACAGATTAAGAATCTCAACGTCGATAAAACAAATGCTTCATTTGAGTTACCATAAACATGAACTTTAAAAAGGTACAAGTAGGCAAAGATCAGGAAAAGGCGCGATCAGAAAAAAAATCCCACTTCAAAAACCGAGGTGAGAAAAAACAAACTAACAATCAGGTACTTATACGAGGGATGTTCTTTAATACTTGTCACTTGCATGATTATTTTTTCTGTGGACAATCAATGAGAATGGTGTTCATATGTGGTGAAAGCCCGATCTTTTCTGATCAGATTGGTATCAAAATTATTGCTGTCCGACGCACGGTCATATAGTAATCGCATTTTAAAACAGGGTACAGTAATGGCACTGCATTAATTTTCATTTACAATATGTTATTTCGATCTGTAGTATAGAAAAGGCTATAACTTTCGCAATTTTATATACAGGTCCACTTTTATTTTACACATTATGTTGTCATTCATATGAGCAACAGAAAACACATTTGTAGAATATTTTTATTTTGACTTTATAGAGTTATTGCTCCTGCTTTATGACGTCATAATCTTTTAATATACGTCATTCAAAATCACAGCACAGGTTACACCTTTTCGTAGTTTTAAATTTTGTCAATTGGATTGTCTGGTGAATATCTCAAATTGAAAACGGTCTAAATGGACATTCGCTGTAAGTGACTATACATGCAATTTAACATTTCCTTCACATGTAAGGTGGAGTTGGTGCTTAATTTCTAAGAGAGCTGTCCGTCTCTATCATAATAGAAACACTGTCAAATTTCATGATTGACAAAGTCAACCAAAACGCTTCTAGAACGTATCAAGTACATAGATTTTTTGAAATTGTAGTAGTATTTGTACAAACTATTATTGTGGTATGGGCAGCTCTTCCATTGACATTTTGTGTTATCTTTCAAAATGTTATTACTCATAAACCAAGATTTAAGTGGATAAATAATCCAAAACTTATATCAATGGAATCAGCAAAGATCTGACACAAGCAGCATTAACATTTTGTATGAGTAATGACTGGACAGGAAATTATTAGGCTCTGAAACTTCTATTCCGACGTTCATTCAATTTATCAACACGTAAAAACTGGCATAGTACTATGTTTACAGCTCTCGTAAAACTTGTAATTTCTGTTTTAGAAAAATAACTTTCGACCAATGCGTTTTCAAGGTTATGGAGATCCCACAGGTATAAAATTGTGAGTGTAACCCTTTTAATTCAAACATTATACTGTTTATTGGGACAGGATGAAGAAGGTATTTGCAGTGTCATTAGGGTGCCCCTCTTCAGAGTCTCAGTTTGCTATGATAAATTGCACCGTCCTAAAATTGTTGGGTGATTTCAATAATGCAAAGAACCCCTCTATAATTACCAAGTCTTTTTGCTCTGGTACAGATGCTGGTTAAGGAGAAATTGAGTCGATGACAAGAATTAAAGAACGTCCCTCGTACCATGAAAACATACCGTAAGCCGAATGAGCAGCTATTTTCCGAAGTTACCTAAACTTAACTAAAAATATGAAAAACATACATTAGGCACCAACAGCACAAAAATTTTAAACACAAAGACATAAAACAAAAAGAACCACCACAGAAGTATCGCCTTGGAACGATCAGTAACACAAAGTTACTGGCGGGCTTAAACCGGTTTTACATGGCCATAACCTCGCCCTCAGCTTCTTATCCTTTATCATTAAAACCTTTTCCCAGCGTTATAAAACGTCGAAAATGAACTTTCATGTTTGACGTCAAAAACTAAATGTTACTTTTTTCAGGATAAAAAGGTACAAGTAGGCAAAGATTAGGAAAAGGCGCAATCAGAAAAAGATTCCCACTCCAAAAACCGAGGTGGGAAAAAACCAAACTAACAATCAGGTACTTATACCATGAAACATATCGTAAGCCGAATGAGCAGCTATTTTCCCAATAGGTGGCCACTCAGTTACCTTAACTTAACTAAAAATATGAAAACATACATAAGGCTTTAACAGCACAAAAAATTTTAAACACCAAGACATAAAACAAAAAGAACCACCACAGAAGTATCGACTTGGAACGATCAGTAACACAAAGTTACTGGCGGGCTTAAACCGGTTTTACAGGTACCTAACCTCACCCTCAGCTTCTGCAGTGGTTCACAACATTTAGTTAGTTATTCGGTCCTCGTGGTGAATCTCTAACTAGTCAATGAATCATCAAGAACAAACAAATAAATCATGATAAACATCCTGATGAATCAAAAACCAGGACTCACAGATTGAGTAAGCTGCCCGACGATGGAGATCCCTGGGCGCCGAATAACCTACTAACTCCGGAGCAAAAGAAAAACACCAGTTGGACCCCGGTGGGCCAAGCAACAGACAAGAAGCTCCGGCCCCAACCAACTAAAATGAATAGCTTTAAGTCGGGGCCATCATAGAGTCTGACGCCCGACCCACCGGCGTGCAATTAAAGAAGGCAGCATAGTTATCAACCATGATTGGGTTAAAAACTAAGCATGCAGACTGTCGCATAACATTCAAGTTATAACCTATACGTCTGTAACGTGATATGATTTTTCCGAACTGAAGAGAAAAATCATTTATTCCTTTAAGTTTCTTTAATTTGTAAACCAAGTCACCATAAAATTCAGGTTCCGAAAGGCCCTCACTTAAAAGTGTCTTTAACCCAACATTATATTTGGAAATCAATTCATAGTGTCTACGATAAAATTTAGAAAAGGTTTTTCGAAGTTTATGATACCGATAGCCCTGTTGGAGAAGTTTTGCCGTTAAACATTTATTTCGAGCGTTGAAGTCTGTAACATGATTGCAGACTCTAGCAAACCTAATAAGTTGCGAAATGTATACACCATAAGAAGCACGACGAGGAACGTCACCATCCAAAAAAGGAAAATTTACTATATCAAAATCAAAGTCATCGCGCTTATCATAAATTTTAGAAGAAACAAATCCATTTGCAACAGAAAGATGTAGATCTAAAAAGGGGGCTTCGGTATCTGAGATATTAGCTTTGTTCAACTGAAGTTCAGGTGGATAAATTTGATTGACCATACCTTCAAAATAAGGGTTGTCAATGTTCAAAAGGTCATCGAGGTACCTAGATGTGGAATTAAAAGCCTCGATAACATCAGCTTGATTATCATGGTTAAGAGAATCCATGAAATCTCTTTCGTAGCAGTATAAAAATAAATCAGCTACGAGAGGTGCGCAATTTGTACCCATCGGAATTCCAACAATTTGTCTGTATAACTTGGTCCCAAATCTAATATAAATATTATCAAGGAGATAGGATAAGGCGTCGCACACATTCTGACATGACCAAAGGGTATACCGACTTTGGTCAGAGGATCTCAAGTTATCAACATTTTGAGGATCTTCTAACAACTTTGATCACAGACGCTCACGCTCAGTATCTTACATCAGCGAAACCGGCTCTAATCACGGTCTAGCATGAAAACGTCTGAATGACGTAACTCTATTTTGTTAGACGAAATGTAATTTTCAAAATGCAAAATGTGAAGCAAAATTACACACTGTCAGGATATACCAACTGGTTATATCTTAAAATTGATTTAAAAATATGTAATCAATAAGTAATGTTGAAAACTTAAGGTTCTAATTCCTCTCAGTATATTTTGATCAAAAACGCAAAGTCGCGAGTTTTAAATAATCAAGTTCTAGGCTACAGACAGACGGCTGCTTTACAGAAATTAGCTTATTTTAATCAACTGAACAGTCACGGTTGTGCGAGTTCTTACGCGTCTAGTTTAATAAGTAAATATACAAACAGGAGTCTCACGAACGGTACTCAAATGATTCTTAACGCTATATTTATACGTAGACTAGAATGTAAAACGCCAGTAAATGATTCTTACCGCTATATTTATACGTAGACTAGAATTTAAAACGCCAGTAAATGATTCTTACCGCTATATTTATACGTAGACTAGAATGTAAAACGCCAGAAAATGATTCTTACCGCTATATTTATACGTAGACTAGAATGCAAAACGCCAGTAAATGATTCTTACTGCTATATTTATACGTAGACTAGAATGTAAAACGCCAGTAAATGATTCTTACCGCTATATTTAGCACATAGACTGAGAATGTAAAACGCCAGTAAATGATTCTTACCGCTATATTTATACGTAGACTAGAATGCAAAACGCCAGTAAATGATTCTTACCGCTATATTTATACGTAGACTAGAATGTAAAACGCCAGTAAATGATTCTTACCGCTATATTTAGCACATAGACTGAGAATGTACAACGCCAGTAAGGCTGGTGCTCCTACCTCGAACGCTGTTAAAGTTGTACATCACCGACGGCTCGGCACCGAGAGCCCTGTACTTAAACTTGGGACAGCAACAGAACAGGTAGCGATTGTAGTACTTCCGGAACTGACTGCTCAGGAAGTAGAGGGCGTACGGGTTCACGCATGAGTACACGTATGTCAGGCAGAAACTGATTATTTTAAACACATTCCAGAACATGTTGAAAGGGTCCTCAGAATAGTACCACCACAAGATGTAAATATGCCTGGGCAGCCAACATATAACGAATATCAGAACGAATGACATCACAACCTTCGCGACCTTGACCCTGGCTTTGACCTGTCGTTTCTGTTGTTGATTCATTACAGAGTTCTTGGTAGTTTCGCACGGCATTTCGCGACTACTGACAATAAGAATCTGCGCCATTAGGGCGTAAAACAGTCCAATGATTACTAGCGGGATCATGAAGAATACGAAGAATCTGAACATGCTGTGTCCTTTCATGTACCACTCCGGGTAGTCCTCGGGGTACAGCACACATATAGCTATGAGATGGGTGGTGTTTCCGGCCCCCGGTTCCGGCATCGCTTCCTTGTACTCGAGTGTGCTGGTGACAGCGTCGGGTATCGCTAGTATAACGGACAATATCCAGATACCTATCACTGTCAAGATGGTTATCATTGTCGGCTTCCCTGTGTGTTTACTCATTGGGTGAACGATGGCTGGAAAACAAAGAAAAGCTAAAACGTTATGTTTTACAGAACCTTTGTAAAATGAGCTACTAGGTACAGAATTAGAGTTTGCTGTTTCAGTTTAAAATACTGCATATAAACCACAAAACAATAAGCCAAAACGCTTACATTCCGTTGTTTGTAAACCAGCTTTACATTTTAAGATGTTTGTCATGTAAACAGACTGTATTTCGTTGTGTAATAAAAATTAAAACTGAGATCCTTTAAGAGCAGTGAACACATTAATGAGAAAGGGGATGGGCCATACCGCGGTTTCGACTATTAAAGTCTCGTCAGTGACCCTTTAGATTTGGCAACATAGAGGCAAAGAGAATCACTGAAATTTTACAGCTTTTAACAGGTAAGTCGAAACAAAGACTAATATTATCTAAATTGGACCAAATATGTTAAACATATGTAATATCAGATCCAAATGGTGGTAGCTTAGTGTCAAATAACTTCACCATCGGTTTAAGCGATTCCAATCGTAGGATTCTGTGATTGAAGGATGGAACTTTGTTCAAGAACATGCTAACTCAGTCTAAGCATAAATCAATTATATGAATCTAGAGGATAACACAAAATACCTACCTATGTACCTGTCGCCGCTCAGGGCCGTCAACGTGAACACCGACACGCCAAGTGACAACGTCTGCATGTATTCATTTAACGTACACATGAATGCTCCGTACGGCCAAGACGTTATCGTATACAGGGTTGAGGAAAACGGCACACAACAAACTAACAGCAGCAGATCCCCTATTGATAAACTAACGACAAAGATATTGGGAGTATTTCTCATGGACTTGTTACGCAGAACGGTATACACCAATGTACTATTTCCTATTACACCAACTAGAAATATAATGGCAAACACAATGGGCACAGCGGTGGCTTGTGGTAAATCCTCAAAATCTGGACCAAGAATGATTTCCTCCGTCACGTTGTCATTGGAATAGTCTGACACATTGCTTCCCGTTGTGTTCATATCCGTGACAGAATCAACGACATTGGTCTCTGTAGTCGACATGCTGATATAAGTTTACGGCAGCCTCAGTCTAAAAAAAGAAAATATAGATTAACAATTCGTACAATTTTAAACGCTATATATGTGTGCACACATATGGTTCTTCGATTTTATAAAGAACGCAAAATTCAATCTTATCATTCTATATTCTTTTATACTTTTACCAAAACGTAACATGAAATGCGTTCACTTCCCTTTAGCCACCAGCCGAAGTCATGTGTTTTTCATGAAGCTTCAAAATACATTCATTCCGTGATAAATCGGAATCTTAATTCAAATATCTAATGATCTCAGCATGAATAGACAATCGGTAGTCAAAATCAGGACTGGGAAATCCGGCCTATTTTTGCCTATCAGAACACAATGGTAAAGAGGCTTATAGCCTTTTCGTGATTGTACACGGCAGTTTGTGTCGGTCCGGCTTTAAACCCATAATATTTTTCATATATCAACAGATGCTCTTAAGCCCCATCTGCGTCAGCCTTCGTTCAAAGTGCACCGTCAGAGAGTATAAATTCGAAGAATATAATGTCTGCAGAAGTCAGTCTTAGTACGAAGGTAACCGCTGGAGACTCGGGTGGCACATTTCCATTGTTTTTAATACTTATAACATGGTTATCTTGATCTATTGCACTGAAGAAATGATGCTAAGACATGGAGGCTTTGTAAGTTTAACACAGGCATTTCATTTTGCAATCTTATTTTCAAGAATTGGTCTTTGATTACAACTTAACATTAAACACAATAATAAATTACATCTTCAGCGTGATGCTGTAACTAAATGATAACTGCATTTCAATTATCAAGTTAATGCCAATCAAAAGGTACAAGTAGGCAAAGATCAGGAAAAGACGCAATCAGAAAAAGATTCCCACTCCAAAAACCGAGGTGGGAAAAAACCAAAGTAACAATCAGGTACTTTATACCATAAAACATATCGTAAGCCAAATTAGCAGCTATTTTCCCAATAGGTGGCCACTCAGTTACCTTAACTTAACTAAAAATATGAAAACATACATATGGCGCCAACAGCACAAAAAAAATTAAACACCAAGACATAAAACAAAAAGAACCACTACAGAAGCCCTTATGTTGTCTTCTTAAAATTGGTATTTCTGAGAGAAAACTTCGATATATACATTGACGTGGTGATGTCGATTTGACAGTCTTATTGCTTGCAATCAGTTTACTCAATCTGTGAGTCCTGGATTTTGATTCATCAGGATGTTTATCGTGATTTCTTTGTTTGTTCTTGATGATTCATTGACTAGTTAGAGATTCACCACGAGGACCGAAGAACTAACCAAATGTTATGAACCACTGCAGAAGCTGAGGGTGAGGTTGTGGCCGTGTGAGGCCGGTTTAAGCCCGCCAGTAGCTTTGTGTTACTGATCGTTCCAAGGCGAAACTTCTGTGACGGTTCTTTTTGTTTTATGTCTTGGTGTTTAAAAGTTTTGTGCTGTTGGCGCCTTATGTATGTTTTCATATTTTAAATAAGTTTAGGTAACTGAGTGGCCACCTACTGGGAAAATAGCTGCTCATTTGGCTTACGATATGTTTTCATTGTATAAGTACCTGATTGTTAGTTTAGTTTTTTCCCACCTCGGTTTTTGGAGTGGGAATCTTTTTCTGATTGCGCCTTTTCCTGATCTTTGCCTACTTGTACCTTCTTATTGTACCAAAACTGTTTGTATTTCGATTAACAAGTGGCATAGCTGTGTCATTTATTGGAAAACGTTCTTATTTGGGTAATGCTTGATGAAAAAAACTGAAGAGATGTAAACGGTATCCCATAGGTGTAATGCTGTCATCTTAGGACGTGCAATAAATTATACATATGATAGGCATAATACTTCTCTATGATATGCCTTTATCATAGAATTATTTTCAAAGGCAGCTTTGTAAAATGAGCTACTGGGCACACTATTCTATGCATGTAGAGCGCTCAAACTGAGCTGGAAGTCAAGAATTTAATTTACAAGGTTATCAGACTGGTTCCACGGTAAAGCATTAACAGAGTTTTTATATATATATAGTTTAGATAATATTAACAGGATTTTATGTTCAATCAATTTTAATATTACGGTTAGGAAAATAAGTACAAATACCATCATGTATAACGGAAATAAGTTTCCCTGCAATCCAAATGGTGCTTATCTAGGATATAGATGTAAATTAATTTGTAATCATTGAAACTAAAGGGATGTCGGAATGTTTTTTTCTTGTATCACTGGCAATATAATTCGAAGATACATTGATGTACATTTACGTAATATCTGCCTCTTTAACTCTGTGAGAGTTTGCAAGTCCAACTTCATTTGTATTCTTGTAAGCAGACAGAAGCAATGTTTTCATATAGTTTATAAAGAAGATTGAATTAGAAAAAGAACTGTAGAAAGAAAGATTAAAACCGAACGTATTTATTATGTTATGCCGTTTAATCTTAGCGGTGACTACACAATTAAAAGTTGGTCTTGTATTTGGACTTTTGTGAATGCTTTACAGGCGGTTATGTTGATAATATGCTACTACTTACATTCACATTTAAGGGAATATATGAAAATGGTATATAGCTGTACAAGGCGATGTAAAAATATACATGGTCATAGTCTGTATAGGCATCAACAAGAAAAGAGCACATTCGGTAAAAAAAAACTATTTTGTGTATTAATATACTATTTTGTGTATTAATATTGATCTTACAACTGGTAGCTGCCAGTTGTAAGATCAGAACTCCGATATATCACAGAGTCGCCATTATTGTAGACCACGTTATTGCTTTGTCTTATAGTCCTGTCATTTGTTGTTTTGTGGTTGTTTCTTTACGAGCTAGTGAGACTTAAGACTTTCTCCCTTTTGAAATTTTCACTGCTTCCAAAGGATCTAACTTTTATATTTAATTTATTTATCCCGCCAGCAATTTTATATTACTGATCGTTCCAATGAGATACTTCTGTGGTGGTTCTTATTGCTTTATGTCTTGGTGTTAAAATTTTTTGTGCTGTTTGCACTTTATGTGCGTTTTGATATTTTTGGTTAGGTTTGGGTAACTGAGCGGTCACCTATTGGGAAATAGCACGCCGGTGGGTCGGGCGTCAGACTCTATGATGGCCCCCACTTAAAGATATTCATTTTAATCGGTTGGGGCAAGAGCGTCTTTGTTTTTACACCCAGTCTTTGTTTTTGGTTGATCTGCATGGCTACCTTGCTGAGAGAGAGGTGGTCATCTTGCCCTTCAAGCACTATAAAAATCTATAGGTTGTCTTGTATTCTATTATTCTACTTTCTTGTCTGTCTAGTATCTCGTTTGAGCTTCAAAATCTGATTGTATCAATATCTTGTCTTTCTACACTAATCCAAGCCGGGAAAACAGCAATCATTTGAGCCGCGACACGAAAAACCCGGTCTTCGGGGTTTCCGACCAGGTCTGCCATAAACTGGCCTGTGCAGTCACAGAAGCAGGCTAGAAGCTTGAAATTACGGATTTAAGAAGAAAAGAAATTGTACTATCCGTGTAGCGAAAACAAAGGCTTTGATCAGCTTCGCACTTCTGCGCCTTTGTTTTCGCATAGGCAAAAATCCGGTTATCTCACAATGCGGCTCATTTTACAAACGCTGATCAGAAATGAAAATTTCAGAATTCTGACTTAATGACCTTATTTCATGCATCCAACTTAAAAGTGGAATTAGGCTGTTGCATAGTTAGATTGCGTTTGAATATTTGATGACTCAACATCGTTTAAGAAAATGTTCTGACTTGTAAGTATCCCCATGCTCTGTATACAAATAAGATCAGTTCTGCTTTCATCCCTAAACAGAGATAAAAAAAAAGTGAAAAAGATACAAGTAGACAGTGAACATGAAATGACGCAATTAGTAAGAAATTCCCACTCCAAAAACCGAGATGGGAAAAACTAAATTGACAATTTGGTACTCATACTTAGAAAACATATCGGAAGCCGAGTGAGCAGCTGTTTCCCAATAGGCGGTTACTCAGTTACCTGAACTTAAATAAGATGCACTGGATCGACGACGAAGAGCAATTTAGGTTTGCGCGACCATTACTTTTGCGCGAGGGCTTTTGTGCGACTTTTGGCTACATTTCTACAAGGACCGTTTACTTTCCTTGATCATCGGTGAATCCTTCGTTTTGTTATTTTAATGTATTGGAATAATTTTAAGCACCTAAAACATGTAACAGAAAACATAAAATCATACTACAATTTCTGAAAACGGTTCTTGAATAAAAATAAATATGCATAAAGCTTACGGTAAACTTTTGTCCCAAGTATGCTTTTATTTGACTTCCAAAAAATGTGTTCACTGAACCACATGCAATGAAACGCGTAACCCTCAACCCTGGTCGATTTTTAAAAGTAGTTTTGTCCTAAATATGTCGTACTGAAATTTTAGCTACCATTTTAGATTGTTTCTAAAGCAAAAATAGCTTGAAAAAATGGGTTTCCGTAACTATTGCTAATTGCAACTATTATAGCCGTAAACAGATGCCTATTATAACTTGCATATTATAAAACCTAACCAGGACCAGCACAAAAAGGACAAGAGATGGATAGGATTTTTTTCTGTAGAAACATTACATTAACTAAAGTACATAGAATTGCATGGAAATTAATGATCTGCTCCACACAAGGCGAAGCCGTCTTGGCCAATAGTGGCAATCCTGAAATCGAATTTTCCCATGGTAAGACTCATTTCTATTCTAACCACGGTTAGTTAAGTTTTCGAGACGCGCTTAATTTCTCAAGATGTTCGCGTTCCCTGTGCCAAACATTCCCAATAATTTGTTTAATGGCTGAACAGCAGTCTGTCATGGTTGAGAATGTTTGACTTAATTGGTGTTTGATGCCAGTACATGCCATGCATTCGAAATAGCTCGGTCTAATTCTTGGGAGACTATTATTATGTTGACTTGGCTATGAATTACACCATCAACTGTACAACTTCCAGAAGATCAAGTATGACGCCCATGCCTGGGGTATGACGGTTTTTTGCCAAATTCGAAAACAGAGATTATTTTGTAATACAAACTAAAGAGTCACTATTCACAGTAAGACGCTTTAAATGACAACCACATTCAATGAATTTGCATCAGTAATTACTTCTTTTTTTTCTGGAAAAATGCGCCCATTTTAAGCAAGAATAGAAAAGCAGGAATTAGAACGCCATGTTCACGTTCATGTAATAAATGAGCCGCCTCGTGGGAAAACCAACAATGTGGTTTTCGAACAGGTCCGACACAAACCGGCCTGTACAGCTACAGAAGCAGGCTAGAAGCTTAAAATTTATGAGTTAAGTAGAGGAGGAATTCTACTATCCGAGAAGCGAAAACAAAGGCGCTGATCAGCTTCGCGGTTACCGCGAAGCTGATCTGCGTCTTTGTTTTCGCCTATGCAGATTGTTGGTTTTCCCATGAGGCGGCTCAAATACGAATTCTAATTAAACGGTGTATCTATACTGCATGACAATAATAGCAAGATAAATTTTCTAAATGTACGACCAATAAGCCTATATTATAGAAGTCATATTTGGAATCGTTTCTAAAAATCGTTTTTATTAGTTAAATGCTGAAATATTTTAAAATATTAAAAAATACTCCATCTTCAAGGGGTCACTTAGGACACTGCAACGCGCGAAGTAAATGCTTAACAGCCAAACATCTCCAGCAGGGCTATCAGTATCATTAACTTCGTAAAACACTTTCTAAATTCTTTCGAACACACTTTAATGTCCAAATTTTAGGTTGTGTTTAAAGATGCGTTTTTTGAGCGAGAGCCTTTCAGAACAAGAATTTTATACATACTTTCTTTACAAAGTTGAGAGCTAATAGGAAGGAATTACTTTTCTCATCAGTTTATTAAAGTATTTTACTTTATAAAACGTATAAGATATATCTTAAATGTGATTCTACAGTCTGCATGCTTAGTGTTTAACCCAATCACGATTGATAACTATGTTTTTTTTTCTTTAATTGCACGCCGCTGGGTCGGACGTCAGATTCATGACGAAACGGGCTAAAAGCTACTAGTATTCCTTTTAGTTGGTTAGTGCCACCAGACTGACCTGTACGTAGCAATTTTAACATTATATATCTGAATTAAGCTGATTACAATTACCATTATTAACACTATTACTATTACGAATCAAGAAAATTGTGCTTTGTGACTTGTAGCGTCTTTCCCAGACTACCAGCCATTTTGGAATCTGTCCGAAATCTGAAGCCTCGTATAAAGCCATGCTATATAATATTAATGACTTTTATCGGTGAAAATGTGAAATAGGTTTTTGATTGTCTGCGTGTGTTTTCTTTTCTGCGCATCAGTTTCTAGACCAGCATGTTGTATGTTTTCCCAGGACAAGGCACATCTCAGGTCTGCGAAACTGTCGGGTTGATTACAAGTACTAATGACAATTGTGTGAAATAATGATACACTGTCGTCACACTAATCATACAAATCAACGAATCCCACACTGGAAATGGCCTGCACTTACATCTCTGGTCTATAGTTAAGAAAGTCATAAGAGCTAACTTGTCGTCAAAATCACCGATCAATTTTACAAGATACCTCATTTACGGTGTTTCGTGTTGAATCAAAAAGATATGCCTCTAAAACCCAGACTAAAACGTATGTTTGTGATTATGATTCAGCAAGGTCTACTGCACTCATGGGCATTCTTTAAATAAAATAATAGATAGAATAGAATAGAAAATATTTTATTTCCGAATCAAGGACCCTTTCGGGTAGTTAAAAACTGTACATATATGATTGAAAAAAGAGACATGCAATGAAACGTATGGACATTAACAAACATTTTGACTCCACATACATGTAGTGTTACGAACAAACAAGCATTGGTTATTCAAATGAATAAAATAAAATACAGTATTTGCACCACCAATTAATGAATGAAGGTAGATACACTTTCATCAGGAAAACATGTCCGTGCAACAAATACCCCCTTAAACCCCACTTTATATAGTAAAACTGGGGTTTGCAGGGGTATACCTATTTTTCTTATTTTTGCTCCAAAACATAGATTGTGGGTACTCGTTAGAACCGCCTTGGCGAGGCGGTTCTAACGTGTATCCACAATTTATGTTTTGAGCAAAAATAAGAAAAATATCAAAGATTTTCTACTGAAATTTTTCATTTTTTACAACTTTAAAAATCTCTGTATATTGCATGGGCAAGTTTTCGTAATGGTTGGTACTAAATAGACTGCTTTAGCGAAATAAAGTGACGTTTGGAAACATGCTTCGTGTATCTATGTTCAGGACATACAAAAATGAAAAAAAAATGTGTTTTTCTAAACTTTAAACATTTTGTTACGAGGTTTCATTCAAAAGCATGTAGCTTTTCGCACAAACCCCATGCTAATTTTGTTTCCAAATGTTTTCTTAAAATTTTGAAGCGAATAAGAGGTGTTAGAATATAGTTTTGATACTTTCTCATTGACAGCGATTTCCTTAAAAAAGTACAAGGAGGCAATGATAAAAAACTCACAATCAGAAAGAAATTCCTACTCCAAAAACCGAGGTGGGAATAAGCTAAATTGACAATTTGGTACTTATGCTTAGAAAACATATTAAAAGCCGAGTGAGCTGCTATTTCCCAATAGGCGGTGACTCGTTTACCCGAACTTAACTAAAACTATGACAACGTACATACGGTTCAAACAGCACATAAATTCGACTCCAAAAAATAAAAACAAATAGAACCACAACAGAAGTATCTCCTTGGAACGATCAGTAATATAAAATTACTGAGGGGCTTAAATCGATTTTAACATTATACTCATCTTCTGCAGTGGTTCACAACATTTAGTAAGTTCTTCGGTCCTCGTGGCGAATCTCTAACTAGCCAATGAATCGTCAAGGACAAACAAATAAATCATGATAACCATCAAGATGAATAAAAAAACGAGGACTCACAGATTCAGAAAGATAAAGATGCCCGACGATGGAATTCCCTGGACGCCGAAGAACTTACTGAAACCCGGAGCAAAAGAAAAAAACCATTTGAACCCCAGTTAAAGTAAGTTTTAAGGCCACACTCAGATTTACAGAATATGAGCCTGTGCGTGACAAAACCAACAATTTGGGTTTCCGACCAGGTCCGACACAAACCGGCCTGTACTGTCACAGAAGCAGGCTAGAAACGTGAAATTTCGGATTTAAGAAGAAGAGGGATTGTACTATCCATGTAGCGAAAACAAAGGCGCTGATCAGCTTCGCGGTTACCGCGAAGCTGGTCTGCGCCTTTGTTTTCGCATATGCAAATTGTTGGTTTTCTCATGCACAGGCTTATATGAGTTTTACACGTAATCACGAATGTGTACTAAACTTATTTAGCCGGCCAAAACGAATGAAAGCATTAAGAAGACTCAGTTTGATTCAAATATAATTGTCTGTGGTGTTCAACATTAGCAGATCCTGAAGCTTCAATTGGCAATACTAAAATTCTTTTCGAAAGTCCTATTCACAGAAAGCGATAAAAGCATTTCAAGCCAAACGGAAATTATTTTGCCAAGAGTATTAACTATTTCGGTCTACTGCGCCTTGTTTGGCTCTTAGTTCAGCAAAGCGGGAAACAATATCAATAACATGCCTTCGAATTTTGGCTGCATCTATGAGGATGGCTGCAAGTAATTCTTTATGATCGAAAAATGAGCGTCTGTTTTGGCACTGGTTGTTTTATGTTGCCTGTCTGTCTATCGGTCCGTTCTCTCTTTCTCTTTCCCTCTCTTTCTCTCTTTCTCTTTAACTCTCATGACAAACACTGCCCATAAGAGGTCCATGACTCGACCATTCAATTGTCTTGTATGCCAATACTTTGTAAAATGATTTCAAAGTACGTTAGAAGTTTCTGTGGTGGTTCTTTCATTTTATGTCTCGGTGTTTAAAATTTTTGTGCTGTTGACGCCTCATGTATGTTTTCATATTTTTAGTTAAGTTTAGGTAACTGAGTGGCCACCTATTGGGAAAATAGCTGCCCATTCGGCTTACGATATGTTTTGCATGGTATAAGTACCTAATTGTTAATTTAGTTTTTTCCCCATCTCGGTTTTGGAGTGGGAATCTTTTACTGATTGCGCCTTTTCCTGATCTTTGCCTACTTGTACCTTTTTCGTTCTAGTTAAATATCCAATATGTAGTAAATGGCTATAAACAACTCCCCGTACATGTACACGTATAATACCGATGACGTGCAGAATGGAATACTGGAATGGAATGAAATGAAATGGACTTCGAAAAACATTTTCTAAATTTTATCGCAGACATTATGAATTGATTTCCAAATTTAATGTTGCGCTAAAGACCCTTTTACGAGAGGGCCTTTCGGAACCAGAATTTTATGGTGACTTGGTTTACCAATTAAAGAAACTTATAGGAAGGAATTTTTTTGTTTTCAGTTCAGAAAAATCATTACACGTTATGTACATGCGTATAGGATAAAACTTAAATGTTATACGACAGTCTGCATGCTTAGTTTTTAACCCAATCGTGGTTGATAGCTATGCTGCTTTCTTTAATTGGACGCCGGTGGGCCGGGCGTCTGACTCTATGTTGGCGTCGAAATAAAGCTATTCAATTTAGTTGGTTTGGGCCGGGGCTTCTTGTCTGTTGCTTGGCCCATCGGGGTTCAACTGGTGTTTTTTCTTTTGCTCCGGCGTCTGTTAGTTATTTGGCGCCCAGGGATCTCCATCGTCGGGCAGCTTACTGAATCTGTTAAGTCCTCGTTTTTTATTCATCAGGATGTTTATCATGGTTTATCTGTTTGTTCTTGGAGATTCATCGACTAGTTAGAGATTCACCACGAGGACCGAAGAACTAATAAAATGTTATGAACCACTGCAAAAGCTAGGGGGTGATGTTATGTACCTGTAAAATCGATTTAAGCCCACCTGTAATTTTATATTACTGATCGTTCCAATGCGATACTTCTGTGGTGGTTCTTTCGTTTTATGCCTTGATGTTTAAAAATTTTTGTGCTGTTGGCGTCTTCTGTATGTTTTCATATTTTTAGTTAAGGACTTATGTGTGGTCACTGTATATATATGTTTGAAGATTTACCTGTATAAAAAGCATTGTTTATTTTTGTCAACAATGCTACATTCTTTAGCATGCTTTATCATCGGGCTGTTGAATATGTTTCAAATGCAAGAATTTGTGTATACATGATTGTGAAATGAGTGGTCAGCTCAGAGCAAGTGAGTCATTTTTCAGTTACTTCCGGGTTGAAATCGTCGGACCCATTTTTCTTAGCTTTTTGAAAAAAATAAGCCAGATTTTTCGATGTAATCATTGACTTCAATCATATAAGAACCTGAAATAAAAGGCATGTCATCTTTCAGCAAACAATAAGCGAACATGATCAGCCCCAAGTTACCCACTTTGAGAATTTTCCAGAAAAACATGTTTACACTAACTCTTCTTAGAGAAATGAATATCCATGACCCCAAAATAATCCTTAATTTTTCAGATTATGTATCCTAGACATTTAGGCGGTGTGTAATTTTTATTCAAATGCATTCCATTTTCCAGGAAATGGGTCCCACGAAAACCAGTTACATTTTTTTCTGATTGCGTCTTTTCCTGATCTTTGCCTACTTGTACCTTTCTGTGTTGGTTCTCGTTGTTTTATGTCTTGATGTTTAACGTTTTGTGCTGTTTGCACCTTATGTATGTTTTCACCTTCTTGTCTGTTGCTTGGCCCACCGGGGTTCAACTGGTGTTTTTCTTTTGCTCCGGAGTTAGTAGGTTATTCGGCGCCCAGGGATCTCCATCGTCGGGCAGCTTACTCAATCTGTGAGTCCTTGTTTTTGATTCATCAGGATGATTATCATGATTTATTTGTTTGTACTTGATGATTCATTGACTAGTTAGAGATTCACCACGAGGACCGAAGAACTTACTAAATGTTATGAACCACTGCAGAAGCTGAGGGTGAGGTTAGGATCCTGTAAAACCGGTTTAAGCCCGCCAGTAACTTTGTGTTACTGATCGTTCCAAGGCGATACTTCTGTGGTGGTTCTTTTTGTTTTATGTCTTGGTGTTTAAATTTTTTTGTGCTGTTGGCGCCTTATGTATGTTTTCATATTTTTAATTAAGTTAAGGTAACTGAGTGGCCACCTATTGGGAAAATAGCTGCTCATTCGGCCTACGATATGTTTCATGGTATAAGTGCCTGATTGTTAGTTTGGTTTTTTCCCACCTCGGTTTTTGGAGTGGGAATCTCTTTCTGATTGCGCCTTTTCCTGATCTTTGCCTACTTGTACCTTTTCATATTTTAGTTCAGTTTAGGTAACTGAGTAGCCACCTAGCTGCTCATTCGGCTTACTATATGTTTGTATGGTATTAGTGCCTGATTGTCGGTTTGGTTTTTCCCACCTTGGTTTTTGGAGTGGGAGTCTCTTTCTGATTGCGCCTGTTCCTGATCGTTGCCTAATTGTCCCTTTATAAATCGATTTATCGTTCCTCGGTGTGAAATTGAAGAAAGTTTTGTATGAATTTGAACTGGCACACATGTATAAATATCTCATGACGCCTTTAGCCCTTACGACCTCTAAACAACAATTTCTTTGGCATCCCCATTTGCTTCTGATGAAGAATGGGCTGATCGTGTTATTATTCTGCTAAGTGTTGTTGCTTTAAGCGCTATAATGTGTTTCTTAATGCGTTTTGCTTGTGTTCTTTTGTATGGGATAGACAGATCTAATCATGCTGTAAGAAAGATATGTCCCATGATAACTGAGGTAAAACATATAGCTAACGTGCCAATAAAATAGACTGTCATTGCTGGTTGTGTTGACTCAAATATAAGCGTTTTCGCATCCACATTATTAAAATTTTGTGATTGCATGGTCATGAAAATCAAAATATGAGCCTTAGAACGAAAAGAGGAAACTGACCTTGTCAATACCAGTTTAAAATATCTCGTAGCAGGGTTTGACTTGGTCTAAATTGAAGAAAAAAACACATTTAGCATAGTGAAATGCCATAAACTACAATTATTTTGTTTCCTTTACAATTTACATAAAGACAACATATACAAATGTCGTTCATCAAATTACTTAAGATAATTTTGACCAGTATATATATGTATTGCGGTTTATATATCCGAACTTATAAGTTACACTAGCTTGTTCTGTCCTAAAATTGTGCAATTGGTATCACTTGATTTTTTTTTTTTTTTTTTTTTTTTTTTTTTTTTAATTTCCCGACTCCCTCAACACTATAGTCGTTGGGCATCATTAATGATGTGATTCACTTTATTGTCACATTTTAACTGACACGCCAATTTCCCGTCATATTCCGCAGTTTTTATTGACCCACAAACATCTTTCTTTGGAATTATAAAACTTATCGTATCATTTTTTGACTGTTATCCTTACTTTAGCTACATTACATTCCTATATGTATGTATCGTACTACACTCAGATGAAAATCACAATTTCTTAAAAATTATTTTGATTGATTCAGATTCATCAGGATAACATGTCCGTGAAACGTGTACCCCCTTAAACCCCACTTATATATAGAATAACTGGAGTTTACAGGGGTATACCTATGTTTTGAGCAAAAATAAGAAAATATTTTTTTTTTCTAAACATTTTGAATTCCTTTATTAGAACTTAAAAACATCTGTGTACTACATGGGCATGTTGTCGTTATGTCTTGCACTCGAATTTTATTCCTTATTCATTGAAAAACATACATCTGTAATGTTGCATAATTGCATGGAAAATTCTTTTCAAATTATCTTAAATATCTCATGAGGCACGTGCTGACAATGTATGATTGATATATAATGTCTTGGAAAGAATTCAATATAAGAACATATATCAATTGAGCCTCTGCAGGAGAAAATCAACAATTTGCATAGGCGACAACAAAGGCGCAGATCAGCTTCGCAGTAACTGCGAAGCTGATCAGCGCCATTGTTTATGTTATACGGATAGTACAATACCTCTATTTTCTAATTCCAAAATTTCCAGCCTCTAACCATCTCCTTTGACTGTACAGGTCGGTTTGTTTCTGGTCTGGTCGGAAACCAAAATTGTTGGTTTTTTCACGCACAGGCTCAGTTAGCAATATATGCTTGGACAGAAACCGTTACATTTGAGCCGCCTCGTGGGAAAACCAACAATGTGGTTTCCGAACAGGTCCGACACAAACTGGGCTATACAAGCACAGAAAAGAGCTAGAATCTTGAAATTTCGGATTTAAGTAGAAGAGGAATTGTACTATCCGAGTAGCGAAAACAAAGGCGCTGATCAGCTTCGCGGTTACCGCGAAGCTGATCTGCGTCTTTGTTTTCGCCTATGCAGATTGTTGGTTTTCCCATGGGGCGGCTCATTAGTTTCTGCATTTCCAACTCTTTACAGGAAAATGCTTCTAACTCATTTCTCAGATAAACGTTCTCGTAAATGTGTCCCTTGGTGGGCTTGGAATGAAGTTGAAAATTCACCGTTTATCATCTGAAACGCCAAGGTAGTCTAAATCAACACGAATAATATTTTATAGATTATGTTCTATGAACTTTTACTAATCAAATTGTGCCACTCTTTTAACCAATGGCTTAACGTATAACGTATAAGTGTCATTTAGATTATGTGCTGTTTGCACATTTTATGTGCGTATTCATTAAGGAAAAGTTGCTTACTCAGCTAACGATATGCCCACTTTATATCAGTTAAAAATAAAATGAGATTCTGTAAGAGCAGCGAACATATTAATGAGAAAGGGGGTGGGTTATACCGCGGTTTCGGCTACTAAAGCCTCTTCAGTACCTGATAGCAAATTTCGTTATTTTTTTCCAACCTTCGATTTTAGAATTAATTATTTCGTTCTGATTGCTCCAATTCCTGACAAATGCTTACTGAAACAATTTCATCCATTCTTAAAAATTTGAAATGTGAGCTATAACAATTCTTTGTAATGATAGGCTTTATATATATATATATATATATATATATATATATATATATATATATATATATATATATATATATATGCTTTATATATATATATATATATATATATATATATATATATATATATATATATATATATATATATATTATTATTTCATAGGTGTATTCTGTGAAAATAATGAGCATAATTGCCTGAAAGCCTTGTGGAAAGATTCAAAAGTAATTTGTATTGACGGTTTGCATCTCTCAGTCCTTTAACCCATATTTGACGAATGGATTTTCCCAATGTTATCATTAGGCCAAGTCCAATTTCATTCTTAGGGGCGAGAGGAGTGATTTTTAAATTTTATTCATTTTTTCGATGAAATTTCTCAAAGCAAACAGAAAAGCCCCAGGGACTATACTTTTTGCCTATGTCCAACAAAAGGGGCACCAGGCTTAAATTAGTTATCTAGATCTTCTGTTTTATAATGCACTCTTATAAGTTAGTGATGTTTTGTAGATGATCTTGTCTCTGTATTTCTTAATAATGCTTAATATTATTTCTGAGGCATATCATATTACCCAATCAGTGCCTAAGGAATGATATATTATGTCTGTACGCGATCAGAATAATCTTGAGAAATAATAGACGGTCACTGCTAACATTAGACTATGAAGCAGAAGACTTGACTAACAAGACAACGTATCGTCTTCATTTGATTGCTTATTATAGAAACAGATTTTTTTTAATTCAGTTTTACGTCCCTTTCAAGATTATTTCAGCTCATATGAGACGGGCCAATCAGTAGGTGGGGCGAAAACGGGAGAACCCCGAGAAAAACCACCTGACACACCCGCAAGCAGAACTCGAACCCACACTAGACACAGCGGTGAGATGATCGAGTGATTAAGAAACAGCGCTCTTAACCGGTCGGCCACGGGGGCCGCCACAGATTTAAATAATGGTGTCATTACTTAGTCAACAAAATATATTAATGCCCATCGAAACAAAGAAAAACAAACGGTCACTTAGTTATAAATTGAAACTTATGTTAACTTGAAAACGCTGATACTTTTGAATGAAGGACTGAAACATATTTAGTGCGACTAATTTGATTTCTTTAAGACATTTTAGAATTGAAAAATACCACAAATGCCAATACTCTAACGAAAACAATTGAGGCACAATGATAAAACCAGAAAATTAGAATTTGTTTGAACCTTTACGTATATTTTATTTGATCTTGTTTTATATTTTGTTTCGCCCCTGTTATTGTCTGTGTTACCAAGGGACTGAAATTAATGGCATCTCAGTGCACATATTGCTTAAGACACTGTGATGATACAACGTTAAATAGTAAACTTCTTCTTGGTAGGGGATACAAATTTCTTGGTAAGTAACAAAAAAACTTTAAATAGCATTTATAACAGAGAAATAGACAGAAATAAGAGGGAAGTATTTCATTAACATTTCAGTAATATTACTTGACAGAAATTAAAACTGAGATCTTTTAAGAGCAGTGAACACATTAATGAGAAAGGGGATGGGCCATACCGCGGTTTCGACTATTAAAGTCTCGTCAGTGACCCTTTAGAAAAAAAAACGGCAAAACGGAGCCAAAACGAATTACTGAAATTTTGCAACTTTCAACAGGGTGGTCGATACAAAGACTAGTATTATCTAAATGGGACCAAATATATTAAACATTGGTAAGAAAATGAATCTTAACCGATAATAAATTAGATTTCTCAGAATATCCTCGCTGATCTCAAAGGCCCAAAAAGAAAATATAACCTACACTGTGGATGATGTACGGGGACTCTTTTTAGGGCCGCCACACGGCACAACACCAGCTGCAAATAAAAATTAAAACTGATGTATATCCTTTAAGAGCAGTGAACACATTAATGAGAAAGGGGATGGGCCATACCGCGGTCTTTGTGTTTACATATGCAGAACTATTGGTTTATATGATTTCCTATTGTGGCAAAAGAATTAAAGCCTTATCGTATTGAACATTGTTAGAATGTGTCAGTGTTCGCCACAAGCCCCCCCCCCCCCACTCCCACACACATACACTCACACCTTGACTAACCGGTCGGAGGCGGCCATTCTGTTATTTTTTCACTGTTTATTCCAGTTTCCGCACTGATTACAACAGCACCATCGTTGTTTTGCGTGACTGTTGATGGGGAATCCCGAGAATAGATTTCCTGTCAACTTCTCTCAACAATTTTGACAGTTTGACTCGTACTTTATATCAAACATTGACCAAAGGTGCAGCGTTGCATAATATGTTTTTGCGTATCCCAGACATCTGTCGTTTGATGATGGTTTATGAGACCAAGAAAATTATTTACCCAGACTGGTGTTATAGATTTGGTATTTGAGGGATGATGATTCTTCGTAGCTACCAATAATCAACCCACTAAATCTCGTGCCGTGATTATTTACAAGTACATAAAGAGAATTTATGTTCGTGTTTACTGATTATTCTGTTATTCCGCTGTTGTGCTCTTAATCTCTGTGTTGGTTGATGTTACGAAATCGGCTATCTTGTTATCTAAGAGCTAGTTGTCTTGTTACTCGTCTTCGTGCATGTTGTAAATTTTGTGATGGTTTGGTGATTTCCTGCTTCTTCTTCTTTTTTTTTTTTTTTATATTGCATTCACACCTGAACATTCTATTTCTACTTTTGATCCGCTAATAGTGTATGAGACCCTATCAGATCATTCGTTGTATGCTGTTCTTTTGTTTTGGAACATACATGTTTGAAATTTCGATCGAAACGGGAGACTTCAGAACACCCGTACTTGTTACATATCGTTTTATCTTCAGAAAATAAGAGTCATGTATAGCAAATACGCTCGTACATATCCAATGAACATATGTAAATCAAGAATTACTTAACGAATAAAATGCTGAGGGCCGATAGAACAGGAAAAAGTGAGAAACGATTCAAATCCGGCGCAGGCATACCCAAACTAGATCTGGTCCCAAAACAACTAGGTGGAAAATAACCAAATACCACATTTTACAAAAAGGACAATTGGCCAAGCAGCAATTATTCCAGTGGAAATATCAAAACTTGCATCGTGTTGGTTGTGTGTCTAAAACGTCAATGAATTGACCTCCAACTTAAATTACGATTATTTAGAATCTGATATACAAGCAGGTCAAAGCAAATCAAGTCCCAGCAGCAATGAATTGTTGTGTCTGACGCGTGCCGGTATTGACATAGCAAATATTCATATATTCTGTGCAAATACTGATATATCCAATCATTCCTCTAACCATTTTCTAGGCACCACTATGTTCATTTGAGCTTCTTCACAAGGAAACAATAGATATTATGGAGAGACCTGTACAACTATGAGAGAGCGGTTAGATAAGTTTCCAGATAAGTTTTACCTATACCGGTCTGTCCCATTACGAAAACTTGACCATGCAATATACAGAGATTTTTTCAGAAGAAAAAAATGAAATACTCATTGGAAAAAATTGTTGAAATATTTTTGGTCAAAACATACATTGTGAGTCACCTTAGAACCGCCTCGCCGAGGCGGTTCTAACGAGAACCCACAATGAATGCCTTGGATCAAAAATAGAAATGCAAATCCATGTTTTTCTATATAAAGGTGGGGTATAAGGGGATATACATTTCACGGACATGTTTTTCTGGAGGATTTATACTTCTAGGTTAGTGTTGTAAATCACTGGTGAAACCATGAACGTAATTGTTTACATAAAGGTCCATGAACTGACGGCCCTTCACATCTTTGATTTTGACATGGTGATTTTGAAGTGCTTTATTATAACTTTGTTATTTACAAACTTCCCATTAGTACAATTTGTAACAAAAAAGTTTGCATTAAGAAATAGGAAAACCAGTCGTCGGGTGTGGGTCAGGTTTAGATACAACTTCAGAAGAGAGCCGTATTACAATCGGGCTAAGTGTTAATTTTTGAAAGTATAGAAAAGTACAAGTAGGCAAAGATCAGGAAAAGGCGCAATCAGAAAAAGACTCCCACTCCATAAACCAAGGTGGGAAAGAAACAAAACTAACAATCAAGTACTTATACCATGAAAACATTTCGTAAGCCGAATGAGCAGCTATTTTCCCAATAGGTGGCCACTCAGTTACCTTAACTTAACTAAAAATATGCAAACATACATAAGGCGCCAACAGCACAAAAATATTTTAAACACCAAGACATAAAACAAAAAGAACCACCCCAGAAGTATCGACATGTGACTTCAGAAGAGACAAGCATGATAATAAATAAAATACTTAGCTAACCATTGACATTAATACCAGTATGTGCACGGCACATTATCTATAGACGGTACCGTAGTGTAATCTATAAATATGTAAAATACAGAATCACCATATACATCAGAAATATGACAGAAACATCATTTTGGCAAAACTTTCGATGCTGCAATTATCTTCTAGTATGAGAATTAAATACCATCTTTTGAGTAAAACTTCGGTTCTGTCTTACCGTTCTGCAGAAATAAAAAAAAGCTATTTTCTTTTATAGTTCGTTTATTTGTAACTTTGTTACTGTTCCTGAAAGTTTTGGCGAGGGTTTAATTTGATCCTTGTGATACTGCATATAAGCTCGTACCAAGTAGCTTATGTCTCATATGCTCTTGCTCGTAAAAGTTCTTATAGATGTACATTGGTGATTAAGAAATGCTTTTTGAAATAAACAAATGTGCATCAAGTCAAATCAACAGTAGTAATCATGAACAGACGATGTCATTTAAATACATTGAATACTAAAGTAAGAATTGAAGAATGATACAGAAACGGATATAAGTAAATGAGCCTGTGCATGAGAAAACCAACAATTTGGGTTTCCGATCAGGTCTGACACAAATCGGCCTGTACAGTCACAGAAGATGGTTAGAGGCTTGAAATTTTGTATTTAAGTAGGAGAGGGATCGTACTATCCGTGTAGCAAAAACAAAGGCGCTGATCAGCTTCGCGGTTACCGCGAAGCTGATCTGCGGCTTTGTTTTTGCCCATGCAAATTGTTTGTTTTCTCATGCACAGGCTCAAATTAAAAAGGTACAAGTAGGCAAATATCAGGAAAAGGCGAAATTAGAAAAAAGATTCCCACTCCAAAAACCGAGGTGGGAAAAAACTAAATCAACAATCAGGTATTTATACCATGATGACATATCGTAAGCCGAATGAGCAGCTATTTTCCCAATAGGTGGCCACTCAGTTACCTAAACTTAACTAACAACATGAAAACACACATAAGGCGCTAACAACACAAAAAATACCAACTGATTCTTACTCCGGAGCAAAAGAAAAACACAAGTTGGACCCCGGTTGGCCAAGCAACAGACAAGAAGTTCCGGCCCCAACCAACTAAAATGAATTGCTTTGTCGGGGCCATCATATAGAGTCTGGCGCCCGACCCACCGGCGTGCAATTAAAGAAGGCAGCACAGCTATTAACCTTGATTGGACAAGAAACTAAGCATGCAGACTGTCGCATCACATTCACTTTATTTAAATTTAAATAAAGTGTTTTAAATTTAAAATTCCAGTCCATATGTTTACACGGAATACGTGTACAAGTAAAACGAATAAAAACTGAGACCCTTTAAGAGTAATGAGCATATTAATGAGAAAGGTGGTGGGCCATACTGAGGTTTCGGCTATTTAAGCATCGTCAGTTACGCTTAAGCTTTGGCGAGAATTACTGAATTTTAAATCTTTCAACAAAGGAGTCGATACAAAGACTGGGACCAAATACATTAAGCGTTGGTTAGAAAATGATTCTAAACCGATGATACATTTTTGATTTCTCAGAATATCCTCGTTGATCTTACAGGACCAAAAGGAAAAAAAATAATCTGCATGATAGATGATGTACGGGGAGTCTTTTTAGGGCCGCCACATGGCACTACAACGCCGGCTGCAGTAATAGCAGCTGAGATCCTTTCAGAGCAGTGAGCATATTAATGAGGAAGGTGATTGCCCATACCGTGGTTTCGGCTGGTGATACAACACAATCATGAGACTTCATGCATAGAATTAATCAATTTAAGAAATGAGCCACCTCGTGGAAAAACCAACAATGTGGTTTCCGAACAGGTCCGACACAAACCAGCCTGTACAAGCACAGAAAAGAGCTAGAAGCTTGAAATTTCGGATTTAAGTAGAGGAATTGTACTATCTGAGTAGCGAAAACAAAGGCGCTGATCAGTTAAGCTGATCTGTGTCTTTGTTTCCGCCTATGCAGATTGTTGGTTTTCCCATGGGGCGGCTCAAATAAGATTGAAGTTCGAGTTTTGTTACGTGTGTGTTCGCCGATTCGATGTTTTCCTAATTTGTCCATATGTCAACCCATATTTCAGCAGTCAGGAAATGAATGAATACCAGCGTGCAGACTATAAAGCATATTTCCGTGGATCAGACATTTAATTGATGAGCCTAGGAGATAATATCGATAGAGATAGATGTGCGAAATGCAATATAAGACAGTCTGAAGGCAAACTTACAAAAGTTGTTGTAACTGACTTCTGTTATCCAAAATGCAGATTATATTATTTTTTCGGTCCTTTGATGTTAATAGTAGAGCCATCTACTAAACAATGTTTTAGTTATTTGACCCGGTTTAGATATGTGTTATTTGACCCGGTTTTGATTTACATTTACCTTGTTTAGATTTTCACTGGTTTATAAAGGGTCACTGATGAGGGCTAGTACACAAAATTGCGCAATATGGCCCATACTTCTTCCCTTTGAGCGTTTGCACTGCTTCCAAAGATCAAACTTTTATATTTTATTCAAATGTATCATTTGCGTTGGCAAATGGCTTCTTAGATACAGCCAAGCTTATACAGACTTTGTCATTGTTTTCGAAAGCTTCAAAGAAGCAGTAAAGTTAACACCAGAGGTTCTAGATATTAAAGCATTCGTCCACTGTGTAAGTCCCTAACAACTTAAGTTATTTTGAAGCAGTATGCTGAATGCAGTTATATATGATTTAAAAAGGTACAAATAGGCAAAAATCAGGAAAAGGCGCAGTCAGAAAAAGATTCCCACTCCAAAAACCGAGATGGGAAAAACTAAATTATCAATCAGGGCCCAGTAACTTGAAGGCATCGTAAGTCCCCCTACTTACGATATACTTAAGATGACCACCTTAAAATGTACGCCCTTGCTATTCTTGTTACTCTAAGCTATTGTAGCATTTTCAAATAAAGGTGCCACTTCGTATTATAAGACGACGCCAAAGCTACGATGCTGTTAAGTTATTACCGTAACTTAAGGTCCTTTTTTCAGTTATTCACCATAATCGTTAAGAGATACTTAAGTTGGTCGTACAGTTATTCATCATAATCGTTAAGAGATACTTAAGTTGGCCGTAGGTTGATCTTAAGCCTAAGATGGCTTTGAGTGACCAACCCCAGATACTTATACCATGAAAACATATCGCAAGCCGAATGTGTAGCTATTTTCCCAATAGGTGGCCACTCAGTTACCTAAACTTTTTAGATTATATTTTCCTTTTGATCCTTTGAGATCAGCGAGGGTATTTCTGAGAAACCAGAAATTTATTATCGGTTTAGATTCATTTTCTAACCAACGTTTATATATTTGGCTTTGTTTGGATAATACTAGTCTTTGTATCGATTAGCATGTTGAAAGTTGAAAAATTACAGTATTTCTCTTTGGCTCCATTTTGCCAAATCTAGAGGGTCACTGAAGAGACTTTTGTAGTCGAAACCGCGGTATGGCCCATTCATTTTCTCATTAATATGCTCGTTGCTCTTAAAGGATCTCAGTTTATTTTTATTAACTAAAAATATGAAAACATACATAAGGCGCCAACAGCACACAAAAAAAAATAATACCAAGGCATAAAACAAAAAGAACTACCACAGAAGTATCGCCTTAGAACGATCAGTAAGTAAACACAAAATTACTGGCGCGCTTAAACCTCACCCTCAGTTTCTGCAGTGGTTCATAACATTTGGTTAGTTCTTCGGTACTTGTGGTGAATCTGTAACTAGTCAATGAATCATCAGGAACAAACAAATGCATCATGATAAACATCCTGATGAATCAAAAACCAGGACTCACAGATTGATTAAGCTGCCCTACGATGGGGATCCCTGGGCGCCGAATTACTTACTAACTCCGGAGCAAAAGACAAAACACCCGTTGGACCCCGGTGGGCCAAGCATCAGACAAGAAGCTCCGGCCCCAACAAACTAAAATGAATAGCTTTAAGCTTAAAAGCTTTATGCTTGAAAACTGAGTAGTGGTTGTTTGTGCACGAAGTTGTCAGTGGACATAAATGATAAATTTGCTGCTTACGGACTCGAAACTCATTTCAATCGAAAAAGGAAAACTGTAAAATAATGACTAAAGTAATAAAATGATCCTTCGTGATCCCCTTTCTCATTAATATATTCACTGCTCTTAAAGGATCTCAGTTTTAATTTTTCTTCGTGATTAAAACATTGTTTGTGAGTTTGGGTTGACATAATGAACTAATGCAATCTCGTACACTGTCTGATTGATACGATGCTGATTGTTCTTAGAACTTTGTTTTATATATTTGTGGGTTTTTCAGCTGAAAATGTTCCATTCTTAAAGCTCAAAAAACCTCTGTATATTGCAAGGGCAAACTTTCGTTAAGTATTTTCATTCTCATTTGTGTTCGTTATGCCCGAAAATCGCAGGCACTTTAAATGTTATGTCTTAATTCAATCAATTGGTATCGCTGTGCAGGCGCCCTCAGCTAGCAGATGCATTCAATTATTGGATCGTATTTCAAATGTAATTGAAACAGATACTCAGAAATAATGGTCTATGGAATTCAAGAATTTCGTTGTTCCATTTCATGGAACTTTTTCGTCAATATTTCAAGAGAGATATTTCGCTGACTTTACCTAACAAAATCAAGAACTTGCGGTGGAATAGCATGTCTAAATCAGCAAACTACAGTATATGTTAAGCATATCGTAATATGTAATTATTACATCAATGTTAATCTAAACCTTGCATTGCATTCTAGAAACTGAGGGGGAAGTACTGTAATTTATGTTGTAAGCCCAACCCCAACGTTTTACTAATCCACATTTAAACGTGACTGATTAAGTATTGCCAAGGAATGAAATCATACTTCAATGAAACCAAACGGGCTACTGTTGATTTAATGACCAGAGCTGGTTACCATAATCTGAGCCGCGACGCGAGAAAACCGGTCTTCGGGATTTCCGACCAGGTCCGACACAAACCGGCCTGTACAAGCTCAGAAAAGAGCTAGAAGCTTGAAATTACGGATTTAAGTAGAAGAGGAATTGTACTATCCGAGTAGCGAAAACAAAGGCGCTGATCAGCTTCGCGGTTACCGCGAAGCTGATCTGCGCCTTTGTTTTCGCCTAGGCAAAAATCCGGTTTTCTCATGATGCGGCTCATCTAACCCTCGTTGAACCCAGTGCTAATGGGAACAAAACTAGGCAACCGATTACGAAAACTTGACCATGTAATATACAAAGAATTTTTTTCAGCCATAAAAGTTGAAAATTTCATTTGAAAAATTTCGATTTTTAACATTTTCGCTCAAAACATGCATTATGGGTACACGTTAGAACTGCCTCGCCGAGGCGATTCTAACGAGTACCTACCATGTATGTTTTGGATCAACAATAAGAAAATTAGATTTACCTCTGCAAACCCCAGTTTTTAAAGTAAAAGTGGTGTATAAAGAGGTATATATTACACGGATCTTATTAATCTTGATGCGATTAGCAAAGGCTGTCCAGAACGGTATATACATGTAATAAGTCACGCGACTCCGCTTGGTAACAGTTCTCAATACAGATTTTCAAAGATGTTACCTAAGTATTCATTTCTTAATATTATTGAATGCTCTCAGCTTTTGAATACCCATTTTAATGTTAGTCAAACAAACAATTTGTTCGGAAACGAAGTTTGTTTGTTGGCATCCAATGTAAGATAATAAAGACATGATTCAACAATAAGTTGGTTATTTTGATTAGATAACTATGGGATAACGAAGAGAATCTGAAAGAGAGCAGATAAAATCATTACATAAAACAGCGGAAAACAGGCTACCAGCTGGCGTTTAAAACTCTGATATAGGAGCAATTGGTTATTATGAGATGCAAATCGGAAGCTGCAGTGGCGTTTATGGTTTGAAACATGGCTTTAATTCATTTTTGTATGGTAGACACAGGCTTGGTATCACGTAGTCTGCCTATTTATTCAGCTATATCATGAATCAATAAAGTAAGCAATGACGAGATTGCGCAATCAGAGAGAAATTCCCACCCAGAAATCAAGAAGGGAAAAATATTAAATTGACAATCAGATACTAACACATATCGTTAGCCGAGTGAGCAGCTATTTCCCAATAGGTGGCACTCAGTTACACAGACTAATTAACTACATGGAAACGTACATAAATTGAAACCAGTACAAAAATCAACTTCAACACATTAACAATACAGAAGTATCGTATTGGAACGGTCCGTTACATAAATTACTGAAAACATTTAGTATGGTGGGTTTGAATTTTGATACAAAGTAAAGCTTTAATTCTCTCTCTCTCTCTCTCTCTCTCTCTCTCTCTCTCTCTCTCTCTCTTCACAGCTTGAGAACGCAGGTTTTGTGTTTATGTGTTGTTTAATATTGCTGAAACATTCTACCATATGAAGGGTACAATGAAAACACGCCGCGGATTACTCCCTCTTCATAAGTCAATTTATATGTTTCCGTTTAAGTTTGCAGCTGGAAATCTCAGGGGCAGTTCTACCTGGTTTGACAATAGCCTTGATTAGATTCGCTCTATTTACACTATCCGAGCTGTGTCAAGAACTGTCTGAAAGGCTGACATCAGTCAAAAAAAGTCTTGTCCTAAGACAGCCTGTATCTTAGGCTTGTGGCAATGTTTGGGACTTGAACACTTTTTTGTGTTTCATAGACAACCAACACGGTTACATGCAATTACGTAATATTCAAATACGATTTAGCATGAGGTTTAGTTCACTGCGATGTTGTTTTCTGTTCTCGAGTTATCTCTTAAGTAAGTTCACTCAGTTGATTTATTAAAGCTGCTAATGATCCAGACAAACCAATTTCTTACTGTTTGATTTTGGGCTTATATCTAGACGTTAGCCATTGACTTTTGGTCACCAAACCTTAATGTGTTTTTTCGATTATCAGTGTCAGATGATATTTGATGCATACCGGACCTATGATCCTAACAAGGATCCTAGTATGTGTTCCCTTCGGAAAGTCAAAAATGAAAAATTATCTTAATATCAGACGATACCCATACTACATTAATGATGGACCATTTGGTAGTCTAAAATCGATTGCTTGATAAACAATATGCGTGTAGACAAAACTAGCCTATTTCTTATGAGGAGGGTTTTGCATCAACCTATATCCTCTATATTTAATATCATGTTTCTTTGTTAGAAACGTATTTTATTTTGAAATAAACTTGTAAGCTTCTAGTCTTACCATAAATATTGAATGTACAGGCCATAATTCGATACCTTCAAATAAAATCGATTTTGTGCCGGACCTGTTCGGAATTCCCAACAGGCACATGACGTCAGAATGACGTCAGAACGACGTCGATGCGACGTCATGACGTCGCATCGGCGTTGATATGACGTCATGTGCCCGCTGGGAAACCAAATTGCTGGTTTAGCATGACGTGGCTGATTTATACGGTACATAACCTCACTGTATGGAAACAAAGTCAATGAATATGCAAAGTACATAAACACCTTACATATCAAAACATGACAGAAACATCAATTTGCAGAACCCTTCCATGCTGCAATTATTTGCTGTGAGATTTATAAACCACGATCTAGTGAGCAGAACTAGGCGTATAAACATGTTTTTTTTCTATTCTGTCTTTCCGTTCCGTAAAAACATTTAATTTAGTCGCACCATGAGCAAAACGGATTTTTTGGTGGCTTTCATAATTCATTTGTTTTTCCATGATGATTCATTGACGAGTTAAAAATTCACCACGAGGAACGAACAACTAATTAAATGTTCTGAACCACTACAGAAACTGAGGGTGAGGTAAGGCGCTTGTAAAAATAGTTTAAGCCCGCCAGTAATTGTATATTACTGATCGTCCTAAGGCGATACATCTATAGTGGTTCTTACTGTTTTATGTTTAGGCCTTGGTTGTTTGTGCTGTTTGCACCTTATGTATGTTTTCATAGTTTAGATAAGTTTTGGTAACTGAGAGGCCGCCTAGTGGGGGAAATAGCTGATCACTCGGCTTACGATACGTTTTCATAGTATAAGACTTTTAATAGCACCTGATTGTTAATTAATTTTTTTCCCACCTCGATTTTTGGAGCAGGAATTTCTATCTGATTGCGCCATTTCCTGATAATTGCCTACTTGTACATTTTGTCCTTTTGTCTATGAGCAAACAAAGATGCAGAGCAGCTGTATAGTAAATGCAAAGCTAATCAGCGCCTTTAAATTCGCTACACATATAGTGCGTACAATACCTCTTTTCTTCTTCTTAAATCCGAAATTTCAAGCGTTCCTATAACAATCAATTTGCTCGGAAGTTAACATCTTACCATAAGTTCCTAACAGACATGATTCAACAATATTTTGATTGTTTTGATAAGAAATCTATTGAATTACCTAGTTATTAGATAAAATCATAACATAAAACATCAGAAAACATGTTACCAGCTGGCGTTTAAAACTCTGAAATAGCATCAAATATTTTTTTTTAGAATTTGCAAATCGGACACTGCAGCGGCGTATACTCGTATGTTCCGAATTCTTATAGCCAATTATTTACAATATTGTGGAATCTTATCAAAGGAGTCTTGTGCTATTTTTGTTGATAAATAAAACTCTTCTTTAAGGCATCTTGAAACATAGATGGGAAACTACAGTAATAGCAAAAACATGTTTTTCAAAATTATTTTTATTTATTTATTTTTCACGAAATAGATCTAAAATTCAAATACTTCAAAGGTATGCGTTTGAAAATTGCACATGTATTCACTAACTACTTGAAAAATAACAAAATTTAAAAGGTTGAAATTATGAATTACTTATAGGGCAAAAATGAAATTTTGGCATACAAGTTGTCTTTTTATTATGGTTACTTGGCCTTAAGGTATCTCCAAGTGATGAAAAAGACAACTGTATCGAACTTAATTAAGATCATTTAAAAACGTTCTTTTGCAGGGGCGTAAAGCATTTTAGGTGCATGTATACTGCGTATGTGTATACAAAATTAATTCATTGAAAACGAAGCGGAATTCTTGCTTCTCCATTTTCGTAACAACGGCATTGGGAAGTACTACCTGATTTGACAATATCCTTGATTAGAACAACTATATCTGAGATATGACAAGAAACGTCTAAACAGACTGATGTAGAGTCAATAAAATATTGTCCAAAGAAAGCCTGTCGTTTAGATAGGTGCCCATGTCAAAGGCTGAAACCATTCTTCCCATTCTATCGATTTTCTATTTGTTATATTTGGTACATCTAATATAATCATTCAAAGCTTATGATATTTATATCCCTGATAACTACATATGCAATTTTCAATGATTTTGACCATACTATGCTGATAATGTCTAAATATGTTCTGTCATTATGACACCCATTCATTACAGCTGCAAATAATCCAGACAAACCAATTTCTTACTGTTTGATTTTTGGCTGTAATCTAGACTTTAACCATTGACTTTTGGTCACCAAACATTAATAAGTTTTCGATTTTCAGTGTCAGGCAAACTTTCAATGCATGAATGACAGGAAAGAGTTTGCGAAGTATATAAATTGTTGTTTTGTTTTTAATCAGATAGGCGCGCACAGATGCAAACTGCAGTGATATAGGAATCATCATACACTAGCTGGCCGCTTTGATTTTACACAAACATACAGAAAATCTATAGGCACAATTAAACTTGGCATTTGATATCTTATGAAAACACTGACTTCTCAGTCGAAGACGTTTTTCCTCGGCACTACATATCATTATAGAATGCATGCATGTTTTGTTGTGAATTTCGGATACTGTCGTGGAAAAGCCTCATTAAAGTCAGTGATTTATCTATGTCTGGAAAGACAAGTAATTTGTCTTCCCGAGAAAATCTGATCTTGTCACCGTTTTCCACGATTATCTTAGCGATCACTATTTTAACTGATATGTAGCATGCAGGTATTAACTCGTCCGTCGCTTGTTTCTCGGACACCACCATATATGAACGCATGATCAGTAAATATGCAATACAATTAATTTGTAGATTGAACTACACTAACTACATGTATATGGGTCTGGGAAAATCAAAAGTTTATAGTCAGCCTTTTTATACTTTTACACACATCAAACCCTATTTGATATTGATCCATTTGTATCCCACCTTCCTATTGACTATTGATGTCAGTAACGACTTACCTGTTATAGACTTTAATCAGAAGATACTTCAAGACGTGATATATTAGATGGCGAAGATACACGTAAAGTAGTACTTATCGGCAAACAATTCCATGCATGATATTTCAAGAAAAACAAGCCCAACAGTTTATAATTAACTTTGTCGATTAGGCGTTAGATTGGACAACACGAAGACAATAACAGTGAGCTTGTTCGTGACATATTCAACATTTCAAGTAGTACCTCCTGGGAAAACCAACAATGTGGTTTCCGAACAGGTCCGACACAAACTGGCCTGTACAGTCATAGAAGCAGGCTGGAAGCTTGAAATTTCGTATTTAGGAAGTAGAGGGAGTGTACTATCCGTGTAGCGAAAACAAAGGCGCTGATCAGTTTCGCGGTTACCGCGAAGCTGATCTGCGCCTTTGTTTTCGCATATGCAAATTGTTGGTTTTCCCATGAGGAGGCTCATTTCAAGTAGTACCAACTGTGAAGACTAAGATTCGCGTGAGAAGTCAATTATCCAAGAGGACTCAATGATCAGGATCTTAAGTTCGTTTTAATTACTCGTTGACTGCGTTTGAAATACAAACGGCAGATATCAGTCTTTGTCGTAGACCGTAGCCCAAACAGTACCTTATGCACGCAGCGTCTCATACTAAAGATCAGGCAAATTGTCTTGTCAATGTAGAGATCAGAAATATGCACGCTATCTGCCCGACTCTTTGAATGATACGTCAGGTTTCACGAAAGAAAATAATTACGTTAAAAGGTTCCTTTGTTGTTCTTATGTTAAATGTGCCCCCACATATGAAAACACAAGCTGATTTTTTTCCACTGTAGCAAACTGGTATATCAGCTAATAGTTCGGACAAAATCAGTAAATCAGTTGCATATGCCGAGCCGAAAACAATGAGACTCATAAAAATGTTAGAATACTGAATCAGATAGTTGCTTTTGCTTTTGACAAGTGGCAGAACACACGTTTGCTCAGAGCAGAACACAGGTTTACTCAAGAAAGGTAGTTTAAATTGTTTGTACAAAAACCTTGTTCATTCCTAATGGCACGCGCTATCATCACTTCACCATACTTTAAGCATTTACGGCTGCATCGTGAGCGACATTTCGGAAGCATTTAAACAAGACAAATCTTCTATGCCTTGAAAAGCCCACGTATAGCAATGAAAGCAAATCGGTTTTTGGAGTGGGAGTCTTTTTTCTGATTGCGCCTTTTCCTGATCTTTGCCTACTTGTATCTTTTGATAATGTTGAAAGAGTGATAAAATTAGCAAAACGAGTCACGTTTTCATTTTTACTTGTTTAATAATCAAATGTATCGTAATCAGATACAGCCCGCAGCCATTTTAAGAAATAGGAACCACTTCTGAAGGTAGGTTTGTTAGAAAGAAAATAAATTCGTGGGGAGAAAATGTCTACAAACTGCCCCTAAAAGTCATTTTAAATCAAACGTTTGGATACATGAACTAAGGAGGAACAAGTGTGATAATTTTACATATAGGGGAGGATCACAATATCCCGTACCCCTTTAATGGTTTCGATAAATATCCCCTAGATTTTTGCCAAGTATCACCAAAATTTATATCCTAGTACCCCTAAATGCCCTTCCATCGCCAGGATGTCTTCAGTATCTCATATCCATTTAAACTTTGGCAAAATATCCCTTATATTTTTAATTGTATTGCCAATATCCCTATATTTCAAATTCTCTTCTAGGGCCTCAATGATATGATAAACACATGTATATCACTATGTATTCTTTGCTCTGCGCAAGGTGATAATGGCATTTTACGTCAGTATATTTGTTGTAGTTCAAAGAGAACGGTGAGTTCGGTATCAGTAATGATGTTTCCAGGTATGTCGATGGGCGCAAAGTCATGCTATTTTGTTCTGAAACGATTGTGCTTTGTTGAAAAGCAATCAACCAGTTAAACGACTACAATAGTGAACGCAAGAGCCAGCATACTCCAAACATGTAAACCTAGATGGTCGTCTTGAAAATAATGAACAAAGAAAAGAGTAAAGGTAAGCAATAATCAGGAAAACAGCATTAACCTACTAAAATGTCTAGATTAGGTGACTGTCGAGCAGACTGTGAGTGAACGCATAGGAGTCATTTCTCATGTGCTTTCTCATGTGCTGGATCAGCATGTGGCAGAAACAAATACCATTTCCACTGCCAGGTAGTTGTAAAACAAGACAAGATGTCGGTTATGTTATGATTTCTGTCAGGCTTTCAAGAAATTATGTTTCAGTACACAAATGTAATTAACAGACAAACGTTTCTACCAGCTGCTTTGTCTAACAAACTACCAGTGCATATCTGTACGCAGTATTTTCCATGTCGCAAAACCTTCACAACATAGATGAAAACAGGAATTGTTTGAAAGATTCAAAGGACCATAATTTTCAAACGTGAGTGCAAAGTACCTTAGCAGCCAAGCCCCTAGATATGGCCACTCTGTACCCAAGATTGACTTAGGGTAGGTTATCTTGTATTTTAAGAATGACGCTTTTCCTGGACATTCGTTTACGTAGATTGAAATAGTATTTAATTTCCTTGGATTTGAAGTTCTAATCTGCTCCCTGCAGGTGTGCAAGGAACTATCCCGGAATATAATTCTAGCTGAAACCATTGCATTATTGCTTTTCATTTATGATCTTTATGTAATAATTCACAGCAGCGCATTATTAACAAAATCCTCGACTCATTTTTGGCATTACTATTGCATACGGAAAACAGCAAAATTACGCCAGTATCTACGTGTTTCTACTGCAGCATGATATTCTCTTGAACATATTGAACATAATTACATCAAATCCTTACAATTCGAATACTAAAATCTTATTTTTCAAACCACATATGAAAACACAAGCTGGTCTTCTCCACTGTAGCAAACTAATATTAAAGATTACAGTTCGGACAAAATCAGTAAATCAGTAGTACATCTGAGCCGAAAACAATGGCACTCTTCAGATTTTTAGGATGCTGAATTAGATATTTGCGTTTGAATTTGACAAGTGGCGGAACACACGTTTACTCAGGAAATGTAGTTTAACCCATATTTGACGAATGGATTCTCCTTTGTCCATGTCCCACAAAAGGGACGCCAGGCTTAAATGAGTTAAATTGTTTGTACAGAAACCATTCCTAATGGCACGAGCTATCATCACTTCACCATTCTTTAAGCATTAACGGCTGCATCGTGAGCAACATTTTGGAAGCATTTAATCGTAAAGACAAATCTTATATGTCTGGAAAAGCACATGTATAGCAATGAAAGCAATTTGATTATCAATGTTCAAAGAGTGATAAAATGCGCAAAACGTGTTACGTTTTCATTTTTACTTGTTTGATAATTAAATGTACATGTATCGTAATCAGATATAGCACGCGTCCATTCTAAGAAATAAGATAAGACCACAGCAAACCACTTCTAAAGATCAGTATTTTAGAAAGAACATAAATTCTTGAGCAGAATATGTTTACATACATGAAGTAAGGAGAAACAAGTGTGATAATTTTACATATTGATGAGGTCCTGGAACGGGAGGGGGTCCCAATATCCCGTATCTATGGCAAGCCAAATGCACACTAATTCGGGAAACCTAGGATATGTCCGTAAAACCTGGTTTATCTATTACATAAACCAGGTTTAACGGACATATCCTAGGTTACTCGAATTAGTGTGCATTTGGCTTGCCATACGTATTCCCATTAAAGGTTTCGATAAATATCACCAAGATATTGGCAAGTATCAACAAAAAAGATATCCCTAAATGCGCTTCCAGGGTATCTTCAGTATCTCATATCCCTTCAAACTTTGGCAAAATATCCCTTTTCCTTTTCATTGTATTGCCAATAACCCTATATTTCAAATTCTCCTCTAGGGCCTCATTGTAAACACATGTATATCACTATGTATTCTTTGCTCCGCGCAAGGTGATAATGGCATTTTACGTCAGTATGTTTGTGGAACTTCAAAGAGAACGGTGAGTTCCGTTACAATAATGGTGTTTCCAGACATGTGGATGGCTAAAACGTCATGGTATTTACTCTAAAACGATTGTGCTTTGTTGAAAAGCAATCAACCAGTTAAACGACTATAGTAGTGAACGCAGGATTCAGCATGCTCCAAAACATGTTAAATTGGATGGTCGTCTTAAATTTGATGAATAATGAAAAGGGTAAAAGTAAGCAATAATTAAGATAGATTGTAGATGACCACCGTTAGCAGACTGTGAGTGAACGAACAGGCTGACACATTTGAGCCACCCCAAGGGAAAACCAACAATCTGCATATGCGAAAACAAAGACGCAGATCAGCTTCGCGGTGTAACCGCGAAGCTGATCAGCGCCTTTGTTTTCACTACTCGGAAAGTACAATTCCTCCTCTATTAAACTCCATTAAATTGTACTCGGAAATTGTACTCGGAAAGTACAATTCCTCCTCTATTAAACTCTATTAAACTTATGTATGTTTTCATATATTTTTAGTTAAGTTAAGGTAACTGAGTGGCCACCTATTGGGAAAATAGCTGCTCATTCGGCTTACGATATGTTTCATGGTATAAGTACCTGATTGTTAGTTTGGTTTTTTCCCACCTCGGTTTTTGGAGTGGGAATCTTTTTCTGATTGCGCCTTTTCCTGATCTTTGCCTACTTGTACCTTTTCCAAACTTTCAAGCTTCTAGCTGTTTTCTGTAACTGTACAGGCCGGTTTGTGTCGGACCTGTTCGGAAACCACATTGTTTGTTTTTCCACGAGGTGGCTCATATCTACTAAGTCTTCGCCGCGTCATTTCTCATGTACTCGAACAATATGTAGCAGAGAAACATTCTTCCCGTTGACAGGTAATTGCAAAACAAGAGAACATGTCGGTTATGTTATGACTTCTGTCAGGCTTTGAAGAAATTATGTTTCAGTAAACAAATGTAATAAACAGACATGTATATTTAAAACCGTTTCTACCAGCTCCCTTAGTAACACACAACCAGTGCATATCTGTACGCACAGGCTTTTTCATGTGGCAAAACCTTCACAACGTAGATGAAAAAAATGATTTTTTCAGAGATTCAAAGGACAATAATTGTCGAACGTAAAGCTTCTTAGCAGCTATGCCTCTAGATATGGCCATTCTGTACCCAAGATTGACTTAGGGTAGGCTATCTGGTATTTTAAGATTGACGCTTTTCTTGGACATTTGTTTACGTAGTTTGAAGTAGTATTTAATTTCCTTGGATTTGAAGTTCTAATCTGTTCCCTGCAGGTGTGCAAGGAACTATCCCGGAATAGAATTCTAGCTGAAACCATTGCATTACTGCCATCCATTTATGATCTCTATGTAATAACAATTCACAGCAGCGCATTATTAACAAAATCCTCGACTCATTTTTGGCATTACTATTGCATACGGAAAACAGCAAAATTACGTCAGTATCAACGTGTTTATACTGCACAATGATATTTTCTTGAACATACTGAACATAATTGAATCAAATCCTAATAATTGCAATACTTAAATCTTATTTTCCAAACCCATGCCTATGCATATGCTAGATAAGAATAACGTAAAATCTCATTTTGACTCATACATCATCGCTTAATTTCATTGTCTTTGACACTCTCTTACACAGATAAGCGGAAACGAACGTTTTATTAATGCCTGCTAGACGAATGAGAAGAATTACTTTCTATGCATTTATAGGTATTGCCTTTGACTAGGCCGTATTAAAAAAGGAGTCTGACCTAGAGCTTGCTTGGGTTGAAATAATTATGTTAAATCTAAATAATATAAATTGATCTGGACATTAATACTCCATAATCGTAGTTAATTACAAAAGTATTTGAAATTTCTCTTCAATAAACGCGCATCTTCGCCTCCGCCAACAATAAGAACCTTGTATAGATAAGATGTAAATAATTCAAACAGCCAGACCTTAGATCATAAAACTTGCTCATAATAACCAGGTTCGCAGTGTTACTTTTGTATGCATATATGAGGCTTCGTGTGCGGCCACGAGGGTTCAAGGCTTACCGTGCAATACCAAAAGAGTATTTTCGCTGATCAAAAAACCCATTAACATACTATTTTCCAGTAAGTACAAAAATAAGTAAATAAATCCTGATGCTTTATCGAGTAACATGATTGAAAAGAAATCATCGAGCCCTCGACAATGTCCCTAAATAAAGTTCATTAAATTGTATCAGTCTAATATTGCCTCAGTTGTAATGTATCAATTCCTGTGCTTTCTATTCTAATTTTATGCAGGTATTTTACAGATGCTTTCAAACCTTTTCTTAAGTCCAATTCGCATGCGCAAAAAATACACGCGTGTAAATATACTCCGGTGTGTATTTATACTCCGGTGTGCAAATCAACCTGAGAGTAAATTTAAATTGCGTTCGCATGGGTTTTATCGCCAGGAGTATTTTTGTATGTAAATTTATCATTTCTGACTTAAAACCTGTTCATTTAAGTTTTCTGTATTTGCAAAACAAGAAGAGGCTGCTTCAAGGTGTTCATGTAGACTTTGGCAGCAGAGGGGAATCATGTAATGGTCAGGCATAACCTTAGCAGTTATACAGTTCCCCTTTTTTCATCCTTTTACAAGGAATTACTGTTAAAATGCCCCAAGAATCCTAACCAAGAATGATGAAGAAATAGTGTGGCTGTTTGCACTCCATCTGATCTAAAATGTTATGAATGGCAATAAACTCTTATTTAGCAACAATGTCCACAGTTTCAGCAACTGTCATATAATCAGTTAGGACCAAAAAATGTGAAAATTCGTTTTCTAAAAGCAGAATATTGACTCGAAATAAAAATACTCATGGGTAAATTTTACTTTGCGTTCGCATGGCACATAATAGTAAATTTACACATGTGTATTTGTAAAAATAAAATTTGCATCTGGTCAGACCCAGGAGTAAATTTACCCATATGTAAATATACTCCGGTGTGTATTTGCGTTCGCATGCGCCATTTACTTACCCTGAGTAAAATTTGCACACCGGAGTATATTTACACGCGTGTATTTTTGGCGCATGCGAATTGGACTTTAGATACCTTCGACAGACTGCTGGTTTCGACGTTGTTATCCGTAATTGTACATATTAATATATTGACGATATAATTTTAGCATGTCTGCCCTGAGCTGTCTAGTAGTTTGCAAAGCTGTCAAATGCATAGAATTTACAAAATTGCAAAATACTGTAATTATGCGAGCTCAAGGTTTAGCCATTATCTTATTAAACGTTCTCAAACGAAAGATAAGGATACACAATTTCGTTTGAGATTAAGATTGTCTTTATTTTATAACCTTCTGTAAAACAGAAAATGTTATGTAGATCTCCTGATGACCGTTAATTGAATTTAGAATTTGAATTGCATTAACTCCGGGTTTTCAGTTCAAGCAATTCATGATATTCGGCATTAATTAATTCCTCCCACAAAATGCACTTTGTTTGACACCACCTAGATTAGGTAGATGCTGAGCACAGGACATTGACTTTTAGTGTGTAGCATGAAGCATAGTAAATGGCAGCAAATGTCATTTTAATGCCCGTTCATGAGTCGCCGGGTATAGTCGCACGATACGATGAGCGATACGTAGTATAGCAGTGTGTATAAATGTTTCTTGCCTATACACAGTTTTTGTTATATTACACTGCACGTCAATGTCCGTGTGATATCAGCGTTGATATTCAAGTTCGTTCTGTCGTAAACATTTGCGTACGAAATTGGTATATTTACAATGTATAGTGAAACGCCGTCATGAGCTTTTCCAATATGATCTCCACAATTATTATATAAATAAAAGACGTGAAATGACCACAATTATCTCTGAAACCATAGTTTCGTCATTTTTCGTCTAAAAGAGTGAAATATATGTTTTGTTCTTGGTTAATAACTGAACTGTCGGAAGTATCTGAAGCTGTTACACGTTCGTACCAGTCAATTTGTGGTCATCGATTTTGAATCTAGCTAATTCCAGGTTTGATTGAAAGCACATTTGATTAAGTATCACTATGTGCTCGTCATAAAACACACGCAGCTCAGTTACTATAATGAAAACGGGAGTATTAAAACTTCCAGAGCACAATAGGATATAATCAGACGAAATGACTGTATTCTGTGCGGTAAACATGTCTACTACATTCTTGCCACTACCATGCAGAATATCTGTGATGACCAGCAACCGCGTACTTGTACTTGTCATAACACAATCACATGATGAGTATTTTCTGGTTTCTTAAATCGTCTAAATTATAAACTGCAGTTTGGCGACTTATTAGATTAAGGCTCATGTACTGTCACACAAACTGATTGAAATTAAGGTATTTCTTTTTTCATTATCAGAATGTTTCGGGAATTTTTGTTCCATACCCTTTTTCATCACTTTAATTAGGGATGCTCCTAGTTACTGCTTATTCGTTCTTCAAACAGTCAAATTACTCGGAAGCTGACAGTCTGCCATAAGTACGTAACAGACATGATTCATCAATATTTCGATTGTTTTGATTAGAAAACTATTGGATTACCGAGAGATTCTACAAGAAACCAGATATAATCATTACATAAAACAGCGGAAATTCAGCAAGCAGCTGGTGTTTAAAACTTTGAAATAGAAACAAATCTTTATTAGAAACTGCAAATCGGAAGCTGCAGCGGCGTCCATGCTTCGGAATTTGACTATTAGTCTTATGGTAAACAATATTTACAATGAACCGGATTTTAGTTTTATGTAGTCTGATTATGCGATTAGCTACACTATGAAACAGTGGTATTCAAAGTCTATGGTTTATGAATTTTATTTTTCGTATCCGGATAAAATACAGTTGGGCCTGACATAACATACACTGAAAAAGAAGCATAATATGGATATATGACACTACCTTAGTCGCGACACTCTACTCCTATTGCGCAGATAATTTTAAAATAAGCTTCCTCACCCTGTTGACCATTTCGGTCCATTATGGAAAGTTATTCGATCAATTAGTATAAAGTTTCAAAATTTCAAAGTTTATTTGAAAAAAAAAAAAAAAAAAAAAAAAAAAAAAAAAAAAAACATGAAAGCCCCAAAGGAGCATAATTCTGTGAAGGTAACTATGAAAAATAGAAACAAAATTAACAAAGTTAACAGAGTAATATATGTACATGTACATGTACCTCTGGCTCAAGCTGCATGGTAGGGCCACAGTTAATACGTATGCATATTAAAGTGATGACTTATATACTGATCAATACCAAGCAAAAATGCTTACATTTGAGACACATCACGAGAAAACAGGACATTTGCCTACGCCAAAACACAGACACAGATCAGATGCACAAATCCGTACAACTGATCAATGTCTTTGTTTTCGCTGCACTGATAGTACTATGGTTCAGATTCCTATAACGCCATGCCTCTAACAATCTGCAGTACTGCTGGGTTGGCGCCAATCCTGTTCATAACCCCAACAACCGGTTTTCTCGTGTTGTGGCCCAATTTCATTGATGCTGTCAATAACACATTTTGAAAAAAAGAGTTTTTTTTTTTTTTTCGAATAATGCAGTGGGTGTTGCATGAAACGTCACGGTGACGTCAAAATATACGGTAAGGCAATTGATCAATAAGTATAATGCAGCGCGTGTTGCAACGTCACGATGACGTCAAAAATTACAATTTCGGTTCCGGTTGACGAAAGGTATTTTTTTCTATCAATGTAAAGAAGAACAGAATAGAACAGAACACTTTTACCACGTTCTACCATAGGAGCGACGCAGGAGCGTCGCTATTATGTGTTTGTTTGTTTATTGTCCACCGCTATTTCGTTACATCGGCAAAAGGGTCAACTCAGCATGAAGTATACCTGGTTTGAGACTATCATATAGGAAAACGCAAGGCCTTAGCCATTGACTTGGTCGTCGCGGGAAAATTGCTTCTTTTCCCCGTTTTCCGCCATTAAAAACGAGATCATTGTATGAAACGATATGCAGTGTGCAGATGTTAACTCATTCATCTTTTATATCTAGAACATCATTGTATGAACACATTCTCAGATGTTTTACAGTCATTTTGCAGATTTGATCACACTAAAAAGGTACAAGAAGGCAATGATCAGGAAGAGGCGCAATCAGTAAGAAATTCCCACTCCAAAAACCGAGGTGGGAAAAACTAAATTAACAATTAGGTACTTATACTTAGAAAACATATCGTAAGCCGAGTGCGTAGCTATTTCCCAATAGGCGACCACTCAGTTACCCGAACTTAAATAAAAATATGAAAATGTACATGAGGTTTAAACAGCACAAAACTCAAAAACGTAAAACAAATAGAACCACAAAGAAGTATCGCCATGGAACATATTCTTCCTTCCTGTAGCTCCTTGCTGCACCTCTTTAAAGGTAAAAGTAGACAATAAAATGAGAAATGGCGTACTTATACATTGTACTAAGAAAACGTATCATAAGCCGAGTTCACAGCTTTTTTCCCAATAGGCCGTCACTCACTCAGTTACCAAAACTTAACTAAAATATGAAAACATACATAAGGTGCAAACAGCACAAGCATTCAACGCCAAAACATAAAAGAGTAAAAACCACTACAGACACATCGCCTTGGAACGACAATATTCGAGTAAATATCAACTTGATCACATGCAAATTGCAGAAACAAAAAGTTGATAAATAGCGAAATGGGACAGAAACGCAAAATATCTCAATATACGGCGCGTCAAAATATATCGACGAGTCTACATGGCCGCACGTGAAAGGATATTCAGATTGTAGCAGTACAAATGCTTACTGTGAGTGCAACCGAAGTGTAACTTGAGGCATTCCATACCGATTTATCTCCAACGTACTACTGCGTGGACTCATCGATCTTTTCATGCGCTCGGGTCAAACTCGAGCTATAGTTTGGCCTCGATCAAGAGTGTCATGCATCGAACTTTAGATGAAGAGTCAATCAAATGCGTTCAGATTCCTTTAGGACATTCAATATCGACATTCAATATCGTTAGAAATGCACATGCAATTTATACAAAATAACACTTTCGGCCACGGTTCGCTGCACGAGGATGAAGTCCGTGATTACCGGGCTGTCTACTTCCTGTAAAAACGTTCAGAAATGGACGGTTTACAATCTCTTGATGTCAATAACGACTTACCTGCTATAATAGACATAAATCAGAAGATACTTCAAGTAGTAATAGTTTAGATGGCGTAGAAACACGTCAAGTAGTACTTATCGGCAAATAATTTCGTGCAGGATATTTCAAGAAAACGAGCCAAACAACCTATAATTACCTTCGTAGATTGAATGTTAAGACGGACAACACGAATTCAATAGCAGTGAGCTGGTGCATGATATAATCAACCGTTTGAGTAGTGTGGCATGTTAGGAGGACCCAGATTAGCGTGAGCAGTGACAACTGCAAGAGGACTCATAATCCTCTATAGAAAAGGTCAAGTTTTAACTTCATTTTAATTTCTGCTACGATCGGCGGACACCAGTCTTTGCCGTGAACAATAGCCCAAACAGTACATTATGCACACAACGGCTCATACTAAAGATCAGGCAAATCGTATTATCAATGTAGAGATCTAAATTTTGCACGCTATCTGCCCGACTCTTTGAATGATACGTCAGGTTTCACGACAGAAAATAATTACGTTAAAAGGTTCCTTTGTTGTTCTTATGTTAAACTGGACTCCTCACATGAAAGCATACTTTGGCTTGCTTACGACCTGGAAAAAGAACTCAGGAACTTCTTAACTGAAGCTACAGGATATGTCAGTTAACATATATGACCATTAAAGGAGTAATGCATTGTGAGTTCAAAACAACGACGCTCTTCAGATGGTCCGGATGCTCAGTCAGGTTGCTTTTGTTTTCGACATATACGTGAACTTAGGATAAGCAGTTTAAATAGTTATTGTTTGTGCAGCAACCTTGTTCATTACTAATGGCACGTAATATCAGCACTTCATAATATTTCGAATATCACCGGCTGTATCATGTGCAAAATTTCCTTAATCTTTATACTAAGACAAAACTACAAACCAGTATTGAACACGTGGTAAAACCGCACACAAAGAGACAATTTTGGTTGATTGGTATAGAAATTACTGTGTACTCTTTGTTCCTCTCAAGGTGATCATGTCATTTGACGTCAGTATGTTTGTGGTACTTACAAAAGCAGCGATGAGTTCGGTTTCAATAATAGAGTAACCAGATTTTGTCGACAGGCTCAAACGTCATGGTATTTACTCTGAAACTATTGTGCTTTCTTCAAAGGCAACGAACCAGTTAAGCGTCTATGTAGTGAACGAAATAATCAGCGTATACTGAAATATCCAAAATTCGATTGTCGTCTTGAGCAAAAAAAAATACTAGCGACAAAATGCATTCATTCAATGTCGTTATCAGGCTTGACATCCGAATACATATATTTGCCGCGTATTCGTGTCATTTCGTTGTTTTTTGCTACATGCCGCCTCAGTATGTAACAGAAAAAAATTCCTTTCCATTGCCAGGTAATTGCAAAACAAGACAATGTGTTATGACTTCTGTCAGGCTTTGATGAAATTATGTTTCAGTAAACAAAATGTAATTAACAGACAGAAACGTATGCGTTTCTACAAACTGCCCTGAGTAATACGCTACCAATGCATCTGTACGTACAGTGTTTTTCGTGTCGCAAAGTTTTCATCAGGAAAACATGTTCGTGAAATGTATACCCCTCATATCGCACTTTTATATAGTAAAACTGGGGTTTGCAGGGGTATACATCTTGGTTTTTTTTCTTCTTATTTTTGATTCAAAACATAGATAGTGGGTACTCGTTAGAACCGCATCACCGAGGCGGTTCAAACGTGTACCCACAATCTATGTTTGGAGCAAAAAAGAAGAAAAATATTTTTTTTTTTTTCAGTGATTTTTTTTTTTATTTTTACAACCAAAAATATTGTTTATTGCAAAGGCGTGTTTTCCTGATGATAAAGAAGATATGTTTTTTTGTTTTTGTTTTTCTTTGTTTTTGTTTTTCCCCTCAAGATTCAAAAGGCCATGATTAAGGAACTTGAGTGTAAAGCATCAACGATATAACGTCTATCGAATAACATATCTGAGACCATATTCTTTGTATCCCTATAAACACATTGGCCAGTTGAAAAATATCTGTTATACGGTATGGTCCAGTATATTTTGGAGCCATGTACATCAAGGCATATCTGTTACTATAGAAACTATGTTTTCTGTAGAAATAAGATGAAAGTAGCCTACATCACTGTCAAGTTTTAACGTAAGAAAAACGAAATTCGATTTTTAAAAATGGTAAGTGAAAACAACGTTTAAAAACAAGAACAAACATAAAAAGGTTAAAGTGAACAATGATCAGGAAATGACACAATCAAAAAGACAGCTTCATCCCAAAATCCGCGGTATGACCATCTCCTTTCTCATTAATATGTTTACTGATCATAAAGGATCTCCGTTTTATTTTTATTTATTTTTATTTCGTTGTATGTTTTGTGTTGACATTTTGTGCTGTTTGCACCTTATCAGTATGTTTTCATATATTCAGTTAAGTCCGGGTAACTGAGTGGCCGCCTATCGAAAAATAGCTGCTCACTTGGTTTACGATATGTTCCCTGTGTATAATTACCTAATTGCCAATGTAGTTTTTTCCACCTCAGTTTTGGAGTTGGAATTTTTTTTTTATTGCGCCATGTCCTGATCATTGCCTTCTTTTATCTTTTTACGACATAGAACCTGTTCGCCAATAAAAGTTTTTCAAAAGAAATGCCCCCACCTCTGACATTGGGGCTGCGAAACAGATTAACAGGTAAAGCAAGACGAGATACAACAATAAGCTAAATAAGCCTCATCAGAAGAAAACCATGCAAACGTCAATCCTTACAGATTCACAATTTCATTTTGCCAATAGTACAATGAAACTATGTTCTCAGAATCAAAAGTCAAATAACATTCGACTTGTTTATTATATGTCATTTTGCATGCCGTGATAAACATCGATCATGAATGATATGAAGTGTTGGTGCGTAGGTTATCTAATTACTGTTTTAGAAAGAGAAAACAACTGCCAAGCGTCTCTTCTGAGGAGACACAAAAGAAACAACTTGTTACGGGCATGTCAACATTGCTTTTTCAACGGGGTCCAACTGATGTGTTTCTTTTGCTCCGGAGTTAGTAAGTTATTCGGCGCCCAGAGATCTCCATCGTCGGGCAGCTTACTCAATCTGTGAGTCCTGGTTTTTGATTCATCAGGATGTTTATCGTGATTTATTTGTTTGTTCTTGATGATTCATTGACTAGTTAGAGATTCACCACGAGGACCGAAGAACTAACTAAATGTTATGAACCACTGCAGAAGCTGAGGGTGAGGTTATTGCCATGTAAAATCGATTTAAACCCGCCAGTACCTTTGTGTTACTGATCGTTCCAAGTCGATACTTCTGTGGTGGTTCTTTTTGTTTTATGTCTTGGTGTTTAAATTTTTTGTGCTGTTGGCGCCTTATGTATGTTTTCATATTTTTAGTTAAGTTAAGGTAACTGAGTGGCCACCTATTGGGAAAATAGCTGCTCATTCGGCTTACGAAATGTTTTCATGGTATAAGTACCTGATTGTTAGTTTGGTTTTCTCCCACCTCGGTTTTTGGAGTGGGAATCTTTTTCTGATTGCGCCTTTTCCTGATCTTTGCCTACTTGTACTTTTTTACTTCATATCGAAAGACTTAAGAATCTGTGAGTCCTCGTTTTTTATTTATCATGGTGGTTATCATGATTAATTTTTTTGTCCTTGATGATTCATTGACAAGTTAGAGATTCACCACGAGGATCGAACAACTACGACGTAACTATATGTTGTGAACCACTACATCAAGATTTCTTATTATTTTCCTTAAACTTGAAATTCGAATATTTATACTCCAGATGTGCTAGGAGCTATCCCGGAACAGATTACGTGATGAAACCATTGCTATTCATCTTTGATCTCTATGTAATAACAATTCACAGCAGCGCATTATCAACGAAATCCTCGACTCATTTATGGCATTACGAATGCATGCAGGAAAAGAAGCAAAATTACGCCTGTATCTACGTGCTTCTACAATAATATTTTCTGGTACATATTGATAATACATGTAATTACATTTTGAACACTTAAATCTTTTTTTTTTTTTTTTTTTTCAAACTCATGCCTATGCATGTGCCAGATACGAATTTTGTAAGAATAGAAGATACGTTAGCAAGTATTTAAAAAAAAATCCATTTAAATTCCCAACAAAGACACCAGACGACAATGAGAGTACATCACAAAATACCCATAAACAGATGGCGAGCAAGATGACTAGCTCTTTCCCGACAAGGTAGCCATCCGGCTAGCATCAACCAAAGATGATACACTACAAATATTGTTTCTTTGACTGATTCGATGATTAACGTTGTAGTCAAAATATCTCAGTTAGAGAAACCACAGTGGTATACTTAAGGGCACAACTCTGGTGTTAAGTTTGGAACGCCCGACTTTTCTTTCCGAGCCCGACGCTCATTCCCTATGTCACTTAACAAGTACGAGTATATGTCAGTCATGAAAACAGACACTACTGGCATTGGCTACTTCCCAATATTATATCGACTTTAAGAAGTTTCAGATGATCCCAGTAGGATTGTAGTATTATAAACTAAAGACCCGGGATCATGATTTCCATCTTTATAGCATTAGATGAGACGTGCGTCAGACGAAAACCAATACGCGTGCCTCAATAATCCGCATATTGACAAAAAATCAACACGATATGTCGTGTGCACCATCAAAGACACCAGTCGTTTTTTATACATAACCTATTTTGTGGTTTAAAGTCAACACTTTTTGTCATGACGTGGCACAGTCACCGCTTCCTGAGCATTAATCAATATTTATGTGTCAAGGGCCCCAATTCGACCGGGTGGGTTTCGAACCCTTTCGATTAGAATCCGACGCTTTAACCATAAGACAACCGAGCCCATCATTGGCGACAATTCGCTATGCACACTGGTCTTCATGAAGGTTTTGCTGGCCTCAGTTTGACTCATAAATCATCGCTTAATTTCATTGTCTTTGACATTACATCACACAGATAAGCGGAAAAGAACATTTTATTAATGCCTTCTAGACGAGTCAGTATATTTTTCCAGTGATTACCTTTGATAACGTCCTATTTAAAAGAAAGTCTGACTTAGTACTGGCGATGGTTGAAGTGTGAAAATAAGTAATTAAGTAACATTTAAACTAAATAAAGACGGTCATTAATACCCCAAATCAAAGTTAATCGTCGAGGCGGTTCTAACGTGTACCCACAATCTATGTTTTGAGCAAAAATAAGAAAAATATCTAATTTTTTCTTCTGAAAATTTTCATTTTTTACACCTTTAAAAATTTTTGAATATTACATGGGCATGTTTTCGTAATGGTTCAAGGCTCACCGTGCAATACCAAACGAGTATTATCTCTGATCTGAAAACAAAACTAAGAAACTATTTTCAAGTAAATACAAAAATGATTAAATAAATCCTAATGCTTTACCGAGTAACAATAAAACGTGATGGAAAAGGAATCATCGAGTCATCGACAATTTCCCTAAATATAGTTCATTAAATTACAGCATTCTAATATTGTCTCATCTTTAACTCATTTAAGCCTGGCGTCCCTTTTATGGGACAAAGGCAAACAGAATAGCCCCAGATGTGACGCCGCAGAACGCGGCGTCCCATCTGGGGCTACTCTGTTTGCTTAACGAAAATTCATCGAAAAATTGAATAGAATTTAAAAATCACTCCTGACGCCCCTAAAATATGAAAGTTGACTCACCTTAATGTTAGTGATGGGAAAATCGATTCGTCAAATATGGGTTAATGTTTTAATTCCTATGCCTTCTATACTAACTCCATGTAGGTATTTTCCAGGTGATTTCAAACCTGCTTTAGACGTGTTGCTGGCTTCGACGTTGCTAGCCGTAATAGTGAATATCAATATACATGTATGTACCTTATTATTTTATTATGTCAGCCTTTTGCTGTTGATGTACCTTGGAATTCTGACAAATACGTATTTCTTGTTTAGTCAGGACAGAATTAACAAAATTGCAAAATCTTGTAACAAGACATGTAGAAGTCCTGACATTATTCAGCGAGCTCAAGGTTTAGCAATAATCTTATTGATTAAACGTTCTCAAATGAAAATAAGAGTAAAGTCATTGCTTCCTCTTAATTTTAAAAACGTACAAGTAGGCAACGATCAGGAAAAGGCGCAAAAATAGAAAGAAATTCCCACACCAAAAACCGAGGTGGGAAAAACAAAATTGACAATTAGGTACTGATACATAGAAAACATATCGTAAGCCGAGTGAGCAGCTATTTTCCGATATGGTTTTTGACGTTTTGACGTTAATTTTATTAATTAAATGACGTTTTCTGATTTCATCACATGCCACATGTTGTCTGAAAGACATTCCTAAAAGAGATTTTATCAAAACGTCAAATACATACGTTACAGTTGATATTGTATGTGTTGCGTATTTTAATTCCTTAAGTATAAAATGAATAGCTTTATGTCGGGGCCATCACAGAGTTTGACAGTACATATCAAAAACCTTCTGTAAATTGGAGATTATTATGTAGATCTCCTAATGACATTTAATTGAATTGAGAATTGCTGAGCAACAATTAATCACTAGAATTGCATAAACTGATGAACCCTGGATTTTCAGATCAGGCAGCATTAGTTCCTCCCACAAAAATGTACTTTTTGACCTCATCTAGATTATGTAGATGCTGAGCACAAAAAACATCGACGTTTAGTGTGTAGAATGAGGCAAAGTATGACATCAAATGTCAAAGAATTCCTGTTTATGAATCGCTGATCGTAGTCGCACGGCACGATCAGCGATTCATGGTATAGCAATGTGTGTAAATAACTTGCCAAACCACATTTGACGTATTATAAGGTCAAGTTCGTGTAAGGACAGCGTATCTACGAATACTCAATTTCAAGATGATATGAACGTTTAACTCATGTCCTATCGTTGACATTTGCGCACGAAACTGGTATTTTTACAATTTTTAGTGAAACAGCAGAACTGTTCCAATATTATCTCCACAATAATTATGTATGTAAGAGATGAAATAACCACACTTATCTCTGAATACCATGCTTGTCATACTTTCACCATTATTCACTTAAAAGAGTGAAATATTTTATGGTACTGAATGGTTTTGCCAATATGTTTTTTGTCTTGGTGTTTAAAATAAATGGGAAAATAGCTGCTCATTCGGCTTACGATACGTTTTCATAGTATAAGTACCTCATTATCAATTTAGTTTTTTTCCCCACCTCGGTTTTTGGAGTGGGAATCTTTTTCTGATTGCGCCTTTTCCTGATCTTTGCCTTCTTTTACCTCATCATTGCACTGTCGGAGCAATTCGAAAATTGTGACATGGTCATACCAGTCAGTTTGTGGTCATCACTTCTCATTACAACAGATGCATCTGGTTCTCCTGCTTTGATTGAAAACATATTTAATTAAGAATTGACATGTGCTCGACATAAACCACACACGGCAAAGTAACAATCATGAAAAATGGGAGTAAAATGCCAAAGCACAACAGGATATAATCAGACGAAATTACTAGTCTGTGTGGTAAAGAACCACATGTATTCTAAAGTCTTGCCACTATCATGGACGCTATTTGTTTTATGCTGACCAGCACCAGCGTTTTTGTCATAACGCTTCGCATATATATAGAGTATCTTATGTCCGAACTATTGAATGCATTTGTGACCTAGAAGCTAAAGGTACCTGTACTGTGCCACAATTTGATTGAAATTTAAACATTTTTCATAATGATCATTTGTGTGATATTCTTTTGCTCCATACCTTTTTCACGATCTTGTTTAGGGATACTCTTTGCCTACTTGTACCTTCTTTTTTATTGTTTCTTTATTCTGTTCTTCAAGCAGCCAAATTATTCGGGAGCTGACAGCCTCCCATAAGTTCGTAACAGACATGATTCATCAATATTTTGATTGTTTTGATTAGAAAACTATTGGATTACCGAGAGATTCTGAAAGAGACCAGATACAATCATTACACAAACTAGCGGAAATCAAACAAGCAGCTGGTGTTTAAAACTCTGAAATAGAAACAAACATCAGAAAAACATGTCCGTGTAATGTATACCCCCTTAAACCCCACTTTGCCTACTTGTACCTTTTTATATCGTAAAACTGGGGTACGCAGGGGTATACCTATTTTTCTTATTTTTGCTCCAAAACATAGATTGGGGGAACTCGTTAGAACCGCCTCGTCGAGGCGGTTCTAACGTGTACCCACAATCTATGTTTTGAGCAAAAATAAGAAAAATATCAAAAATAAATCTAATGAAATTTAAGATTTTCACAAACAAAATTTTCTGTATAGTGCACGGGCGTTTATTCTTCGGAATTCAAACTCTTAGTCTTACAGTAAAGAAATATTTACAAGGGCTTAGATTGATATGAGCCGTGACGCGAGAAAACCGGGGTTTCCGACCAGGTCTCATACAAACCGGTCTGTGCAGCTTCAGAAGATGACTAGAAGCTTGAATTTTCGGATAAGGAAGAAAAGGAATAGTACTTTCCGTGTAGCGAAAATTCAGGCGCTGATCGGCTGTGCAGATGATCTGCGCATTTTTTTTTCACCTAGGCAAAAATTCGGCTTTCTCATGACGCGGCTCAAATGGACCCGGATTTTAATATTTAGTATGATGTGGTATGATAATGAATTTTGCTACACTATGAAATAATGGTGAACAAAAAATTTAAGGTTTATGAGTTTCATTTCGTATCATTTCGGTGCCTTTTACATCGGCAAAAATGTCAACTCAGCGGGAAGTACTACCTGGTTTGAAAATATCCTTGATAAGATCTGCTCCATTGCATAGTAATTCTAACAAGAAATTTTGTAGCGGCAGGCATTGAGTCAATATGAAACCAATAAATATATTTGTCCAAGCCAAACCTGTCATTTGACCTGAATCGTGTTCTACGAATCGTGAGCTGGAAACTTTGATTAAAATGCAAAGTTTGAATCGTGAACCGTGACCTGAATCGTGAACCGTGACCTGAATCGTGACCTGCGAAGCGTGAGCTGGAAACTTTGATTAAAAATGCAAAGTTTGAATCGTGAACCGTGACCTGAATCGTGACCTGCGAAGCGTGAGCTGGAAACTTAGACTGATTGAAAAAAATGCAAAGTTTGAATCATGAACCGTGAACCGTGAGCTAACTTAAGATTCGTTTTAAGGATCTCAGTTTTAATTTTTATTTGTTTGCAAAACTGCAGCGGGAAAGGCCAGACAGACACATTTCTTACAATATGACTTTTGGTTAACCGAAGACCTTAGCCATTCACTCAGTCGTCCCGAGAAAATCATTTCATTTCCCCGTGTTCATTTATTAACTTAACCAATATTGATCGTGCAGATGTTAACTAATTCGTCACTTATATTTCGAACATTACTTTATATAAACGCATACTCAGATGTATTACAGTCATTTTGCAGATTTTCTCACACTAAAACATATGCTTACTTTATTTGGTTCATGGTCGCACCTCTTCAAGACAATATTCGAGTCAAAATTAAATTTATCATCGGAAAAAGTTGATAAAAGGCGATATTGGGCAGCAACGCGAAGTTCGTCAATAATCAAACTTTAATTTAAAGTTAAACTAAGGATAATTAACATTCCTACTCCTGGCAATTTACTTTCTGAACAAAAGTTCAGAAATTGTCGATATTGAAGGATTTGGAAATGTTCGGTTACCAATTTTGACAAGTAAATATACACCAATGCGTTTCTGGAGATCCACCTTCCTTTTGACTCTTGATTTCAGTAACGACTTGCCTGCTTTAGACAAATATCAAAATTTAATTCAAGAAGCGATAGGTTTGATGGCATAAGTACACGTAAATAAGTACTTATCGGCAAATAATTTCGTGCAGGATATTTCAAGAAAACAAAGCAATCAACGTATAATTATCTTTGCAGATTAGGTATAAGGACGGACAACAAAAAGACAATAGCAGTAAGTTTATACGTGCCATATTCAACATTTCATGTACAGCTGTAGTGTCACGTGTGAAGACCCAGATATTCGTATGCAGTGGCATCTGCAAGATATTCGTATGCAGTGGCATCTGCACCTCGGGCTTTTAGAGTGGAAATCTTTTACTGATTGCGCCTTTTCCTGATCTTTGCCTACTTGTACCTTTTCATAATTCTCTCAAAGATAGGTCGAAGTCTCAACTTCATTTTACTAACTCGATGATAGTATTACATTAGGCGGATATTGAGACAGTCAGAAAGACCTGAATCTTCGCCATGGACAATAGCCAAAACAGTACGTTATGCATACAACGTCTCAAACTAAACATCAAGCAAATTGTCTTGTCAGTGAAGAGATCTGTAATATGCACGCTATCAGCTCGACTGTTTGAATGATACGTCAGGTTTCGCGAAAGAAAATAATTGCGTTAAAAGGTTCCGTTGTTGTTCTTATGTTAAGCGAGACTCCTCACATGAAAACATGTTCTCTCTTGCTTACGACCTGAAACAAACAGCCTTCATGAACGGCTAATCAGTAGCTACATATGTCAGTGAACATATAAGACCATTCAAGAAGTAATGCATGATTATTATAAAACAATTGACACTCTTCAGGTGGTTCGGATGCTCAATAAGATATTTGCTTCTTCTTCTTTTTTTTTTTTTTTCGATATTATCGCGGAACACACGTTTACTCAGTGTAGGCAGTTGACATTGTTTGTACAGCAACCCTGTTCATTACTCATTGCACGTGCTACCAGCACTTCATCATACGTTAAGTATCACTGGCTGCATCATGGGCAACCTTTCCTAAATCTTTAAACCAAGATGATTCTTTGCGTGGTAACGTACATGTATAGCAATGAACGCAAATTACGGCCAGTATTGAACGCGCGATAAAAACTGCACAAAAAGAGACTATTTTCAGCTGTCTTGGACACTGGAACTCAGAAGGTAAACATTGATACATAATTACTGCGTACTCTTTGTTCCGCCCAAGGAGATAATGTCATTTGATGTCAGTATGTTTGTGGTGCTTGCAAAAGGAGCGGTGAGTTCGGTTTCAACAATGATTTTACCAGATTTTGTCGACGGGCTCAAACGTAATGGTACTGAAACGATTTGCGCTTTCTTAAAAGAAAACGAACCTGTAAAGGGTCTATAATAGTGGACGAAATAACCAGCGTATTCCAAAATATCTAAAATTCGGTTGTCGTCATGAGCAAAAAAGTGCTTAGATTCAATGTCGCTATCAGGTTTGATGGAAGTATACATTTATTTGCCGCGTTTTCGTGCTATTTCGTTGTTTTGTCACAGACCGCCTCAGTACGTAGCAGACAAATTATCCGTTTCACTGCCAGGTAATGGCAAAACAACACAATATGTCGGTTATGTTATGACTTCTGTCAGGCTTTGAAGAAATTATGTTTCCGAAAACAAATGTAATTAACAGACAGGTATATATAAAACGTTTCTACCAGCTGCTTTGTATAGCACACTACAAGAGCATATCTGTACGCCGTCTTTTTCGTGGCGCTATAGCTTCATCACATACAGTAAATGAAAAACTGTTTATTCATAATGTAGATGCATAAAAAGTTTAACCAAAGTTTCAAAAGGCCATTCATTATCAAGGTACATAAATTTAACAATATAATGTCATCAACTACTAAATATCTCGAAACCATTTTCTTTGTATTCCATGGAACACAGTTAGAAAAGTATCGGTAATTCCTGATGTTCCAGTTTATTTTGATGTCATGTAGATCAAGGCGTACTTGTAAAGGCCGCAAGACATTGTGTATTCTGTAGAAATAAGGTAAATATAGCCTACATCATTGCCAAGTTGTAACGTAAGGAAAATGAAATTCGATTAAAACTCTACGTGAAATCAACGGCGAAAAACAAGAACAAACAAAAATCTCCTCTAAACCTATTAAGGAAATGACTAAAACACGAAATAGATAACAAAAGGTGGCTACCTCTGCCTAGGTTACATTTTCCCCGATCAGCGTACGACATTTTGGTCTATGATTTTTCCTACGATGTCTAAAACATCGTAGGTGATAAGACATCGTAGGTGGTCGTGGGCTACAACGTATATGTGTACAATTCATACGGGCATCGTATGATTTCTTACTCTGACTTTTGTCGACGTTCTGAGTCAGAGACGTACGGAAAGGAAATCCTACGGAACTCGTAGGGTATCCGCACACTTTAAGTGGAAATCGTACGGAACCCGTGCGATGTCCGTGAGGAGTCCCTAAGCTTTCTAATTGATTCCTGGAGGTCTCCCTACGATCGCCTTCGATTTTCGTCCCCAAATTATTATTAAAAAACTGTGCGGTGACCACACGATCATCGCAGGGTCTCCGTACGGCTCCCGCACGATGAGTCTAAGGGCTACATAGGAAGCGGTAGAATCGTAGGGACATCGAAGGGTCACCATGCGTAGACCGCACGAAAATGCAAAAATGGCATCATTCGACCATCGCAAACTAGGCCAAAAGTAACATAGGCATTAGCTAAAACTGCCGAACCCAAACCAGTTCCAAATACAGAAGAAAAGCATTACTAAAACTAACAAAACCTGGCATCTCTGGCACGAGAAATAGAAGAAAAAAACATTACAGAAGTACCACAAAAGAACATACAATTAAGCATGAACTTAACATTAAACATTTGTGTGCTTGCTGAGCATATGAGGTGCACACCACAGATAAAGAAATATCAGGGACTGTGCACTTGGGTTGCACATAGAGTGTTAACTTTAGTTAAGACATCACTGTAGCTGAAAATATAATACTAAGGTACAAGTACGCAATGATCAAGAAAAGGTGCAATCCGAAAGAAATTCCCTCTCCAAAGACCGAGGTGGAAAAACCCTAAATTGAAAAATAGGTACTTATTGTAATCAGGTACTTATTGACAATTAGGTACTTACTTATTTTTATTTACTGTTAACCAGCATATCTTCCTTAGCATGGACCTTTGTGCAAGCTAACTTTTATTTCAGGTTTTACTTTAGCACTGGAAATCCAGCAAATTGTGCCAAACATCCTATAAAGTAACAACGGGAACGAGCCCGTTCGCCAACAAAAGTTGTTCGAACGTAATGCCCCCGAAGTTGTGACTGCAAAACAGATTAACAGGTGTAAGCAAAGGCGAGACGGGAAACAACAATAAGCTGAATGAGCTTCATCATGAGATATCCTATCATCGCGTCGTTTGGAGAGACTCAAACGAAACAACAGGCCTATGAAACAGGATCGTTATTTGTATGGAAGCATTGGCTCGAATACATATTTTAACATGATTTTACGCTGCAACTGTTATCCTTAAATCGTTTGATTTGTCGTTTTCAAGTTAAGTATTATTGGTGATTGTTACATAAAGGACCTCTTAATAATGTAGCTAAGGTGCCGTTTACGGAATGAATTTCAGATGGAATAAAATACAGTTGAGTTTGTCATTAATCTAAATCACTGGGTAAAGTTAAATGATCCTTATTGCAAACGTACAAGTGCTTTTCAGAAATATCTAGCTACTTGAATGCATAATCTGTACTCTGCGGGTGTACTAAGAGCCATCCCGGAATATAATATGAGCTGAAATCCTTGCATTACCGCTTTTCATTTCTGATTTCTCTGTAATAACAATTCACAGCAGCGCTTTATTATGAAAGATCCTCGACTCATTTTTCCATTAACATTACGTATATGCAGACAACAAAACATCATATTACGTCAGCATCTCCGTGCTCATTCAGAGACGAAAAAGTATCGAAAGCAAATTTTACTACAATGCAAAATAGCAGACATATTTCAGTATAGTTTTAATGTTGCGATCAAAATATTTCTATAATGTCGGGACATTGATAAAAACAGTTTTAAACGTAAATCATTGGCTACACGACGATGGTAAGTTTTGAAAACCCGATCTCTAGTTCCGGAGTCCGATGATCTTCCCCTCATTACGAAATCACGCCCATGTAATATACAGAGATTTTTAAAGTTGTAAAAAATGAAAATTTTCAACAGAAAATTTGAGGCGGTTCTAACGAGTACCCACAATCTATGTTTTGGAGCAAAAATAAGAAAAATAGGTATACCCCTGCATACCCCAGTTTTACTATATAAAAGTGGGGTTTAAGGGGGTATACATTATACGGACATGTTTTCCTGAACTCGTAAGTCTCTCTAGCACCAGAACGTGTCGGCGATGAAACCAGATACGACAGTAATTGGCTTGTATCCAATATTATATCGACCTAAAGACGTATCAGATGATCCCAGAAGGATTTTAGTATTATAAACTAAAGACCCGGGATCATGATTTCTATCTTTATAGCATTAGATAAGACGAAAACAAATAAGTATGCTTGAATAATCCGGATACTGAAAAAATAACCTGTTGTCGTGTGCAGGACACAATTCAAATTTTGTGGTTTTACGTACCAGTCATCAATGTCCGGACGGAGCAATCGCTTCCTGTGCATTTATCAGTCCTAATGTGTCTTGCTCAACGGCACAAGCCGGCTCGGTAGGGTTTAAATCTAGGAGATTTCGATTAGAAGTCCGGCGCTCTCATAACAAGTCCTTCGCGATCAACTCTAAAGAAAACCAAGTTTTCTAGAACTCATTCGGTTCGCCATCATGATTTGTCTTTATGAATGATTTACCTGTCTCCGTTTGGTACATACATCAATGCTTTATTTATTCTATTTTATTTCATTGTCTTGACACTGTGTGACGATTACTCAGACAAGCCGGAAAAACATATTATTCATGCATATAAGAAGAGTGCAGAGACTGGTGTCTTCGTAAACATTGCCTTTGACAATGTACCAAAATGGACGTCTGACATAGAATTTGCATTGGTTGAAGAGTGAAAATAAATAATTAAAATATAATCTTTATAAATCAGTAACGTATACAGTGTACATGACTGTTGTTAAATTATCATATTCTGGTTTGGGACCCCGAAAGAATGAAAAGTAAAACTGAGGTAAAGGAACAGTGAATACATGTATATTATTGAGAAAGGGGAGAACCATATCACGGTTTCAGATAGTCAAGACTCGTCAGTGGCCCTTTAGATTGGCAATATGGAGTGAAAAAGAATTACTTAAATTTTGCAAATTTCAAAATGATATTCTTTGTTAAGACTAGTATTAGCCAAATAGGTCTAAATAAAAATCAAATTTTGGATAGAAAATGAATCTAATCCGATGGCAAATTTGTGATTACTTTCTCAAAATATCTGCGTTGATCTCAAAGAACCAAAGAGAAAATATAATCTCCAATATGATGTAGCCTGCAAGTTATTTCTTTTCAGAATGTCTCAATGAGATTATGCTGTCATTTATTTATTATGGTAGTAAACAAATCAAAATTACTCGAAGGTGTTTAACTGGGGCCACATTCCAAAATACATGTATTGAATTTTTAAAACTTTAGCTTCTCAGTATAACTACTGCATATTATGGTAAATTACAAAATATAGATTTTTTTTTAATTTTGTAGCAAATCATATGCTAGACTTTCTTACATAATTTGGAGAGCTCCTGATTAGTTATAATCTTATAAATGGTTCTTAAGCGAAGATCTGTATATCCAATCGCAAATACCTTCTTTTTCCATAAGCTTCTGTAAAGGCAGAGCATTACGTAGATCTCCTAATGACCTATGATTGAATTTAGAGTTGCTGACTCAGCAACTCTAAATTCAATCATAGGTCATTAGGAGATGAGCAATGCTGAGCAGCAATTAATTACATTAACTGATGAACTCTGTGGTTTCAGAACAAACAATTTATGAATTTCGACATTAATTCCACCCACGAAATGTACTTTATTTGACGTCATCTTGGCTAGGAAAATGTGAGCACAGGACATTGACGTTAAGTTGATAGAAGAAAAAATCCCCTTTTCTAAATCTCTTAGCGTAGCCGATCGGAACTAGCAGGGATTCAAAAAGTGGTTCTACTGTACAACATTGTATAATGTTTGGCCTGATCGGATTGAAAGTCATTTTACGTAAATGTCCGTGTGTTGACAGCGTTTTATTCAATTTCAACATGACGTGATTCTAATATTATCTAAGTAAATCCGAATAAAGGATGATTACCGTATAAAGCGTCTATACATTTTGTGCCGTTTGAACTGCCACGATGATGAGCTTACTTAATGAATGCCGATGATGCGTTTTTGTGACGCAACGACCTTAGTGAAATATCCACTGTATCAAATACATTGTACGAGAATCCATCAATGCACTTCTTACGTTCTTTTGTCAAAACTTCATATTTTACCTGTTCCAACGTCACAGTTTCATTTTCTGTGGTACAGAGTTATCATTTAACTATCGGCAGAATGCGAAATTTTTTCCATGGTCATATCAGTCAGTTTGAGGTCATCACTTTTTATTACATTGAATGCATCTCGTTCTCCGCATGGTTCTCCTGCTTTTGATTGAAAACACAAATGATTTAGAATCGTCATATTCTCTTCATAAAATACACGCGGCAAAGTAACAAAGATGAAAATGGAAGTAAATTGTCAAACCACAATAGGATATTTAAATCAACAAAATGGTGATAATCTTTGCGATTAAGAAAAAATATAATTGTTAGATCCTTTGGAAGCAGTAAAAACATTCAAAGAGAGTTGGGCCATATTGTACAATTTCGGGAAATGAACCTTCATCAGTGACCCTTTACAAAACTGGCAGCGAAAGCCAGACATTTGTGATTGCTGCAGTTTCAAGAGTTTTAACCAGTTACGTCTAAATCAAAGACTAATATTCCCAAAGGGGCCAAATATTCAAAATTTTGTTAAGATGATGCTTCTTACCGTAAAATATATTTGAATTACTCCAAATATCTTCACTGATCTCAAAGGATCAAAAGAAAAATATAATCTGCACTATGGATGATGTACGGGGAGACTTTTTAGGGCCGCCACACGGCACAACACCAGCTGCAGTAATAGCAAATAAAATATAATTGTTAGATCCTTTGGATGCAGTAAAAACATTCAAAGAGAGTTGGGCCATATTGTACAATTTCGGGTAATGAACCTTCATCAGTGACCCTTTACAAAGCTGCCAGCGAAAGCCAGACATTTGTGATTGATGCAGTTTCAAGAGTTTTAACCAGTTACGTCTAAATCAAACGGGTTCAACTGGTGTTTTTCTTTTGCTCCGGAGTTAGTAAGTTATTTGGCGCCCAGGGATCTCCATCGTCGGACAGCTTACGCAATCTGTGAATCCTCGTTTTCGATTCATCATGCTAATTATTATGATTTATTTGTTTGTCCATGATGATTCATTGACTAGCTAGACGACCGAACAACTAAGTAAATGTTGTGAACCACTGCAAAAGCTGAGGGTGAGGTAAGGCACCTGTAAAATCGATTTAAGCCCACCAGTAATTTTATATGACTGATCGTTCCAAGGCGATACTTCTGTGGTGGTTCTTATTGTTTTATGTCTTGTTGATTAACATTTTTGTGCTGTTGGCGCCTTGTGTATGTTATCATATGTTTAGTTAAGTTTAGGTAACTGAGTGGCCACCTATTGGGAAAATAGCTGCTCATTCGGCTTGCGATGTTGGTTACTTGGTTTACAAATTTAAGAAACTTATAGGAAGGAATGATTTTTCTTTTCAGTTCAGAAAAATCATAACACGTTACAGACGTATAGGTTATAACTTGAATATTTTGCGACAGTCTGCATGCTTAGTTTTTAACCCAATCATGGTTGATAACTACGCTGCCTTCTTTAATTGCACGCCGGTGGGTCGGGCGTTAGACTCTTTGATGGCCCCGACATAAAGCTATTCATTTTAGTTGGTTGGGGCCGGAGCTTCTTGTCTGTTGCTAGGCCCACCGGGGTTCAACTGGTGGTTATCTTTTGCTCCAGAGTTAGTAAGTTATTGGGCGCCCAGGGATCTCCATCATCAGGCAGCTTACTCATTCTGTGAGTCCTCGTTTTTGATTCATCATGGAATTTATCATGATTTATATTTGTTTGTCCATGATGATTCATTGACTAGTTAGAGATTCACTACGAGGACCGAGCAACTAACTAAATGTTATGAGCCACTGCAGAAGCTGAGGGTGAGGTTAGGATCCTGTAAATCCGGTTTAAGCCCGCCAGTAATTTTATATTACTGATCGTTCCAAGGCGATACTTCTGTTGTGGTTCTTATTGTTCTATGTCTTGGTGTTTATTTTTTTTTTGTGCTGTAAGCGCAAAATAAAGAAATTACTTACTTACTTACTTACTTACTTACTTACTTACTTACTTACTAATAACTGCTCACGCGGCTTACGATATGTTTTCTTGGTATAAGTGCCTGGGTGTCATTTTAGTTTTAATAAAAATTAAAATGGGTCACCCTCGTAAAATAAATAAGTAACTATTTTACTTACTTACTTACTTAATTAATTACTTACTTACTTACTTACTTACTTACTTACTTACTTACTTACTAATAGCTGCTCACACGGCTTATGATATGTTTTCTTGGTATAAGTGCCTGAGTGTCGTTTTAGTTTTTTCCCACCCTCGGTTTATGGAGTGGGAATTTCCTTCTGATTGCTACATTTCCCGACCATTGCCTACTTGTACCTTTTCATTCAGTTCAAATCTTGTTGAAACTTAGAATCACTATAATACGACTAAGATTATTTTTAATAGTTTAGCAGTAACTGTTAGCTTTATTTGTAAACACTGCGTGGCATGGTTAGAGAGAGTTTACATGTAATTTTCTTTGAAACAAGAAGATAAAGTCGAAACAAGAAGATAAAGTTATATTTATAAAAAAGGTACAAGTAGGCAAAGATCAGGAAAAGGCGCAATCAGAGAAAGATTCCCACTCCAAAAACCGAGGTGGGAAAAAACCAAACTAACAATCAGGTACTTATACCATAAAAACATTTCGTAAGCCGAATGAGCAGCTATTTTCCCAATAGGTGGCCACTCAGTACCTTAACTTAACTAAAAATATGAAAACATACATAAGGCGCCAACAGCACAAAATATTTTAAACACCAAGACATGAAACAAAAAGAACCACCACAGAAGTATCGACCTGGAACGATAAGTAACACAAAGTTACTGGTTTTACATGGCCATATAAGTTGATTTGAATGCAAGTTCTAAAATCATTACATACAATGCAAAACTATAATGTGATTCATACTCTTTGAAAATGGCTACAAATTCTGAACTGTTAAAAGCAGAAAATTGTGTTAAACAAAAATATCATGACATTCTGGCGGACTTGTCAGTCAAAGAAAGTTCAAAAAGAATGAGTACCAAAAGCTGGTCCTGATTGATCTAATGGAACTCCGGCCTGACTTTGAAAAATCTCAGTTAACACATTCACTGCCGCCGACGACTGTAGTCGTTTTTACCGTTCGCTGCCACCGACGACTGTAGTCGTTTTACGGATATACCGGTATGTCCCGGGTTATAGATGAAAGTTCTAAAGGGAGGTAATTGTATTGTATATCAAATTTTTCAGCGTAAAAAGCCCTTTCCAGTGATATATGATCTGCGCATATATCCAAAATATAATAATTAATAAATTAATTAATAAATCAATAAAAATAATAAAATAAATATATGATTGGCAGTGAGATATTGATTTTTTGAGAGGCGTGGCAGTAAAAGTGTTAAACGAAACGGCACATTACGTGTCAAATGCCCTAATTAATTCAGTACAAAGACTGCTACCCAAGAAGCAGCGTGACTCCTCAATAAACAGAAAGAGGAGCACCGTGTTAGTGACAATCGTTGCAAAGACTAGTATTAGCAAAGTGGAGCCAAACAAATATCAAATATAGGGATCAACCATGGTTTTCAGTGTTCAAACATTCGATGGATCACGAGGAAGGCGTTTGAACACAAGGCCGCAGGCCGCGTGTTCAAACGCCTTCCGAGTGATCCAGAGAATGTTTGAACACTGAAACAAACCATGGTTGATCGCTATTCTTGCATTTTCTCTCTAATCCACTTAAAATCTCTTGAAAATAACATTAACAACGTAAAAACTCACCGAAGCCGCGGAGCTTCTTCAACGTCGGCCATTTGGTTTAGAACGCAACAAATGACGTCACGTCGCATTGACCAATGACGTCGGCCAAAACACATGTTCAAACGGCACGTGAATTTCATGATTTGAACATGGGTTTTGCTGTTTGAACACGGCTTTCGACCAATCGAAAACGGCTTCAAACAGCTATGCGCATAGATTTCTATGCAAGAATGTTGATTAGAAAATGAATCTTAACCGATGACAAATTTGTGATTATTTTCTCAAAATATCTGCGCTGATCTCAAAGGACCAAAGAGAAAATATAATCTGCACTATGATGAAGCCTGCAAATTATTTCTTTTCAGAATGTCTCAATGAGATTCTGATGTCATTTATTTTATATGGTAATAAACAAATCAAAATTACTCGAAGGCTTTTAACTGGGGACACATTCAAAAATACATGTATTGGATTTTTAAAACTTTAGCTTCTCAGTATAAATACTGCATATTATGGTAAATTACAAAATATAGAAAAGTACAAGTAGGCAAAGATCAGGAAAATGCGCAATCAGAAAAATATTTCCACTCCAAAAACCGAGGTGGGAAAAAACTAAATTAACAATCAGGTATTTATACCATGAAAACATATCGTAAGCCGAATGAGCAGTTATTTTCCCAATACGTGTCCACTCAGTTACCTAAACTTTATTAAAAATATGAAAACATACATAAGCAGCCAACAGCACAAAAACTTTTAAACACCATGACATAAAACAAAAAGAACCACCACAGAAGTATCGCCTTGGAACGATCAGTAACACAAAGTTACTGGCGGGCATAAACCGGTTTTACATGGCCATAACCTCATCCTCAGCTTCTGCAGTGGTTCATAACATTTAGTTAGTTCTTCGGTCCGCGTGGTGAATCTCTAAGTAGTCAATGAATCATCAAGAACAAACAAATAAATCATGATAAACATCCTGATGAATCAAAAACCAGGACTCACAGATTGAGTAAGCTGCCCGACGATGGAGATCCCTGGGCGCCGAATAACCTACTAACTCCGGAGCAAAAGAAAAACACCAGTTGGACCAAGCAACAGACAAGAAGCTCCGGCCCCAACCAACTTAAATGAATAGCTTTAAGTCGGGACCATCATAGAGTCTGGCGCCCGACCCACCGGCGTGCAATTAAAGAAGGCAGCGTAGTTTTCAACCATGATTGGGTTAAAAACTAAGCATGCAGACTGTCGCATAACATTCAAGTTATAACCTTTACGTCTGTAACGTGTTATGATTTCTGAAAAGAAAAATCATTCCTTCCTATAAGTTTCTTAAATTTGTAAACCAAGTCACCATAAAATTCAGGTTCTCAAAGGCCCTCACTTAAAAGCGTCTTTATCGGTATCATAAACTTCGAAAAACCTTTTCTAAATTTTATCGTAGACACGACACTATGAATTGATTTCCAAATATAATGTTGGGTTAAAGACGCTTTTAAGTGAGGGTCTTTCGGAACCAGAATTTTATGGTGACTTGGTTTACAAACATTTCGCAACTTATTAGGTTTGCTAGAGTCTGCAATCATGTTACAGACTTCAACGCTCGAAATGAGTCTTTAACGGCCAAACTTCTCCGGCAGGGCTATCGGTATCATAAACTTCGAAAAACCTTTTCTAAATTTTATCGTAGACACTATGAATTGATTTCCAAATATAATGTTGGGTTAAAGACGCTTTTAAGTGAGGGTCTTTCGGAACCAGAATTTTATGGTGACTTGGTTTACAAATTTAAGAAACTTATAGGAAGTAATGATTTTTCTTTTCAGTTTAGAAAAATCATAACACGTTACAGACGTATAGGTTATAGCTTGAATGTTATGCGACAGTCTGCATGCTTAGTTTTTAACCCAATCACGGTTGATAACTATGCTGCCTTCTTTAATTGCACGCCGGTGAGTCGGGCGTCAGACTCTATGATGGCCCCGACTTAAAGCTATTCATTTTAGTTGGTTGGGGCCGGAGCTTCTTGTCTGTTGCTTGGCCCACCGGGGTCCAACTGATGTTTTTCTTTAGCTCCGGAGTTAGTAAGTTATTTGGCGCCCAGGGATCTCCATCGTCGGGCAGCTTACTGAATCTGTGAGTCCTGGTTTTTGATTCATCAGGATGTTTATCATGATTTATTTGTTTGTTCTTGATGATTCATTTACTAGTTAGAGATTCACCACGAGGACCGAAGAACTAACTAAATGTTATGAACCACTGCAGAAGCTGAGGGTGAGGTTACGGCCGTGTAAAATCGATTTAAACCCGCCAGTAACTTTGTGTTACTGATCGTTCCAAGTCGATACTTCTGTGGTGGTTCTTTTTGTTTTATGTCTTGGTGTTTAAAATATTTTTGTACTGTTGGCGCCTTATGTATGTTTACATATTTTTTAGTTAAGTTAAGGTAACTGAGTGGCCACCTATTGGGAAAATAGCTGCTCATTCGGCTTACGAAATGTTTTCATGGTATAAGTACCTGATTGTTAAAAAGGTACAAGTAGGCAAAGATCAGGAAAAGGCGCTGGTTTTTTCCCACCTTGGTTTTTGGAGTGGGATTCTTTTTCTGATTGCGCCTTTTCCTGATCTTTGCCTACTTGTACTTTTTTAACCCAACATTATATTTGGAAATCAATTCATAGTGTCTACAATAAAATTTAGAAAAGGTTTTTCGAAGTTTATGATACCGATAGCTCTGTTGGAGAAGTTTGGCCGTTAAACATTTATTTCGAGCGCTGAAGTCTGTAACATGATTGCAGACTCTAGCAAACCTAATAAGTTGCGAAATGTATACACCATAAGAAGCACGACGAGGAACGTCACCATCCAAAAACGGAAAATTTACTATATCAAAATCAAAGTCATCAGAATTTCTAAATTTTGAAGCATATCATGTACACGTTCTGACATATGTTTGAGAGCTCCTGGTTTAGTTATAATCTTATAAATGGTTGTTTAACGAAGATCTGTATATCCAATCGCAAATACCTTCTTTTTCCATAAGCTTCTGTAAAGGCAGAGCATTACGTAGATCTCCTAATGACCTATGGTTGATTTAGAATTGCAGCAATTAATTGCATGAACTGATGAACTCTGGACTTTCAGAACTAACAATTCTTGAATTGTGACATTAATTCCACCCACAAAATCTACTTTATTTGACGTCATCTTGATTAGGTAGATGCTGAGCATAGCACATCGACGTTAAGTTTGTTGAAGCAAATATAGAATTTATCCGTGTTTCTAAATCTCTGAGCCTAGCCGCATGGAAGCCACACCAATTCAGAAAAATGAGGTTATACAGTAGGTAAAAATAGGCAATGAATAGGAAATTAGGGCATTGTGTAAAATTTGGCCTGATCACATTTTATGTCATTTAACGTAAATGTCCGTGAGCTGGCAGCGTATTTGTTCAATCTTAGTGTGACATGATGCTAATATTCTCTGAGTAAATCCCAATGAAACATAATCTCCGTATAAAGCTTCTAGTCATTTTGTGTCGTTTGAACCGCCGCATTGATGAGTATCTCATCTAATGAATACCTATTATGTGTATGTTTCTTTTAGATATTCACTGTATAAAATGTGTGAATAAAATATAAAGGTTTGATCCTTTGGAAGTAATAAAAACATTCAAAGAGAGATATATAGTATGGGCTATAATTGCGCAATTTCGGGTAATATACCCTCATCAGGAGTTTTTTTAACCGACAACGAAAGCCAGGCTATTATACTGCAATTTCGAAAATTTTGACACGAGAAGTCTAAATCAAAGACATATTCATATACGGGGTCAAATAATTTGTAAAAAATTCTCAGAAGTATGTTTCTAAACACGAGTGTTTTGAATCTGTTTCTAAACGTGAGTGTTTTGAACACTCTGAATATCTTTACTGATCTCAAAGGACCGTCAATCCGTCAATGCAATTCTCACATTCTATTATCAAAATTTCATATTCGTGCATGCATTCATCAGAGCTGTTCCAATACTGCAGTTACATTTTGTGTAATACAGAGTTAAAGGATCTCAGTTTTGTGTTTTTATTTGCTATTACTGCAGCTGGTGTTGTGCCGTGTGGCGGCCCTAAAAAGTCTCCCCATACATTGGTGAAGATTATATTTTCCTTTTGGTCCTTTGAGATCAGCGAGGGTATATTCAGAAATCAAAAAAATATTATCGGTTTAGATTCATTTTCTAACCAAAGTTTGATATATTTTGCCTTGTTTGGATTATACTAGTCTTTGAATCGACTATCCTAATATAAGATGCAAAATAACAGTAATTCTCTTTGGCTTCATGTTGCCAAATCTATAATGTCACTAAAGAGGCTTTTAAAAAGTAGCCGAAAACGCGGTATAGCCCATCCCCTTTCTCATTAATATGTTCACTGCTCTTAAAGGATCTTAGTTTTGTTTTAATTAATCATTTAACTATCGGAGGAATGCGATAATTGCTACATGGTCATATCAGTCAGTTTGTGGTAATGACTTTTTATTACACTGAATGCATCTCGTTCTCCTCATGGTTATCATACTTTTGATTGTAAACACAATTGAGCCGCCTCGTGGGAAAACCAACAATGTGGTTTCCGAACAGGTTCGACACAAACCGGCCTGTACAAGCACAGAAAAGAGCTAGAAGCTTGAAATTTTGGATTTTGAAAGTAGAGGAATTGTACTATCCGTGTAGCGAAAACAAAGGCGCTGATCAGCGCCTTTGTTTTCGCATGTGCAGATTGTTGGTTTTCCCATGGGGCGGCTCAATTGATTTAGAATCGTCATATGCTCTTCATAAAATACACGTGGCAAACTAACAAAGATGGAAATGGGAGTAAATTGTCAAACCACAATAGGATATAATACGACAAAATGGTGGTAATCTTTGAGATTAAGAAAAACGTCTTCTTAATTCTTACAACTATAACTATATCATGATCATAGTTTAATTACGACACAGATCGACCGTAATAAATCTGAATCACATGCCTGTTCCGAGTGTTCAAATATACTCCTTTTATTCATAACTTTAACGGTAAATATGTGACTTGAGACTACTCCGATCATTATAGAATTATACCAAGCAGAGTATTTGAATGTGATGTATACTCATGTCCAATGAAAACGTACCACTCCTCGGATGCTCTTAGTTGCGGGATATCAAAACCTTTGTGCACATATGATGTTTCCTTATGTTATATAGGTTGAATACAATGTTTCTACGCCAAAAGTTTATCCCCCCGCGACGGTTTATAAGCGACGTTACGTCAGACTACAAATTACGTTTATTCAATTGTACGTAAGCTATGACTGATCCAAAAATCCCGGAAATGATTTTCCCGCATGCGAGTAGCTCTACGAACTATTCGCCGCCTAGTCAACCACTACATCGCATCACAACACACGGTAAAAGCGCTGTACGCGTCACTATGCACGCATCAAAAAAGCAAAGTCTTGCAAAATCGGTCAAAAAAAGTTCACAAACGGTTTCTTTCATACAGATATCCCAAAAACAGTTTATTTTGGGAATACGAATCTTAACATATGCAAAACGTCACCGAAATCATTTTCTAGAATGACGTTCGATGACTGACGTCAATTTTAAGCTTCTCTCCAGCCGCTTCCGGAAACGCTATCGAGTCAGAATTTCTGAAAATCGATTTTGTTTGTCGAGATGAATATAAGCGTACAATAAAAGATGTTCAGGCCATTTAGGTTCAACGTATTTGCGATTTTAACGCTTTACGTTAGCCATTAAACGTCAAAATCCTAATCCTTTTTGATGTAATGGGCAAGATTCCTGGACAAAACGGCTCACATCTGTGATTTAATCGCAATTTTGCTGCAGACATTTGATTGCCTTTTTAATGTCTCTGTTATTGTGCAGTGGTCAAAATGTTGCTTATGACGTCAAGAATTCCACGTTGACGTTTTCGAAGCACACTGACTGTCGAATTCTTCATGTGTCGACGTTATGCATCTTCTAGGCGCGAGTCGATGCGTGATTGAAAATTTCTTCACATCTGGCGCATTCGAATACAGATTTTGTGATTTTCTTTTTGACGGTTAACGTCTTGGTTGCTTTATCCTCGGAGCATCACTTATCAGACAGATTTGTGATCGTGCCATGATTTGGACAGGTTATCACAGTACTGAAATATCAAATAGACAAACTGAAATGTTCAGTCAAAAACATATTTTTTTACACTTTTGTAGGTGGTACGTTTTCATTGGACATTAGTATATATTATGGCCGGAATAAGCATATTTGTCATTACTGTTCGCATAAAGATTCTTTTGTGGTGATACTTCTGTGGTGATACTTCTGTGGTGGTTCTTTTTGTTTTATGTCTTGGTGTTTAAAATTTTTTGTGCTGTTGGCGCCTTATGTATGTTTTCATATTTTTATTAAGTTAAGGTAACTGAGTGGCCACCTATTGGGAAAATCGCTGCTCATTCGGCTTACGAAATGTTTTCTTGGTATCAGTACCTGATTGTTGGTTTGTTTTTTCCCACCTCGGGTTTTTGGAGTGGGAATCTTTTTGTGCACCTTTTCCTGATCTTTGCCTACTTGTACCTTTTCATTCAGTTCAAATCGTGTTGAAATTCAGAATCACTATTATACGACTACGATTATTTTTAATAGTTTAGCAGTAACCATGGTAAATGTTCGCTTTATTTGTAAACGCTGCGTGGTATGGTTAGAGGGGGTTTATATGTAATTTTCTACGAAACAAGAAGATAAAGTAATATTTATAAGTCAATTTGAATGCAAGTCCTAAAATCATAACATACAATGCAAACTATAGTTCACTGTACAAGTCATATTAAATATTAATTAAAGGTGTTTGACGAAAGACATTAGTCTTATATGAAGTCATAAAGAATTGATCATTTCACGAGCGACACTACCATTTTATCCTGACGAATGACGGCATCGTGAAACAAACGAACAGACAAATTAACAGTTAATATATTTTATTCGCTTATAATTGGAAACACCAGCTTAGCTAATCAGTTTTAATATTTTCTGCCATCACTGAAAGTATCGTTTACATTAGAACGTGCATAATACCTGTTTAATCACGAGACTATGTATGCAACAAGTACATGTTCCTAAGTGAATCCTAAGTGAATCTCGACATGGTTATGATGCTTCGCATACTCGCGATACTTAAGGGTAACCCATTTTTAAACAGTTTTGCTTACCGCGTCATACATTACGAAAACATGTCCATACAGTATACAGAGATTTTTAAAGTTGTAAAAAAAAAATGAAAATTTTCAGCAGAAATTATTTGATATTTTTCTTATTTTTTCTCAAAACATAGATTGTGGGTACACGTTAGAACCGCCTCGGCAAATATGTATACCCCTGCATTCCCCAGTTTTTCTATATAAAAGTGGGGTTTAAGGGGGTATTCATTGCACGGACATGTTTTCCTGATGATTGCCTTTTAAGCAGATTGCTTAGGTACACACAAATGCTTGTTTGTGTATAAATTTATGTTGACAAGCATGTAATGTTTGAATTTCTCAATAAGAATGTCAGGTTTCGTGACAAAATTGTCACTTTGTCTTTAAAAATACAACTATACAATTATTATTGAAATTCTAATAAATTATTAAACTGCTCAAAATATTTAAGGAGAACACTTTTTTGTATATCGTAATAAAGACTTAAATTTTTCTGATTGCGTCATTTCCTGATCATTGCCTACTTTTACCTATAAAGACACCCGTCCAAAAGCACCACAAAATTAAGGATCATCCATAAGAAACACTGTGATGCCAAATGCACAAGTTTCGAAAAAAAAAACACGAAAAATGTTTCATTTGCAGGGCATTTATTATTATTATTTATTTTGTTTTTAATACATGTACATGGGTGTTAATCACTGATAAATATGCCGTCTTTTGTTTATATAGGAGTATAAATCAGCACAACTCAGATTTTTCTAGCAAACTAGTTTCGGATTTATTATTATCCTTCTTCAGTGCTCAAAATGGTTGTATACATAATGTTACTAGGAAGTGACGTCATAAGCGCCAAAATATATGACGTCAAACGCCAAAATAAATGACGTTATCTAGCGACATTAGTATTATAAGATGGCAAAAGTGCATTTAAAAATGAATACAATTAGCTGGATCAATGATACAAATTGTCACTAAAAGAACTTTACAAGTAAAAATAATAACCAAGGAAAATAGTGACAAACAGCAAAAGTATACATAATTATGCACAAGCTTGTACCAAAGTAGTTACTTATTTGGAATTTGGTATAATACCTTAGAATTCATACCATTTGGATGAAGTGTATTGAGGCGATGCATCTAGTAGGTTTCCTTTAATAATCTTGGCCATTCAGCTTCAATTTTATCAATTGGTGCAAATGAAAAATCATTTGGTGTATGACCATTTTCATTGAAATGCATGGAAACATTTGTGAAATTATCTGGATAATGAAAAATGTCAAATCGATGACTGTTCATTCTCTTTGAAACCTTTTGATGTGTCTGTCCAACATATTGCGTATGGCATTTCTTACATGTTATTAAATAAATAACATTTTCTGAAGTACAATCAAAATCACTGTTAAGCGAAAATGTTTCATTTGTATTAGAACAAACAAACTCATTTGATTCATTGATACTCTTACAATGGGTACATCTACGTCTTTTACATGCAGAGACAGACCCTGTATGAGATTGGTTGAAATTTAATTTTGAATGAGTCAAAATGTCAGCAAGGTTGCGTGGTCTTTTTAATGCCAATATAGGCTTATGTTGGAAGACATATTTCACACTAGATTTTTGAGATAGAGCAAGTAAACCCCAGTATTTATTTATGATTTCACCAATATAAGGTAGTGAGGGGTTATAGGTTATCACATAAGGGACCATTTTGGCATCATGTTTTGCAGTTTCACTTAAAGCTTCATCTCTAGAAAGAGAACTTGCTTTTTGAAATGCAAGATCAACAATGTGTGAGGGGTAATTTCTTTCTAAGAAATAACTTTTGAGTTTACCAAGCTCTTTCTCAAAAATTTCATCATCAGAAATAATTCGTCTATACCGTTTAGCCTGACTGAAAGGAATGCGTTTTTGCATGATATGGGATGACACGAGGAGTATTCTATATACTGATGATTGTTTGTTTTTTTTAACATGCACAGAGGTACCCAAAGTACCGTCATTGTTTTTATAAATATCAACATCCAGAAATGTTGCTTTGTCAGATGAATATTGATATGTAAATTTTATAGAGGGATGTGCATTATTTAGATATTTTATGAAATCAAGCAGTTCCTCCTCAGAATATTCCCATATCAAGAAAATGTCATCCAAGAATCGAAGCCAGATCAGGGGTTGATGGTGATAGTGATTCAATTTATCCTCCTCAAATTTACCCATGAACAAAGAAGCGTAACTGGGCGACATTTTTGTTTATAAAACTTGATCATCACGGCCAGATTCACGGATTTTTTTTTTGTATACAAGTGCCTTGTGTGTGGCAACGAGGGTTCTTATGTGTATCTGACGGAGCCATTCGGAATACAAAGTCAACAAACTCATTGCCAGCAAATAAAGTCTGAATCTTGACCGAGACGTAACAATAGGGAATCGTCGTCTGCGTGAAAATGTCCTTAAATTAGTCCATGTTGACATTGTTCGAATGGCTTCTTATCTGTCTTTAGAATTCCTTAGACAGATTTCTGGCTTCGTCGTTGATTTCCATTGTTGTAATTAATATGGAAGTAACCGGATTATTTTAATATTTCCTGTAGCTACACTGACATTTGTGTATACTGTCATATACTTTGCAATTCTTTTAGTTGCATGTATCTTATTTCAAGTGAGTTGTAAGACTGGTCTGACACTATTCGGTATTTACCACAGAATTTACAAAATTGCACATTGTAGCAAATCATGTAGACGTTCTGACGTAATTTTGAGAGCTACTTATTAGGCTATAATCTTATAAATAGAGGATCTTACACGAGTGGTCATTTCATATGAAATTTATTAAACAGGCCTTCGGCGAGTTTACTAAATTTCATATGAAATGACCACTAGTGTAAGATTCGTTTTATCATATGATTTCTAAAATAGGATTTTATCGCCTGTAAAGTGGATATTTTTTCATTGAAAATTAACACTGTTGTTACGGACGTCGTCAATGACGTTACGTATTCCCGCAAAAGTGTTAATACACGTGTGGACATAACACTATTTATTACATGACGTTATCCACTGGAAAACATCGACGTCATATGATAAATGGTTTTTAAACGTAGATCGGTATATCCTCATCGCAAAGGCCTTCTTTTTTCCATAAGCTTCTGTAAGGCAGACCATTATGTTAATCTCCTGATGACCTTTGATTTAATTTGGAATTGCTGAGCAACAACTAATTGCAGTAACTGATAAACTCCGGGCTTTCACAACTAACAATTCATGACTTTCAACATTAATTCCTCCCACATAGTGTACTTTTTGGACCACTCCATCTTGATTAGTTAAATGCTGAGCACAAGACATTGACGTTAAGTTGCTAGAAGCAAATACTTAAGAAATGAATTTCATTTTTCTGGTGTTCATGGACTTTTGAACCGCAGTGGGTCGCGTGCAAAGTGAATGAACCCCGAAGGGGTTCATGTAAGCTTTGCTAGCGACCCACTGCGGTTCATACAATGTAGCTCCATGAACAACAGAAAAATTAAACATTGCTTATATTTACATTCATTTCTCTCTGTCGCTTGTTGAAAAATCACCAAGGCGGTCACATTTCCCAGCAAAAAGAGAATCTACACACAGTGTGTGTTCAAACAGCGGAACGGCGTCGACGTTTACAACGTCCAATCAGATTGGCGAGATTCATGTTATTTGACGTCAAGGTTGGATTACGTCACGTCGCGTGACACAATGTTGTTCATGGAAGTATGAACACAGATGAACATCTAATGGTTCATCTAAGGAGGTTTTAGAAAAATGTAAATATTATAGAATTAATCCGCGTTTCTTAATCTCTGAGCGTAGCCGCACGGAAGGCGCAGCGATGCAAAAAAAAAGTTATACTGTAGGGCATTGTGTAAAATTTGGCCTGATCACATTTTGTCATTTACCGTAAATGTCCGTACGTTGGCAGCGTATTTTCTCTATCTTAGTGTGACATGATGCTAATATTCTCTGTAAATCCCAATGAAACATAATCTCCATATAAAGCATCTAGACATTTTGTGCCGTTTGAACTGCCGCAATGATGACCATCTCATCTAATGAATACCGATGATGTGTATGTTTTTGTGAAATATTCACTGTATCAAATGTCTTAATCCGTCAATGCAATTCTCACATTCTATTATCAAAATTTCATATATGTACATGCACTCAGAGCTTTTCCAATACCACAGTTTCATTTTGTGTGGTGTAGAGTTAATCATTTAACTATTGGAGGAATACACAAATTGTTGCCAAATCTAAAATGTCACTGATGAGGCTTGAATAGCCGAAACCGCGGTATGACTAACCCCTTTCTCATTAATATGTTCGCTGCTCTTAATGAATCTCAGTTTTGATTTTTATTACATGGTCATATCAGTCAGTTTGTGGTAATCACGTTTCATTACACTGAATGCATCTCGTTCTCCTAAGTGGTTCTCCTACTTCTGATTAAAAACACAATTGATTAAGAATCGCCATGTGCTCGTTATAAATTACACGCGGCAAAGTAACAATGATGAAAATTAGGGTAGAATGTCAAACCACCATAGTTGAGATATCTGCGGTAAAGAAACACATACAGGCGATTCATAAATGCATGGCAATAAGGCTATGCCATTTTTGCACGAACATAAACAACGGTAAACAACTGTAATTAGTACCGATGCATTCTAGCATCTTGGATAGCGTTGAATGTTGAAATAAGCAGTAATACATAAAACTTTGTGGAATATACGTCAAACTTGTAAACCCCAAAAACACGGATGAGTCGATTTAGGTTTCCTTAGATCTCTGAAAGATTAATATCTTCTAAATTCTTACCACCATCAATCTTTTTTGATAGTAGTATACTTACGTCACAGATTTACCGTTTGAAATCTGAATGATAAGCCTGTTCTGAGTGGTCAAATACATTCTTTTCATTCATAATTTGAGGGGTAAATCTGTGACGTGAGTTTTCTACGATCACAATAGAATTATACAATGCATAGTATTTATGTTGTATATCATGACCAGAAAATGAAGCGTATTTGTCATTATCCTTCTCATGAAGATTCTTATAGTAGTTTTATATTACTGATCGTTCCAATGCGATACTTCGTTGTGGCTCCACTTGTTTTATGTTTTCGAGTCGAACTTTTGTGCTGTTTGAACCTTATGTACGTTTCCATATATTCATTTTTATTGTTTTCTGAGTATAAGTACCTAATTGTCAATTTAGTTTTTTCCCACCTCGGTTTTAGGAGTGGGAATTTCTTTCCGATTGCGCCTTTTCCTGATCGTTGCCTACTTGTACCTTTTTCGTTCAGTTCAAGTCTTGCTGAAATTCGCAAGCACTATAATACGACTTGAAATGATTAGTTTAGCGGTAACTGTTCGCTTTATTTGTAAACACTGCGTGATATGGTTAGAGGGGGTTTAAATGTAATTTTCTTCGAAACGAGAAAATAACAAATAGTATCAGTTATAAGATAATTTAATTGTGAATACCGAAAATCATAACATACAACGCAAAACTATATTTTATTGTACAAATCATATTATATGTACATCAGGATAACATGTCCGTACGATATATACCCCCTTATACCCCACTTTTATATAGCAAAACTGGGGTATACAGGGGTATACCTATTTTTCTTATTTTTAATCCAAAACATACATTGTGGGTTCTCGTTAGAACCGCCTCGGCGAGGAAGTTCTAACGTGCACCCACGATCTATGTTTTGAGCAAAAATTATAAAAATGTCAAACATTTTCAGATGAAATTTTCAGTTTTTATAGGTAAAAAAAATCTCTGTAAATTGCAAGGGCAAGAGTTTTCGTAATGCACATGGAAAAAAATGCAGGAAACATCTGTGTTTCAAAGTGTGCTGTTTCGGCCTGAAGTAAAATCAGGAAATGCTATTGACGATATTCGAAAAAAATTATTTCATCATCGTAAAATATCGACAAATGTGTAAATGTGTAAAAGTGATCAAATAGCAATACTGTACTCCATTTGAATGCTGGTACGTTGAATACTTTGAACGACTAATTTAAAATTAAAAAAAAAAAAAAAAAAAAAAAAAAAAAAAAAAAAAAAAAACGTCGGTTTAGAAGTATGGGCATAGGGACCACGATACTGATGGTAGGTTAAGATCGTGATTTCTGGGGCTAGAATCATTACAGGTTAGTAGTTAATCACATAATCGTCAGCATTTCTGATGTCATCCGTGAACACTGGCCCCTCGCTATAACACAAAACAGACCGTGTCTCTACTGCTATAAGCATATGCCTATTAAGCTTTTAACCTCATCATGGCTTCATACAGGACCATATTTACCGACTATCAAAACTGGAAAAAGATGATTTATTTCTCCAAGAGAAAATTATGTAAGATAAAATAAGGTGATCCCTAACTGTTAGGGAATATAACAAGTAACGATTAAGTAACTACCACGTACAACAAATACATCCATGGTCTAACATGAAGTCAAAGAATTGATCATTGCATGAGCCATACTACCATTTTAACCTGACGTATGATAGCATCTTGAACAAGCGAACAGACAAGTTAATATATTTTATTCGCTTATAATTGGAAACACCGGCTTAGTTAATCAGTTCGAGTACTTCTTGCCATCACTTAAAGTATCGTTTACAATAAAGCGCACAAAGTGCCTGTCTATTCACGAGGCTATGTGTGCAACATATGCATGTTCCTAACTGAATCTCGACATGGTTATAATGTTTCACATATTCATATGTTACATGCGGGTTACCCAGTTTAAACAATTTAAACTTATCGTGCGACAATTGCCTTTTAAGCATGTTGCTTAAGTACACAAAAATGCCTGAATTAATCTGTATGTGATGTTTGAATTTCTCATATAGGAATGCCATAGTTCGAGATAAAATTGCCACTTTTTCTTTTTGCACATTATTATTCATAAGTAATTATAATTACAACCATTGAAATTCTAATTAAGTATTAAACTGCTCAAAATATTTAAAGAGAACATTTTTATGTATATCGTAAGGAATACTTGAAGACCCCAGCTTCGACACCCGTCCAAAAGCAACCTATAAATTTCAGGATCTTCCTTAAGAAACGTTAGTTTCGAAAATTACAAGGAAAATGTTTAATTTTCACTGCATTATTATTTTAAACAGGATATTATATTTTGATATTTATAATTTAATTGTGAATACCGAAAATCATAACATACAACGCAAAACTATATTTTATTGTACAAATCATATTATATGTACATCAGGATAACATGTCCGTACGATATATACCCCCTTATACCCCACTTTTATATAGCAAAACTGGGGTATACAGGGGTATACCTATTTTTCTTATTTTTAATCCAAAACATACATTGTGGGTTCTCGTTAGAACCGCCTCGGCGAGGAAGTTCTAACGTGCACCCACGATCTATGTTTTGAGCAAAAATTATAAAAATGTCAAACATTTTCAGATGAAATTTTCAGTTTTTATAGGTAAAAAAAATCTCTGTAAATTGCAAGGGCAAGAGTTTTCGTAATGCACATGGAAAAAAATGCAGGAAACATCTGTGTTTCAAAGTGTGCTGTTTCGGCCTGAAGTAAAATCAGGAAATGCTATTGACGATATTCGAAAAAAATTATTTCATCATCGTAAAATATCGACAAATGTGTAAATGTGTAAAAGTGATCAAATAGCAATACTGTACTCCATTTGAATGCTGGTACGTTGAATACTTTGAACGACTAATTTAAAATTAAAAAAAAAAAAAAAAAAAAAAAAAAAAAAAAAAAAAAAAAAAACGTCGGTTTAGAAGTATGGGCATAGGGACCACGATACTGATGGTAGGTTAAGATCGTGATTTCTGGGGCTAGAATCATTACAGGTTAGTAGTTAATCACATAATCGTCAGCATTTCTGATGTCATCCGTGAACACTGGCCCCTCGCTATAACACAAAACAGACCGTGTCTCTACTGCTATAAGCATATGCCTATTAAGCTTTTAACCTCATCATGGCTTCATACAGGACCATATTTACCGACTATCAAAACTGGAAAAAGATGATTTATTTCTCCAAGAGAAAATTATGTAAGATAAAATAAGGTGATCCCTAACTGTTAGGGAATATAACAAGTAACGATTAAGTAACTACCACGTATAACAAATACATCCATGGTCTAACATGAAGTCAAAGAATTGATCATTGCATGAGCCATACTACCATTTTAACCTGACGTATGATAGCATCTTGAACAAGCGAACAGACAAGTTAATATATTTTATTCGCTTATAATTGGAAACACCGGCTTAGTTAATCAGTTCGAGTACTTCTTGCCATCACTTAAAGTATCGTTTACAATAAAGCGCACAAAGTGCCTGTCTATTCACGAGGCTATGTGTGCAACATATGCATGTTCCTAACTGAATCTCGACATGGTTATAATGTTTCACATATTCATATGTTACATGCGGGTTACCCAGTTTAAACAATTTAAACTTATCGTGCGACAATTGCCTTTTAAGCATGTTGCTTAAGTACACAAAAATGCCTGAATTAATCTGTATGTGATGTTTGAATTTCTCATATAGGAATGCCATAGTTCGAGATAAAATTGCCACTTTTTCTTTTTGCACATTATTATTCATAAGTAATTATAATTACAACCATTGAAATTCTAATTAAGTATTAAACTGCTCAAAATATTTAAAGAGAACATTTTTATGTATATCGTAAGGAATACTTGAAGACCCCAGCTTCGACACCCGTCCAAAAGCAACCTATAAATTTCAGGATCTTCCTTAAGAAACGTTAGTTTCGAAAATTACAAGGAAAATGTTTAATTTTCACTGCATTATTATTTTAAACAGGATATTATATTTTGTATAGGAATGGGCTAACTATCTATCATATTTGTTTCAATGTGGTTCCTTACACTTTTAAAATATTTATGAAAATACATTCCTTTAAAACTTTACTTACCGTTAAAAACTTGATGACTTAGTTGACCAAACTCTCGCGAAAATATGGAAACTTGAAGTTCAGATGATAACATGTATCTTCCTTGATTATAAAAACGAATATTTCAAGTCGTTTATAACTTATAAGCATCAAGTAAAACATTTACATTCGTTTCTAACACTCTGCTACAGATTTACAAAAGTTTTCTTTGAATATGTTTACATTGTTCTCCGAGCACGAGCATGTTTTCTTTCACAAATCATTAGTTTTACAGCCAGACAAAGCACAGTGTATTATCATTCAGTCATTATAGTAGTACTATTTCCTGACAAGGTCTGTCTTGTGACAGCAATGGTACTACAAAACTACGATCAAAGCGAGAATTATCAATGGTAACAGGTATCTACAACTGAACCGCACCGTAACAAAACAAAATAACCTAGTGTCGTGTTCGATTCTTAGAGTAAAAATTGGCAATTTGACGCTTTGCTCAGATTCCCGATTTGTGGTGAATGTATGGTGGAGAGCTATGTTCAGAAATCTGGATGTCAAAAAATCAGATCAGATTGGACTTATCCCCAAGCAGGTCTTAGTTTATAATTGGAACACATATGGTTTTACCATACCAAGGCGATGCGGCTCAAATGTTTCTAGATCTTATAATCCTATTGGGAAAGGCGTTCAGCTGATTGGTTAGTTCGTTCGACGAACAGTTCTTATTAGAAATATCGGTAGACTAGTCACAGTCGAATGGGCAGCTGTAAGCAGTATTCGATGGAGGTGACAGAAACTAAGATATACCTGGTTAGTTGCTTCAAAGAACCAATATTTACATGTAAATCAAATGTATGCAGTTGCCTCTCAAAATTATTTTCATTTCTTTTAGAAGTAAAGCTTATCCTTCTGCAAAATAATTCATAATAAACAAATTCAAGCGGCCAAGTGTTTCATGGTAGTTAAAACATATGATCATCATCCGCCGCACAAAAACAACAACAATCAGCATATGTGTAAACAAAAAGACTTAGATCAGCTTTGCAGAAACTGCACAACTAAACAGTGCATTTGTTTTTGCTCCAAAGATAATGCAATGTATATTATTAATTCCAAAGTATTAAGCTTCAAATAAAGGTGAAAATAGGCAATGGTCAGGAAATGGCATTATCAGAAAGAAAATCCCACTCCAGAAACCCGTCTTCTGTGACTGTACAGGCTGGTTTTTGTCGAGCCTGATGGGAGACATAAATTATTGGCTTTCTCATGCAGAGGTTAATTTTTTATCTGCAGCAAACCCTGTGACTTATATAGACATCCTGATTTCAGATTAGAAAAAAAGAAACCGTATTGAATATTATAATCTATATTTTGTATATATATTTAACAATTTTATAACCGAATACCTGAATTGTTCTTTGACATTCAGCATTCCTTCAACATTTGGATCTGTGGAATTAAAACTTATAAGGAGCATTAGCTATTCATTCAACATTTGATTACCACATACTTTAATTCACTTTGCTTGATTTTGGCGACGTGATGAATTGATTACATGGCGACCCAAAAGTCACATAATGACGATTTGGGACAAAATTAACTACCCAAGAGTTAATGTCAGGATCTCGATGCTAACCCGATGAGTTGATAGAGCTAGTCATACTTTTTGGCTCAGCCTGGATTTTCAGCTACAATATCACCTCTACATAGACAAAATGGAGAATAAGGGCAGACTCACGACGTAGTTTCAATAGTTTGACCAAGTTCAAGCATGTCATATATCCAATGGTACAAGTAGGCAATGATCAGGAAAAAGGCGCAATCAGAAAGAAATCCCCACTCCAAAAACCGAGGTGGGAAAAAGTAAATTGACAATTAGGTACTTATACTAAGAAAACATAGATCGTAAGCCGAGTGAGCAGCTATTTCCCAGTAGGCGGCCACTCAGTCACCCGAACTTAAATAAAAGATTAAAACGTACATAAGGTTCAAACAGCACATACTTTGACTCCAAAACATAAAACACATGGAGCCACAACTGAAGTATCGCCTAGGAACGATCAGAAATATGAATTACTGGGGGAGGGGGTTTAAACCGGTTTTACAGGCGCCTAACCTCACCCTCATCTTCTGCAGTGGTTCAAAACATTTAGTTAGTTGGTCGGTCCTCGTGGTGAATCTCTTTCTAGTCTATGAATCATCAAGGACAAACAAATAAATCATGATAACCACCCAGATGAATCAAAAACGAGAACTCAACAGATTCAGTAAGCTGCCCGTCGACGGAGATCCCTGGGCGCCAAATAATTTACTGAAACCCGGAGCAAAAGAAAACACCAGTAGAACCCTGGTGGGCCAGGCAACAGACAAGAAGCTCCAGTATTTTTGTAAGTACAGTCAATTCGTTTGAATAAACGATGGGTGTGGAAACTATGTTATTTTACAACATGCAAAAGTGTTCATTTGTGAGGACAAAATGGACATTTATGGCACAAGCAGGACTTATATTTTCCCTCATTATATGAGAAGTGCAATGGAAAAGTCACAGAAACTTTACAGGATCAGATTTATAATCATATTTAGTTGGTATTTTGTATTGACACAGTGCGATTTGAGTTGAAACCTGGGGTGCTTTAGCACAAATACGGCATGTTTACTACTTTAAGCAAAAGTAAATGACAATCCTCAGCCCTCTGCATAACACTATGTCTATTTGCAATAATTGTTCCATTCATAATTAGACTAGCAAATCGGGATAAAGTAAGGAAGTGGTGGTAATTGTAAGCAAATCAAGCAATTAATATCAATGATATAGTTGCTCTTGGTTTTTGGTGCTATCATGAATCATTAGAAGCTACGGATTAGACTGTCCAAGCAGCTATCGTTTATTACATTTTACTTACCATACCCCCTATAAAAATTGTATTTTCGTGTCCATGGACGCTTCAGGGGCCGTATTCAAATTAGCACTGCGTCACATCTAGCGATGATAAATGAGCCGCCTCGTGGGAAAACCAACAATGTGGTTTCCGACCAGGTCTGACACAAACCGGCCTGTACAAGCACAGAAGAGAGCTAGAATCTTGAAATTTCGGATTTAAGAAGAAGAGGAATTGTACTTTCCGAGTAGCGAAAACAAAGGCGCTGATCAGCTTCGCGGTTACCGCGAAGCTGATCTGCGTCTTTGTTTTCGCCTAGGCAGATTGTTGGTTTTCCCATGAGGCGGCTCATATATGCCGAGTTATACTTTCCGAAATATGGATCCAATGTCATTAATTCTTGAATGACCCCCATAGTGTCGCGTCCCGTCCCTCTTATGAAGTGTCACTTGCTATCCTTTCTTACCCGCTTGTCTTGGATGATATTCCTGGTCATTATTCCTTACTTTACTAGACACAGCATCATGTCGTTCGCGTGCTAAGATCCCATATGATGTGCAGGCTACACGAAAGGCAATCTGTATTTGTTTATCAAGAGTGTCAACAGGTTTATAGATTAAATATAAATGACAGAATTTTATATTTATTCAGACGTTTCCATTCGTAAGATAACAAGTCTTCCCTCCACATACAATAATGATCGATTGTTTTCTAATTTACAGTGTTATCTCAGTTTAATATGACTACTGCACGAGATGTCCGATGTAATGCTGTAGCTTCTATTAATAATTCAATAAAACTTCTCTTGAAATTGTTTACACATAATATTTATTTATCTTAATACATGTATTAATAGTTTATTTATCGTTTAAATAGCTTCGTGGTAACATTTAAGTTTAAGTAATTGAGTGGCCATCTATTGGGAAAATAGCTGCTCATTCGGCTTACGATATGTTTGTTAATTTAGTTTTTCCCACCTCGGTTTTTGGAGAATGATTCTCTTCCTGATTGTGCCTTTTCCTGATCGTTGCCTACTTGTACCTTCTTTTTGTAAAGAAATCTTGCTTGTCCAAGGGAGGTCATCCAAACACCTAAAAATTGAAAGTCTAGCAAAGCTGTGGAATAATATTAAGAGTTTGGTGTCCAGCTAAGTATACTAAACAGTTTTGGTATGGTTTGGTGCATCTGACACTGCGCGCAATTTCGTTAGCATACAATTTTACAGCGCACGTTATTCTATTTCGCATCATTAATTAAGGTTAAGGTAACAAAATACACCGAATTTTACCTGAATCTGTCTTTATTTATTCTATAACATTTGGTTTTCGTATAGGCTCTGGTGACGCCATTTCCTGAACATGGCTTCAGTCCTTACTTGCTAAATATTATTTTAGATAGATAGATAGATAGATAGATAGATAGATAGATAGATAGATAGATAGATAGATAGATAGATAGATAGATAGATAGATAGATAGATAGACTATAGATAGATAGTGTTATGTATGACAGTTACTTGTTGAAAGATGTGCATTCAGTACTGGTAAACTTCCCAAGGGAGTATGCCCAGGAAAGTATGATGTTATACATATGATGTTTACTTGTTGTCCTTAGCAATTATTTACTTTTAGTGTCCCAGATATTGGACATAAACAGGTTGTTTACTTCAGAATTTTCTAGAAATTTCAAATTGTTCTTTGACGGAAAAGTCCGGAAAAATCTGGAAGAACCAAAGATGTAGAATCTTCTAGAAAAATCTTTTTTTTTGTCAAAAGAGTATTGTGGAATTTTCTGGAAGGATAATGGCCTCTCTAGAATATTCCAGAAGATTAAATTTTGGTAAACAACTTGTTATTTTTAGTATATGATATCATAGAATTTGCTGGAAGAATCCTGAATGTTCCTCAGTGCTATATAAGGGCTACAAATTTTCATAAGAACAATCTTTGGGTACTGTTACTATTAAGAAGTCAAAATCTATCTTACTGGAATTTAAACTTATTCTTGGATTACTTTGTGATATTCGATTCTGGATTGGGACATAGTGCTATTTTGAAACAAACTTTAATTCTTGGGATCAGAAACTGATACAGACTTGTGTTAAAAAATTCTGAGGGACATTCAGACATTCTTTAAGGGAATTAACATCTTGAAAGGTATTGTACATTCATTTTTGTTTGATTGTATATATGCTTTTGATTGTTTCACATGTAATTACTGGTTAAATCACTTCTAAATAGATTTGTTAAATTTTAAACAAAGCTTGTTGCTGGCTAACCAACTTGTTGGTTTCCTTAATCTTCTAGTTACGCCTGACACGTAACAGAATTGGGGGCTCTTCCGGGATTGAAATTTCTTGTGCACCAAATTTATTTAAAATTCTAAAGTATCTTCACTGTTTGCTGTTTAAATAGCTAAAGCCAGCAAAAAGCAACCATGTCATTCAAACTAAGTGACTTTATTGCTGCGCCTTCTCAGGAGCTGTTAGATAAGGCCAAAAAGAGTGACCTCTTAGACATAGCTGATCATTATGGGTTGTCAAATATCAAGACTTCCATGTTAAAACATGAAATTAAGAACATTTTGATTCAGTTTTTTGTTGACGAGGAAATTTTTGATTCCTCGGCTACTTCTCAGATTCTAGTCACTCAGACTGACTTGCAGTTGAGGGAACTAGAAATCAAAAGACAAATTGAGATGGAAAAACTAAAATTTGAGTATGATGAAAGAATAAGGGCAGAAAAGGCCGAAAGGGAAGAAAGAACAAGATTGGAAACTTTAGAACGGGAAGAAAGAATGCATAAACAAAAGTTAGAAATGGAAGAACGAGAGAAGGAAAAACAAAGAGAATTAGAACGAGAAAAAATTGAGTTAGAAAAAGAAAAATTAGAAATAGAAGAAAGGCTTGAAATTGAAAAAGAAAAATTTAAATTTGAAATTGAAGAAAAAGAAAGAGAAAGGCAATTTCAGTTAAGAATGAAGGAAATTGAACTTAATGACAAATCAAAATCAAAATCTTTGCCTTTGGCTACTAGTACAGTATTTGATGTCACAAAACACATTCGTCTCGTTCCTCCATTTCAAGAAAAAGAGGTTGACAAATATTTTTTACATTTTGAGAAGGTGGCAGAAAACTTGAAATGGCCAAGAGAGCACTGGACCTTGCTTTTGCAAAGTGTTGTAATTGGTAAAGCTCGAGAAATTTACACTCAGCTTTCTCTTGAGCAAAGCTCAGATTATGATACAGTAAAGGAATTTATCCTTAAGGCTTATGAGCTGGTCCCTGAGGCATACAGGCAGAAATTTAGAGACTGTAGAAAAGAACATGACCAGACTCATGTTGAGTTTGCTAGAACAAAAGAGCAACTATTTGATAGATGGTGTTCTTCAAAGAAAGTAGGTTCTGATCATGCAAAGCTAAGGCAGCTCATGCTTGTTGAAGAATTCAAACGGTGCATAAATTCTGATGTTAAGGCTTTCTTGAACGAAAGAGAAGTTGAAAACTTGGAAACAGCAGCACGTTTAGCTGATGACTATGCTTTGACTCATAAGGCTTCATTTGTCAACAAGCCATATCCTAGGAAACCATATAACCCTCAATCAAAGCAAATTGCCCCTCAGTCAAAACCATATTCCCCTCAGTCCGGTCCCAAAGCCAATCCCAGTAATCCAACTGACAATTCCAGTCCAAAACCCAAATTTTCTAGTGAAAACAAAGGACAAAATCCCTTATCCCAGCCAATTTGTAATTATTGTAAGAAAACTGGCCACATTATTTCTGAATGTTTGGCACTGAAACGAAAGAAAGAAAGAGAAAATCTAGATAGTGCTAAACCGACAGGTCTCACCTCCTTAAAGGCTAAACCACAGTCTTGTATCCAGGAAGAAAACCCTATACTGACCAGAACTTGTAAAGAGTCAGTCTCTGAGGATTCTATTATGGAGATTTATGAACCATTCTTATCAGATGGTTTTGTGTCACTTAACAGTGACTCTGCCCAGTCTACCCCTATTAAAATCTTACGAGATACCGGAGCTTCTCAATCCCTTATCTTGGCAGATACCTTGCCATTTTCCGAGAAGTCTTCTTCTGGGACAAGTGTCCTTATCCAGGGCGTAGAGTGTGGATTTGTTAACGTACCCCTCCATAATATCTATTTGTCCTCAGACTTAGTTAAAGGTCCCGTGGCTGTAGGTATTAGACCTTCCTTACCTTTTAAAGGTATTCATTTGCTGTTAGGCAATGATTTGGCAGGAGATAAGGTTGTGGTAAACCCACTTTTGACCAGCACACCATGTGTTGATCAACCGCCTGATCCCATTGAGCAGGAAATTCCTGACCTTTACCCTTCTTGTGCTGTCACTAGGGCAATGGCAAAGAAAGCTAAATTGAATCATGGGATGCAGGACATAGATTTAACTGACACTTTGATAGGTCAGTCCTTTAATAAAGAGATTTCAACATCTCTTTCCCCTAGTCAGTCTGATATTCAGACTGACCCTAGCAATCCAAGGTCGGGGTCAGAAAATGACCTTTCACCCTCAACGTCAAACGATCAAGGTCATGACCAGATGTCAAGGTCACAGCTTTGTAAAGAACAACACAGTGATTCTGAGATCTCGCCTTTATTTGAAAGGGCTTTAGATGAAAAAGAAATATCCCAGGTCCCTGTTTGCTATTATGTCAAAAATGGCATATTAATGAGAAAATGGCGTCCTCCAGATGTCTCAGCAGAAGATGAGTGGACTGTTAACCACCAAATTGTGATCCCTAGGGTTTATCGCCCTGAAATCTTAAACTTGGCCCATGAAACTCCAATGTCAGGCCATTTAGGTGTAAATAAGACCTATCACAAGATCCTTAATCATTTCTACTGGCCAGGAATAAAATCTGATGTATCTCAACACTGCAAATCCTGCCACACTTGTCAGATGGTAGGAAAACCCAATCAGACTATTCCTAAAGCTCAGTTACAGCCCATTCCTGCCTTTGATGAACCTTTCAGCAGAGTGATTATTGATTGTGTAGGTCCCTTACCCAAAACAAAGAAAGGTTGTGAATATCTTCTGACCATAATGTGTGCTTCAACTCGCTTTCCTGAAGCTATCCCACTCAGAAATATCAAGGCTAAAACAATAGTTAATGCACTTGTGAAGTTCTTCACATTTGTAGGCCTCCCAAAGTCTATCCAGTCAGATCAGGGCTCAAATTTTATGTCAGGAATTTTTCAGCAAATTATGTACGAACTTGGAATTAAGCAATACAAGTCATCGGCTTACCACCCTGAAAGCCAAGGTGCCTTAGAAAGATTCCATCAAACTTTGAAAAACATGATCAGATCTTACTGCTTTGACACCGAAAAAGATTGGGATGAAGGCATACACTTGCTTCTATTTGCTGTAAGAGAATCTGTACAAGAGTCTCTGGGGTTCAGCCCATTTGAGCTTGTTTTTGGGCACACTGTACGTGGACCGTTAAAACTTCTAAAAGAGAAATTTCTCTCAGATGATGACAGTTCTTTGAACTTACTTCAGTATGTGTCTGATTTCAAAAACAGACTATCAAAGGCCTGTGATGCAGCTCAGTCCAATCTCAAATCTGCTCAAAGCAAAATGAAGATTCGTTATGATGAAAATGCTAAAGACAGAAATTTTGAACCTGGAGACAAGGTACTTGCTCTATTGCCCATTCCTGGCAGACCTTTACAAGCTAGATATTATGGCCCGTATACTGTTGACAAAAAGTTAAGTGACGTGAATTACATTGTTAACACTCCTGGGAGGCGCAAGCAAAAACAGCTATGTCACATTAATATGCTCAAGAAGTATATTGATAGGGATAGTTCTGTTATTTCATCAGTAAATATAGTTAATTCTGTCCCTCATGAACAAAATCAAATGGACTCTGAGGACTTCAACTTGGAGAAATCTGATCCCTCGTCATCGAAACTCCAGAATTCTGACATACTACAGAATCTTGATCAGAAACTGTCTCACCTTGATTCAGACAAAAGACTTGAACTGAAACAGTTAGTTCTCGAATATGAGCACTTATTTCCGGACATTCCATCCAGAACTGACAAAATCTATCATGATGTTGACATTATTGAAGGTTCAAAACCTGTAAAGCAACATCCTTACAGAATGAACCCTGTAAAACAGCAATATCTCAGGGAAGAAGTTCAATATTTGCTGGACAATGATTTCATTGAACCCAGCCAAAGTGAATGAAGTTCTCCTTGTATTCTTGTACCAAAGCCAGACGGGACATTTAGAATGTGCACAGACTATCGAAAAGTCAATTCTGTCACTAAAACAGACACTTTTCCCATCCCACGAATCGATGACTGCATTGATAATATTGGACATGCCAAGTATGTTACAAAGTTCGATCTGCTAAAGGGATTTTGGCAGATACCCCTCACGGACAGAGCAAAGGAGATCTCGGCATTTGTTACACCAGATGGACTGTACCAGTATAAAGTCATGCCATTTGGAAAGAAGAACTTGCCTGCGACTTTTCAGCGGCTGGTCAACAGTTTGATTTCCAATCTGGATGGCTGTAAAGCCTATATCGACGACGCTATTATCTTCAGTGAGGAGTGGCAACAACACTTGCAGACAATCAGAACATTCTTTGACCGGCTAAGTGATGCTAAACTAACTGTGAACTTGGCAAAAAGTGAATTTTGCCATGCAAACTTGACATTTCTTGGACACATTGTAGGTCAAGGTCAGGTAAAACCTGTAGAAGCTAAAGTTGAGGCTATCTCAGATTTTCCTGTACCTACTAGCAAAAGACAACTGATGTGCTTTCTGGGTATGGCTGGAGATGGATATTACAGGAAATTCTGCAACAACTTCTCGGCTATAGCTGAGCCTCTGACAAACTTGCTTGGTAAGAAGGCCAAGTATGTTTGGACAGATGACTGCCAGAAGTCATTTGATAAGCTCAAGGCCATACTTAGAAGTGCTCCGGTTCTCTTAGCACCAAGTTTTGACAAAGAGTTCAAGTTGGCTGTAGATGCCAGTGATGTTGGTGCAGGCAGTGTATTGTTGCAAGAAGATGACAATGGTGTTGACCATCCTGTTTGTTATTTTTCCAAAAAGTTTAACAAGCATCAGAGAAATTACTCTACCATAGAGAAAGAATGCCTATCTCTAATCCTTGCGCTTCAGCACTTTGAAGTTTACTTAGCTTCTTCACATGCACCAATTGTTGTCTTCAGTGACCACAATCCACTGACTTTCATACATAAAATGAAAAACAAGAACCAGCGTTTACTCAGGTGGAGTCTCATGTTGCAAGAGCACAATCTTGACATCAGACATATCCGAGGAAGAGATAATATCATTCCAGACACCCTAAGCAGAGCTTAAGTGCCTCTACAATGCTGATGTCCAGCTTTGTGCTGTTGTATTTGATTAGTTTTGCACAAATTTTGCTAAACATATTGTATAAAATTATCCAGTATTGCAAAAGAAAGCTTTATTTTATAAAACTTTCTTTTCTTTGAAGAGGGGAAGTGTTATGTATCACAGTTACTTGTTGAAAGATGTGCATTCAGTACTGGTAAACTTCCCAAGGGAGTATGCCCAGGAAAGTATGATGTTATACATATGATGTTTACTTGTTGTCCTTAGCAATTATTTACTTTTAGTGTCCCAGATATTGGACATAAACAGGTTGTTTACTTCAGAATTTTCTAGAAATTTCAAATTGTTCTTTGACGGAAAAGTCCGGAAAAATCTGGAAGAACCAAAGATGTAGAATCTTCTAGAAAAATCTTTTTTTTTTGTCAAAAGAGTATTGTGGAATTTTCTGGAAGGATAATGGCCTCTCTAGAATATTCCAGAAGATTAAATTTTGGTAAACAACTTGTTATTTTTAGTATATGATATCATAGAATTTGCTGGAAGAATCCTTAATGTTCCTCAGTGCTATATAAGGGCTACAAATTTTCATAAGAACAATCTTTGGGTACTGTTACTATTAAGAAGTCAAAATCTATCTTACTGGAATTTAAACTTATTCTTGGATTACTTTGTGATATTCGATTCTGGATTGGGACATAGTGCTATTTTGAAACAAACTTTAATTCTTGGGATCAGAAACTGATACAGACTTGTGTTAAAAAATTCTGAGGGACATTCAGACATTCTTTAAGGGAATTAACATCTTGAAAGGTATTGTACATTCATTTTTGTTTGATTGTATATATGCTTTTGATTGTTTCACATGTAATTACTGGTTAAATCACTTCTAAATAGATTTGTTAAATTTTAAACAAAGCTTGTTGCTGGCTAACCAACTTGTTGGTTTCCTTAATCTTCTAGTTACGCCTGACACGTAACAATAGATAGATAGATAGATAGATAGATAGATAGATAGATAGATAGATAGATAGATAGATAGATAGATAGATAGATAGATAGATAGATAGATATTGTTTCTTGCAACGGCATGCAAACACGTTTTGTTCAAGCAGTCTAATAATCTGCAATAGTCGTTATGCATTAACTTATTTTTAAATTGCTAATGCTTTGAAATTGCGGCTTTGATCGACATTTACAAATATAACACCATTACCGAGTGATGTTTTATGCTCTTGATTGCTCTAAAATAAACGTTTGATTGGCAGTTGCATCGTCTTGACGAAGTACAAGGTACCCAAAGCACGTACATTTATGAACACAAAAAAATAATATTCAGTATGCTGCAATGTTCTATGAGTAAAATTTAAAGTTTCAAATAAGCATTGAAAATTATCACCCTCATTTAACAACATGAACACTCCTGTAAAGTGTCGTTCCAACTAAGGCAATGTATTACAATAATAATTGAGCCGCGTCATGAGAAAACCGGATTTTTGCCTATGCGAAAACAAAGGCGCAGATCAGCTTCGCAGTAACTGCGAAGCTGATCAGCGCCTTTGTTTTCGCTACACGGATAGTACAATTCCTATTCTTCCTAAATCCAAAATTTCAAGCTTCTAGCCATCTTCTGTTGCTGCACAGGCCGGTTTGTGTCGGACCTGGTTGGAAACCCCGAAGACCGGTTTTCTTGCGTCGCGGCTCAATTAAAAGCTATAATGAACTGAGCTGTACAAAATAAATATCCATATGTGATCCCAGAAATCTGATTTGTTGTTTAAATTAAAGAGAAAATGATAACGGGACCATCTTCCTGATTTAAATAGACTTTGTCACGCTGTCACGGAAATTCTTCTCCCCTGGAGGGTTTGCTAAACCATATATTTTCCTACAGCGCTTACTTCACATAAACGTTCTGACTCTTTGGGTGCTGACACACATTCATGGCTTCATATACTTCTAGTTTATCTGGTACATAAAAGTACGTATGTTAAGAAAGCCGCGTCGTGAGACATCTGTGTTCACTCTGTTTGTCGTTATAATCATGTTAATTGTAGTGATACGTAATGTAGTCATAGACCACGTTTGATTAACTCACAAGGTAAACGGAACTATGCAGTTCACGTGGATGCATCATATAAACATTACAGGTATTAAACAGATTTCCTTTGGCATAAGGTAGCTGCAGCATTCATTTGGGAAATACCTGCTCTATTGCTAACTATATATTTTCAGATGTGTCGTTATTTCCCGTGGTTTTCATTGATTTATGCTTTCTTGTTGGCATGTTGTTTTTGTTTATAGTTACACCAGGAAGTTGCTAGTTATTGCGAACAATTATGTTTTACAAGTCGGCTTTTAACAATTATTTTTATTCTTTAAAAAGAAACCAATGCAAAAGGTCAGCAGCAACCAGAGATACCAGTGAAGCTTGTTTATTCTAGATTTTCAGTGCTGATGTTTCCTTGATTCGTCATTTATTTCGATTCTCGTATGTTTCAGTTTCGTTTCAGATACGCGAATTTCGTTTCATTTTATGAAAGACAGACCAGTGTGTGTATCTTTGAAATCCTAGTGTCCTGAAAGCCATTGGTCAAGATTTCTAGTGTTACGGAATCAAAGCCAGTTCTAAAGAGAACATGGTTTTAGTCAATCTGTCGATGTAGAAAATTATAATAATTTGCAGTACGGTGTTACATAGTTCTGAATTTTATTATACAGCCCTACTCTCGGACACAGAGATTTGATATGATGAACTAAAAACAGCCCTATAGAGTACCTATAGTCCCCGTACCCCCACTATGGTTCAAGCTTATATGCTGTATGATAAGAAGCCGACACGCTCGAGACTGCTACATGTCAATAGCCATATACCGCAGTTTGACGGAGAGTGTCAACAAAGAATACATTAAATTGCGTACGGTGAATTGTCTGGTCAGCATAGACTGGTTCACTAGTTTTTATTGAACGCTTTGTTTGAGATAACGCGTAATAAGCATGGAGCAGTCGGCCATGGGTACACGTTTCTTCATATTCAAAGTAAACACTGTCGGCCATGGGTACACTTTTCTTCATATTCAAAGTCACACCGTTCATCCAGATACAACAAACACGGAAAGGTCTGCTAAACGCGGATGTAAACAATAGTATTTTAGACGGCGAGAAAAAAGAGTGATTATCTTTAATTATATCGAATATCGACCGAGTTGATTTTTGTTTGACATACAGTGAAAAAGTACATCGCTTTGAAAATGTTTGCCCAAAATCCTGCCTCACAAATTATATTAGTTTGAGAAATATAGGCTTCTAAATCTGTCTTGGCTGCACGAAAAGCGAAAAATCTTGGTAGGAATGTCTGTAAATCATTATTAAAACACGAAAATATGGCCGAATTGGTGTTTTTCGGAGGATCGGGGATCGCTTCAAGCGTTGCCTTTACGAGAACTCTCGCAAAATTCTAGAAAGAGAATAAGAACTTTTTGAAAGAGAGTTCTATCATTTAATATGGTGCAACATACCACGGTTCAAATTCTCAAGCAGGTGAAACAAACTCGGACCATTCGGTACAACCGACACGGATGATAAAAACCAAATTCTGATCTTATTTTAAGGAAAACTGGCTGCAGCCATTGTTAAAACCAACTTTAAATGATATAGAGTCTATAGATGATTAGCTGAATACCAATTATGGCGTGATAAAACCACAAGGAACGTGCCGATGAGCACTTTCACTACGCTTTGGCCACGGCATTAGGTTTATATGTTTTATAAAGCAACTACATGTTAACCGAAAAGCTGTCCGTGCCTTTGTTTTCGCTCTTTCAATTTGACAATTAAAGGCCTTAGCATGCAGTTTGAAAGTGTCAGATAAGGGTGGTCGGGTGGAAATATGGGCCCCGCCCATTGGGGCCTAAAGAAATAGATGGGCTGCTTGTGCCTCCAGTCAGCTTGTACGATGCTGACTAGGTATCTGATTACTGGTTAACCGCTCAGGTCTGAGCCTGCCCAGGAAAAGTGGTTTCAAATCGAACCATCCGCACATATAAGCCCTTTTGGCTTTGTTGGATGGTTATATTTGAAGCACTTGTTGGGTGTCATGACATCCTCATTTTGGTTAAGAGTCTCATAAAGTGGAGGCAACGTCCCGGTATGACCTTAGCTGTTGGCTGGGACGTAGAGCATCAATTCAAACAAAACAAAGCTTCGCCTTTCTTATTCAAACACCAACTCTACTACGAATGTCTGTAGATTATTACATGCAAAACCTACGGTGTATGGATGCATTTCTTTCATGAAGATAAGGCCAAGAATACTGATATTAATTTTGTCAGATTGTTTTTCTCACTCCTAAGTGTGGTGATGTGGAAGACTAAATATAAAAGGCCCTCTGTGACAACATGTAAAACAAATTATGAATACCAAAGCACATAGATTACGTAGATTTAAGAAGAGCAGTTATTTGTGATGAAAAAAAAATGTGTACAAAGAATTGGTAATCATGCCTCTGGGAGCCTTTTGGTGTCAAAATAATGGCTGACCGTCCCTATATGACATTGGCTGTTGATCCTGTACGTAATGACAGAACAAAACTTAAAGCAACGTGGCATCTCCTGATTCGGCGAGGTCGGGGGTGTGGATGGGGCGAACCAGGCAGGTTCAAGATTTCAGCTCATATGAAGGTACAAGTAGGCAAAGATCAGGAAAATGCGCAATCAGAAAGAGATTCCCACTCCAAAAACCAAGTCGGGAAAAAACAAAATGAACAAGCAGGTACTTATACCATGATAACATATCGTAAGTAGAATGAGCAGCTATTTTCCTAATAGGTGGCCACTCAGTTACCCAAACTAAACTAAAAATTTGAAAACACACATAAGGTGCAAACAGCACAAAAATTTCAGCTCATATGAATTTCAGCTCATATGAAACTGACAAATCAGGAGATTGTGCGAAAACGGGAGAACCTCGAGAAAAAAAAACCTGCCCCGTATGGGTCTCGAACGAATACAATGGTGAGATGATCGAATGCTTAAGCGGTAATGAAATATCAGCGCTCTTAACCACTTGGCCACGGGGGCCGCCTAGAGATTTATTCAAACGATGTCCAGTTTGCAATGATTGCAAATATTTCATGCATAACAATAGAAAACTGAAAAACCGTGTAATGAAGTACAAATATTTTGACCGTGATTTTTGACCTCACGTGATGAAGTTTTGTAAAAACCATAAAATTGGCAGACATGTTTTCCAGTGCCACGTGAAGCAAATTGTCATATATTGTTAGGAGTATGACGGGCAGTGTCAAAGTATTTGCATATACAAACTTACTTACTTACTTACTTACTGGAGATATACGTCAAGCTAGTCATTTCTACTTAGCTAAGCAATTCTGCTTCTTAGACGCCGACTGTCTAGTGGTGGGGGAAAGCCAGGGCATTTCTCGACGTTCGGTCGGGAAATACCCTGTGAAACCACTGCGCCCGGAAGGTGACAGTCAAACCATTGGTACATACCGATGCGGGAACCATTGATAGTTTTTTCAATATTTGATAATTTTTACTTGCGTCGCCAGTGGGATTCGAACCTACACGGCAGAGGTACATAGCTGGTCAGAAGCCAAACGCGCTACCGACTGAGCTATTCGGGTGCCCCTTACATCAAGTATTCCACAAATTATATGGGCTTTTTAAAGTTTCATCAAAGTTCTTCCGTGTTTATGGGCTGGGAGACTGGTCATAAAAGTAACACCAACAGGTTCACCAGTTCCTCAGGAAAGCTTTTGTCTGTTGAATAGATAGAACGCGGATTTCGCATATTAGCTCATTTCAAAACGGAGTTTGGTACCTGGGATAAAATGACTACCTTCTTGAAAGTTTTTTAAATTACAGTAATTCATTTTGGCTCCATGTTGCCAAACCTTAAGGGTCACTGATGAAGCTTAAATAGCAGAAACCGCGGTATGGCCCATCACCTTTCTCATTAATATGCTCACTGCTCTTAAAGGATCTAAGTTTTTTTTTATTTTAAGCGTGTGATGTCTTTGTAGTTCGAAAGCAAAATGAATCATTTTGAGTGAAACGACTTATATGTCCAATTTCTGTATCTACAACTTTCGAAGGGTATGACATGGGCGCAGTTTGGTATCATTCGTGTTAGAATGGTTTCAATATATTGTGCAATATGACGTTAAATGTTGCCATTCCAGGATCCCCCCGAATTCGATAATATATCAAGTGAATAACCAACTATAGAAGCCAACATGATGCATTTATAGCACGTTTACTTTATAAAAATCTAGCATTCTTCATTGTATTTTATTTAAAAAACGCCCTGCCAGTGTTTTGCAGGTTAAAACCAGGTTTTCGAATCCGAGTTTGTTTTACCCAAATTATTTGGATCATCCGCGTTGTGTTGTATCAACGTCCGTGGTAAGTTGTACCTTGAAACAATCTAGGCCGATTTTTAAACATGGATTTCGACACACACAAAATCTTTTCCAGTTTGATGCTTGGTGTAGATATATTCTATAGATGTCGAAAATTAATTTTTGAAGAGATATTTGCACGAAACCAAACACACTAATTCTACAAATATCGAAAGAATAGGAGAAAAGGCGAAAAAATAGTAATTTATGAATTAAAATCGCTTGTATCTATAGTTTACACAAAGGTTTTGCTGTGATACGGTACCATTTTCAAGATAAACCAGTTCGCATCACCTCTGCATAAACACATTTTATATAAGAACAATGTATAGGCTATATATTAATGTTTTCTTACTTTGTGTATTCCTGCGATACAGTTGTTTACATCCGCGTTTAGCAGACCTTTCCGCGTTTGTTGTATCTGAATGAACGGTGTGAAAGTAAACACTGTGGAAAAGGTCCTCATGGACCTTTTCCATTGTAATAGAGGAATTGCACATCTAATTCAAAGAAGCAGTCTATTTTAGTCTTTTTCGCATTGGTAAAGCACAGATTTCCCCATGGCGCCGCGTCAAAATAATTCAAATATCCTGCATTACATGAGGATCTCCCCGTGAGGAGATCCCTGATGAATTTCTATTACAGACATCTTGATTCGTACTTAACTTCATTTGTCGGTCAATCATGTCAAATTCAACACCGAGCCTCTGGGGAAAGACGATATTGCTATTGAATGGCACTCACACCGAGTTAAAGGACAGATTTGGGATAGCACTCGACATACATGTATCTGGTGCATCTGTCCATGGTTACATTTATTGTTTGTCAAGTCAATATCGAAAGAGGCGGGTCCACATATTATTACTAAGCAAAGAGGCGGGATGAAAACCGTACAATAACTTCCTGATATTGGAAGTTACTGCTCGGATCTGTCATACTACAAGTTAGTTAAAGACCTCGTAGAAGAAATAAGTAAAACCAGCTCGTGTTCGACTCGCTTTATTTTACTTATTTTTGCTACTCAGTGCTTTTTAGCTCACCTGAGCCGAAGGCTCACAGGTGAGCTTATAGTATACCCATGCTCCGTCGTCCGTCGTCCGTCGTCGTCCGTCGTCCACAATTTCAAAGATCTTCTCCTTGGAAACCCCTTGGCCAATCAAAGCCAAACTTCACGTGGAGCATCCTTAAGAAGGGGGAACGAAAGTTAATATAAATGGTCCAGGTCACATGACCAAGATGGCCGTCATGGCTATAAATAGCAAAAACCTTTAAAAATCTTCTTCTCCAGAACAAGCGGACCAATTTCCACGAAACTTGGTATGAAGCATCGGGGACGCGGGCCCATCATAATTTATATAAATCATGACCCTAGGATGACCTTGACCTATTTTACGGCAAGGTCAACTTAGGTCGCCAATGCATTTGAATGGGAAAAAATGGTAAAATGCTATTTTATGGGTAAAACTTACTGGCAATTGGCAAATGGAGACAACTTATGTCTCCCATGCATTGGAATGTGAAAAAGTAGGAAAATGTAATTAAATGGCAGAAAACATGCTAGAAATGAGCAAATGGACAGCAGATTTATGTTTAAGAAAATATTTTGGGCCCAGGGGGTAGTCTACCCCTGCCCCGGGGCAGTATATACATGTATATGACCATAATATTGAAACATCTTCTTCTCTGAAACCGCTTAGCAAATCAAAGCCAAACTTTTTGTGGAGCATTCTTAGGAAGAGGGAATGAAAGTTTGTATAAAATGGTCAAGGTCACATGACCAAGATGGCCGCCATGGCTATAAATAGCAAAAAAGTTTAAAAATCTTCTTCTTCAGAACCAGAAGGCCTATGATTTTGAAACCATACTAAACTTACCTGCATTTTTACCGGAAAATACCGATGATTTATCGGATTTCCGTAGGCTATGACAGGTAGACCTTACCTGTCCACTTTGGTTTTCAATTAACATTACATTGCTATGGAAAACGGTTTTTATACAATTATAGTATTTTTATTTAAAAAGTCAGAAATAGGGTGCTGTTATATCCAGTTTCTACATTTTATCAGCTTTCCGGTGATATAAATTTTATCTAATTTGAGTTTGATCTTTTTGCTTCCCGAAACGCCTTAAGTTACCATCGTGCTATCCTATAGTAAGCTATTGTAAAAAATTCAAAACGCGTGCTTCTCCATTTTCACGTCTAATTTACTAAAAATCTATTGTAAGGAAATTTAGGATGCTGTTATATTTGTTATCTGCACATTCCATACTTTACATACATAAAGTTTCACGGATCTAGTAACAGGCTATTTTGCTTCCCGAATATAGGATAATGACAGTTTTAACTCTTTCTGGAAGTTATTCTTTGCTTGGAATTTGTCTAAGTCCGCACAATAAATGTTACAGATAACTGTGTAATATCGAAGCGTCATTGGCTGCCTCAGGCTAATGAAAGAGATGAAAATTTTGAGAAAAGTTTAGTTAAGCCGATGGGTCCAAAATACTTTTTTGTACTGACTATTAGAAAAATGATCAACATATTTATCTTTGAGATTAAATATTGTTTTTCGGCACTTTTAAAATCTGACATTATGACCTATATGGTTACATATAAGTTCATATTGAAAAATAGATATTTCAAGAACTTATTTGTATTCATAAATTCGTGTGATATTCATCATTTAATTTATCATTTTTATTTTTATGAGATTTTTTTTTTTTTTTTTTTTTTTTTTTTTTTTTTTTTTTTTTTTTTTTTTTTTTTTTTTTTGATGCCGTAATCCGCAACAGGACGAGTACGCAATATCTGCCATTCAAAGTCGATCCAAACAAAATAGCAGCTTTTATTAGCTTTAATTAAAGAACAATAAATCATCAAACATAAACGTTTAAAGCAATCATAGCATGAACAGTTGAATCCCGACAACAATTAAAGAAATCAAATTACATGTATCCATTTAACTTAAGTATTTCACACATACTCGAGATATAATTGAGCAGACCGACCGAGTATAATTACTCATTTACCGAAAGCGGTGCATGGTGATGACACTCTGCCATAACACATTATGCATGCTTTATTTAACCAAGTTGAAGAAATCAAAGGTATCTAAAATCTATTTGTTAATATCTTTCCTCAAAGCATGTTGACACAAAACAAAAACATTTATCATTATGCATGTATCGTAGTAGAGAAGACCTAAATATGTGGTATTACGGATTCGTGAAATGCGAATTCATTCATTCATTCATTCATTCATTCATTCATTCATTCATTCATTCATTTCTTTCTTTCTTTCTTTCTTTCTTTCTTTCTTTCTTTTTTTCTTTCTTTTCTTATATACGATATTTGAAATCCTTGACGACAAAGTAATAATTTAAGATAATTATCAATGGAAATGAAAATGGCAAGTTCCGCGCTAGATCAGCTGGCTAACTGTCACTCCGCTCCACTTCGGCACCTCGACAGCTTAGCATAGGTTGCATTTAAACCAATGTCGAAATGATTGCAGATTTCGTAAGCGACTTGCAGCTATGTTATTTTTCTATTAACCGTATTATTCTTGTTATGTATTTGTACCAGTGCCAAAGATCTTCCAGTTAACACATAAATTGCCTAAAACGTTTAAATTAATGTAGAAAAACAAACGATTTTCGACTTTGACTCGCTAATTCTACAGTACTCTCCCTGATCTATTTATAGACTTCTTTGAAATTTTCTATAAAAAAAAATGAAGAATTTTATGATTCTGCGTACTTTAACAACTAGAATATATATAATCCATGCCAGATATGCAAGAAAAGATCTAACATAAGTTAGAATTACACAGTTTTGCAGTTTTGCTGAATTTTCATTTTCGACCAAGGGCTGAATATATCCCATTTCCGTCGGTATGGAGAGGTTTAACGGAATACCGATGGAAATATTCCGTCTAGTTTCGCGCAAACAATATGACACTATACATGTTTAATTTTTGCAGAAATTCTACAACTTGCAAACTTGCATAGGCGAAAACAAAGGCGCTGTACAGCTCATCAGCGTCTTTGTTTTCGCTTCATAGATAGTAAATAAATCCGAAATTTCAAACTTCTAGCCTGCTTCTGTGACTGTACGGACCGGTTTGTGTCTGACCTGGACAGAAACCAAAATGGTTTTCTCATGCGAAGGCTCATTTGGTATTTTATTCTTGTACTTGCACAGGACATTGAAATTAAACCATTTGCGTTATTGATGCATGTCAGGTTTACACCGCATGGTGCTTTAACACACAAAAAAATGTAGTTTAATTAAACATGAAATTTTGTTTTAAGAATTTAGATTCATTGTTCTATATGATCTCTATATGCAGATTCGGCTAAGAGTAGCCTGCCTGATATGCAGAATCAGTTTTGTCTGTCAAAACAGCTTTCTTATGACGCTGCCAAATTATCATGTAAGAATGTTTTTATAAGGAACGTGACTTTAATACCTTGCGGCGACAGCCTAAATACGCTGGATGTCAGGTGTAATCCCCTGATATAGTCATCCATGATGATCGTTTTAACTACCTTATAATCAGCAAAGCGTGAAAACCTACTTTCTGGTCGGCATTTCTGACCATGTCAGACAAAGACCAGATTGGTTATCATTAAAACTGTATCAAGGTTGAACTGCATACTTGGATAAGAATAACCGGTCTTAAGGAAAATGGTGTGTCAGCGCTGTGCAGGTCATCAACGCCTATACGATTTTAACATGCAGACAAGTTGTCGCAAGATTCTGCTCGAATTTGAAATGATAATTTGTTTAATCTTATCATTTTGTTATCAAATATGATGATAAAAACGTCCCCTGCTTACATCAGGACTGGGGTATGTAGGGGTATACCTATTTGTCTTCTTTTTGCTCCAAAACACATAGATTGTGTGTACTCGTTAGATCCGCCTCGCCGAGGTGGTTCTAACGTGTACCCACAATCTAGGTTTTGAGCAATACTAAGAAAAATTCAAAATTGTTCAGCTGAAAATTTTCAATTTTTAATGCTAAAAACCTCTGCTTATTGCTTGGGCAAGTTTTCGTAATATAATGTAATTACTGCCAAAGGTTTAATTTCTTACAAAGATTCTTCAATGAACTCCAATGAACCTCGAAATCTTTTTTTATGGAAGACTTAAAACCATAAAACTTTTCCATCAGAGAGACATGCCCGTGAAATATATATCCACCCCATCATATCCCACTTTTATATAGTAAAACTGGGGTTTACAGGGGTATGCCTATTTTCCTTATTTTTGATCCTATACATAGATTGTGGGTACTCGTTATAACCACATAATCAATGTTTTGAATAAATATATAAAAATCCATTTTTTTTCTTGAAATTTATTTTTTTTTCTGCAGAACCAAGTTCTGTATATTGCATGGGCAAGTCTTCGTAATGTCACTATTTTTTTCCGTCTCACGAACTATAATACGGATTTTTGTGTTTTATGTTATGTTTTAAGGTGCTAAACAAAGATGAAAAACGCAAAGAAAACCAAATTAAGCTATTCCATTAAATGTGTACATGAGAACAATTCATTCGGCCATGGGAAACACATTAAATAACTAACTCCTCCGATTTAAATTTTATTGGAGGCGAGCTCACTTTCTGCTATCACCCACTGGACGAGATTCTCGCAATAGGCGAGATTCTCGTCATCATTGTTCAGGTAATACAGGTAAATGAAAAACTTGAAACCCAATATCGATAAAACTCAGGTATATCGGTTTCTGCGGCCTACAGGGACATAACTTCTTTTATCGGATTAGGCTTATTTGACGGAAATTCTGTGTTGTTTCCCTTGGTAGTCCCTTGCAAAAAAGCTTCACATGCTTAGTATGAAGCATCTAGGAATGGAGCTCTACAAAGTTTATATAAATCATAACCCTGGGATGACCTTGACAGTGATACAGTCTATACCTACGTACTTCCAAAATTCAGAACCTCCTATTATTTGTTACAAATATAATACACCAATCAGAAATACTATTTTTAATTTCAATAAACTTGTTTCTGATCTCGATATCCATGCTAATACTCCTAAGTCTTGAGATTGTAAAGATTCTAAATTTGTTTATCAACCAGCCGGACATATAGTTACTGGAAATTTAAGAATAATTTTGGATTCTAGAATTCGTAAAATTGTTTCTAAAGGTCCGAAATATAGATTCCCTTCCTACATCAATTTCGACAAATGTAGAGAGGAGATTGCATCTGCATTGAATGATTTCGGTAATCGATGGTGTAAACGAGAGGGTGTTGAGGATAATGCTCTTAAAGAATGGGGAAAAGAAGTATCTTCACTATATCGTGGATAAACGTATAAAGTTTTATTCACAAAATACTAATCTTTTACCTCCTAAACCTAAATCGTCATTTAGGCATTTGAAGCAGGGTATCCAAGAATGTCACAGAAAGTATGTCTTGGTTCCGGCAGACAAAGCCGCAAACAATGTTGTTGTTGTTTGTAGGCTTCACTACGTTAACACCTTAAAACAGGAGCTTAATGGTACCAGGGCTTATCTGGAGACGGATACTGATGAAATGTCTGTAGTTAATGCCCACTTAAACGATTTACCGGTTAAGTTTTCTGTTTGTGTTAATGAAGGCCAAGACAAACTTTCTACGATGTATTGGTTACCTAAGCTTCACAAAAGACCATACAAAGCTAGATTTATTGCAAATTCTATCTCTTGTACTACTACTGAACTTTCTAAATTATTAACTTCCTGTCTTACTGCTATCAAATCTCATGTTATAAGATACTGTGAGACAGTGTATGAAAATAAAAATTGGTTTTGGTCAATAAAAAATTCTGGTGAGGTGCTCAATAAATTGAAGTGTAGAGGGTTCCGTGCGACGAGCTTGTCCACATATGAGTTTTCTACTCTGTATACAACTTTACCACATAATCTAATTAAAGAAAAACTTCTGGATTAGATAGAGTGGACCTTCAAAAGGGCATTAAAAAACTATGGTTCACTTTATTTGGCATGTAATGACAGAAAGGCTTTTTTCACTTCCTCTGACCAAAGTCGGTATACACTTTGGTCATGTCAGAATGTGTGTGACGCCTTTTCCTATCTCCTGGATAATATTTATATTAGATTTGGGACCAAGTTATACAGACAAATTGTTGGAATTCCGATGTGTACAAATTGCGCACCTCTCGTAGCTGATTTATTTTTATACTGCTACGAAAGAGATTTCATGGATTCTCTTAACCATGATAATCAAGCTGATGTTATCGAGGCTTTTAATTCGACTTCTAGGTACCTTGATGACCTTTTGAACATTGACAACCCTTATTTTGAAGGTATGGTCAATCAAATTTATCCATCTGAACTACAGTTGAACAAAGGCAATATCTCCGATACCGAAGCCCCCTTTTTAGATCTACATCTTTCTGTTGCAAATGGATTTGTTTCTTCTAAAATTTATGATAAGCGCGATGACTTTGATTTTGATATAGTAAATTTTCCGTTTTTAGCTCGACTGCACGAAGTGCATAGAGCTATTGCAGTCACCCCGGTCGTCCACGTTCCCGTTCCCGTGCGCGTGCGCGTCACACTTGCGTTAAAGTTTTCTAGAAGTCCATATCTTGACAACCACTCATCAGAAAGCATTCATACTTGGACCATAGATACCCTGTAGGGTTAGCTTTCATTCCATGGCATCGGGCCCCTGGGTCCAGGCCAGGGGGTGGGGCTGGAGGTTAAAATCTAGAACACCTTCAAAAATGGCCATTCTTGTGTTAAAGTTTTCTAGAAGTCTATATCTTGACAACCACTCATCAGAAAGCATTGATACTTGGGCCATCGACACCCTGTAGGGTCGGCTTTCATTCCATGGCATCAGCTTCCTGGGTCCATGCCAGGGGGGTGGGGCTAGAGGTTAAAATCTAGAACACCATTAATAATAATGGCTTTTCTGTGATATAGTATTCTAGAAGTCTATATCTTGAAAACCTTTTATCAGGGGGCTTTCATACTTGGACCATAGGTACCCTGTAGGGTTGAGTTTCATTTCATGGCATCGGATCTCAGGGTCCATGCCTGGGGGGTGGGACTAGAGGTTAAAAATTAGAACACTGTAAAAATAGATGTACTGTTGTGTAAATTTTACAAGGAGCCCATATCTTGACAACAACTTAAAAAGCGTTCATAATACACTTTAGGTTCCATGACATTGGTCGGACCTCTGGGTCAGAGTCAGGGGGGTGGGGCTAGAGGTCAAAACTCTAGAACTCTCCGATTTTTTTTTTTTTTTTTTTTGTTTTTTTTTTTGTTTTGATTTTTATTTCTTAATAGAAACAACTTAGGAAGATGTTTGGTCATTCATCTTTTGACTTTGCGACACTGACTTGTGTGTCATGACGGTAAGGATTGGTTGACCTACTTTCCACGGTTCAGTGATTTTGCCTTATATCTTGACACTCAATTAATATATTTTCTTACTTCTCTCAGATTATGAGTGAGTATGACCAGGCCTTTGACCCCAATATACTTATAGGTCACTGTGACCTAATTTCACGGTTCAGTGATTTTACCTTATATCTTGACACTCAATCAATATAATTTTATTCTTTTTTCAGATTATGAGTGTGTATGACCAGACCTTTGACCCCAATATACTTATAGGTCACTGTGACCTAATTTCACGGTTCAGTGATTTTGCCTTATATCTCGGCACTCATGTGGTTTAACAAACTTCTTTCACACTATGTTTGCGTATGACAAGACCTTTGATCTTAAAGTAGTCCTAGGTCATTATGACCTAATTTCACGGTTCAGTGATTTTGCCTTATATCTCGACACTCAATTGGTATATGAACATACTGTTTTCAGGATATGTTTGCTTATGACAAGACCTTTGACCCGGAAGTATTCCTAGGTCACTGTGACCTAATTTCATTGTTCAGTGATTTTGCCTTATAGATCAACACTCAGTTGGTATTTTTTCTTACTTCTTTCAGATTATAAATGAGTATGACCAGACCTTTAACCCAAACATACTTATAGGTCGCTATGACCTAATTTCATGGTTCAGTGATTTTGCCTTATATCTCGGCACTCAATTGGTTTATGACCAAACTTCTTTCACGCTATGTTTGCGTATGACAAGACCTTTGACCCTAAAGTAGTCATAGGTCATTATGACCTAATTTCACGGTTCAGTTATTTTCCCTTATATCTCGGCACTCAACTGGTATATGAACATACTTCTTTCACGATATGTTTGCGCATGACAAGACCTTTGACCGTAAAGTATTCCTGGGCCACTGTGACCTAATTTCATGGTTCAGTGACTTTGACTTATATCTTGACACTCAGTTGGTATTTTTTCATACTTCTTTCTGATTATGAATGAGTATGACCAGACCTTTATTCCAAACATACTTATATGTCACTATGACCTTAGTTCATGGTTCAGTGATTTTGCTTTATATCTCAACACTAAATGGGTGTATGATCATATTTCTTTCACATTATGAGTAAGTATGACTAGACCTTTGACCCTGAAGTACTTATAGGTCAGTGTGACCTTATTTTACAGTTCAGTGATTTTGCCTTGTATCTTGGCTCTCATTTGGTATATGAACACACTTCTTTCACAATATGAGTGAGACCATTAAATCTTAGGTAGTTATAGTTAACTGTCATGGTTCAGTGATTTTGCCTTATTGCATCAAGGCAAAGAGGTGTATGAGCATAATGCTTTGGGTTACAGGTCGGGTTTGGCCTTATGTTTGACAAAGGTCAGAAGCAGCCGAGCACGCTGTCCTGCGACAGCTCTTATTGGATGGTGACGTTCCTCGTCGTGCTTCTTATGGTGTATACATTTCGCAACTTATTAGGTTTGCTAGGGTCTGCAATCATGTTACAGACTTCAACGCTCGAAATAAATGTTTAACGAACAAACTTCTCCAACAGGGCTATCGGTATCATAAACTTCGAAAAACCTTTTCTAAATTTTATCGTAGACACTATGAATTGATTTCCAAATATAATGTTGGGTTAAAGACGCTTTAAAGTGAGGGCCTTTCGGAACCAGAATTTTATGGTGACTTGGTTTACGAATTTAAGAAACTGATAGGAAGTAATGATTTTTCTTTTCGGTTTAGAAAAATCATAACACGTTCAGACGTATAGGTTATATCTTGAACCGGCGTCAAGTTGGATGAAAATTTCATCCGGTGAAAATTTCATCTAGCAGAAGAAAAAAAAAGTTGGATGAAAATTTCATCTGGACCTGCCCAGTAAAAGTGGTTCATGTCAAAACAACTCCTGTTCCCGTACTAGCTCTTGTTTAGGCAAGCAGCTTATACTGCAATATAGATACATGTTGTATGAAGGTTTGTGGTAAGTCTCGGTGGTCAGGGCGCCAAAAGTCAGAGGGGGGGGGGGTCAAAAATGCTTCTTTCCATATTTCTCGAGATTCTGTTCCGAATCCAGCTCTTGTGCCAGCAAGCCGCTTATACTGCGATATAGATAAATGTCCTATGAAGGTTTGTGGCAAGTTTCATCAGGATTGAAAAAGGATCCGAAGGGTAGTCAGGGCGCCAAAAGTCAGAGGGGGTGTCTAAAATGCGGTTTTTTATATTCCTCGGTCTCCTGCTCCCAAACCAGCTCTTGTGCCAGCAAGCCGCTTATGCTTGAATATAGATATATGTCCTATGAAGTTTTGTGTCAAGTCTCATCAGGATTGAAAGAGGATGAGATGGGTAGCCAGGGCCCCAAATGTCATGGGGGTGTCAAAAAATTCCATTTTCGATAGTTTTTGGTCTACTGCTCCCAAACTAGCTCTTGTGCCAGGAAGCCGATAGTGCTACGACATAGATGCATAGTATATACAAGTATGTGGCAAGTCTCATCAGGATTGAAAGAGGATGAGATGGGTAGCCAGGGACCCCAATGTCATGGGGGGTGACAAAAATCCATTTTCGAGAGTTTTCGGTCTCCTGCTCCCAAACTAGCTCTTGTGCCAGGAAGCAGCTAGTACTACGACATAGATGTATAGTATATACAAGTATGTGGCAAGTCTCATCAGGATTGAAAGAGGATGAGATGGGTAGCCAGGGCCCCCAATGTCATGGGGGTGTCAAAAATTCCATTTTCGAGAGTTTTCGGTTTCCTGCTCCCAAACTAGCTCTTGTGCCAGGAAGCCGCTAGTACTACGACATAGATGTATAGTATATACAAGTATGTGGCAAGTCTCATCAGGATTGAAAGAGGATGAGATGGGTAGCCAGGGCCCCAAATGTCATGGGGGGTGTCAAAAAATTCCATTTTCGATAGTTTTCGGTCTCCTGCTCCCTAACTAGCTCTTGTGCCAGGAAGCCGCTAGTACTACGACATAGATGTATAGTATATACAAGTATGTGGCAAGTCTCATCAGGATTGAAAGAGGATGAGATGGGTAGCCAGGGCCCCCAATGTCATGGGGGTGTCAAAAAATTCCATTTTCGATAGTTTTCGGTCTCCTGCTCCCAAACTAGCTCTTGTGCCAGGAAGTCGCTAGTACTACGACATAGATGTATAGTATATACAAGTACGTGGCAAGTCTCATCAGGATTGAAAGAGGATGAGATGGGTAGCCAGGGCCCCCAATGTCATTGGGGTGTCAAAAAATTCCATTTTCAATAGTTTTCGGTCTCCTGCTCCCAAACTAGCTCTTGTGCCAGGAAGCCGCTAGTACTACGACATAGATGTATAGTATATACAAGTATGTGGCAAGTCTCATCAGGATTGAAAGAGGATGAGATGGGTAGCCAGGGCCCCCAATGTCATGGGGGGTGTCAAAAATTCCATTTTTGAGAGTTTTCGGTTTCCTGCTCCCAAACTAGCTCTTGTGCCAGGAAGCCGCTAGTACTACGACATAGATGTATAGTATATACAAGTATGTGGCAAGTCTCATCAGGATTGAAAGAGGATGAGATGGGTAGCCAGGGCCCCCAATGTCATGGGGATGTCAAAAAATTCCATTTTCGATAGTTTTCGGTCTCCTGCTCCCAAACTAGCTCTTGAGCCAGGAAGCAGCTAGTACTACGACATAGATGTATAGTATATACAAGTATGTGGCAAGTCTCATCAGGATTGAAAGAGGATGAGATGGGTAGCCAGGGCCCCCAATGTCATGGGGGTGTCAAAAATTCCATTTTCGAGAGTTTTCGGTTTCCTGCTCCCAAACTAGCTCTTGTGCCAGGAAGCCGCTAGTACTACGACATAGATGTATAGTATATACAAGTATGTGGCAAGTCTCATCAGGATTGAAAGAGGATGAGATGGGTAGCCAGACCCCCCACTATGTCAGAGGGGGGTGCAAAAAAAATATTTTCGATATTTCTCGGTATCTTGCTCCCAAACTAGCTCTTGTGCCAGAAAGCCGCTTATACTGCAATAAAGGTATATGAAATATGAATGTATGTGTCAAGTCTCATTAGGATTGAAAGAGGATGAGGAGGGAAGCCAGGCCCCCAAACGCCTCTAGGGTCATATTTTCCTGTACAGAATTGGCTATTTTCGACACTTCTAGGTCTACTGCTCCGAAACTAGCTCTTGTGCCAGGAAGCCGCTAGTACTGTGATAAATGTATATGTTATATACAAGTATGTGGCAAGTCTCATCAGGATTGAAAGAGGATGAGATGGGTAGCCCGGGCTCCCAATGTCATGGGGGTGTCAAAAATTCCATTTTCGAGAGTTTTTGGTTTCCTGCTCCCAAACTGGCTCTTGTGCCAGGAAGCCGCTAGTACTACGACATAGATGTATAGTATATACAACTATGTGGCAAGTCTCATCAGGATTGAAAGAGGATGAGATGGGTAGCCAGGGCCCCCAATGTCATGGGGGTGTCAAAAATTCCATTTTCGAGAGGTTTCGGTTTCCTGCTCCCAAACTAGCTCTTGTGCCAGGAAGCCGCTAGTACTACGACATAGATGTATAGTATATACAAGTATGTGGCAAGTCTCATCAGGATTGAAAGAGGATGAGATGGGTAGCCAGGGCCCCAAATGTCATGGGGGGTGTCAAAAAATTCCATTTTCGATAGTTTTCCGTCTCCTGCTCCCAAACTAGCTCTTGTGCCAGGAAGCCGCTAGTACTACGACATAGATGTATAGTATATACAAGTATGTGGCAAGTCTCATCAGGATTGAAAGAGGATCAGATGGGTAGCCAGGGCCCCCAATGTCATGGGGGTGTCAAAAAATTCCATTTTCGATAGTTTTCGGTCTCCTGCTCCCAAACTAGCTATTGTGCCAGGAAGCAGCTAGTACTACGACATAGATGTATAATATATACAAGTATGTGGCAAGTCTCATCAGGGTTGAAAGAGGATGAGATGGGTAGCCAGGGCCCCCAATGTCATGGGGGTGTCAAAAAATTCCATTTTCGATAGTTTTCGGTCTCCTGCTCCCAAACTAGCTCTTGTGCCAGGAAGCCGCTAGTACTACGACATAGATGTATAGTATATACAAGTATGTGGCAAGTCTCATCAGGATTGAAAGAGGATGAGATGGGTAGCCAGGGCCCCCAATGTCGTGGGGGTGTCAAAAAATTCCATTTTCGATAGTTTTCGGCCTCCTGCTCCCAAACTAGCTCTTGTGCCAGGAAGCCGCTAGTACTACGACATAGATGTATAGTATATACAAGTATGTGGCAAGTCTCATCAGGATTGAAAGAGGATCAGATGGGTAGCCAGGGCCCCCAATGTCATGGTGGGTGTCAAAAAATTCCATTTTCGATAGTTTTCCGTCTCCTGCTCCCAAACTAGCTCTTGTGCCAGGAAGCCGCTAGTACTACGACATAGGTGTATAGTATATACAAGTATGTGGCAAGTCTCATCAGGATTGAAAGAGGATGAGATGGGTAGCCAGGGCCCCCAATGTCATGGGGGTGTCAAAAAATTCCATTTTCGATAGTTTTCGGTCTCCTGCTCCCAAACTAGCTCTTGTGCCAGGAAGCAGCTAGTACTACGACATAGATGTATAGTATATACAAGTATGTGGCAAGTCTCATCAGGATTGAAAGAGGATGAGATGGGTAGCCAGGGCCCCCAATGTCATGGGGGTGTCAAAAATTCCATTTTCGAGAGTTTTCGGTTTCCTGCTCCCAAACTAGATCTTGTGCCAGGAAGCCGCTAGTACTACGACATAGATGTATAGTATATACAAGTATGTGGCAAGTCTCATCAGGATTGAAAGAGGATGAGATGGGTAGCCAGGGACCCAAATGTCATGGGGGGTGTCAAAAAATTCCATTTTCGATAGTTTTCGGTCTCCTGCTCCCTAACTAGCTCTTGTGCCAGGAAGCCGCTAGTACTACGACATAGATGTATAGTATATACAAGTATCTGGCAAGTCTTATCAGGATTGAAAGAGGATGAGATGGGTAGCCAGGGCCCCCAATGTCATGGGGACGTGAAAAAATTCCATTTTCGATAGTTTTCGGTCTTCTGCTCCCAAACTAGCTCTTGTGCCAGGAAGCCGCTAGTACTACGACATAGATGTATAGTATATACAAGTATGTGGCATGTCTCATCAGGATTGAAAGAGGATGAGATGGGTAGCCAGGGCCCCCAATGTCATGGGGGTGTCAAAAAATTCCATTTTCGATAGTTTTCCGTCTCCTGCTCCCAAACTAGCTCTTGTGCCAGGAAGCCGCTAGTACTACGACATAGATGTATAGTATATACAAGTATGTGGCAAGTCTCATCAGGATTGAAAGAGGATGAGATGGGTAGCCAGGGCCCCCAATGTCATGGGGGGTGTCAAAAATTCCATTTTCGAGAGTTTTCGAATTCCTGCTCCCAAACTAGCTCTTGTGCCAGGAAGCCGCTAGTACTACGACATAGATGTATAGTATATACAAGTATGTGGCAAGTCTCATCAGGATTGAAAGAGGATGAGATGGGTAGCCAGGGCCCCCAATGTCATGGGGGGTGTCAAAAAATTCCATTTTCGATAGTTTTCGGTCTCCTGCTCCCAAACTAGCTCTTGTGCCAGGAAACAGCTAGTACTACGACATAGATGTATAGTATATACAAGTATGTGGCAAGTCTCATCAGGATTGAAAGAGGATGAGATGGGTAGCCAGGGCCCCCAATATCATGGGGGTTGTCAAAAATTCCATTTTCGAGAGTTTTCGGTTTCCTGCTCCCAAACTAGCTCTTGTGCCAGGAAGCCGCTAGTACTACGACATAGATGTATAGTATATACAAGTATGTGGCAAGTCTCATGAGGATTGAAAGAGGATGAGATGGGTAGCCAGACCCCCCACTATGTCAGAGGGGGGTGCAAAAAAAAATATTTTCGATATGTCTCGGTATCTTGCTCCCAAACTAGCTCTTGTGCCAGAAAGCCGCTTATACTGCAATAAAGGTATATGATATATGAATGTATGTGTCAAGTCTCATTAGGATTGAAAGAGGATGAGGAGGGTAGCCAGGCCCCCCAACGGCTCTAGGGTCATATTTTCCTGTACAGAATTGGCTATTTTCGACACTTCTAGGTCTACTGCTCCGAAACTAGCTCTTGTGCCAGGAAGCCGCTAGTACTGTGATAAATGTATATGTTATATACAAGTATGTGGCAAGTCTCATCAGGATTGAAAGAGGATGAGATGGGTAGCCCGGGCTCCCAATGTCATGGGGGGTGTCAAAAATTCCATTTTCGAGAGTTTTTGGTTTCCTGCTCCCAAACTAGCTCTTGTGCCAGGAAGCCGCTAGTACTACGACATAGATGTATAGTATATACAAGTATGTGGCAAGTCTCATCAGGATTGAAAGAGGATCAGATGGGTAGCCAGGGCCCCCAATGTCATGGTGGGTGTCAAAAAATTCCATTTTCGATAGTTTTCCGTCTCCTGCTCCCAAACTAGCTCTTGTGCCAGGAAGCCGCTAGTACTACGACATAGATGTATAGTATATACAAGTATGTGGCAAGTCTCATCAGGATTGAAAGAGGATGAGATGGGTAGCCAGGGCCCCCAATGTCATGGGGGTGTCAAAAAATTCCATTTTCGATAGCTTTCGGTCTCCTGCTCCCAAACTAGCTCTTGTGCCAGGAAGCAGCTAGTACTACGACATAGATGTATAGTATATACAAGTATGTGGCAAGTCTCATCAGGATTGAAAGAGGATGAGATGGGTAGCCAGGGCCCCCAATGTCATGGGGGTGTCAAAAATTCCATTTTCGAGAGTTTTCGGTTTCCTGCTCCCAAACTAGCTCTTGTGCCAGGAAGCCGCTAGTACTACGACATAGATGTATAGTATATACAAGTATGTGGCAAGTCTCATCAGGATTGAAAGAGGATGAGATGGGTAGCCAGGGACCCAAATGTCATGGGGGATGTCAAAAAATTCCATTTTCAATAGTTTTCGGTCTCCTGCTCCCAAACTAGCTCTTGTGCCAGGAAGCCGCTAGTACTACGACATAGATGTATAGTATATACAAGTATCTGGCAAGTCTCATCAGGATTGAAAGAGGATGAGATGGGTAGCCAGGGCCCCCAATGTCATGGGGGTGTCAAAAAATTCCATTTTCGATAGTTTACGGTCTCCTGCTCCCAAACTAGCTCTTGTGCCAGGAAGCCGCTAGTACTACGACATAGATGTATAGTATATACAAGTATGTGGCAAGTCTCATCAGGATTGAAAGAGGATGAGATGGGTAGCCAGGGCCCCCAATGTCATGGGGGTGTCAAAAAATTCCATTTTCGATAGTTTTTGGTCTCCTGCTCCCAAACTAGCTCTTGTGCCAGGAAGCCGCTAGTACTACGACATAGATGTATAGTATATACAAGTATGTGGCAAGTCTCATCAGGATTGAGATGGGTAGCCACGAAGCCGCAAGTCTCATCAGGATTGAAAGAGGATGAGATGGGTAGCCAGGGCCCCCAATGTCATGCGGGTGTCAAAAAATTTCATTTTCGATAGTTTTCGGTCTCCTGCTCCCAAACTAGCTCTTGTGCCAGGAAGCCGCTAGTACTACGACATAGATGTACAGTATATACAAGTATGTGGCAAGTCTCATCAGGATTGAAAGAGGATGAGATGGGTAGCCAGGGCCCCCAATGTCATGGGGGTGTCAAAAAATTCCATTTTCGATAGTTTTCCGTCTCCTGCTCCCAAACTAGCTCTTGTGCCAAGAAGCCGCTAGTACTACGACATAGATGTATAGTATATACAAGTATTTGGCAAGTCTCATCAGGATTGAAAGAGGATGAGATGGGTAGCCAGGGCCCCCAATGTCATGGGGGGTGTCAAAAATTCCATTTTCGAGAGTTTTCGGTTTCCTGCTCCCAAACTAGCTCTTGTGCCAGGAAGCCGCTAGTACTACGACATAGATGTATAGTATATACAAGTATGTGGCAAGTCTCATCAGGATTGAAAGAGGATGAGATGGGTAGCCAGGGCCCCCAATGTCATGGGGGGTGTCAAAAATTCCATTTTCGATAGTTTTCGGTCTCCTGCTCCCAAACTAGCTCTTGTGCCAGGAAGCAGCTAGTACTACGACATATATGTATAGTATATACAAATATGTGGCAAGTCTCATCAGGATTGAAAGAGGATGAGATGGGTAGCCAGGGCCCCCAATGTCATGGGGGGTGTCAAAAATTCCATTTTCGAGAGTTTTCGGTTTCCTGCTCCCAAACTAGCTCTTGTGCCGGGAAGCCGTTAGAACTACGACATAGATGTATAGTATATACAAGTATATGGCAAGTCTCATCAGGATTGAAAGAGGATGAGATGGGTAGCCAGACCCCCACTATGTCAGAAGGTGGTGCAAAAAAAAAATATTTTCGATATTTCTCGGTATCTTGCTCCCAAACTAGCTCTTGTGCCAGAAAGCCGCTTATACTTCAATACAGGTATATGATATATGAATGTATGTGTCAAGTCTCATTAGGATTGAAAGAGGATGAGGAGGAAAGCCAGGCCCCCCCAACGCCTCTAGGGTCATATTTTCCTGTACAGAATTGGCTATTTTCGACACTTCTAGGTCTATTGCTCCGAAACTAGCTCTTGTGCCAGGAAGCCGCTAGTACTGTGATAAATGTATATGTTTTATACAAGTATGTGGCAAGTCTCATCAGGATTGAAAGAGGATGAGATGGGTAGCCCGGGCTCCCAATGTCATGGGGGGTGTCAAAAATTCCATTTTCGAGAGTTTTCGGTTTCCTGCTCCCAAACTAGCTCTTGTGCCAGGAAGCCGCTAGTACTACGACATGGATGTTTAGTATATACAAGTATGTGGCAAGTGTCATGAGGATTGAAAGAGGATGAGATGGGTAGCCAGACCCCCCACTATGTCAGAGGGGGGTGCAAAAAATATTTTCGATATTTCTCGGTATCTTGATCCCAAACTAGCTCTTGTGCCAGAAAGCCGCTTATACTGCAATAAAGGTATATGATATATGAATGTATGTGTCAAGTCTCATTATGATTGAAAGAGGATGAGGAGGGTAGCCAGGCCCCCCAACGGTTCTAGGGTCATATTTTCCTGTACAGAATTGGCTATTTTCGACACTTCTAGGTCTACTGATCCGAAACTAGCTCTTGTGCCAGGAAGCCGCTAGTACTGTGATAAATAAATATGTTATATACAAGTATGTGGCAAGTCTCATCAGGATTGAAAGAGGATGAGATGGGTAGCCCGGGCTCCCAATGTCATGGGGGGTGTCAAAAATTCCATTTTCGAGAGTTTTTGGTTTTCTGCTCCCAAACTAGCTCTTGTGCCAGGAAGCCACTAGTACTACGACATAGATGTATAGTATATACAAGTATGTGGCAAGTCTCATCAGGATTGAAAGAGGATCAGATGGGTAGCCGGGGCCCCCAATGTGATGGTGGGTGTCAAAAAATTCCACTTTCGATAGTTTTCCGTCTCCTGCTCCCAAAAAAGCTCTTGTGCCAGAAAGCCGCTAGTACTACGACATAGATGTATAGTATATACAAGTATGTGGCAAGTCTCATCAGGATTGAAAGAGGATGAGATGGGTAGCCAGGGCCCACAATGTCATGGGGGGGTGTCAAAAAATTCCATTTTCGATAGTTTTCGGTCTCCTGCTCCCAAACTAGCTCTTGTGCCAGGAATCCGCTAGTACTACGACATAGATGTATAGTATATACAAGAATGTGGCAAGTCTCATCAGGATTGAAAGAGGATGAGATGTGTAGCCAGGGCCCCCAATGTCATGGGGGTGTCAAAAAATTCCATTTTCGATAGTTTTCGGTCTCCTGCTCCCAAACTAGCTCTTGTGCCAGGAAGCCGCCAGTACTAAGACATAGATGTATAGTATATACAAGTATGTGGCAAGTCTCATCAGGATTGAAAGAGGATGAGATGGGTAGCCAGGGCCCCCAATGTCATGGGGGTGTCAAAAATTCCATTTTCGATAGTTTTTGGTCTCCTGCTCCCAAACTAGCTCTTGTGCCAGGAAGCCGCTAGTACTACGACATAGATGTATAGTAAATACAAGTATGTGGCAAGTCTCATCAGGATTGAAAGAGGATGAGATGGGTAGCCAGGGCCCCCAATGTCATGGGGGTGTCAAAAAATTCCATTTTCGATAGTTTTCCGTCTCCTGCTCCCAAACTAGCTCTTGTGCCAGGAAGCCGCTAGTACTACGACATAGATGTATAGTATATACAAGTATGTGGCAAGTCTCATCAGGATTGAAAGAGGATGAGATGGGTAGCCAGGGCCCCCAATGTCATGGGGGTGTCAAATAATTCCATTTTCGATAGTTTTCGGTCTCCTGCTCCCAAACTAGCTCTTGTGCCAGGAAGCAGCTAGTACTACGACATAGATGTATAGTATATACAAGTATGTGGCAAGTCTCATTAGGATTGAAAGAGGATGAGATGGGTAGCCAGGGCCCCCAATGTCATGGGGGGTGTCAAAAATTCCATTTTCGAGAGTTTTCGGTTTCCTGCTCCCAAACTAGCTCTTGTGCCAGGAAGCCGCTAGTACTACGACATAGATGTATAGTATATACAAGTAAGTGGCAAGTGTCATCAGGATTGAAAGAGGATGAGATGGGTAGCCAGACCCCCCTCTATGTCAGAGGGGGGTGCAAAAAAAATATTTTCGATATTTCTCGGTATCTTGATCCCAAACTAGCTCTTGTGCCAGAAAGCCGCTTATACTGCAATAAAGGTATATGATATATGAATGTATGTGTCAAGTCTCATCAGGATTGAAAGAGGATGAGGAGGGTAGCCAGGCCCCCCAACGGCTCTAGGGTCATATTTTCCTGTACAGAATTGGCTATTTTCGACACTTCTAGGTCTACTGATCCGAAAATAGCTCGTGTGCCAGTAAGCCGCTAGTACTGTGATAAATGTATATGTTATATACAAGTATGTGGCAAGTCTCATCAGGATTGAAAGAGGATGAGATGGGTAGCCCGGGCTCCCAATGTCATGGGGGGTGTCAAAAATTCCATTTTCGAGAGTTTTTGGTTTCCTGCTCCCAAACTAGCTCTTGTGCCAGGAAGCCGCTAGTACTACGACATAGATGTATAGTATATACAAGTATGTGGCAAGTCTCATCAGGATTGAAAGAGGATCAGATGGGTAGCCAGGGCCCCCAATGTCATGGGGGTGTCAAAAAATTCCATTTTCGATAGTTTTCCGTCTCCTGCTCCCAAACTAGCTCTTGTGCCAGGAAGCCGCTAGTACTACGACATAGATGTATAGTATATACAAGTATGTGGCAAGTCTCATCAGGATTGAAAGAGGATGAGATGGGTAGCCAGGGCCCCCAATGTCATGGGGGTGTCAAAAATTCCATTTTCGAGAGTTTTCGGTTTCCTGCTCCCAAACTAGCTCTTGTGCCAGGAAGCCGCTAGTACTACGACATAGATGTATAGTATATACAAGCATGTGGGAAGTCTCATCAGCATTGAAAGAGGATGAGATGGGTAGCCAGGGCCCCCAATGTCATGGGGGTGTCAAAAAATTCCATTTTCGATAGTTTTCGGTCTCCTGCTCCCAAACTAGCTCGTGCCAGGAAGCAGCTAGTACTTCGACATAGATGTATAATATATACAAGTATGTGGCAAGTCTCATCAGGATTGAAAGAGGGTGAGATGGGTAGCCAGGGCCCCCAATGTCATGGGGGGTGTCAAAAATTCCATTTTCGAGAGTTTTCGGTTTCCTGCTCCCAAACTAGCTCTTCTGCCAGGAAGCCGTTAGTACTACGACATAGATGTATAGTATATACAAGTATGTGGCAAGTCTCATCAGGATTGATAGAGGATGAGATGGGTAGCCAGACCCCCACTATGTCAGAGGGGGTGCAAAAAAAATATTTTCGATATTTCTCGGTATCTTGCTCCCAAACTAGCTCTTGTGCCAGAAAGCCGCTTATACTGCAATACAGGTATATGATATATGAATGTATGTGTCAAGTCTCATTAGGATTGAAAGAGGATGAGGAGGGAAGCCAGGCCCCCCAACGCCTTTAGGGTCATATTTTCCTGTACAGAATTGGCTATTTTCGACACTTCTAGGTCTACTGCTCCGAAACTAGCTCTTGTGCCAGGAAGCCGCTAGTACTGTGATAAATGTATATGTTATATACAAGTATGTGGCAAGTCTCATCAGGATTGAAAGAGGATGAGATGGGTAGCTTGGGCTCCCAATGTCATCGGGGGTGTCAAAAATTCCATTTTCGAGAGTTTTTGGTTTCCTGCTCCCAAACTAGCTCTTGTGCCAGGAAGCCGCTAGTACTACGACATAGATGTATAGTATATACAAGTATGTGGCAAGTCTCATCAGGATTGAAAGAGGATGAGATGGGTAGCTAGGGCCCCAAATGTCATGGGGGTGTTAAAAAAATCCATTTTCGATAGTTTTCTGTCTCCTGCTCCCAAACTAGCTCTTGTGCCAGGAAGCCGCTAGTACTACGACATAGATGTATAGTATATACAAGTATGTGGCAAGTCTCATCAGGATTGAAAGAGGATGAGATGGGTAGCCAGGGCCCCCAATGTCATGGGGGTGTCAAAAAATTCCATTTTCGATAGTTTTCCGTCTCCTGCTCCCAAACTGGCTCTTGTGCCAGAAAGCCGCTAGTACTACGACATAGATGTATAGTATATACAAGTATGTGGCAAGTCTCATCAGGATTGAAAGAGGATGAGATGGGTAGCCAGGGCCCCCAATGTCATGGGGGGTGTCAAAAAATTTCATTTTCGATAGTTTTCGGTCTCCTGCTCCCAAACTAGCTCTTGTGCCAGGAAGCAGCTAGTACTACGACATAGATGTATAGTATATACAAGTATGTGGCAAGTCTCATCAGGATTGAAAGAGGATGAGATGGGTAGCCAGGGCCCCCAATGTCATGGGGGGTTTCAAAAATTCCATTTTCGAGAGTTTTCGGTTTCCTGCTCCCAAACTAGCTCTTGTGCCAGGAAGCCGCTAGTACTACGACATGGATGTATAGTATATACAAGTATGTGGCAAGTGTCATGAGGATTGAAAGAGGATGAGATGGGTAGCCAGACCCCCCACTATGTCAGAGGGGGGTGCAAAAAAAATATTTTCGATATTTCTCGGTATCTTGATCCCAAACTAGCTCTTGTGCCAGAAAGCCGCTTATACTGCAATAAAGGTATATGATATATGAATGTATGTGTCAAGTCTCATTATGATTGAAAGAGGATGAGGAGGGTAGCCAGGCCCCCCAACGGTTCTAGGGTCATATTATCCTGTACAGAATTGGCTATTTTCGACACTTCTAGGTCTACTGATCCGAAACTAGCTCTTGTGCCAGGAAGCCGCTAGTACTGTGATAAATAAATATGTTATATACAAGTATGTGGCAAGTCTCATCAGGATTGAAAGAGGATGAGATGGGTAGCCCGGGCTCCCAATGTCATGGGGGTGTCAAAAATTCCATTTTCGAGAGTTTTTGGTTTTCTGCTCCCAAACTAGCTCTTGTGCCAGGAAGCCGCTAGTACTACGACATAGATGTATAGTATATACAAGTATGTGGTAAGTCTCATCAGGATTGAAAGAGGATCAGATGGGTAGCCAGGGCCCCCAATGTCATGGGGGGTGTCAAAAAATTCCATTTTCGATAGTTTTCCGTCTCCTGCTCCCAAACTAGCTCTTGTGCCAGGAAGCCGCTAGTACTACGACATAGATGTATAGTATATACAAGTATGTGGCAAGTCTCATCAGGATTGAAAGAGGATGAGATGGGTAGCCAGGGCCCCCAATGTCATGGGGGTGTCAAAAAATTCCATTTTCGATAGTTTTCGGTCTCCTGCTCCCAAACTAGCTCTTGTGCCAGGAAGCAGCTAGTACTACGACATAGATGTATAGTATATACAAGTATGTGGCAAGTCTCATCAGGATTGAAAGAGGATGAGATGGGTAGCCAGGGCCCCCAATGTCATGGGGGTGTCAAAAATTCCATTTTCGAGAGTTTTCGGTTTCCTGCTCCCAAACTAGCTCTTGTGCCAGGAATCCGCTAGTACTACGACATAGATGTATAGTATATACAAGTATGTGGCAAGTCTTATCAGGATTGAAAGAGGATGAGATGTGTAGCCAGGGCCCCCAATGTCATGGGGGTGTCAAAAAATTCCATTTTCGATAGTTTTCGGTCTCCTGCTCCCAAACTAGCTCTTGTGCCAGGAAGCCGCTAGTACTACGACATAGATGTATAGTATATACAAGTATGTGGCAAGTCTCATCAGGATTGAAAGAGGATGAGATGGGTAGTCAGGGCCCCCAATGTCATGGGGGTGTCAAAAATTCCATTTTCGATAGTTTTTGGTCTCCTGCTCCCAAACTAGCTCTTGTGCCAGGAAGCCGCTAGTACTACGACATAGATGTATAGTAAATACAAGTATGTGGCAAGTCTCATCAGGATTGAAAGAGGATGAGATGGGTAGCCAGGGCCCCCAATGTCATGGGGGTGTCAAAAAATTCCATTTTCGATAGTTTTCCGTCTCCTGCTCCCAAACTAGCTCTTGTGCCAGGAAGCCGCTAGTACTACGACATAGATGTATAGTATATACAAGTATGTGGCAAGTCTCATCAGGATTGAAAGAGGATGAGATGGGTAGCCAGGGCCCCCAATGTCATGGTGGGTGTCAAATAATTCCATTTTCGATAGTTTTCGGTCTCCTGCTCCCAAACTAGCTCTTGTGCCAGGAAGCAGCTAGTACTACGACATAGATGTATAGTATATACAAGTATGTGGCAAGTCTCATCAGGATTGAAAGAGGATGAGATGGGTAGCCAGGGCCCCCAATGTCATGGGGGGTGTCAAAAATTCCATTTTCGAGAGTTTTCGGTTTCCTGCTCCCAAACTAGCTCTTGTGCCAGGAAGCCGCTAGTACTACGACATAGATGTATAGTATATACAAGTATGTGGCAAGTGTCATCAGGATTGAAAGAGGATGAAATGGGTAGCCAGACCCCCCACTATGTCAGAGGGGGGTGCAAAAAAAATTTTCGATATTTCTCGGTATCTTGATCCCAAACTAGCTCCTGTGCCAGAAAGCCGCTTATACTGCAATAAAGGTATATGATATATGAATGTATGTGTCAAGTCTCATCAGGATTGAAAGAGGATGAGGAGGGTAGCCAGGCCCCCCAACGGCTCTAGGGTCATATTTTCCTGTGCAGAATTGGCTATTTTCGACAGTTCTAGGTCTACTGATCCGAAACTAGCTCTTGTGCCAGGAAGCCGCTAGTACTGTGATAAATGTATATGTTATATACAAGTATGTGGCAAGTCTCATCAGGATTGAAAGAGGATAAGATGGGTAGCCCGGGCTCCCAATGTCATGGGGGTGTCAAAAATTCCATTTTCGAGAATTTTTGGTTTCCTGCTCCCAAACTAGCTCTTGTGCCAGGAAGCCGCTAGTACTACGACATAGATGTATAGTATATACAAGTATGTGGCAAGTCTCATCAGGATTGAAAGAGGATCAGATGGGTAGCCAGGGCCCCCAATGTCATGTGGGGTGTCAAAAAATTCCATTTTCGATAGTTTTCCGTCTCCTGCTCCCAAACTAGCTCTTGTGCCAGGAAGCCGCTAGTACTACGACATAGATGTATAGTATATACAAGTATGTGGCAAGTCTCATCAGGATTGAAAGAGGATGAGATGGGTAGCCAGGGCCCCCAATGTCATGGGGGTGTCAAAAAATTCCATTTTCGATAGTTTTCGGTCTCCTGCTCCCAAACTAGCTCTTGTGCCAGGACGCAGCTAGTACTACGACATCGATGTATAGTATATACAAGTATGTGGCAAGTCTCATCAGGATTGAAAGAGGATGAGATGGGTAGCCAGGGCCCCCAATGTCATGGGGGTGTCAAAAATTCCATTTTCGAGAGTTTTCGGTTTCCTGCTCCCAAACTAGCTCTTGTGCCAGGAATCCGCTAGTACTACGACATAGTTGTATAGTATATACAAGTATGTGGCAAGTCTCATCAGGATTGAAAGAGGATGAGATGTGTAGCCAGGGCCCCCAATGTCATGGGGGGTGTCAAAAAATTCCATTTTCGATAGTTTTCCGTCTCCTGCTCCCAAACTAGCTCTTGTGCCAGGAAGCCGCTAGTACTACGACATAGATGTATAGTATATACAAGTATGTGGCAAGTCTCATCAGGATTGAAAGAGGATGAGATGGGTAGCCAGGGCCCCCAATGTCATGGGGGTGTCAAAAATTCCATTTTCGATAGTTTTTGGTCTCCTGCTCCCAAACTAGCTCTTGTGCCAGGAAGCCGCTAGTACTACGACATAGATGTATAGTATATACAAGTATGTGGCAAGTCTCATCAGGATTGAAAGAGGATGAGATGGGTAGCCAGGGCCCCCAATGTCATGGGGGTGTCAAAAAATTCCATTTTCGATAGTTTTCCGTCTCCTGCTCCCAAACTAGCTCTTGTGCCAGGAAGCCGCTAGTACTACGACATAGATGTATAGTATATACAAGTATGTGGCAAGTCTCATCAGGATTGAAAGAGGATGAGATGGGTAGCCAGGGCCCCCAATGTCATGGGGGGTGTCAAATAATTCCATTTTCGATAGTTTTCGGTCTCCTGCTCCCAAACTAGCTCTTGTGCCAGGAAGCAGCTAGTACTACGACATAGATGTATAGTATATACAAGTATGTGGCAAGTCTCATCAGGATTGAAAGAGGATGAGATGGGTAGCCAGGGCCCCCAATGTCATGGGGGGTGTCAAAAATTCCATTTTCGAGAGTTTTCGGTTTCCTGCTCCCAAACTAGCTCTTGTGCCAGGAAGCCGCTAGTACTACGACATAGATGTATAGTATATACAAGTATGTGGCAAGTGTCATCAGGATTGAAAGAGGATGAGATGGGTAGCCAGACCCCCCACTATGTCAGAGGGGGGTGCAAAAAATATTTTCGATATTTCTCGGTATCTTGATCCCAAACTAGCTCCTGTGCCAGAAAGCCGCTTATACTGCAATAAAGGTATATGATATATGAATGTATGTGTCAAGTCTCATCCGGATTGAAAGAGGATGAGGAGGGTAGCCAGGCCCCCCAACGGCTCTAGGGTCATATTTTCCTGTGCAGAATTGGCTATTTTCGACAGTTCTAGGTCTACTGATCCGAAACTAGCTCTTGTGCCAGGAAGGTACAAGTAGGCAAAGATCAGGAAAAGGCGCAATCAGAAAAAGATTCCCACTCCAAAAACCGAGGTGGGAAAAAACCAAACTAACAATCAGGTACTTATACCATGAAACAATCGTAAGCCGAATGGGCAGCTATTTTCCCAATAGGTGGCCACTCAGTTACCTTAACTTAACTAAAATATGAAAACATACATAAGGCGCCAACAGCACAAAAAAAAATTTAAACACCAAGACATAAAACAAAAAGAACCACCACAGAAGTATCGACTTGGAACGATCAGTAACACAAAGTTACTGGCGGGCTTAAACCGGTTTTACATGGCCATAACCTCACCCTCAGCTTCTGCAGTGGTTCATAACATTTAGTTAGTTATTCGGTCCTGGTGGTGAATCTCTAACTAGTCAATGAATCATCAAGAACAAACAAATAAATCATGATAAACATCCTGATGAATCAAAAACCAGGACTCACAGACTGAGTAAGCTGCCCGACGATGGAGATCCCTGGGCGCCGAATAACCTACTAACTCCGGAGCAAAAGAAAAAACACCAGTTGGACCCCGGTGGGCCAAGCAACAGACAAGAAGCTCCGGCCCCAACCAACTAAAATGAATAGCTTTATGTCGGGGCCATCATAGAGTCTGACGCCCGACCCACCGGCGTGCAATTAAAGAAGGCAGCATAGTTATCAACCATGATTGGGTTAAAAACTAAGCATGCAGACTGTCGCATAACATTCAAGTTATAACCTATACGTTTGTAACGTGTTATGATTTTTCTGAACTGAAAAGAAAAATCATTAATTCCTTTAAGTTTCTTAAATTTGTAAACCAAGTCACCATAAAATTCAGGTTCCGAAAGGCCCTCACTTAAAAGCGTCTTTAACCCAACATTATATTTGGAAATCAATTCATAGTGTCTACGATAAAATTTAGAAAATGTTTTTCGAAGTTTATGATACCGATAGCCCTGTTGGAGAAGTTTTGCCGTTAAACATTTATTTCGAGCGTTGAAGTCTGTAACATGATTGCAGACTCTAGCAAACCTAATAAGTTGCGAAATGTATACACCATAAGAAGCACGACGAGGAACGTCACCATCCAAAAAAGGAAAATTTACTATATCAAAATCAAAGTCATCGCGCTTATCATAAATTTTAGAAGAAACAAATCCATTTGCAACAGAAAGATGTAGATCTAAAAAGGGGGCTTCAGTATCTGAGATATTGGCTTTGTTCAACTGAAGTTCAGGTGGATAAATTTGATTGACCATACCTTCAAAATAAGGGTTGTCAATGTTCAATAGGTCATCGAGGTACCTAGATGTGGAATTAAAAGCCTCGATAACATCAGCTTGATTATCATGGTTAAGAGAATCCATGAAATCTCTTTCGTAGCAGTATAAAAATAAATCAGCTACGAGAGGTGCGCAATTTGTACCCATCGGAATTCCAACAATTTGTCTGTATAACTTGGTCCCAAATCTAATATAAATATTATCAAGGAGATAGGATAAGGCGTCGCATACATTCTGACATGACCAAAGTGTATACCGACTTTGGTCAGAGGAAGTGAAAAAAGCCTTTCTGTCATTACATGCCAAATAAAGTGAACCATAGTTTTTTAATGCCCTTTTGAAGGTCCACTCTATCAAATCCAGAAGTTTTTCTTTAATTAGATTATGTGGTAATGTTGTATACAGAGTAGAAAAATCATATGTGGACAAGCTTGTCGCACGGAACCCTCTACACTTCAATTTACTGAGCACCTCACCAGAATTTTTAATTGACCAAAACCAATTTTTATTTGAAGTTTCATACACTGTCTCACAGTATCTTATAACATGAGATTTGATAGCAGTAAGACAGGAAGTTAATAATTTAGAAAGTTCAGTGGTAGTACAAGAGCTAGAATTTGCAATAAATCTAGCTTTGTATGGTCTTTTGTGAAGCTTAGGTAACCAATACATCGTAGGAAGTTTGTCTTGGCCTTCATTGACACAAACAGAAAACTTAACAGGTAAATCGTTTAAGTGGGCATTAACTACAGACACCTCATCAGTATCTGTCTCCAGATAAGCCCTGGTACCATCAAGCTCCTGTTTTAAGGTGTTAACGTAGTGAAGCCTTCAAACGACAACAACATTGTTTGCGGCTTTATCTGCCGGAACCAAGACATACTTTCTATGAAATTCTTGGATACCCTGCTTCAAATGCCTAAATGACGATTTGGGTTTAGGAGGTAAAAGATTAGTATTTTGTGAATAAAACTTAATACGTTTATCCACGATAGTGAAGATACTTCTTTTCCATTCTTTAAGAGCATTATCCTCAACACCCTCTCGTTTACACCATCGATTATCGAAATCATTTAATGCAGATGAAATCTCCTCTCTACATTTGTCGAAATTAATGTAGGAAGGGAATCTATATTTCGGACCTTTAGAAACGATTTTGCGAATTCTAGAATCCGAAATTATTTTTAAATTTCCAGTAACAATATGTCCAGCGGGTTGATAAACATATTTTGAATCTTTACAATCTCAAGACTTAGGAGTATTAGCATGGATATCAAGATCAGAAACAAGTTTATTGAAATTAAAAATTGTATTTCTGATTGGTTTGTTATATTTGTAACAAATAATAGGAGGTTCTGAATTTTGGAAGTAGGTAGGTATAGACTGTATCACTGATTTATCCTGGAATATGCTTGGTAAATCAATAAAGTCAATTCCTTTATTGATGAAAGGAATTTTAATAAAACTTCTAATGTGATTGGATTCGGAATCGATAAATGGACGAAGAGCATGCTGAGATTAACATCTTGTTAACAGTGCAGCGTCATACATTTGATGATTTCTATCGTAAAATCTATTAGCCTCTGTGTCCAAGGAACGTAATGCAGCAATAGGTAGAGAACTAAGATACGACAGCATTGGATGTCGACCGTGAATCCTTAGTTTAACAGCTAAATCATTAAGAGAAATGTTCAATTTCAATGCAGCACACCGTTTACGTTTGTCATTACCCCTTTTCCGTATACCATGAGATCTAGATTTACGTTTACGAGAGTCCGAAAGTGTAAGTACATCAAAATCGGGCATTTTGGAAATATTGCCTTCATGGTAAATGTTGTCGTTAAATCCCAGTGGAAAGGGTGTTTGCAGTAATTTTATCCATTTAAGTTCAGTTTCAAATCGTTTAATGTTTTTGAATCTAACTGAAGAATTTTCATCATATGAGATTTTCTCCACTGGTTGAACTTTAACATCATTGGGAGAATGACCAGTGCGCTTAAAATGCTGGTACAGAAAGGTATCATTATTTTTGGGTTTTCTGATTCTACGATAGTGCTCACCAAATCGTTTTTGCAAAGTTCGACAAGTTTGCAAAGCCGCTAGTACTGTGATAAATGTATATGTTATATACAAGTATGTGGCAAGTCTCATCAGGATTGAAAGAGGATGAGATGGGTAGCCCGGGCTCCCAATGTCATGGGGGGTGTCAAAAATTCCATTTTCGAGAGTTTTTGGTTTCCTGCTCCCAAACTAGCTCTTGTGCCAGGAAGCCGCTAGTACTACGACATAGATGTATAGTATATACAAGTATGTGGCAAGTCTCATCAGGATTGAAAGAGGATCAAATGGGTAGCCAGGGCCCCCAATGTCATGGGGGGTGTCAAAAATTCCATTTTCGATAGTTTTCGTCTCCTGCTCCCAAACTAGCTTTTGTGCCAGGAAGCCGCTAGTACTACGACATAGATGTATAGTATATACAAGTATGTGGCAAGTCTCATCAGGATTGAAAGAGGATGAGATGGGTAGCCAGGGCCCCCAATGTCATGGGGGGTGTCAAAAATTCCATTTTCGAGAGTTTTCGGTTTCCTGCTCCCAAACTAGCTCTTGTGCCAGGAAGCCGCTAGTACTACGACATAGATGTATAGTATATACAAGTATGTGGCAAGTCTCATCAGCATTGAAAGAGGATGAGATGGGTAGCCAGGGCACCCAATGTCATGGGGGTGTCAAAAAATTCCATTTTCGATAGTTTCCGGTCTCCTGCTCCCAAACTAGCTCTTGTGCCAGGAAGCAGCTAGTACTACGACATAGATGTATAGTATATACAAGTATGTGGCAAGTCTCATCAGGATTGAAAGAGGGTGAGATGGGTAGCCAGGGCCCCCAATGTCATGGGGGTGTGAAAAATTCCATTTTCGAGAGTTTTCGGTTTCCTGCTCCCAAACTAGCTCTTCTGCCAGGAAGCCGTTAGTACTACGACATAGATGTATAGTATATACAAGTATGTGGCAAGTCTCATCAGGATTGAAAGAGGATGAGATGGGTAGCCAGACCCCCACTATGTCAGAGGGGGGTGCAAAAAATATTTTCGATATTTCTCGGTATCTTGCTCCCAAACTAGCTCTTGTGCCAGAAAGCCGCTTATACTGCAATACAGTAATATGATATATGAATGTATGTGTCAAGTCTCATTAGGATTGAAAGAGGATGAGGAGGGAAGCCAGGCCACCCAACGCCTTTAGGGTCATATTTTCCTGTACAGAACTGGCTATTTTCGACACTTCTAGGTCTACTGCTCCGAAACTAGCTCTTGTGCCAGGAAGCCGCTAGTACTGTGATAAATGTATATGTTATATACAAGTATGTGGCAAGTCTCATCAGGATTGAAAGAGGATGAGATGGTTAGCTTGGGCTCCCAATGTCATCGGGGGTGTCAAAAATTCCATTTTCGAGAGTTTTTGGTTTCCTGCTCCCAAACTAGCTCTTGTGCCAGGAAGCCGCTAGTACTACGACATAGATGTATAGTATATACAAGTATGTGGCAAGTCTCATCAGGATTGAAAGAGGATGAGATGGGTAGCTAGGGCCCCAAATGTCATGGGGGTGTTAAAAAATTCCATTTTCGATAGTTTTCTGTCTCCTGCTCCCAAACTAACTCTTGTGCCAGAAAGCCGCTAGTACTACGACATAGATGTATGGTATATACAAGTATGTGGCAAGTCTCATCAGGATTGAAAGAGGATGAGATGGGTAGCCAGGGCCCCCAATGTCATGGGGGTGTCAAAAAATTCCATTTTCGATAGTTTTCCGTCTCCTGCTCCCAAACTAGCTCTTGTGCCAGGAAGCCGGTAGTACTACGACATAGATGTATAGTAAATACAAGTATGTGGCAAGTCTCATCAGGATTGAAAGAGGATGAGATGGGTAGCCATGGCCCCTAATGTCATGGGGGTGTCAAAAAATTCCATTTTCGATAGTTTTCCGTCTCCTGCTCCCAAACTAGCTCTTGTGCCAGGAAGCCGCTAGTACTACGACATAGATGTATAGTACATACAAGTATGTGGCAAGTCTCATCAGGATTGAAAGAGGATGAGATGGGTAGCCAGGGCCCCCAATGTCATGGGGGGTGTCAAAAATTCCATTTTCGATAGTTTTCGGTCTCCTGCTCCCAAACTAGCTCTTGTGCCAGGAAGCAGCTAGTACTACGACATAAATGTATAGTATATACAAGTATGTGGCAAGTCTCATCAGGATTGAAAGAGGATGAGATGGGTAGCCAGGGCCCCCAATGTCATGGGGGGTGTCAAAAATTCCATTTTCGAGAGTTTTCGGTTTCCTGCTCCCAAACTAGCTCTTGTGCCAGGAAGCCGTTAGTACTACGACATGGATGTATAGTATATACAAGTATGTGGCAAGTGTCATCAGGATTGAAAGAGGATGAGATGGGTAGCCAGACCCCCCACTATGTCAGAGGGGGGGTGCAAAAAAAATATTTTCGATATTTCTCGGTATCTTGATCCCAAACTAGCTCTTGTGCCAGAAAGCCGCTTATACTGCAATAAAGGTATATGATATATGAATGTATGTGTCAAGTCTCATTATGATTGAAAGAGGATGAGGAGGGTAGCCAGGCCCCCCAACGGCTCTAGGGTCATATTTTCCTGTACAGAATTGGCTATTTTCGACACTTCTAGGTCTACTGATCCGAAACTAGCTCTTGTGCCAGGAAGCCGCTAGTACTGTGATAAATAAATATGTTATATACAAGTATGTGGCAAGTCTCATCAGGATTGAAAGAGGATGAGATGGGTAGCCCGGGCTCCCAATGTCATGGGGGGTGTCAAAAATTCCATTTTCGAGAGTTTTTGGTTTCCTGCTCCCAAACTAGCTCTTGTGCCACGAAGCCGCTAGTACTACGACATAGATGTATAGTATATACAAGTATGTGGCAAGTCTCATATTGAAAGAGGATCAGATGGGTAGCCAGGGCCCCCAATGTCATGGGGGGTGTCAAAAAATTCCATTTTCGATAGTTTTCCGTCTCCTGCTCCCAAACTAGCTCTTGTGCCAGGAGGCCGCTAGTACTACGACATAGATGTATAGTATATACAAGTATGTGGCAAGTCTCATCAGGATTGAAAGAGGATGAGATGGGTAGCCAGGGCCACCAATGTCATGGGGGGTGTCAAAAAATTCCATTTTCGATAGTTTTCGGTCTCCTGCTCCCAAACTAGCCCTTGTGCCAGGAAGCAGCTAGTACTACGACATCGATGTATAGTATATACAAGTATGTGGCAAGTCTCATCAGGATTGAAAGAGGATGAGATGGATAGCCAGGGCCCCCAATGTCATGGGTGTGTCAAAAATTCCATTTTCGAGAGTTTTCGGTTTCCTGCTCCCAAACTAGCTCTTGTGCCAGGAAGCCGCTAGTACTACGACATAGATGTATAGTATATGCAAGTATGTGGCAAGTCTCATCAGGATTGAAAGAGGATGAGATGGGTAGCCAGGGCCCCCAATGTCATGGGGGTTGTCAAAAAATTCCATTTTCGATAGTTTTCGGTCTCCTGTTCCCAAACTAGCTCTTGTGCCAGGAAGCAGCTAGTACTACGACATAGATGTATAGTATATACAAGTATGTGGCAAGTCTCATCAGGATTGAAAGAGGACGAGAAGGGTAGCCAGGGCCCCCAATGTCATGGGGGTGTCAAAAATTCCATTTTCGAGAGTTTTCGGTTTCCTGCTCCCAAACTAGCTCTTGTGCCAGAAAGCCGCTAGTACTACGACATAGATGTATAGTATATACAAGTATGTGGCAAGTCTCATCAGGATCGAAAGAGGATGAGATGGGTAGCCAGGGCCCCAAATGTCATGGGGTTGTCAAAACATTCCATTTTCGATAGTTTTCGGTCTCCTGCTCCCAAACTAGCTCTTGTGCCAGGAAGCCGCTAGTACTACGACATAGATGTATAGTATATACAAGTATGTGGCAAGTCTCATCAGGATTGAAAGAGGATGAGATGGGTAGCCAGGGCCCCCAATGTCATGGGGGGTGTCAAAAATTCCATTTTCGAGAGTTTTCGGTTTCCTGCTCCCAAACTAGCTCTTGTGCCAGGAAGCCGCTAGTACTACGACATGGATGTATAGTATATACAAGTATGTGGCAAGTGTCATCAGGATTGAAAGAGGATGAGATGGGTAGCCAGACCCCCCACTATGTCAGAGGGGGTAGCAAAAAAAATATTTTCGATATTTCTCGGTATCTTGATCCCAAACTAGCTCTTGTGCCAGAAAGCCGCTTATACTGCAATAAAGGTATATGATATATGAATGTATGTGTCAAGTCTCATTATGATTGAAAGAGGATGAGGAGGGTAGCCAGGCCCCCAACGGTTCTAGGGTCATATTTTCCTGTACAGAATTGGCTATTTTCGACACTTCTAGGTCTACTGATCCGAAACTAGCTCTTGTGCCAGGAAGCCGCTAGTACTGTGATAAATAAATATGTTATATACAAGTATGTGGCAAGTCTCATCAGGATTGAAAGAGGATGAGATGGGTAGCCCGGGCTCCCAATGTCATGGGGGGTGTCAAAAATTCCATTTTCGAGAGTTTTTGGTTTTCTGCTCACAAACTAGCTCTTGTGCCAGGAAGCCGCTAGTACTACGACATAGATGTATAGTATATACAAGTATGTGGCAAGTCTCATCAGGATTGAAAGAGGATCAGATGGGTAGCCAGGGCCCCCAATGTCATGGGGGTGTCAAAAAATTCCATTTTCGATAGTTTCCGTCTCCTGCTCCCAAACTAGCTCTTGTGCCAGGAAGCCGCTAGTACTACGACATAGATGTATAGTATATACAAGTATGTGGCAAGTCTCATCAGGATTGAAAGAGGATGAGATGGGTAGCCAGGGCCCCCAATGTCATGGGGGGTGTCAAAAAATTCCATTTTCGATAGTTTTCGGTCTCCTGCTCCCAAACTAGCTCTTGTGCCAGGAAGCAGCTAGTACTACGACATCGATGTATAGTATATACAAGTATGTGGCAAGTCTCATCAGGATTGAAAGAGGATGAGATGGGTAGCCAGGGCCCCCAATGTCATGGGGGTGTCAAAAATTCCATTTTCGAGAGTTTTCGGTTTCCTGCTCCCAAACTAGCTCTTGTGCCAGGAATCCGCTAGTACTACGACATAGATGTATAGTATATACAAGTATGTGGCAAGTCTCATCAGGATTGAAAGAGGATGAGATGTGTAGCCAGGGCCCCCAATGTCATGGGGGTGTCAAAAAATTCCATTTTCGATAGTTTTCGGTTTCCTGCTCCCAAACTAGCTCTTGTGCCAGGAAGCCGCTAGTACTACGACATAGATGTATAGTATATACAAGTATGTGGCAAGTCTCATCAGGATTGAAAGAGGATGTGATGGGTAGCCAGGGCCCCCAATGTCATGGGGGTGTCAAAAATTCCATTTTCGATAGTTTTTGGTCTCCTGCTCCCAAACTAGCTCTTGTGCCAGGAAGCCGCTAGTACTACGACATAGATGTATAGTAAATACAAGTATGTGGCAAGTCTCATCAGGATTGAAAGAGGATGAGATGGGTAGCCAGGGCCCCCAATGTCATGGGGGTGTCAAAAAATTCCATTTTCGATAGTTTTCCGTCTCCTGCTCCCAAACTAGCTCTTGTGCCAGGAAGCCGCTAGTACTACGACATAGATGTATAGTATATACAAGTATGTGGCAAGTCTCATCAGGATTGAAAGTGGATGAGATGGGTAGCCAGGGCCTCCAATGTCATGGGGGGTGTCAAATAATTCCATTTTCGATAGTTTTCGGTCTCCTGTTCCCAAACTAGCTCTTGTGCCAGGAAGCAGCTAGTACTACGACATAGATGTATAGTATATACAAGTATGTGGCAAGTCTCATCAGGATTGAAAGAGGATGAGATGGGTAGCCAGGGCCCCCAATGTCATGGGGGGTGTCAAAAATTCCATTTTCGAGAGTTTTCGGTTTCCTGCTCCCAAACTAGCTCTTGTGCCAGGAAGCCGCTAGTACTACGACATAGATGTATAGTATATACAAGTATGTGGCAAGTGTCATCAGGATTGAAAGAGGATGAGATGGGTAGCCAGACCCCCCACTATGTCAGAGGGGGGTGCAAAAAATATTTTCGATATTTCTCGGTATCTTGATCCCAAACTAGCTCCTGTGCCAGAAAGCCGCTTATACTGCAATAAAGGTATATGATATATGAATGTATATGTCAAGTCTCATCAGGATTGAAAGAGGATGAGGAGGGTAGCCAGGCCCCCCAACGGCTCTAGGGTCATATTTTCCTGTGCAGAATTGGCTATTTTCGACACTTCTAGGTCTTCTTCTCCGAAACTAGCTCTTGTGCCAGGAAGCCGCTAGTACTGTGATAAATGTATATGTTATATACAAGTATGTGGCAAGTCTCATCAGGATTGAAAGAGGATGAGATGGGTAGCCCGGGCTCCCAATGTCATGGGGGGTGTCAAAAATTCCATTTTCGAGAGTTTTTGGTTTCCTGCTCCCAAACTAGCTCTTGTGCCAGGAAGCCGCTAGTACTACGACATAGATGTATAGTATATACAAGTATGTGGCAAGTCTCATCAGGATTGAAAGAGGATCAGATGGGTAGCCAGGGCCCCAAATGTCATGGGGGGTGTCAAAAAATTCCATTTTCGATAGTTTTCCGTCTCCTGCTCCCAAACTAGCTTTTGTGCCAGGAAGCCGCTAGTACTACGACATAGATGTATAGTATATACAAGTATGTGGCAAGTCTCATCAGGATTGAAAGAGGATGAGATGGGTAGCCAGGGCCCCCAATGTCATGGGGGTGTCAAATATTCCATTTTCGAGAGTTTTCCGTTTCCTGCTCCCAAACTAGCTCTTGTGCCAGGAAGCCGCTAGTACTACGACATAGATGTATAGTATATACAAGTATGTGGCAAGTCTCATCAGCATTGAAAGAGGATGAGATGGGTAGCCAGGGCCCCCAATGTCATGGGGGTGTCAAATAATTCCATTTTCGATAGTTTTCGGTCTCCTGCTCCAAAACTAGCTCTTGTGCCAGGAAGCAGCTAGTACTACGACATAGATGTATAGTATATACAAGTATGTGGCAAGTCTCATCAGGATTGAAAGAGGATGAGATGGGTAGCCAGGGCCCCCAATGTCATGGGGGTGTCAAAAATTCCATTTTCGAGAGTTTTCGGTTTCCTGCTCCCAAACTAGCTCTTCTGCTAGGAAGCCGTTAGTACTACGACATAGATGTATAGTATATACAAGTATGTGGCAAGTCTCATCAGGATTGAAAGAGGATGAGATGGGTAGCCAGACCCCCACTATGTCAGAGGGGGGTGCAAAAAATATTTTCGATATTTCTCGGTATCTTGCTCCCAAACTAGCTCTTGTGCCAGAAAGCCGCTTATACTGCAATACAGGTATATGATATATGAATGTATGTGTCAAGTCTCATTAGGATTGAAAGAGGATGAGGAGGGAAGCCAGGCCCCCCAACGCCTTTAGGGTCATATTTTCCTGTACAGAATTGGCTATTTTCGACACATCTAGGTCTACTGCTCCGAAACTAGCTCTTGTGCCAGGAAGCCGCTAGTACTGTGATAAATGTATATGTTATATACAAGTATGTGGCAAGTCTCATCAGGATTGAAAGAGGATGAGATGGTTAGCTTGGGCTCCAAATGTCATCGGGGGTGTCAAAAATTCCATTTTCGAGAGTTTTTGGTTTCCTGCTCCCAAACTAGCTCTTGTGTCAGGAAGCCGCTAGTACTACGACATAGATGTATGTGGCAAGTCTCATCAGGATTGAAAGAGGATGAGATGGGTAGTTAGGGCCCCAAATGTCATGGGGGTGTTAAAAATTCCATTTTCGATAGTTTTCTGTCTCCTGCTCCCAAACTAGCTCTTGTGCCAGGAAGCCGCTAGTACTACGACATAGATGTATAGTATATACAAGTATGTGACAAGTCTCATCAGGATTGAAAGAGGATGAGATGGGTAGCCAGGGCCCCCAATGTCATGGGGGTGTCAAAAATTCCATTTTCGATAGTTTTCCGTCTCCTGCTCCCAAACTAGCTCTTGTGCCAGGAAGCCGCTAGTACTACGACATAGATGTATAGTAAATACAAGTATGTGGCAAGTCTCATCAGGATTGAAAGAGGATGAGATGGGTAGCCAGGGCCCCCAATGTCATGGGGGGTGTCAAATAATTCCATTTTCGATAGTTTTCGGTCTCCTGCTCCCAAACTAGCTCTTGTGCCAGGAAGCAGCTAGTACTACGACATAGATGTATAGTATATACAAGTATGTGGCAAGTCTCATCAGGATTGAAAGAGGATGAGATGGGTAGCCAGGGCCCCCAATGTCATGGGGGGTGTCAAAAAATTCCATTTTCGATAGTTTTCGGTCTCCTGCTCCCAAACTAGCTCTTGTGCCAGGAAGCAGCTAGTACTACGACATAGATGTATAGTATATACAAGTATGTGGCAAGTCTCATCAGGATTGAAAGAGGATGAGATGGGTAGCCAGGGCCCCCAATGTCATGGGGGTGTCAAAAATTCCATTTTCGAGAGTTTTCGGTTTCCTGCTCCCAAACTAGCTCTTCTGCTAGGAAGCCGTTAGTACTACGACATAGATGTATAGTATATACAAGTATGTGGCAAGTCTCATCAGGATTGAAAGAGGATGAGATGGGTAGCCAGACCCCCACTATGTCAGAGGGGGGTGCAAAAAATATTTTCGATATTTCTCGGTATCTTGCTCCCAAACTAGCTCTTGTGCCAGAAAGCCGCTTATACTGCAATACAGGTATATGATATATGAATGTATGTGTCAAGTCTCATTAGGATTGAAAGAGGATGAGGAGGGAAGCCAGGCCCCCCAACGCCTTTAGGGTCATATTTTCCTGTACAGAATTGGCTATTTTCGACACATCTAGGTCTACTGCTCCGAAACTAGCTCTTGTGCCAGGAAGCCGCTAGTACTGTGATAAATGTATATGTTATATACAAGTATGTGGCAAGTCTCATCAGGATTGAAAGAGGATGAGATGGTTAGCTTGGGCTCCAAATGTCATCGGGGGTGTCAAAAATTCCCTTTTCGAGAGTTTTTGGTTTCCTGCTCCCAAACTAACTCTTGTGCCAGGAAGCCGCTAGTACTACGACATAGATGTATGTGGCAAGTCTCATCAGGATTGAAAGAGGATTAGATGGGTAGTGGGGGTGTTAAAAATTCCATTTTCGATAGTTTTCTGTCTCCTGCTCCCAAACTAGCTCTTGTGCCAGGAAGCCGCTAGTACTACGACATAGATGTATAGTATATACAAGTATGTGACAAGTCTCATCAGGATTGAAAGAGGATGAGATGGGTAGCCAGGGCCCCCAATGTCATGGGGGTGTCAAAAAATTCCATTTTCGATAGTTTTCCGTCTCCTGCTCCCAAACTAGCTCTTGTGCCAGGAAGCCGCTAGTACTACGACATAGATGTATAGTAAATACAAGTATGTGGCAAGTCTCATCAGGATTGAAAGAGGATGAGATGGGTAGCCAGGGCCCCCAATGTCATGGGGGGTGTCAAATAATTCCATTTTCGATAGTTTTCGGTCTCCTGCTCCCAAACTAGCTCTTGTGCCAGGAAGCAGCTAGTACTACGACATAGATGTATAGTATATACAAGTATGTGGCAAGTCTCATCAGGATTGAAAGAGGATGAGATGGGTAGCCAGGGCCCCCAATGTCATGGGGGGTGTCAAAAAATTCCATTTTCGATAGTTTTCGGTCTCCTGCTCCCAAACTAGCTCTTGTGCCAGGAAGCAGCTAGTACTACGACATAGATGTATAGTATATACAAGTATGTGGCAAGTCTCATCAGGATTGAAAGAGGATGAGATGGGTAGCCAGGGCCCCCAATGTCATGGGGGGTGTCAAAAATTCCATTTTCGAGAGTTTTCGGTTTCCTGCTCCCAAACTAGCTCTTGTGCCAGGAAGCCGCTAGTACTATGACATAGATGTATAGTATATACAAGTATGTGGCAAGTCTCATCAGGATTGAAAGAGGATGAGATGGGTAGCCAGACCCCCCACTATGTCAGAGGGGGGTGCAAAAAAATATTTTCGATATTTCTCGGTATCTTGCTCCCAAACTAGCTCTTGTGCCAGAAAGCCGCTTATACTGCAATAAAGGTATATGATATATGAATGTATGTGTCAAGTCTCATTAGGATTGAAAGAGGATGAGGAGGGAAGCCAGGGCCCCCAACGCCTCTAGGGTCATATTTTCCTGTACAGAATTGGCTATTTTCGACACTTCTAGGTCTACTGCTCCGAAACTAGCTCTTGTGCCAGGAAGCCGCTAGTACTGTGATAAATGTATATGTTATATACAAGTATGTGGCAAGTCTCATCAGGATTGAAAGAGGATGAGATGGGTAGCCAGGGCTCCCAATGTCATGGGGGGTGTCAAAAATTCCATTTTCGAGAGTTTGTGGTTTCCTGCTCCAAAACTAGCTCTTGTGCCAGGAAGCCGCTAGTACTACGACATAGATGTATAGTATATACAAGTATGTGGCAAGTCTCATCAGGATTGAAAGAGGATGAGATGGGTAGCCAGGGCCCCCAATGTCATGGGGGTGCAAAAAATTCCATTTTCGATAGTTTTCGGTCTCCTGCTCCCAAACTAGCTCTTATGTCAGGAAGCAGCTAGTACTACGACATAGATGTATAGTATATACAAGTATGTGGCAAGTCTCATCAGGATTGAAAGAGGATGAGATGGGTAGCCAGGGCCCCCAATGTCATGGAGGTGTCAAAAATTCCATTTTCGAGAGTTATCGGTTTCCTGCTCCCAAACTAGCTCTTGTGCCAGGAAGCCGCTAGTACTACGACATAGATGTATAGTATATACAAGTATGTGGCAAGTCTCATCAGGATTGAAAGAGGATGAGATGGGTAGCCAGGGCCCCCAATGTCATGGAGGGTGTCAAAAAATTCCATTTTCGATAGTTTTCGGTCTCCTGCTCCCAAACTAGCTCTTGTGCCAGGAAGCAGCTAGTACTACGACATAGATGTATAGTATATACAAGTATGTGGCAAGTCTAATCAGGATTGAAAGAGGATGAGATGGGTAGCCAGGGCCCCCAATGTCATGGGGGTGTCAAAAATTCCATTTTCGAGAGTTTTCGGTTTCCTGCTCCCAAACTAGCTCTTGTGCCAGGAAGCCGCTAGTACTACGACATAGATGTATAGTATATACAAGTATGTGGCAAGTCTCATCAGGATTGAAAGAGGATGAGATGGGTAGCCAGGGCCCCAAATGTCATGGGGGGTGTCAAAAAATTCCATTTTCGATAGTTTTCGGTCTCCTGCTCCCAAACTAGCTCTTGTGCCAGGAAGCCGCTAGTACTACGACATAGATGTATAGTATATACAAGTATGTGGCAAGTCTCATCAGGATTGAAAGAGGATGAGATGGGTAGCCAGGGCCCCCAAATGTCATGGGGGTGTCAAAAAATTCCTTTTTCGATAGTTTTCGGTCTCCTGCTCCCAAACTAGCTCTTGTGCCAGGAAGCCGCTAGTACTACGACATAGATGTATAGTATATACAAGTATGTGGCAAGTCTCATCAGGATTGAAAGAGGATGAGATGGGTAGCCAGGGCCCCCAATGTCATGCGGGTGTCAAAAAATTCCATTTTCGATAGTTTTCCGTCTCCTGCTCCCAAACTAGCTCTTGTGCCAGGAAGCCGCTAGTACTACGACATAGATGTATAGTATATACAAGTATGTGGCAAGTCTCATCAGGATTGAAAGAGGATGAGATGGGTAGCCAGAGCCCCCAATGTCATGTGGGTGTCAAAAATTCCATTTTTGATAGTTTTCCGTCTCCTGCTCCCAAACTAGCTCTTGTGCCAGGAAGCCGCTAGTACTACGACATAGACGTATAGTATATACAAGTATGTGGCAAGTCTCATCAGGATTGAAAGAGGATGAGATGGGTAGCCAGGGCCCCCAATGTCATGGGGGGTGTCAAAAAATTCCATTTTCGATAGTTTTCGGTCTCCTGCTCCCAAACTAGCTCTTGTGCCAGGAAGCAGCTGTACTACGACATAGATGTATAGTATATACAAGTATGTGGCAAGTCTCATCAGGATTGAAAGAGGATGAGATGGGTAGCCAGGGCCCCCAATGTCATGGGGGTGTCAAAAAATTCCATTTTCGATAGTTTTCGGTCTCCTGCTCCCAAACTAGCTCTTGTGCCAGGAAGCAGCTAGTACTACGACATAGATGTATAGTATATACAAGTATGTGACAAGTCTCATCAGGATTGAAAGAGGATGAGATGGGTAGCCAGGGCCCCCAATGTCATGGGGGTGTCAAAATTCCATTTTCGAGAGTTTTCGGTTTCCTGCTCCCAAACTAGCTCTTGTGCCAGGAAGCCGCTAGTACTACGACATAGATGTATAGTATATACAAGTATGTGGCAAGTCTCATCAGGATTGAAAGAGGATGAGATGGGTAGCCAGGGCCCCCAATGTCATGGAGGGTGTCAAAAAATTCCATTTTCTTTAGTTTTCGGTCTCCTGCTCCCAAACTAGCTCTTGTGCCAGGAAGCCGCTAGTACTACGATATAGATGTATAGTATATACAAGTATGTGGCAAGTCTCATCAGGATTGAAAGAGGATGAAATGGGTAGCCAGACCCCCCACTATGTCAGAGGGGGGTGCAAACAAAAATATTTTCGATATTTCTCTTTATCTTGCTCCCAAACTAGCTCTTGTGCCAGAAAGCCGCTTATACTGCAATAAAGGTATATGATATATGAATGTATGTGTCAAGTCTCATTAGGATTGAAAGAGGATGAGGAGGGTAGCCAGGCCCCCCAACGGCTCTAGGGTCATATTTTCCTGTACAGAATTGGCTATTTTCGACACTTCTAGGTCTACTGCTCCGAAACTGGCTCTCGTGCCAGGAAGCCGCTAGTACTGTGATCAATGTATATGTTATATAAAAGTATGTGGCAAGTCTCATCAGGATTGAAAGAGGATGAGATGGGTAGCCAGGGCCCCCAATATCATGGGGGGTGTCAAAAAATTCCATTTTCGATAGTTTTCGGTCTCCTGCTCCCAAACTAGCTCTTGTGCCAGGAAGCCGCTAGTACTACGACATAGATGTATAGTATATAAAAGTATGTGGCAAGTCTCATCAGGATTGAAAGAGGATGAGATGGGTAGCCAGGGCCCCCAATGTCATGGGGGTGTCAAAAAATTCCATTTTCGATAGTTTTCGGTCTCCTGCTCCCAAACTAGCTCTTGTGCCAGGAAGCCGCTAGTACTACGACATAGATGTATAGTATATACAAGTATGTGGCAAGTCTCATCAGGATTGAAAGAGGATGAGATGGGTAGCCAGGGCCCCCAATGTCATGGGGGTGTCAAAAAATTCCATTTTCGATAGTTTTCCGTCTCCTGCTCCCAAACTAGCTCTTGTGCCAGGAAGCCGCTAGTACTACGACATAGATGTATAGTATATACAAGTATGTGGCAAGTCTCATCAGGATTGAAAGAGGATGAGATGGGTAGCCAGGGCCCCCAATGTCATGTGGGTGTCAAAAATTCCATTTTTGATAGTTTTCCGTCTCCTGCTCCCAAACTAGCTCTTGTGCCAGGAAGCCGCTAGTACTACGACATAGACGTATAGTATATACAAGTATGTGGCAAGTCTCATCAGGATTGAAAGAGGATGAGATGGGTAGCCAGGGCCCCCAATGTCATGAGGGGTGTCAAAAAATTCCATTTTCGATAGTTTTCGGTCTCCTGCTCCCAAACTAGCTCTTGTGCCAGGAAGCAGCTGTACTACGACATAGATGTATAGTATATACAAGTATGTGGCAAGTCTCATCAGGATTGAAAGAGGATGAGATGGGTAGCCAGGGCCCCCAATGTCATGGGGGTGTCAAAAATTCCATTTTCGAGAGTTTTCGGTTTCCTGCTCCCAAATTAGCTCTTGTGCCAGGAAGCCGCTAGTATTACGACATAGATGTATAGAATATACAAGTATGTGGCAAGTCTCATCAGGATTGAAAGAGGATGAGATGGGTAGCCAGACCCCCCACTATGTCAGAGGGGGGTGCAAAAAAAATATTTTCGATATTTTTCGGTATCTTGCTCCCAAACTAGCTCTTGTGCCAGAAAGCCGCTTATACTGCAATAAAGGTATATGATATATGAATGTATGTGTCAAGTCTCATTAGGATTGAAAGAGGATGAGGAGGGAAGCCAGGCCCCCCAACGCCTCTAGGGTCATATTTTCCTGTACAGAATTGGCTATTTTCGACACTTCTAGGTCTACTGCTCCGAAACTAGCTCTTGTGCCAGCAAGCCGCTAGTACTGTGATAAATGTATATGTCATATACAAGTATGTGGCAAGTCTCATCAGGATTGAAAGAGGATGAGATGGGTAGCCCGGGCTCCCAATGTCATGGGGGGTGTCAAAAATTCCATTTTCGAGAGTTTTTGGTTTCCTGCTCCAAAACTAGCTCTTGTGCCAGGAAGCCGCTAGTACTACGACATTGATGTATAGTATATACAAGTATGTGGCAAGTCTCATCAGGATTAAAAGAGGATGAGATGGGTAGCCAGGGCCCCCAATGTCATGGGGGTGTCAAAAAATTCCATTTTCGATAGTTTTCGGTCTCCTGCTCCCAAACTAGCTCTTGTGCCAGGAAGCAGCTAGTACTACGACATAGATGTATAGTATATACAAGTATGTGGCAAGTCTCATCAGGATTGAAAGAGGATGAGATGGGTAGCCAGGGCCCCAAATGTCATGGGGGTGTCAAAAATTCCATTTTCGAGAGTTTTCGGTTTCCTGCTCCCAAACTAGCTCTTGTGCCAGGAAGCCGCTAGTACTACGACATAGATGTATAGTATATACAAGTATGTGGCAAGTCTCATCAGGATTGAAAGAGGATGAGATGGGTAGCCAGGGCCCCAAATGTCATGGGGGGTTTCAAAAAATTCCATTTTCGATAGTTTTCGGTCTCCTGCTCCCAAACTAGCTCTTGTGCCAGGAAGCCGCTAGTACTACGACATAGATGTATAGTATATACAAGTATGTGGCAAGTCTCATCAGGATTGAAAGAGGATGAGATGGGTAGCCAGGGCCCCCAATGTCATGGGGGTGTCAAAAAATTCCATTTTTTTGGTCTCCTGCTCCCAAACTAGCTCTTGTGCCAGGAAGCAGCTAGTACTACGACATAGATGTATAGTATATACAAGTATGTGGCAAGTCTCATCAGGATTGAAAGAGGATGAGATGGGTAGCCAGGGCCCCCAATGTCATCTGGGGTGTCAAAAATTCCATTTTCGAGAGTTTTCGGTTTCCTGCTCCCAAACTAGCTCTTGTGCCAGGAAGGCGCTAGTACTACGATATAGATGTATAGTATATACAAGTATGTGGCAAGTCTCATCAGGATTGAAAGAGGATGAAATGGGTAGCCAGACCCCCCACTATGTCAGAGGGGGGTGCAAACAAAAATATTTTCGATATTTCTCTTTATCTTGCTCCCAAACTAGCTCTTGTGCCAGAAAGCCGCTTATACTGCAATAAAGGTATATGATATATGAATGTATGTGTCAAGTCTCATTAGGATTGAAAGAGGATGAGGAGGGTAGCCAGGCCCCCCAACGGCTCTAGGGTCATATTTTCCTGTACAGAATTGGCTATTTTCGACACTTCTAGGTCTACTGCTCCGAAACTGGCTCTCGTGCCAGGAAGCCGCTAGTACTGTGATCAATGTATATGTTATATAAAAGTATGTGGCAAGTCTCATCAGGATTGAAAGAGGATGAGATGGGTAGCCAGGGCCCCCAATATCATGGGGGGTGTCAAAAAATTCCATTTTCGATAGTTTTCGGTCTCCTGCTCCCAAACTAGCTCTTGTGCCAGGAAGCCGCTAGTACTACGACATAGATGTATAGTATATAAAAGTATGTGGCAAGTCTCATCAGGATTGAAAGAGGATGAGATGGGTAGCCAGGGCCCCCAATGTCATGGGGGTGTCAAAAAATTCCATTTTCGATAGTTTTCGGTCTCCTGCTCCCAAACTAGCTCTTGTGCCAGGAAGCCGCTAGTACTACGACATAGATGTATAGTATATACAAGTATGTGGCAAGTCTCATCAGGATTGAAAGAGGATGAGATGGGTAGCCAGGGCCCCCAATGTCATGGGGGTGTCAAAAAATTCCATTTTCGATAGTTTTCCGTCTCCTGCTCCCAAACTAGCTCTTGTGCCAGGAAGCCGCTAGTACTACGACATAGATGTATAGTATATACAAGTATGTGGCAAGTCTCATCAGGATTGAAAGAGGATGAGATGGGTAGCCAGGGCCCCCAATGTCATGGGGGTGTCAAAAAATTCCATTTTCGATAGTTTTCCGTCTCCTGCTCCCAAACTAGCTCTTGTGCCAGGAAGCCGCTAGTACTACGACATAGATGTATAGTATATACAAGTATGTGGCAAGTCTCATCAGGATTGAAAGAGGAGGAGATGGGTAGCCAGGGCCCCCAATGTCATGTGGGTGTCAAAAATTCCATTTTTGATAGTTTTCCGTCTCCTGCTCCCAAACTAGCTCTTGTGCCAGGAAGCCGCTAGTACTACGACATAGACGTATAGTATATACAAGTATGTGGCAAGTCTCATCAGGATTGAAAGAGGATGAGATGGGTAGCCAGGGCCCCCAATGTCATGAGGGGTGTCAAAAAATTCCATTTTCGATAGTTTTCGGTCTCCTGCTCCCAAACTAGCTCTTGTGCCAGGAAGCAGCTGTACTACGACATAGATGTATAGTATATACAAGTATGTGGCAAGTCTCATCAGGATTGAAAGAGGATGAGATGGGTAGCCAGGGCCCCCAATGTCATGGGGGTGTCAAAAATTCCATTTTCGAGAGTTTTCGGTTTCCTGCTCCCAAATTAGCTCTTGTGCCAGGAAGCCGCTAGTATTACGACATAGATGTATAGAATATACAAGTATGTGGCAAGTCTCATCAGGATTGAAAGAGGATGAGATGGGTAGCCAGACCCCCCACTATGTCAGAGGGGGGTGCAAAAAAAATATTTTCGATATTTTTCGGTATCTTGCTCCCAAACTAGCTCTTGTGCCAGAAAGCCGCTTATACTGCAATAAAGGTATATGATATATGAATGTATGTGTCAAGTCTCATTAGGATTGAAAGAGGATGAGGAGGGAAGCCAGGCCCCCCAACGCCTCTAGGGTCATATTTTCCTGTACAGAATTGGCTATTTTCGACACTTCTAGGTCTACTGCTCCGAAACTAGCTCTTGTGCCAGCAAGCCGCTAGTACTGTGATAAATGTATATGTCATATACAAGTATGTGGCAAGTCTCATCAGGATTGAAAGAGGATGAGATGGGTAGCCCGGGCTCCCAATGTCATGGGGGGTGTCAAAAATTCCATTTTCGAGAGTTTTTGGTTTCCTGCTCCAAAACTAGCTCTTGTGCCAGGAAGCCGCTAGTACTACGACATAGATGTATAGTATATACAAGTATGTGGCAAGTCTCATCAGGATTGAAAGAGGATGAGATGGGTAGCCAGGGCCCCCAATGTCATGGGGGTGTCAAAAAATTCCATTTTCGATAGTTTTCGGTCTCCTGCTCCCAAACTAGCTCTTGTGCCAGGAAGCAGCTAGTACTACGACATAGATGTATAGTATATACAAGTATGTGGCAAGTCTCATCAGGATTGAAAGAGGATGAGATGGGTAGCCAGGGCCCCAAATGTCATGGGGGTGTCAAAAATTCCATTTTCGAGAGTTTTCGGTTTCCTGCTCCCAAACTAGCTCTTGTGCCAGGAAGCCGCTAGTACTACGACATAGATGTATAGTATATACAAGTATGTGGCAAGTCTCATCAGGATTGAAAGAGGATGAGATGGGTAGCCAGGGCCCCAAATGTCATGGGGGGTTTCAAAAAATTCCATTTTCGATAGTTTTCGGTCTCCTGCTCCCAAACTAGCTCTTGTGCCAGGAAGCCGCTAGTACTACGACATAGATGTATAGTATATACAAGTATGTGGCAAGTCTCATCAGGATTGAAAGAGGATGAGATGGGTAGCCAGGGCCCCCAATGTCATGGGGGTGTCAAAAAATTCCATTTTCGATAGTTTTCGGTCTCCTGCTCCCAAACTAGCTCTTGTGCCAGGAAGCCGCTAGTACTACGACATAGATGTATAGTGTATACAAGTATGTGGCAAGTCTCATCAGGATTGAAAGAGGATGAGATGGGTAGCTAGGGCCCCCAATGTCATGGGGGTGTCAAAAAATTCCATTTTCGATAGTTTTCCGTCTCCTGCTCCCAAACTAGCTCTTGTGCCAGGAAGCCGCTAGTACTACGACATAGATGTATAGTATATACAAGTATGTGGCAAGTCTCATCAGGATTGAAAGAGGATGAGATGGGTAGCCAGGGCCCCCAATGTCATGTGGGTGTCAAAAATTCCATTTTGATAGTTTTCCGTCTCCTGCTCCCAAACTAGCTCTTGTGCCAGGAAGCCGCTAGTACTACGACATAGACGTATAGTATATACAAGTATGTGGCAAGTCTCATCAGGATTGAAAGAGGATGAGATGGGTAGCCAGGGCCCCCAATGTCATGGGGGGTGTCAAAAAATTCCATTTTCGATAGTTTTCGGTCTCCTGCTCCCAAACTAGCTCTTGTGCCAGGAAGCAGCTGTACTACGACATAGATGTATAGTATATACAAGTATGTGGCAAGTCTCATCAGGATTGAAAGAGGATGAGATGGGTAGCCAGGGCCCCCAATGTCATGGGGGGTGTCAAAAATTCCATTTTCGAGAGTTTTCGGTTTCCTGCTCCCAAATTAGCTCTTGTGCCAGGAAGCCGCTAGTATTACGACATAGATGTATAGAATATACAAGTATGTGGCAAGTCTCATCAGGATTGAAAGAGGATGAGATGGGTAGCCAGACCCCCCACTATGTCAGAGGGGGGTGCAAAAAAAATATTTTCGATATTTTTCGGTATCTTGCTCCCAAACTAGCTCTTGTGCCAGAAAGCCGCTTATACTGCAATAAAGGTATATGATATATGAATGTATGTGTCAAGTCTCATTAGGATTGAAAGAGGATGAGGAGGGAAGCCAGGCCCCCCAACGCCTCTAGGGTCATATTTTCCTGTACAGAATTGGCTATTTTCGACACTTCTAGGTCTACTGCTCCGAAACTAGCTCTTGTGCCAGCAAGCCGCTAGTACTGTGATAAATGTATATGTCATATACAAGTATGTGGCAAGTCTCATCAGGATTGAAAGAGGATGAGATGGGTAGCCCGGGCTCCCAATGTCATGGGGGGTGTCAAAAATTCCATTTTCGAGAGTTTTTGGTTTCCTGCTCCAAAACTAGCTCTTGTGCCAGGAAGCCGCTAGTACTACGACATAGATGTATAGTATATACAAGTATGTGGCAAGTCTCATCAGGATTGAAAGAGGATGAGATGGGTAGCCAGGGCCCCCAATGTCATGGGGGTGTCAAAAAATTCCATTTTCGATAGTTTTCGGTCTCCTGCTCCCAAACTAGCTCTTGTGCCAGGAAGCAGCTAGTACTACGACATAGATGTATAGTATATACAAGTATGTGGCAAGTCTCATCAGGATTGAAAGAGGATGAGATGGGTAGCCAGGGCCCCCAATGTCATGGGGGTGTCAAAAATTCCATTTTCGAGAGTTTTCGGTTTCCTGCTCCCAAACTAGCTCTTGTGCCAGGAAGCCGCTAGTACTACGACATAGATGTATAGTATATACAAGTATGTGGCAAGTCTCATCAGGATTGAAAGAGGATGAGATGGGTAGCCAGGGCCCCAAATGTCATGGGGGGTTTCAAAAAATTCCATTTTCGATAGTTTTCGGTCTCCTGCTCCCAAACTAGCTCTTGTGCCAGGAAGCCGCTAGTACTACGACATAGATGTATAGTATATACAAGTATGTGGCAAGTCTCATCAGGATTGAAAGAGGATGAGATGGGTAGCCAGGGCCCCCAATGTCATGGGGGTGTCAAAAAATTCCATTTTCGAGAGTTTTCGGTTTCCTGCTCCCAAACTAGCCCTTGTGCCAGGAAGCCGCTAGTGCTACGACATAGATGTATAGTACACTCCCGGTAAAAAAATAACAACATATTCCGCGTTTCTCCGCAACCATGGCAAACGCGAAATTTTTATTTCTCGGAGAAACACCGCGAAATAAGCCAGGTAGACGAAATCGTCTGCGCGAAATTTCGCGGTGTTTCTCGGTGAAATTTCTCGGTGTTTCTCCGAGAAAGGTTATTACCTGGATTTATCGATAAAACTCTTTTTCTCCGAGTTTCTCGGAGGAATTTAAAAGACAAATGCATGTTTATAATTTTTGAATAAATATAAAACAATAAATTAAAAATTAATAAGTATTTTCAAGTATGAAACTTGCAGATGTTACGTATTTGTTTAGATGGCTTATAATCCACATAAATATATTCTTGATTACATTAAAATTTATGATGACCTTTGTCACTTGTGTTGCTTTTCACATCATCCATGATTATTCGATCTTTGAACAGAAGAATGGAAGCGAAAAAAATCATTTAAAATTCAAGGGCGTCATTAAAAATTCGCGCCTTGAGAATTGTCCTTTTCGACAAAGAATAAAATTACCACACTTCCAGTGACTATGTGGATAATCAGAATCATTTTCATTGAATGAATAAATAAGTTTAATGACATTTGATCAAAGGTATTTAATTATGTACAATAGCAATGATTTAACAGGCGGTTTACTTTAATTATGTCAGGATAAACACAAGTCATCAAAATAACATGAATATACCGGTTGGAGATCGAAATCGCAACTTTTTTTTTTCGAAGCGAACGCACTATCTATACATGTGAAACCATCGCGGCCTGTCTTATTAAATGTTCCGACCTTACTTGTCCGCCAGCATTTCTTGGTAAGCTGTTAACGTAACCGTTATCAAATATTCAGATTATGGTTCCATATAAATCGCAAATAATTTGAGCATTCTCACATGTACATGTATATATACTTGTATGTTTTAGATCGAGACTACATGTAGTAGGAAAGAATTTGCATCAAAAGTTATTCTCCATGAACAACCACAAAGCCGTTTACATCATGAACTTATGGGATCGCCTAAATTGATGCCCTTTCACCCGTAATATTGCATGGTATTAACATACATAAATGGTAAACAAAATTTACAGAAATCACTGTTGACTGATTTGGCCAAGTGGTAGAATTTGCAGCATTACCAGGAAGTGTGTTTCGGCATACACAGTCATGTTCTTGTGTCACATTCTCTAATGAACGCGAAGCTGACACTGCTACTTCACATAATAAGGAAGCTGTCTGCCGTAAAGTGAAATAAAAAGTCAAGCAAATAAAAATGCCGACCGTGCAGCCAACACTGTCATATGACTTACTCCCAATTGACGGCTAAATACATCACGTAGATATGAATGTACATGTCTATACATTGCTATTCACGCACATGCATTTGCATCATTAAAATCATTCTTGTTCAAACATTTTACATCAGGAAAACATTTCATGGAAAATGTGTATCCCATCAAAAGCAAAACTCGGGTATGCAGGGGTATATCTATTTTTTTTTATCTTTTGCTCCAAAACATAAGATTGTGGGTACTAGTTTGAACCGCCTCGTTGAGGCGGTTATAACGTGTACCCACAATCTATGTTTTGAGCATGAATAAGAAAAAGCAAACATTTTCTACTGAAAATTTTCTTTTTTTTTTTCATCTTTAAACATCTCTGTATATTACATGGGCATGTTTTCGTAATTTTAAAGTTACGGTATATGAAATTATTTCTTTAAAACATCATCGACACAAAAGGCAGCAACGCTTTCGGAAGGAGAGATCGGAAAACCTCATAAATACATTTACATGTTTGTTATTCCTTAAGCAGAATTGCGGTTTGTATGGAATATTGTAAATGTACATGTATATACAGTCGAGAAATTTTAATGGTCTTAAATTTTTATTTCGCTCCCTCTTTAAATCTGATTGATATTATTAGATGAAAAATGCATTATGTGCAACAAATACATGTACTTTTGTATAGGATATGTCACACAGTGCATCAAAGTAAGTGGCTGAAATATACAAACTTTTCTTTACATGTACATGAATTTGGGACAATGTCGGTTATGATAGTATTTTCTTTTATTTTTCTTTTACGTATGCACCATTATTTTGTCGTCATTTGTGTTACGACATCGAGATATAAATGTGGATGCATCTAACATACAAAACATACATACTCAAGTATCTGCAGTTCATAGCGTGTCGGATGCTGTTTCGGTAGTTTTTGTAAGTGAAGGGTTTACAAATACGAATGTTGTGTAGCCCATTTCGAACGTCAGGACATCCCAAACTTGTACAGTACCTTAAAGCGACGAAAACCTACCGACATAACCGTGGCTGAGGACAAGGACGTTAGTAACAGCAATATTGCGCAGTGATTTTTCTATTCATGCACATGCATATTAAAGTTTGTATACGTAGACGGTCCCGGTAATTTTTAAAACTGACACCAAAATATAAGGTCATGTATTTGTTTTCGTGTAAAATGAGTGTATCCGTTCCTGCCTTCTACGCAAACATTAATAAAGGTTAAGTTTTAATGTGATTTAAAGTGTAAATTTGATGTAATATATCCATACGCCAGTTGAGCTGTGTGCTAGTCGAGCTGCACATGTTTTGCGGAAACGATCAGGATGTGCGATTTTTGGAACAAGTGCACTTATTAGATCAAATACGGTGAAAAATTCATATCTATACATCTTGATCATGTAACAGGATAGCTTCCCTTGGAAATATGCAAATTTCAAACTCGAGACTTTGTGAATCGAGTAAGTGTTAGGTATATAGCGCAGTAAAGCACCCTTGGTGGATGAGCATGCTTTTCCATCGACGGGGTTTGCTGTGGCTTGGCTCGGCTGTACGTTACATGTAACGTACAGCCACGTTACATGTAACGTACAGCCGAGCCAAGCCACAGCGTACAGAAATATCAGATTAAAGAAGTAGGGGGATTGTACTAGCCGAGTAGTGAAAACAAAGGCGCTGATCAGCTGTGCAGATACTGTACAGTTGATCTGCGCCTTTATTATCGCATGAGTGTAAGTCCAGCGTTCTCATGACGCGGCTCATATAAAAGTGGGGTATACATTTCATGGACATGTTATCATGATGTGTGTAAATATGTTGAGGAATACCTCATACAATGTATATGGGTTTAAAGCACATGAACATGTAAATGCGTTTGTTAATTTACTCGATTAATATCAATTAATTTATCAATTATCAGTAATTGATAAATTGTCTTTACTTGTCATTTTTCACCATGTATCATTCACTTCCTTTGCACTTGACATTTCGGACCGCACCTTGTAAAAACAACATGCCGCCAACACAAAATGTTCATGGCGGAGTTGTCGTTATGCATGGCAATAGGTTTTGCGTTTATGCATTTAGCAAGAAAAACAGATGCTTAAAAAAAGAAAAGTGTATAAATTGTTTTCTCGTTATCCGCCTTATTCTTATGTGAAGATTTGGTCATAAATTTGGTATGAAAAAAGTGTTTATGCGAACAGTGCCCCTGATAAACGAGTGATTTAGAGGTATTGACAAAACTTTGTGCTAGTTAAATACTGTGTATCCTTATCATCGAGGATGTTGTAATACATATTCATATAGGAGTTAGAAGATCACTGCAGGGTAATCGGGTCAATAAATTTTTACAAAAATAGCTTGCTCCATAAGCTGACAATGTGCTGAAATTATGCCATGTCATTCTACATGCACGGTTCCATAGCATGACATACAACCAGAACCAGAAAACATTAATTTCAGTACAATATGAATTCAAGAATGCGCAAAATGGCTACTTATTATACTCGTACATGTTTATGGCCTATTGCTTTTATGTTTCCTAGCTCAAACAAATGAAACTACTTGGATAAAGACATAATTGAGATGAAACAAAGTACTTCTTAATTTGTATGTCAAATGCGAGTCAAGTCATGCCTGACCAACCGTAACGGAAACTAGTGAAGAAGATTGTGGAATGTTTGCTCAGTAATTAATGTGCCTCATTAAAACGTGTCAAACTGTTAGAGGTGCCATATACAAAAACACTTATAAATACTGATCAGTTAAAGGACTAAAACTTCTTTAATTATTAAAAATATGGTAAAATCGATTTTCACAATCGTGCACAATCGTGCACAATATTTCTCCGAGAAACACCGCGAACAGGTAAATCTGGACTTACCTGTTTTCACCGGTTAATACCTGCGGTCGCGGTGAAATTTCTCGGTGTTTCTCCGAGAAATCGAACTGAACGAAACGCGAAATATCTTAATGAAAAGAGAAATTTAGCGTTCTTTCTCCGAGAAAAATAGCTTAGGGTCCTCCGAGAAAAGAGGAATATGTTGTTGATTTTTTACCGGGACTGTATATACAAGTATGTGGCAAGTCTCATCAGGATTGAAAGAGGATGAGATGGGTAGCCAGGGCCCCAAATGTCATGGGGGGTGTCAAAAAATTCCATTTTCGATAGTTTTCGGTCTCCTGCTCCCAAACTAGCTCTTGTGCCAGGAAGCCGCTAGTACTACGACATAGATGTATAGTATATAAAAGTATGTGGCAAGTCTCATCAGGATTGAAAGAGGATGAGATGGGTAGCCAGGGCCCCCAATGTCATGGGGGTGTCAAAAAATTCCATTTTCGATAGTTTTCGGTCTCCTGCTCCCAAATTAGCTCTTGTGCCAGGAAGCCGCTAGTACTACGACATAGATGTATAGTATATACAAGTATGTGGCAAGTCTCATCAGGATTGAAAGAGGATGAGATGGGTAGCCAGGGCCCCCAATGTCATGGGGGGTGTCAAATAATTCCATTTTCGATAGTTTTTGGTCTCCTGCTCCCAAACTAGCTCTTGTGCCAGGAAGCAGCTAAAACTACGACATAGATGTATAGTATATACAAGTATGTGGCAAGTCTCATCAGGATTGAAAGAGGATGAGATGGGTAGCCAGGGCCCCCAATGTCATCTGGGGTGTCAAAAATTCCATTTTCGAGAGTTTTCGGTTTCCTGCTCCCAAACTAGCTCTTGTGCCAGGAAGGCGCTAGTACTACGATATAGATGTATAGTATATACAAGTATGTGGCAAGTCTCATCAGGATTGAAAGAGGATGAAATGGGTAGCCAGACCCCCCACTATGTCAGAGGGGGGTGCAAACAAAAATATTTTCGATATTTCTCTTTATCTTACTCCCAAACTAGCTCTTGTGCCAGAAAGCCGCTTATACTGCAATAAAGGTATATGATATATGAATGTATGTGTCAAGTCTCATTAGGATTGAAAGAGGATGAGGAGGGTAGCCAGGCCCCCCAACGGCTCTAGGGTCATATTTTCCTGTACAGAATTGGCTATTTTCGACACTTCTAGGTCTACTGCTCCGAAACTGGCTCTTGTGCCAGGAAGCCGCTAGTACTGTGATCAATGTATATGTTATATAAAAGTATGTGGCAAGTCTCATCAGGATTGAAAGAGGATGAGATGGGTAGCCAGGGCCCCCAATATCATGGGGGGTGTCAAAAAATTCCATTTTCGATAGTTTTCGGTCTCCTGCTCCCAAACTAGCTCTTGTGCCAGGAAGCCGCTAGTACTACGACATAGATGTAAAGTATATACAAGTATGTGGCAAGTCTCATCAGGATTGAAAGAGGATGAGATGGGTAGCCAGGGCCCCCAATGTCATGGGGGGTGTCAAAAATTCCATTTTCGAGAGTTTTCGGTTTCCTGCTCCCAAACTAGCTCTTGTGCCAGGAAGCCGCTAGTACTACGACATAGATGTATAGTATATACAAGTATGTGGCAAGTCTCATCAGGATTGAAAGAGGATGAGATGGGTAGCCAGACCCCCCACTATTTCAGAAGGGATGCAAAAAATTATTTTCGATCATTCTCGGTCTCTTGCTCCCAAACTAGCTCTTGTGCCAGGAAGCCGCTTATTCTGCAATAAAGGTATATGATATATGAATGTATGTGGCAAGTCTCATTAGGATTGAAAGAGGATGAGGAGGGTAGCCAGGCCCCCCAACGGCTCTAGGGTCATATTTTCCTGTACAGAATTGGCTATTTTCGACACTTCTAGGTCTACTGCTCCGAAACTAGCTCTTGTGCCAGGAAGCCGCTAGGACTGTGATCAATGTATATGTTATATAAAAGTATGTGGCAAGTCTCATCAGGATTGAAAGAGGATGAGATGGGTAGCCAGGGCCCCCAATATCATGGGGGGTGTCAAAAAATTCCATTTTCGATAGTTTTCGGTCTCCTGCTCCCAAACTAGCTCTTGTGCCAGGAAGCCGCTAGTACTACGACATAGATGTATAGTATATACAAGTATGTGGCAAGTCTCATCAGGATTGAAAGAGGATGAGATGGGTAGCCAGGGCCCCCAATATCATGGGGGTGTCAAAAAATTCCATTTTCGATAGTTTTCGGTCTCCTGCTCCCAAACTAGCTCTTGTGCCAGGAAGCCGCTAGTACTACGACATAGATGTATAGTATATATATATATAAGAGGATGAGATGGGTAGCCAGGGCCCCCAATATCATGGGGGTATGTCAAAAAATTCCATTTTCGATAGTTTTCGGTCTCCTGCTCCCAAACTAGCTCTTGTGCCAGGAAGCAGCTAGTACTACGACATAGATGTATAGTATATACAAGTATGTGGCAAGTCTCATCAGGATTGAAAGAGGATGAGATGGGTAGCCAGGGTCCCCAATGTCATGGGGGGTGTCAAAAATTCCATTTTCGAGAGTTTTCGGTTTCCTGCTCCCAAACTAGCTCTTGTGCCAGGAAGCCGCTAGTACTACGACATAGATGTATAGTATATACAAGTATTTGGCAAGTCTCATTAGGATTGAAAAAGGATTAGATGGATAGCCAGGGACGACAATGTCATGGGGGGTGTCAAAAATTCCATTTTCGAGAGTTTTCGGTTTCCTGCTCCCAAACTAGCACTTGTGCCAGGAAGCCGCTAGCACTACGAAATAGATTTATAGTAAATACAAGTATGTGGCAAGTCTCATCAGGATTGTAAGAGGATGAGATGGGTAGCCAGACCCCTAACTATGTCCTAGCGGCTTCCTGGCTCAATCCTGATGAGACTTGCCACATACTTGTATATACTATACATCTATGTCGTAGTACTAGCGGCTTCCTGGCACAAGAGCTAGTTTGGGAGCAGGAGACCGAAAACTATCGAAAATGGAATTTTTGACACACCATGACATTGGGGGCCCTGGCTACACATTTCATCCTCTTTCAATCCTGATGAGACTTGCCACATTTGTATATACTATACATCTATGTCGTAGTACTAGCGGCTTCCTGGCACAAGAGTTAGTTTGGGAGCAGGAGACCGAAAACTATCGAAAATGGAATTTTTTGACACCCCCATCTTTCAATCCTTATGAGACTTGCCACATACTTTTATATAACATATACATTGATCACAGTACTAGCGGCTTCCTGGCACAAGAGCTAGTTTCGGAGCAGTAGACCTAGAAGTGTCGAAAATAGCCAATTCTGTACAGGAAAATATGACCCTAGAGCCGTTGGGGGGCCTGGCTACCCTCCTCATCCTCTTTCAATCCTAATGAGACTTGCCACATACATTTATATATCATATACCTTTATTGCAGTATAAGCGGCTTCCTGGCGCAAGAGCTAGTTTGGGAGCAAGAGACCGAGAATGATCGAAACTAATTTTTTGCACCCCCCTCTGACATAGTGGGGGGTCGGGTTACCCATCTCATCCTCTTTCAATCCTGATGAGACTTGCCACATACTTGTATATACTATACATCTATGTCGTAGTACTAGCGGCTTCCTGGCACAAGAGCTAGTTTGGGAGCAGGAAACCGAAAACTATCGGAAATGGAATTTTTTGACACCCCCCATGATATTGGGGGCCCTGGCTACCCTCCTCATCCTCTTTCAATCCTGATGAGACTTGCCACATACTTTTATATAACATATACATTAATCACAGTACTAGCGGCTTCCTGGCACAAGAGCTAGTTTCGGAGCAGTAGACATAGAAGTGTCGAAAATAGCCAATTCTGTAAAGGAAAATATGACCATAGAGCCGTTGGGGGGCCTGGCTACCCTCCTCATCCTCTTTCAATCCTAATGAGACTTGCCACATACATTCATATATCATATACCTTTATTGCAGTATAAGCGGCTTCCTGACACAAGAGCTATTTTGGGAGCAAGAGACCGAGAATGATCGAAAATAATTTTTTGCACCCCCCTCTGACATAGTGGGGGGTCTGTAGTGGGGGGTCTGGCTACCCATCTCATCCTCTTTCAATCCTGATGAGACTTGCCACATACTTGTATATACTATCCATCTATGTCGTAGTACTAGCGGCTTCCTGGCACAAGAGCTAGTTTGGGAGCAGGAAACCGAAAACTCTCGAAAATGGAATTTTTGACACCCCCATGACATTGGGGACCCTGGCTACCCATCTCATCCTCTTTCAATCCTAATGAGACTTGCCACATACTTGTATATACTATACATCTATGTCGTAGTACTAGCGGCTTCCTGGCACAAGAGCTAGTTTGGGAGCAGGAGACCGAAAACTATCGAAAATGGAATTTTTTGACACCCCCCATGATATTGGGGGCCCTGGCTACCCATCTCATCTTCTTTCAATCCTGATGAGACTTGCCACATACTTTTATATAACATATACATTTATCACAGTACTAGCGGCTTCCTGGCACAAGAGCTAGTTTCGGAGCAGTAGACCTAGAAGTGTGGAAAATAGCCAATTCTGTACAGGAAAATATGACCCTAGAGCCGTTGGGGGGCCTGGCTACCCTCCTCATCCTCTTTCAATCCTAATGAGACTTGCCACATACATTTATATATCATATACCTTTATTGCAGTATAAGCGGCTTCCTGGCACAAGAGCTAGTTTGGGAGCAAGAGACCGAGAAAGATCGAAAATAATTTTTTTGCACCCCCCTCTGACATAGTGGGGGGTCTGGCTACCCATCTCATCCTCTTTCAATCCTAATGAGACTTGCCACATACTTGTATGTACTATACATCTATGTCGTAGTACTAGCGGCTTCCTGGCACAAGAGCTAGTTTGGGAGCAGGAAACCGAAAACTCTCGAAAATGGAATTTTTGACACCCCCCATGACATTGGGGACCCTGGCTACCCATCTCATCCTCTTTCAATCCTGATGAGACTTGTCACATACTTGTATATACTATACATCTATGTCGTAGTACTAGCGGCTTCCTGGCACAAGAGCTAGTTTGGGAGCAGGAGACCGAAAACTATCGAAAATGGATTTTTTTGACACCCCCCATGATATTGGGGGCCCTGGCTACCCATCTCATCCTCTTTCAATCCTGATGAGACTTGCCACATACTTTTATATAACATATACATTTATCACAGTACTAGCGGCTTCCTGGCACAAGAGCTAGTTTCGGAGCAGTAGACCTAGAAGTGTGGAAAATAGCCAATTCTGTACAGGAAAATATGACCCTAGAGCCGTTGGGGGGCCTGGCTACCCTCCTCATCCTCTTTCAATCCTAATGAGACTTGCCACATACATTTATATATCATATACCTTTATTGCAGTATAAGCGGCTTCCTGGCACAAGAGCTAGTTTGGGAGCAAGAGACCGAGAAAGATCGAAAATAATTTTTTTGCACCCCCCTCTGACATAGTGGGGGGTCTGGCTACCCATCTCATCCTCTTTCAATCCTAATGAGACTTGCCACATACTTGTATGTACTATACATCTATGTCGTAGTACTAGCGGCTTCCTGGCACAAGAGCTAGTTTGGGAGCAGGAAACCGAAAACTCTCGAAAATGGAATTTTTGACACCCCCCATGACATTGGGGACCCTGGCTACCCATCTCATCCTCTTTCAATCCTGATGAGACTTGCCACATACTTGTATATACTATACATCTATGTCGTAGTACTAGCGGCTTCCTGGCACAAGAGCTAGTTTGGGAGCAGGAGACCGAAAACTATCGAAAATGGAATTTTTTGACACCCCCCATGATATTGGGGGCCCTGGCTACCCATCTCATCCTCTTTCAATCCTGATGAGACTTGCCACATACTTTTATATAACATATACATTTATCACAGTACTAGCGGCTTCCTGGCACAAGAGCTAGTTTCGGAGCAGTAGACCTAGAAGTGTCGAAAATAGCCAATTCTGTACAGGAAAATATGACCCTAGAGCCGTTGGGGGGCCTGGCTACCCTCCTCATCCTCTTTCAATCCTAATGAGACTTGCCACATACATTCATATATCATATACCTTTATTGCAGTATAAGCGGCTTCCTTGCACAAGAGCTAGTTTGGGAGCAAGAGACCGAGAAAGATCGAAAATAATTTTTTTGCACCCCCCTCTGACATAGTGGGGGGTCTGGCTACCCATCTCATCCTCTTTCAATCCTAATGAGACTTGCCACATACTTGTATGTACTATACATCTATGTCGTAGTACTAGCGGCTTCCTGGCACAAGAGCTAGTTTGGGAGCAGGAAACCGAAAACTCTCGAAAATGGAATTTTTGACACCCCCCATGACATTGGGGACCCTGGCTACCCATCTCATCCTCTTTCAGTCCTGATGAGACTTGCCACATACTTGTATATACTATACATCTATGTCGTAGTACTAGCGGCTTCCTGGCACAAGAGCTAGTTTGGGAGCAGGAGACCGAAAACTATCGAAAATGGAATTTTTTGACACCCCCCATGATATTGGGGGCCCTGGCTACCCATCTCATCCTCTTTCAATCCTGATGAGACTTGCCACATACTTTTATATAACATATACATTTATCACAGTACTAGCGGCTTCCTGGCACAAGAGCTAGTTTCGGAGCAGTAGACCTAGAAGTGTGGAAAATAGCCAATTCTGTACAGGAAAATATGACCCTAGAGCCGTTGGGGGGCCTGGCTACCCTCCTCATCCTCTTTCAATCCTAATGAGACTTGCCACATACATTTATATATCATATACCTTTATTGCAGTATAAGCGGCTTCCTTGCACAAGAGCTAGTTTGGGAGCAAGAGACCGAGAAAGATCGAAAATAATTTTTTTGCACCCCCCTCTGACATAGTGGGGGGTCTGGCTACCCATCTCATCCTCTTTCAATCCTAATGAGACTTGCCACATACTTGTATGTACTATACATCTATGTCGTAGTACTAGCGGCTTCCTGGCACAAGAGCTAGTTTGGGAGCAGGAAACCGAAAACTCTCGAAAATGGAATTTTTGACACCCCCCATGACATTGGGGACCCTGGCTACCCATCTCATCCTCTTTCAATCCTGATGAGACTTGCCACATACTTGTATATACTATACATCTATGTCGTAGTACTAGCGGCTTCCTGGCACAAGAGCTAGTTTGGGAGCAGGAGACCGAAAACTATCGAAAATGGAATTTTTTGACACCCACCATGATATTGGGGGCCCTGGCTACCCATCTCATCCTCTTTCAATCCTGATGAGACTTGCCACATACTTTTATATAACATATACATTTATCACAGACTAGCGGCTTCCTGGCACAAGAGCTAGTTTCGGAGCAGTAGACCTAGAAGTGTGGAAAATAGCCAATTCTGTACAGGAAAATATGACCCTAGAGCCGTTGGGGGGCCTGGCTACCCTCCTCATCCTCTTTCAATCCTAATGAGACTTGCCACATACATTTATATATCATATACCTTTATTGCAGTATAAGCGGCTTCCTTGCACAAGAGCTAGTTTGGGAGCAAGAGACCGAGAAAGATCGAAAATAATTTTTTTGCACCCCCCTCTGACATAGTGGGGGGTCTGGCTACCCATCTCATCCTCTTTCAATCCTAATGAGACTTGCCACATACTTGTATGTACTATACATCTATGTCGTAGTACTAGCGGCTTCCTGGCACAAGAGCTAGTTTGGGAGCAGGAAACCGAAAACTCTCGAAAATGGAATTTTTGACACCCCCCATGACATTGGGGACCCTGGCTACCCATCTCATCCTCTTTCAATCCTGATGAGACTTGCCACATACTTGTATATACTATACATCTATGTCGTAGTACTAGCGGCTTCCTGGCACAAGAGCTAGTTTGGGAGCAGGAGACCGAAAACTATCGAAAATGGAATTTTTTGACACCCCCCATGATATTGGGGGCCCTGGCTACCCATCTCATCCTCTTTCAATCCTGATGAGACTTGCCACATACTTTTATATAACATATACATTTATCACAGTACTAGCGGCTTCCTGGCACAAGAGCTAGTTTCGGAGCAGTAGACCTAGAAGTGTGGAAAATAGCCAATTCTGTACAGGAAAATATGACCCTAGAGCCGTTGGGGGGCCTGGCTACCCTCCTCATCCTCTTTCAATCCTAATGAGACTTGCCACATACATTTATATATCATATACCTTTATTGCAGTATAAGCGGCTTCCTTGCACAAGAGCTAGTTTGGGAGCAAGAGACCGAGAAAGATCGAAAATAATTTTTTTGCACCCCCCTCTGACATAGTGGGGGGTCTGGCTACCCATCTCATCCTCTTTCAATCCTAATGAGACTTGCCACATACTTGTATGTACTATACATCTATGTCGTAGTACTAGCGGCTTTCTGGCACAAGAGCTAGTTTGGGAGCAGGAAACCGAAAACTCTCGAAAATGGAATTTTTGACACCCCCCATGACATTGGGGACCCTGGCTACCCATCTCATCCTCTTTCAATCCTGATGAGACTTGCCACATACTTGTATATACTATACATCTATGTCGTAGTACTAGCGGCTTCCTGGCACAAGAGCTAGTTTGGGAGCAGGAGACCGAAAACTATCGAAAATGGAATTTTTTGACACCCCCCATGATATTGGGGGCCCTGGCTACCCATCTCATCCTCTTTCAATCCTGATGAGACTTGCCACATACTTTTATATAACATATACATTTATCACAGTACTAGCGGCTTCCTGGCACAAGAGCTAGTTTCGGAGCAGTAGACCTAGAAGTGTCGAAAATAGCCAATTCTGTACAGGAAAATATGACCCTAGAGCCGTTGGGGGGCCTGGCTACCCTCCTCATCCTCTTTCAATCCTAATGAGACTTGCCACATACATTTATATATCATATACCTTTATTGCAGTATAAGCGGCTTCCTTGCACAAGAGCTAGTTTGGGAGCAAGAGACCGAGAAAGATCGAAAATAATTTTTTTGCACCCCCCTCTGACATAGTGGGGGGTCTGGCTACCCATCTCATCCTCTTTCAATCCTAATGAGACTTGCCACATACTTGTATGTACTATACATCTATGTCGTAGTACTAGCGGCTTCCTGGCACAAGAGCTAGTTTGGGAGCAGGAAACCGAAAACTCTCGAAAATGGAATTTTTGACACCCCCCATGACATTGGGGACCCTGGCTACCCATCTCATCCTCTTTCAATCCTGATGAGACTTGCCACATACTTGTATATACTATACATCTATGTCGTAGTACTAGCGGCTTCCTGGCACAAGAGCTAGTTTGGGAGCAGGAGACCGAAAACTATCGAAAATGGAATTTTTTGACACCCCCCATGATATTGGGGGCCCTGGCTACCCATCTCATCCTCTTTCAATCCTGATGAGACTTGCCACATACTTTTATATAACATATACATTTATCACAGTACTAGCGGCTTCCTGGCACAAGAGCTAGTTTCGGAGCAGTAGACCTAGAAGTGTGGAAAATAGCCAATTCTGTACAGGAAAATATGACCCTAGAGCCGTTGGGGGGCCTGGCTACCCTCCTCATCCTCTTTCAATCCTAATGAGACTTGCCACATACATTTATATATCATATACCTTTATTGCAGTATAAGCGGCTTCCTTGCACAAGAGCTAGTTTGGGAGCAAGAGACCGAGAAAGATCGAAAATAATTTTTTTGCACCCCCCTCTGACATAGTGGGGGGTCTGGCTACCCATCTCATCCTCTTTCAATCCTAATGAGACTTGCCACATACTTGTATGTACTATACATCTATGTCGTAGTACTAGCGGCTTCCTGGCACAAGAGCTAGTTTGGGAGCAGGAAACCGAAAACTCTCGAAAATGGAATTTTTGACACCCCCCATGACATTGGGGACCCTGGCTACCCATCTCATCCTCTTTCAATCCTGATGAGACTTGCCACATACTTGTATATACTATACATCTATGTCGTAGTACTAGCGGCTTCCTGGCACAAGAGCTAGTTTGGGAGCAGGAGACCGAAAACTATCGAAAATGGAATTTTTTGACACCCCCCATGATATTGGGGGCCCTGGCTACCCATCTCATCCTCTTTCAATCCTGATGAGACTTGCCACATACTTTTATATAACATATACATTTATCACAGTACTAGCGGCTTCCTGGCACAAGAGCTAGTTTCGGAGCAGTAGACCTAGAAGTGTCGAAAATAGCCAATTCTGTACAGGAAAATATGACCCTAGAGCCGTTGGGGGGCCTGGCTACCCTCCTCATCCTCTTTCAATCCTAATGAGACTTGCCACATACATTTATATATCATATACCTTTATTGCAGTATAAGCGGCTTCCTTGCACAAGAGCTAGTTTGGGAGCAAGAGACCGAGAAAGATCGAAAATAATTTTTTTGCACCCCCCTCTGACATAGTGGGGGGTCTGGCTACCCATCTCATCCTCTTTCAATCCTAATGAGACTTGCCACATACTTGTATGTACTATACATCTATGTCGTAGTACTAGCGGCTTCCTGGCACAAGAGCTAGTTTGGGAGCAGGAAACCGAAAACTCTCGAAAATGGAATTTTTGACACCCCCCATGACATTGGGGACCCTGGCTACCCATCTCATCCTCTTTCAATCCTGATGAGACTTGCCACATACTTGTATATACTATACATCTATGTCGTAGTACTAGCGGCTTCCTGGCACAAGAGCTAGTTTGGGAGCAGGAGACCGAAAACTATCGAAAATGGAATTTTTTGACACCCCCCATGATATTGGGGGCCCTGGCTACCCATCTCATCCTCTTTCAATCCTGATGAGACTTGCCACATACTTTTATATAACATATACATTTATCACAGTACTAGCGGCTTCCTGGCACAAGAGCTAGTTTCGGAGCAGTAGACCTAGAAGTGTGGAAAATAGCCAATTCTGTACAGGAAAATATGACCCTAGAGCCGTTGGGGGGCCTGGCTACCCTCCTCATCCTCTTTCAATCCTAATGAGACTTGCCACATACATTTATATATCATATACCTTTATTGCAGTATAAGCGGCTTCCTTGCACAAGAGCTAGTTTGGGAGCAAGAGACCGAGAAAGATCGAAAATAATTTTTTTGCACCCCCCTCTGACATAGTGGGGGGTCTGGCTACCCATCTCATCCTCTTTCAATCCTAATGAGACTTGCCACATACTTGTATGTACTATACATCTATGTCGTAGTACTAGCGGCTTCCTGGCACAAGAGCTAGTTTGGGAGCAGGAAACCGAAAACTCTCGAAAATGGAATTTTTGACACCCCCCATGACATTGGGGACCCTGGCTACCCATCTCATCCTCTTTCAATCCTGATGAGACTTGCCACATACTTGTATATACTATACATCTATGTCGTAGTACTAGCGGCTTCCTGGCACAAGAGCTAGTTTGGGAGCAGGAGACCGAAAACTATCGAAAATGGAATTTTTTGACACCCCCCATGATATTGGGGGCCCTGGCTACCCATCTCATCCTCTTTCAATCCTGATGAGACTTGCCACATACTTTTATATAACATATACATTTATCACAGTACTAGCGGCTTCCTGGCACAAGAGCTAGTTTCGGAGCAGTAGACCTAGAAGTGTGGAAAATAGCCAATTCTGTACAGGAAAATATGACCCTAGAGCCGTTGGGGGGCCTGGCTACCCTCCTCATCCTCTTTCAATCCTAATGAGACTTGCCACATACATTTATATATCATATACCTTTATTGCAGTATAAGCGGCTTCCTTGCACAAGAGCTAGTTTGGGAGCAAGAGACCGAGAAAGATCGAAAATAATTTTTTTGCACCCCCCTCTGACATAGTGGGGGGTCTGGCTACCCATCTCATCCTCTTTCAATCCTAATGAGACTTGCCACATACTTGTATGTACTATACATCTATGTCGTAGTACTAGCGGCTTTCTGGCACAAGAGCTAGTTTGGGAGCAGGAAACCGAAAACTCTCGAAAATGGAATTTTTGACACCCCCCATGACATTGGGGACCCTGGCTACCCATCTCATCCTCTTTCAATCCTGATGAGACTTGCCACATACTTGTATATACTATACATCTATGTCGTAGTACTAGCGGCTTCCTGGCACAAGAGCTAGTTTGGGAGCAGGAGACCGAAAACTATCGAAAATGGAATTTTTTGACACCCCCCATGATATTGGGGGCCCTGGCTACCCATCTCATCCTCTTTCAATCCTGATGAGACTTGCCACATACTTTTATATAACATATACATTTATCACAGTACTAGCGGCTTCCTGGCACAAGAGCTAGTTTCGGAGCAGTAGACCTAGAAGTGTGGAAAATAGCCAATTCTGTACAGGAAAATATGACCCTAGAGCCGTTGGGGGGCCTGGCTACCCTCCTCATCCTCTTTCAATCCTAATGAGACTTGCCACATACATTTATATATCATATACCTTTATTGCAGTATAAGCGGCTTCCTTGCACAAGAGCTAGTTTGGGAGCAAGAGACCGAGAAAGATCGAAAATAATTTTTTTGCACCCCCCTCTGACATAGTGGGGGGTCTGGCTACCCATCTCATCCTCTTTCAATCCTAATGAGACTTGCCACATACTTGTATGTACTATACATCTATGTCGTAGTACTAGCGGCTTTCTGGCACAAGAGCTAGTTTGGGAGCAGGAAACCGAAAACTCTCGAAAATGGAATTTTTGACACCCCCCATGACATTGGGGACCCTGGCTACCCATCTCATCCTCTTTCAATCCTGATGAGACTTGCCACATACTTGTATATACTATACATCTATGTCGTAGTACTAGCGGCTTCCTGGCACAAGAGCTAGTTTGGGAGCAGGAGACCGAAAACTATCGAAAATGGAATTTTTTGACACCCCCCATGATATTGGGGGCCCTGGCTACCCATCTCATCCTCTTTCAATCCTGATGAGACTTGCCACATACTTTTATATAACATATACATTTATCACAGTACTAGCGGCTTCCTGGCACAAGAGCTAGTTTCGGAGCAGTAGACCTAGAAGTGTGGAAAATAGCCAATTCTGTACAGGAAAATATGACCCTAGAGCCGTTGGGGGGCCTGGCTACCCTCCTCATCCTCTTTCAATCCTAATGAGACTTGCCACATACATTTATATATCATATACCTTTATTGCAGTATAAGCGGCTTCCTTGCACAAGAGCTAGTTTGGGAGCAAGAGACCGAGAAAGATCGAAAATAATTTTTTTGCACCCCCCTCTGACATAGTGGGGGGTCTGGCTACCCATCTCATCCTCTTTCAATCCTAATGAGACTTGCCACATACTTGTATGTACTATACATCTATGTCGTAGTACTAGCGGCTTTCTGGCACAAGAGCTAGTTTGGGAGCAGGAAACCGAAAACTCTCGAAAATGGAATTTTTGACACCCCCCATGACATTGGGGACCCTGGCTACCCATCTCATCCTCTTTCAATCCTGATGAGACTTGCCACATACTTGTATATACTATACATCTATGTCGTAGTACTAGCGGCTTCCTGGCACAAGAGCTAGTTTGGGAGCAGGAGACCGAAAACTATCGAAAATGGAATTTTTTGACACCCCCCATGATATTGGGGGCCCTGGCTACCCATCTCATCCTCTTTCAATCCTGATGAGACTTGCCACATACTTTTATATAACATATACATTTATCACAGTACTAGCGGCTTCCTGGCACAAGAGCTAGTTTCGGAGCAGTAGACCTAGAAGTGTCGAAAATAGCCAATTCTGTACAGGAAAATATGACCCTAGAGCCGTTGGGGGGCCTGGCTACCCTCCTCATCCTCTTTCAATCCTAATGAGACTTGCCACATACATTTATATATCATATACCTTTATTGCAGTATAAGCGGCTTCCTTGCACAAGAGCTAGTTTGGGAGCAAGAGACCGAGAAAGATCGAAAATAATTTTTTGCACCCCCCTCTGACATAGTGGGGGGTCTGGCTACCCATCTCATCCTCTTTCAATCCTAATGAGACTTGCCACATACTTGTATGTACTATACATCTATGTCGTAGTACTAGCGGCTTCCTGGCACAAGAGCTAGTTTGGGAGCAGGAAACCGAAAACTCTCGAAAATGGAATTTTTGACACCCCCCATGACATTGGGGACCCTGGCTACCCATCTCATCCTCTTTCAATCCTGATGAGACTTGCCACATACTTGTATATACTATACATCTATGTCGTAGTACTAGCGGCTTCCTGGCACAAGAGCTAGTTTGGGAGCAGGAGACCGAAAACTATCGAAAATGGAATTTTTTGACACCCCCCATGATATTGGGGGCCCTGGCTACCCATCTCATCCTCTTTCAATCCTGATGAGACTTGCCACATACTTTTATATAACATATACATTTATCACAGTACTAGCGGCTTCCTGGCACAAGAGCTAGTTTCGGAGCAGTAGACCTAGAAGTGTGGAAAATAGCCAATTCTGTACAGGAAAATATGACCCTAGAGCCGTTGGGGGGCCTGGCTACCCTCCTCATCCTCTTTCAATCCTAATGAGACTTGCCACATACATTTATATATCATATACCTTTATTGCAGTATAAGCGGCTTCCTTGCACAAGAGCTAGTTTGGGAGCAAGAGACCGAGAAAGATCGAAAATAATTTTTTTGCACCCCCCTCTGACATAGTGGGGGGTCTGGCTACCCATCTCATCCTCTTTCAATCCTAATGAGACTTGCCACATACTTGTATGTACTATACATCTATGTCGTAGTACTAGCGGCTTCCTGGCACAAGAGCTAGTTTGGGAGCAGGAAACCGAAAACTCTCGAAAATGGAATTTTTGACACCCCCCATGACATTGGGGACCCTGGCTACCCATCTCATCCTCTTTCAATCCTGATGAGACTTGCCACATACTTGTATATACTATACATCTATGTCGTAGTACTAGCGGCTTCCTGGCACAAGAGCTAGTTTGGGAGCAGGAGACCGAAAACTATCGAAAATGGAATTTTTTGACACCCCCCATGATATTGGGGGCCCTGGCTACCCATCTCATCCTCTTTCAATCCTGATGAGACTTGCCACATACTTTTATATAACATATACATTTATCACAGTACTAGCGGCTTCCTGGCACAAGAGCTAGTTTCGGAGCAGTAGACCTAGAAGTGTCGAAAATAGCCAATTCTGTACAGGAAAATATGACCCTAGAGCCGTTGGGGGGCCTGGCTACCCTCCTCATCCTCTTTCAATCCTAATGAGACTTGCCACATACATTTATATATCATATACCTTTATTGCAGTATCAGCGGCTTCCTTGCACAAGAGCTAGTTTGGGAGCAAGAGACCGAGAAAGATCGAAAATAATTTTTTTGCACCCCCCTCTGACATAGTGGGGGGTCTGGCTACCCATCTCATCCTCTTTCAATCCTAATGAGACTTGCCACATACTTGTATGTACTATACATCTATGTCGTAGTACTAGCGGCTTCCTGGCACAAGAGCTAGTTTGGGAGCAGGAAACCGAAAACTCTCGAAAATGGAATTTTTGACACCCCCCATGACATTGGGGACCCTGGCTACCCATCTCATCCTCTTTCAATCCTGATGAGACTTGCCACATACTTGTATATACTATACATCTATGTCGTAGTACTAGCGGCTTCCTGGCACAAGAGCTAGTTTGGGAGCAGGAGACCGAAAACTATCGAAAATGGAATTTTTTGACACCCCCCATGATATTGGGGGCCCTGGCTACCCATCTCATCCTCTTTCAATCCTGATGAGACTTGCCACATACTTTTATATAACATATACATTTATCACAGTACTAGCGGCTTCCTGGCACAAGAGCTAGTTTCGGAGCAGTAGACCTAGAAGTGTGGAAAATAGCCAATTCTGTACAGGAAAATATGACCCTAGAGCCGTTGGGGGGCCTGGCTACCCTCCTCATCCTCTTTCAATCCTAATGAGACTTGCCACATACATTTATATATCATATACCTTTATTGCAGTATAAGCGGCTTCCTTGCACAAGAGCTAGTTTGGGAGCAAGAGACCGAGAAAGATCGAAAATAATTTTTTTGCACCCCCCTCTGACATAGTGGGGGGTCTGGCTACCCATCTCATCCTCTTTCAATCCTAATGAGACTTGCCACATACTTGTATGTACTATACATCTATGTCGTAGTACTAGCGGCTTTCTGGCACAAGAGCTAGTTTGGGAGCAGGAAACCGAAAACTCTCGAAAATGGAATTTTTGACACCCCCCATGACATTGGGGACCCTGGCTACCCATCTCATCCTCTTTCAATCCTGATGAGACTTGCCACATACTTGTATATACTATACATCTATGTCGTAGTACTAGCGGCTTCCTGGCACAAGAGCTAGTTTGGGAGCAGGAGACCGAAAACTATCGAAAATGGAATTTTTTGACACCCCCCATGATATTGGGGGCCCTGGCTACCCATCTCATCCTCTTTCAATCCTGATGAGACTTGCCACATACTTTTATATAACATATACATTTATCACAGTACTAGCGGCTTCCTGGCACAAGAGCTAGTTTCGGAGCAGTAGACCTAGAAGTGTGGAAAATAGCCAATTCTGTACAGGAAAATATGACCCTAGAGCCGTTGGGGGGCCTGGCTACCCTCCTCATCCTCTTTCAATCCTAATGAGACTTGCCACATACATTTATATATCATATACCTTTATTGCAGTATAAGCGGCTTCCTTGCACAAGAGCTAGTTTGGGAGCAAGAGACCGAGAAAGATCGAAAATAATTTTTTTGCACCCCCCTCTGACATAGTGGGGGGTCTGGCTACCCATCTCATCCTCTTTCAATCCTAATGAGACTTGCCACATACTTGTATGTACTATACATCTATGTCGTAGTACTAGCGGCTTCCTGGCACAAGAGCTAGTTTGGGAGCAGGAAACCGAAAACTCTCGAAAATGGAATTTTTGACACCCCCCATGACATTGGGGACCCTGGCTACCCATCTCATCCTCTTTCAATCCTGATGAGACTTGCCACATACTTGTATATACTATACATCTATGTCGTAGTACTAGCGGCTTCCTGGCACAAGAGCTAGTTTGGGAGCAGGAGACCGAAAACTATCGAAAATGGAATTTTTTGACACCCCCCATGATATTGGGGGCCCTGGCTACCCATCTCATCCTCTTTCAATCCTGATGAGACTTGCCACATACTTTTATATAACATATACATTTATCACAGTACTAGCGGCTTCCTGGCACAAGAGCTAGTTTCGGAGCAGTAGACCTAGAAGTGTGGAAAATAGCCAATTCTGTACAGGAAAATATGACCCTAGAGCCGTTGGGGGGCCTGGCTACCCTCCTCATCCTCTTTCAATCCTAATGAGACTTGCCACATACATTTATATATCATATACCTTTATTGCAGTATAAGCGGCTTCCTTGCACAAGAGCTAGTTTGGGAGCAAGAGACCGAGAAAGATCGAAAATAATTTTTTTGCACCCCCCTCTGACATAGTGGGGGGTCTGGCTACCCATCTCATCCTCTTTCAATCCTAATGAGACTTGCCACATACTTGTATGTACTATACATCTATGTCGTAGTACTAGCGGCTTCCTGGCACAAGAGCTAGTTTGGGAGCAGGAAACCGAAAACTCTCGAAAATGGAATTTTTGACACCCCCCATGACATTGGGGACCCTGGCTACCCATCTCATCCTCTTTCAATCCTGATGAGACTTGCCACATACTTGTATATACTATACATCTATGTCGTAGTACTAGCGGCTTCCTGGCACAAGAGCTAGTTTGGGAGCAGGAGACCGAAAACTATCGAAAATGGAATTTTTTGACACCCCCCATGATATTGGGGGCCCTGGCTACCCATCTCATCCTCTTTCAATCCTGATGAGACTTGCCACATACTTTTATATAACATATACATTTATCACAGTACTAGCGGCTTCCTGGCACAAGAGCTAGTTTCGGAGCAGTAGACCTAGAAGTGTGGAAAATAGCCAATTCTGTACAGGAAAATATGACCCTAGAGCCGTTGGGGGGCCTGGCTACCCTCCTCATCCTCTTTCAATCCTAATGAGACTTGCCACATACATTTATATATCATATACCTTTATTGCAGTATAAGCGGCTTCCTTGCACAAGAGCTAGTTTGGGAGCAAGAGACCGAGAAAGATCGAAAATAATTTTTTTGCACCCCCCTCTGACATAGTGGGGGGTCTGGCTACCCATCTCATCCTCTTTCAATCCTAATGAGACTTGCCACATACTTGTATGTACTATACATCTATGTCGTAGTACTAGCGGCTTCCTGGCACAAGAGCTAGTTTGGGAGCAGGAAACCGAAAACTCTCGAAAATGGAATTTTTGACACCCCCCATGACATTGGGGACCCTGGCTACCCATCTCATCCTCTTTCAATCCTGATGAGACTTGCCACATACTTGTATATACTATACATCTATGTCGTAGTACTAGCGGCTTCCTGGCACAAGAGCTAGTTTGGGAGCAGGAGACCGAAAACTATCGAAAATGGAATTTTTTGACACCCCCCATGATATTGGGGGCCCTGGCTACCCATCTCATCCTCTTTCAATCCTGATGAGACTTGCCACATACTTTTATATAACATATACATTTATCACAGTACTAGCGGCTTCCTGGCACAAGAGCTAGTTTCGGAGCAGTAGACCTAGAAGTGTCGAAAATAGCCAATTCTGTACAGGAAAATATGACCCTAGAGCCGTTGGGGGGCCTGGCTACCCTCCTCATCCTCTTTCAATCCTAATGAGACTTGCCACATACATTTATATATCATATACCTTTATTGCAGTATAAGCGGCTTCCTTGCACAAGAGCTAGTTTGGGAGCAAGAGACCGAGAAAGATCGAAAATAATTTTTTTGCACCCCCCTCTGACATAGTGGGGGGTCTGGCTACCCATCTCATCCTCTTTCAATCCTAATGAGACTTGCCACATACTTGTATGTACTATACATCTATGTCGTAGTACTAGCGGCTTCCTGGCACAAGAGCTAGTTTGGGAGCAGGAAACCGAAAACTCTCGAAAATGGAATTTTTGACACCCCCCATGACATTGGGGACCCTGGCTACCCATCTCATCCTCTTTCAATCCTGATGAGACTTGCCACATACTTGTATATACTATACATCTATGTCGTAGTACTAGCGGCTTCCTGGCACAAGAGCTAGTTTGGGAGCAGGAGACCGAAAACTATCGAAAATGGAATTTTTTGACACCCCCCATGATATTGGGGGCCCTGGCTACCCATCTCATCCTCTTTCAATCCTGATGAGACTTGCCACATACTTTTATATAACATATACATTTATCACAGTACTAGCGGCTTCCTGGCACAAGAGCTAGTTTCGGAGCAGTAGACCTAGAAGTGTGGAAAATAGCCAATTCTGTACAGGAAAATATGACCCTAGAGCCGTTGGGGGGCCTGGCTACCCTCCTCATCCTCTTTCAATCCTAATGAGACTTGCCACATACATTTATATATCATATACCTTTATTGCAGTATAAGCGGCTTCCTTGCACAAGAGCTAGTTTGGGAGCAAGAGACCGAGAAAGATCGAAAATAATTTTTTTGCACCCCCCTCTGACATAGTGGGGGGTCTGGCTACCCATCTCATCCTCTTTCAATCCTAATGAGACTTGCCACATACTTGTATGTACTATACATCTATGTCGTAGTACTAGCGGCTTCCTGGCACAAGAGCTAGTTTGGGAGCAGGAAACCGAAAACTCTCGAAAATGGAATTTTTGACACCCCCCATGACATTGGGGACCCTGGCTACCCATCTCATCCTCTTTCAATCCTGATGAGACTTGCCACATACTTGTATATACTATACATCTATGTCGTAGTACTAGCGGCTTCCTGGCACAAGAGCTAGTTTGGGAGCAGGAGACCGAAAACTATCGAAAATGGAATTTTTTGACACCCCCCATGATATTGGGGGCCCTGGCTACCCATCTCATCCTCTTTCAATCCTGATGAGACTTGCCACATACTTTTATATAACATATACATTTATCACAGTACTAGCGGCTTCCTGGCACAAGAGCTAGTTTCGGAGCAGTAGACCTAGAAGTGTCGAAAATAGCCAATTCTGTACAGGAAAATATGACCCTAGAGCCGTTGGGGGGCCTGGCTACCCTCCTCATCCTCTTTCAATCCTAATGAGACTTGCCACATACATTTATATATCATATACCTTTATTGCAGTATAAGCGGCTTCCTTGCACAAGAGCTAGTTTGGGAGCAAGAGACCGAGAAAGATCGAAAATAATTTTTTTGCACCCCCCTCTGACATAGTGGGGGGTCTGGCTACCCATCTCATCCTCTTTCAATCCTAATGAGACTTGCCACATACTTGTATGTACTATACATCTATGTCGTAGTACTAGCGGCTTCCTGGCACAAGAGCTAGTTTGGGAGCAGGAAACCGAAAACTCTCGAAAATGGAATTTTTGACACCCCCCATGACATTGGGGACCCTGGCTACCCATCTCATCCTCTTTCAATCCTGATGAGACTTGCCACATACTTGTATATACTATACATCTATGTCGTAGTACTAGCGGCTTCCTGGCACAAGAGCTAGTTTGGGAGCAGGAGACCGAAAACTATCGAAAATGGAATTTTTTGACACCCCCCATGATATTGGGGGCCCTGGCTACCCATCTCATCCTCTTTCAATCCTGATGAGACTTGCCACATACTTTTATATAACATATACATTTATCACAGTACTAGCGGCTTCCTGGCACAAGAGCTAGTTTCGGAGCAGTAGACCTAGAAGTGTGGAAAATAGCCAATTCTGTACAGGAAAATATGACCCTAGAGCCGTTGGGGGGCCTGGCTACCCTCCTCATCCTCTTTCAATCCTAATGAGACTTGCCACATACATTTATATATCATATACCTTTATTGCAGTATAAGCGGCTTCCTTGCACAAGAGCTAGTTTGGGAGCAAGAGACCGAGAAAGATCGAAAATAATTTTTTTGCACCCCCCTCTGACATAGTGGGGGGTCTGGCTACCCATCTCATCCTCTTTCAATCCTAATGAGACTTGCCACATACTTGTATGTACTATACATCTATGTCGTAGTACTAGCGGCTTTCTGGCACAAGAGCTAGTTTGGGAGCAGGAAACCGAAAACTCTCGAAAATGGAATTTTTGACACCCCCCATGACATTGGGGACCCTGGCTACCCATCTCATCCTCTTTCAATCCTGATGAGACTTGCCACATACTTGTATATACTATACATCTATGTCGTAGTACTAGCGGCTTCCTGGCACAAGAGCTAGTTTGGGAGCAGGAGACCGAAAACTATCGAAAATGGAATTTTTTGACACCCCCCATGATATTGGGGGCCCTGGCTACCCATCTCATCCTCTTTCAATCCTGATGAGACTTGCCACATACTTTTATATAACATATACATTTATCACAGTACTAGCGGCTTCCTGGCACAAGAGCTAGTTTCGGAGCAGTAGACCTAGAAGTGTGGAAAATAGCCAATTCTGTACAGGAAAATATGACCCTAGAGCCGTTGGGGGGCCTGGCTACCCTCCTCATCCTCTTTCAATCCTAATGAGACTTGCCACATACATTTATATATCATATACCTTTATTGCAGTATAAGCGGCTTCCTTGCACAAGAGCTAGTTTGGGAGCAAGAGACCGAGAAAGATCGAAAATAATTTTTTTGCACCCCCCTCTGACATAGTGGGGGGTCTGGCTACCCATCTCATCCTCTTTCAATCCTAATGAGACTTGCCACATACTTGTATGTACTATACATCTATGTCGTAGTACTAGCGGCTTCCTGGCACAAGAGCTAGTTTGGGAGCAGGAAACCGAAAACTCTCGAAAATGGAATTTTTGACACCCCCCATGACATTGGGGACCCTGGCTACCCATCTCATCCTCTTTCAATCCTGATGAGACTTGCCACATACTTGTATATACTATACATCTATGTCGTAGTACTAGCGGCTTCCTGGCACAAGAGCTAGTTTGGGAGCAGGAGACCGAAAACTATCGAAAATGGAATTTTTTGACACCCCCCATGATATTGGGGGCCCTGGCTACCCATCTCATCCTCTTTCAATCCTGATGAGACTTGCCACATACTTTTATATAACATATACATTTATCACAGTACTAGCGGCTTCCTGGCACAAGAGCTAGTTTCGGAGCAGTAGACCTAGAAGTGTGGAAAATAGCCAATTCTGTACAGGAAAATATGACCCTAGAGCCGTTGGGGGGCCTGGCTACCCTCCTCATCCTCTTTCAATCCTAATGAGACTTGCCACATACATTTATATATCATATACCTTTATTGCAGTATAAGCGGCTTCCTTGCACAAGAGCTAGTTTGGGAGCAAGAGACCGAGAAAGATCGAAAATAATTTTTTTGCACCCCCCTCTGACATAGTGGGGGGTCTGGCTACCCATCTCATCCTCTTTCAATCCTAATGAGACTTGCCACATACTTGTATGTACTATACATCTATGTCGTAGTACTAGCGGCTTTCTGGCACAAGAGCTAGTTTGGGAGCAGGAAACCGAAAACTCTCGAAAATGGAATTTTTGACACCCCCCATGACATTGGGGACCCTGGCTACCCATCTCATCCTCTTTCAATCCTGATGAGACTTGCCACATACTTGTATATACTATACATCTATGTCGTAGTACTAGCGGCTTCCTGGCACAAGAGCTAGTTTGGGAGCAGGAGACCGAAAACTATCGAAAATGGAATTTTTTGACACCCCCCATGATATTGGGGGCCCTGGCTACCCATCTCATCCTCTTTCAATCCTGATGAGACTTGCCACATACTTTTATATAACATATACATTTATCACAGTACTAGCGGCTTCCTGGCACAAGAGCTAGTTTCGGAGCAGTAGACCTAGAAGTGTGGAAAATAGCCAATTCTGTACAGGAAAATATGACCCTAGAGCCGTTGGGGGGCCTGGCTACCCTCCTCATCCTCTTTCAATCCTAATGAGACTTGCCACATACATTTATATATCATATACCTTTATTGCAGTATAAGCGGCTTCCTTGCACAAGAGCTAGTTTGGGAGCAAGAGACCGAGAAAGATCGAAAATAATTTTTTTGCACCCCCCTCTGACATAGTGGGGGGTCTGGCTACCCATCTCATCCTCTTTCAATCCTAATGAGACTTGCCACATACTTGTATGTACTATACATCTATGTCGTAGTACTAGCGGCTTCCTGGCACAAGAGCTAGTTTGGGAGCAGGAAACCGAAAACTCTCGAAAATGGAATTTTTGACACCCCCCATGACATTGGGGACCCTGGCTACCCATCTCATCCTCTTTCAATCCTGATGAGACTTGCCACATACTTGTATATACTATACATCTATGTCGTAGTACTAGCGGCTTTCTGGCACAAGAGCTAGTTTGGGAGCAGGAGACCGAAAACTATCGAAAATGGAATTTTTTGACACCCCCCATGATATTGGGGGCCCTGGCTACCCATCTCATCCTCTTTCAATCCTGATGAGACTTGCCACATACTTTTATATAACATATACATTTATCACAGTACTAGCGGCTTCCTGGCACAAGAGCTAGTTTCGGAGCAGTAGACCTAGAAGTGTGGAAAATAGCCAATTCTGTACAGGAAAATATGACCCTAGAGCCGTTGGGGGGCCTGGCTACCCTCCTCATCCTCTTTCAATCCTAATGAGACTTGCCACATACATTTATATATCATATACCTTTATTGCAGTATAAGCGGCTTCCTTGCACAAGAGCTAGTTTGGGAGCAAGAGACCGAGAAAGATCGAAAATAATTTTTTTGCACCCCCCTCTGACATAGTGGGGGGTCTGGCTACCCATCTCATCCTCTTTCAATCCTAATGAGACTTGCCACATACTTGTATGTACTATACATCTATGTCGTAGTACTAGCGGCTTCCTGGCACAAGAGCTAGTTTGGGAGCAGGAAACCGAAAACTCTCGAAAATGGAATTTTTGACACCCCCCATGACATTGGGGACCCTGGCTACCCATCTCATCCTCTTTCAATCCTGATGAGACTTGCCACATACTTGTATATACTATACATCTATGTCGTAGTACTAGCGGCTTCCTGGCACAAGAGCTAGTTTGGGAGCAGGAGACCGAAAACTATCGAAAATGGAATTTTTTGACACCCCCCATGATATTGGGGGCCCTGGCTACCCATCTCATCCTCTTTCAATCCTGATGAGACTTGCCACATACTTTTATATAACATATACATTTATCACAGTACTAGCGGCTTCCTGGCACAAGAGCTAGTTTCGGAGCAGTAGACCTAGAAGTGTGGAAAATAGCCAATTCTGTACAGGAAAATATGACCCTAGAGCCGTTGGGGGGCCTGGCTACCCTCCTCATCCTCTTTCAATCCTAATGAGACTTGCCACATACATTTATATATCATATACCTTTATTGCAGTATAAGCGGCTTCCTTGCACAAGAGCTAGTTTGGGAGCAAGAGACCGAGAAAGATCGAAAATAATTTTTTTGCACCCCCCTCTGACATAGTGGGGGGTCTGGCTACCCATCTCATCCTCTTTCAATCCTAATGAGACTTGCCACATACTTGTATGTACTATACATCTATGTCGTAGTACTAGCGGCTTTCTGGCACAAGAGCTAGTTTGGGAGCAGGAAACCGAAAACTCTCGAAAATGGAATTTTTGACACCCCCCATGACATTGGGGACCCTGGCTACCCATCTCATCCTCTTTCAATCCTGATGAGACTTGCCACATACTTGTATATACTATACATCTATGTCGTAGTACTAGCGGCTTCCTGGCACAAGAGCTAGTTTGGGAGCAGGAGACCGAAAACTATCGAAAATGGAATTTTTTGACACCCCCCATGATATTGGGGGCCCTGGCTACCCATCTCATCCTCTTTCAATCCTGATGAGACTTGCCACATACTTTTATATAACATATACATTTATCACAGTACTAGCGGCTTCCTGGCACAAGAGCTAGTTTCGGAGCAGTAGACCTAGAAGTGTGGAAAATAGCCAATTCTGTACAGGAAAATATGACCCTAGAGCCGTTGGGGGGCCTGGCTACCCTCCTCATCCTCTTTCAATCCTAATGAGACTTGCCACATACATTTATATATCATATACCTTTATTGCAGTATAAGCGGCTTCCTTGCACAAGAGCTAGTTTGGGAGCAAGAGACCGAGAAAGATTGAAAATAATTTTTTTGCACCCCCCTCTGACATAGTGGGGGGTCTGGCTACCCATCTCATCCTCTTTCAATCCTAATGAGACTTGCCACATACTTGTATGTACTATACATCTATGTCGTAGTACTAGCGGCTTCCTGGCACAAGAGCTAGTTTGGGAGCAGGAAACCGAAAACTCTCGAAAATGGAATTTTTGACACCCCCCATGACATTGGGGACCCTGGCTACCCATCTCATCCTCTTTCAATCCTGATGAGACTTGCCACATACTTGTATATACTATACATCTATGTCGTAGTACTAGCGGCTTCCTGGCACAAGAGCTAGTTTGGGAGCAGGAGACCGAAAACTATCGAAAATGGAATTTTTTGACACCCCCCATGATATTGGGGGCCCTGGCTACCCATCTCATCCTCTTTCAATCCTGATGAGACTTGCCACATACTTTTATATAACATATACATTTATCACAGTACTAGCGGCTTCCTGGCACAAGAGCTAGTTTCGGAGCAGTAGACCTAGAAGTGTGGAAAATAGCCAATTCTGTACAGGAAAATATGACCCTAGAGCCGTTGGGGGGCCTGGCTACCCTCCTCATCCTCTTTCAATCCTAATGAGACTTGCCACATACATTTATATATCATATACCTTTATTGCAGTATAAGCGGCTTCCTTGCACAAGAGCTAGTTTGGGAGCAAGAGACCGAGAAAGATCGAAAATAATTTTTTTGCACCCCCCTCTGACATAGTGGGGGGTCTGGCTACCCATCTCATCCTCTTTCAATCCTAATGAGACTTGCCACATACTTGTATGTACTATACATCTATGTCGTAGTACTAGCGGCTTCCTGGCACAAGAGCTAGTTTGGGAGCAGGAAACCGAAAACTCTCGAAAATGGAATTTTTGACACCCCCCATGACATTGGGGACCCTGGCTACCCATCTCATCCTCTTTCAATCCTGATGAGACTTGCCACATACTTGTATATACTATACATCTATGTCGTAGTACTAGCGGCTTCCTGGCACAAGAGCTAGTTTGGGAGCAGGAGACCGAAAACTATCGAAAATGGAATTTTTTGACACCCCCCATGATATTGGGGGCCCTGGCTACCCATCTCATCCTCTTTCAATCCTGATGAGACTTGCCACATACTTTTATATAACATATACATTTATCACAGTACTAGCGGCTTCCTGGCACAAGAGCTAGTTTCGGAGCAGTAGACCTAGAAGTGTGGAAAATAGCCAATTCTGTACAGGAAAATATGACCCTAGAGCCGTTGGGGGGCCTGGCTACCCTCCTCATCCTCTTTCAATCCTAATGAGACTTGCCACATACATTTATATATCATATACCTTTATTGCAGTATAAGCGGCTTCCTTGCACAAGAGCTAGTTTGGGAGCAAGAGACCGAGAAAGATCGAAAATAATTTTTTTGCACCCCCCTCTGACATAGTGGGGGGTCTGGCTACCCATCTCATCCTCTTTCAATCCTAATGAGACTTGCCACATACTTGTATGTACTATACATCTATGTCGTAGTACTAGCGGCTTTCTGGCACAAGAGCTAGTTTGGGAGCAGGAAACCGAAAACTCTCGAAAATGGAATTTTTGACACCCCCCATGACATTGGGGACCCTGGCTACCCATCTCATCCTCTTTCAATCCTGATGAGACTTGCCACATACTTGTATATACTATACATCTATGTCGTAGTACTAGCGGCTTCCTGGCACAAGAGCTAGTTTGGGAGCAGGAGACCGAAAACTATCGAAAATGGAATTTTTTGACACCCCCCATGATATTGGGGGCCCTGGCTACCCATCTCATCCTCTTTCAATCCTGATGAGACTTGCCACATACTTTTATATAACATATACATTTATCACAGTACTAGCGGCTTCCTGGCACAAGAGCTAGTTTCGGAGCAGTAGACCTAGAAGTGTGGAAAATAGCCAATTCTGTACAGGAAAATATGACCCTAGAGCCGTTGGGGGGCCTGGCTACCCTCCTCATCCTCTTTCAATCCTAATGAGACTTGCCACATACATTTATATATCATATACCTTTATTGCAGTATAAGCGGCTTCCTTGCACAAGAGCTAGTTTGGGAGCAAGAGACCGAGAAAGATCGAAAATAATTTTTTTGCACCCCCCTCTGACATAGTGGGGGGTCTGGCTACCCATCTCATCCTCTTTCAATCCTAATGAGACTTGCCACATACTTGTATGTACTATACATCTATGTCGTAGTACTAGCGGCTTCCTGGCACAAGAGCTAGTTTGGGAGCAGGAAACCGAAAACTCTCGAAAATGGAATTTTTGACACCCCCCATGACATTGGGGACCCTGGCTACCCATCTCATCCTCTTTCAATCCTGATGAGACTTGCCACATACTTGTATATACTATACATCTATGTCGTAGTACTAGCGGCTTCCTGGCACAAGAGCTAGTTTGGGAGCAGGAGACCGAAAACTATCGAAAATGGAATTTTTTGACACCCCCCATGATATTGGGGGCCCTGGCTACCCATCTCATCCTCTTTCAATCCTGATGAGACTTGCCACATACTTTTATATAACATATACATTTATCACAGTACTAGCGGCTTCCTGGCACAAGAGCTAGTTTCGGAGCAGTAGACCTAGAAGTGTGGAAAATAGCCAATTCTGTACAGGAAAATATGACCCTAGAGCCGTTGGGGGGCCTGGCTACCCTCCTCATCCTCTTTCAATCCTAATGAGACTTGCCACATACATTTATATATCATATACCTTTATTGCAGTATAAGCGGCTTCCTTGCACAAGAGCTAGTTTGGGAGCAAGAGACCGAGAAAGATCGAAAATAATTTTTTTGCACCCCCCTCTGACATAGTGGGGGGTCTGGCTACCCATCTCATCCTCTTTCAATCCTAATGAGACTTGCCACATACTTGTATGTACTATACATCTATGTCGTAGTACTAGCGGCTTCCTGGCACAAGAGCTAGTTTGGGAGCAGGAAACCGAAAACTCTCGAAAATGGAATTTTTGACACCCCCCATGACATTGGGGACCCTGGCTACCCATCTCATCCTCTTTCAATCCTGATGAGACTTGCCACATACTTGTATATACTATACATCTATGTCGTAGTACTAGCGGCTTTCTGGCACAAGAGCTAGTTTGGGAGCAGGAGACCGAAAACTATCGAAAATGGAATTTTTTGACACCCCCCATGATATTGGGGGCCCTGGCTACCCATCTCATCCTCTTTCAATCCTGATGAGACTTGCCACATACTTTTATATAACATATACATTTATCACAGTACTAGCGGCTTCCTGGCACAAGAGCTAGTTTCGGAGCAGTAGTCCTAGAAGTGTGGAAAATAGCCAATTCTGTACAGGAAAATATGACCCTAGAGCCGTTGGGGGGCCTGGCTACCCTCCTCATCCTCTTTCAATCCTAATGAGACTTGCCACATACATTTATATATCATATACCTTTATTGCAGTATAAGCGGCTTCCTTGCACAAGAGCTAGTTTGGGAGCAAGAGACCGAGAAAGATCGAAAATAATTTTTTTGCACCCCCCTCTGACATAGTGGGGGGTCTGGCTACCCATCTCATCCTCTTTCAATCCTAATGAGACTTGCCACATACTTGTATGTACTATACATCTATGTCGTAGTACTAGCGGCTTCCTGGCACAAGAGCTAGTTTGGGAGCAGGAAACCGAAAACTCTCGAAAATGGAATTTTTGACACCCCCCATGACATTGGGGACCCTGGCTACCCATCTCATCCTCTTTCAATCCTGATGAGACTTGCCACATACTTGTATATACTATACATCTATGTCGTAGTACTAGCGGCTTCCTGGCACAAGAGCTAGTTTGGGAGCAGGAGACCGAAAACTATCGAAAATGGAATTTTTTGACACCCCCCATGATATTGGGGGCCCTGGCTACCCATCTCATCCTCTTTCAATCCTGATGAGACTTGCCACATACTTTTATATAACATATACATTTATCACAGTACTAGCGGCTTCCTGGCACAAGAGCTAGTTTCGGAGCAGTAGACCTAGAAGTGTGGAAAATAGCCAATTCTGTACAGGAAAATATGACCCTAGAGCCGTTGGGGGGCCTGGCTACCCTCCTCATCCTCTTTCAATCCTAATGAGACTTGCCACATACATTTATATATCATATACCTTTATTGCAGTATAAGCGGCTTCCTTGCACAAGAGCTAGTTTGGGAGCAAGAGACCGAGAAAGATCGAAAATAATTTTTTTGCACCCCCCTCTGACATAGTGGGGGGTCTGGCTACCCATCTCATCCTCTTTCAATCCTAATGAGACTTGCCACATACTTGTATGTACTATACATCTATGTCGTAGTACTAGCGGCTTTCTGGCACAAGAGCTAGTTTGGGAGCAGGAAACCGAAAACTCTCGAAAATGGAATTTTTGACACCCCCCATGACATTGGGGACCCTGGCTACCCATCTCATCCTCTTTCAATCCTGATGAGACTTGCCACATACTTGTATATACTATACATCTATGTCGTAGTACTAGCGGCTTCCTGGCACAAGAGCTAGTTTGGGAGCAGGAGACCGAAAACTATCGAAAATGGAATTTTTTGACACCCCCCATGATATTGGGGGCCCTGGCTACCCATCTCATCCTCTTTCAATCCTGATGAGACTTGCCACATACTTTTATATAACATATACATTTATCACAGTACTAGCGGCTTCCTGGCACAAGAGCTAGTTTCGGAGCAGTAGACCTAGAAGTGTGGAAAATAGCCAATTCTGTACAGGAAAATATGACCCTAGAGCCGTTGGGGGGCCTGGCTACCCTCCTCATCCTCTTTCAATCCTAATGAGACTTGCCACATACATTTATATATCATATACCTTTATTGCAGTATAAGCGGCTTCCTTGCACAAGAGCTAGTTTGGGAGCAAGAGACCGAGAAAGATCGAAAATAATTTTTTTGCACCCCCCTCTGACATAGTGGGGGGTCTGGCTACCCATCTCATCCTCTTTCAATCCTAATGAGACTTGCCACATACTTGTATGTACTATACATCTATGTCGTAGTACTAGCGGCTTCCTGGCACAAGAGCTAGTTTGGGAGCAGGAAACCGAAAACTCTCGAAAATGGAATTTTTGACACCCCCCATGACATTGGGGACCCTGGCTACCCATCTCATCCTCTTTCAATCCTGATGAGACTTGCCACATACTTGTATATACTATACATCTATGTCGTAGTACTAGCGGCTTCCTGGCACAAGAGCTAGTTTGGGAGCAGGAGACCGAAAACTATCGAAAATGGAATTTTTTGACACCCCCCATGATATTGGGGGCCCTGGCTACCCATCTCATCCTCTTTCAATCCTGATGAGACTTGCCACATACTTTTATATAACATATACATTTATCACAGTACTAGCGGCTTCCTGGCACAAGAGCTAGTTTCGGAGCAGTAGACCTAGAAGTGTGGAAAATAGCCAATTCTGTACAGGAAAATATGACCCTAGAGCCGTTGGGGGGCCTGGCTACCCTCCTCATCCTCTTTCAATCCTAATGAGACTTGCCACATACATTTATATATCATATACCTTTATTGCAGTATAAGCGGCTTCCTTGCACAAGAGCTAGTTTGGGAGCAAGAGACCGAGAAAGATCGAAAATAATTTTTTTGCACCCCCCTCTGACATAGTGGGGGGTCTGGCTACCCATCTCATCCTCTTTCAATCCTAATGAGACTTGCCACATACTTGTATGTACTATACATCTATGTCGTAGTACTAGCGGCTTTCTGGCACAAGAGCTAGTTTGGGAGCAGGAAACCGAAAACTCTCGAAAATGGAATTTTTGACACCCCCCATGACATTGGGGACCCTGGCTACCCATCTCATCCTCTTTCAATCCTGATGAGACTTGCCACATACTTGTATATACTATACATCTATGTCGTAGTACTAGCGGCTTCCTGGCACAAGAGCTAGTTTGGGAGCAGGAGACCGAAAACTATCGAAAATGGAATTTTTTGACACCCCCCATGATATTGGGGGCCCTGGCTACCCATCTCATCCTCTTTCAATCCTGATGAGACTTGCCACATACTTTTATATAACATATACATTTATCACAGTACTAGCGGCTTCCTGGCACAAGAGCTAGTTTCGGAGCAGTAGACCTAGAAGTGTCGAAAATAGCCAATTCTGTACAGGAAAATATGACCCTAGAGCCGTTGGGGGGCCTGGCTACCCTCCTCATCCTCTTTCAATCCTAATGAGACTTGCCACATACATTTATATATCATATACCTTTATTGCAGTATAAGCGGCTTCCTTGCACAAGAGCTAGTTTGGGAGCAAGAGACCGAGAAAGATCGAAAATAATTTTTTGCACCCCCCTCTGACATAGTGGGGGGTCTGGCTACCCATCTCATCCTCTTTCAATCCTAATGAGACTTGCCACATACTTGTATGTACTATACATCTATGTCGTAGTACTAGCGGCTTCCTGGCACAAGAGCTAGTTTGGGAGCAGGAAACCGAAAACTCTCGAAAATGGAATTTTTGACACCCCCCATGACATTGGGGACCCTGGCTACCCATCTCATCCTCTTTCAATCCTGATGAGACTTGCCACATACTTGTATATACTATACATCTATGTCGTAGTACTAGCGGCTTCCTGGCACAAGAGCTAGTTTGGGAGCAGGAGACCGAAAACTATCGAAAATGGAATTTTTTGACACCCCCCATGATATTGGGGGCCCTGGCTACCCATCTCATCCTCTTTCAATCCTGATGAGACTTGCCACATACTTTTATATAACATATACATTTATCACAGTACTAGCGGCTTCCTGGCACAAGAGCTAGTTTCGGAGCAGTAGACCTAGAAGTGTGGAAAATAGCCAATTCTGTACAGGAAAATATGACCCTAGAGCCGTTGGGGGGCCTGGCTACCCTCCTCATCCTCTTTCAATCCTAATGAGACTTGCCACATACATTTATATATCATATACCTTTATTGCAGTATAAGCGGCTTCCTTGCACAAGAGCTAGTTTGGGAGCAAGAGACCGAGAAAGATCGAAAATAATTTTTTTGCACCCCCCTCTGACATAGTGGGGGGTCTGGCTACCCATCTCATCCTCTTTCAATCCTAATGAGACTTGCCACATACTTGTATGTACTATACATCTATGTCGTAGTACTAGCGGCTTCCTGGCACAAGAGCTAGTTTGGGAGCAGGAAACCGAAAACTCTCGAAAATGGAATTTTTGACACCCCCCATGACATTGGGGACCCTGGCTACCCATCTCATCCTCTTTCAATCCTGATGAGACTTGCCACATACTTGTATATACTATACATCTATGTCGTAGTACTAGCGGCTTCCTGGCACAAGAGCTAGTTTGGGAGCAGGAGACCGAAAACTATCGAAAATGGAATTTTTTGACACCCCCCATGATATTGGGGGCCCTGGCTACCCATCTCATCCTCTTTCAATCCTGATGAGACTTGCCACATACTTTTATATAACATATACATTTATCACAGTACTAGCGGCTTCCTGGCACAAGAGCTAGTTTCGGAGCAGTAGACCTAGAAGTGTCGAAAATAGCCAATTCTGTACAGGAAAATATGACCCTAGAGCCGTTGGGGGGCCTGGCTACCCTCCTCATCCTCTTTCAATCCTAATGAGACTTGCCACATACATTTATATATCATATACCTTTATTGCAGTATAAGCGGCTTCCTTGCACAAGAGCTAGTTTGGGAGCAAGAGACCGAGAAAGATCGAAAATAATTTTTTTGCACCCCCCTCTGACATAGTGGGGGGTCTGGCTACCCATCTCATCCTCTTTCAATCCTAATGAGACTTGCCACATACTTGTATGTACTATACATCTATGTCGTAGTACTAGCGGCTTCCTGGCACAAGAGCTAGTTTGGGAGCAGGAAACCGAAAACTCTCGAAAATGGAATTTTTGACACCCCCCCATGACATTGGGGACCCTGGCTACCCATCTCATCCTCTTTCAATCCTGATGAGACTTGCCACATACTTGTATATACTATACATCTATGTCGTAGTACTAGCGGCTTCCTGGCACAAGAGCTAGTTTGGGAGCAGGAGACCGAAAACTATCGAAAATGGAATTTTTTGACACCCCCCATGATATTGGGGGCCCTGGCTACCCATCTCATCCTCTTTCAATCCTGATGAGACTTGCCACATACTTTTATATAACATATACATTTATCACAGTACTAGCGGCTTCCTGGCACAAGAGCTAGTTTCGGAGCAGTAGACCTAGAAGTGTGGAAAATAGCCAATTCTGTACAGGAAAATATGACCCTAGAGCCGTTGGGGGGCCTGGCTACCCTCCTCATCCTCTTTCAATCCTAATGAGACTTGCCACATACATTTATATATCATATACCTTTATTGCAGTATAAGCGGCTTCCTTGCACAAGAGCTAGTTTGGGAGCAAGAGACCGAGAAAGATCGAAAATATTTTTTTTGCACCCCCCTCTGACATAGTGGGGGGTCTGGCTACCCATCTCATCCTCTTTCAATCCTAATGAGACTTGCCACATACTTGTATGTACTATACATCTATGTCGTAGTACTAGCGGCTTTCTGGCACAAGAGCTAGTTTGGGAGCAGGAAACCGAAAACTCTCGAAAATGGAATTTTTGACACCCCCCATGACATTGGGGACCCTGGCTACCCATCTCATCCTCTTTCAATCCTGATGAGACTTGCCACATACTTGTATATACTATACATCTATGTCGTAGTACTAGCGGCTTCCTGGCACAAGAGCTAGTTTGGGAGCAGGAGACCGAAAACTATCGAAAATGGAATTTTTTGACACCCCCCATGATATTGGGGGCCCTGGCTACCCATCTCATCCTCTTTCAATCCTGATGAGACTTGCCACATACTTTTATATAACATATACATTTATCACAGTACTAGCGGCTTCCTGGCACAAGAGCTAGTTTCGGAGCAGTAGACCTAGAAGTGTGGAAAATAGCCAATTCTGTACAGGAAAATATGACCCTAGAGCCGTTGGGGGGCCTGGCTACCCTCCTCATCCTCTTTCAATCCTAATGAGACTTGCCACATACATTTATATATCATATACCTTTATTGCAGTATAAGCGGCTTCCTTGCACAAGAGCTAGTTTGGGAGCAAGAGACCGAGAAAGATCGAAAATAATTTTTTTGCACCCCCCTCTGACATAGTGGGGGGTCTGGCTACCCATCTCATCCTCTTTCAATCCTAATGAGACTTGCCACATACTTGTATGTACTATACATCTATGTCGTAGTACTAGCGGCTTCCTGGCACAAGAGCTAGTTTGGGAGCAGGAAACCGAAAACTCTCGAAAATGGAATTTTTGACACCCCCCATGACATTAGGGACCCTGGCTACCCATCTCATCCTCTTTCAATCCTGATGAGACTTGCCACATACTTGTATATACTATACATCTATGTCGTAGTACTAGCGGCTTCCTGGCACAAGAGCTAGTTTGGGAGCAGGAGACCGAAAACTATCGAAAATGGAATTTTTTGACACCCCCCATGATATTGGGGGCCCTGGCTACCCATCTCATCCTCTTTCAATCCTGATGAGACTTGCCACATACTTTTATATAACATATACATTTATCACAGTACTAGCGGCTTCCTGGCACAAGAGCTAGTTTCGGAGCAGTAGACCTAGAAGTGTGGAAAATAGCCAATTCTGTACAGGAAAATATGACCCTAGAGCCGTTGGGGGGCCTGGCTACCCTCCTCATCCTCTTTCAATCCTAATGAGACTTGCCACATACATTTATATATCATATACCTTTATTGCAGTATAAGCGGCTTCCTTACACAAGAGCTAGTTTGGGAGCAAGAGACCGAGAAAGATCGAAAATAATTTTTTTGCACCCCCCTCTGACATAGTGGGGGGTCTGGCTACCCATCTCATCCTCTTTCAATCCTAATGAGACTTGCCACATACTTGTATGTACTATACATCTATGTCGTAGTACTAGCGGCTTTCTGGCACAAGAGCTAGTTTGGGAGCAGGAAACCGAAAACTCTCGAAAATGGAATTTTTGACACCCCCCATGACATTGGGGACCCTGGCTACCCATCTCATCCTCTTTCAATCCTGATGAGACTTGCCACATACTTGTATATACTATACATCTATGTCGTAGTACTAGCGGCTTCCTGGCACAAGAGCTAGTTTGGGAGCAGGAGACCGAAAACTATCGAAAATGGAATTTTTTGACACCCCCCATGATATTGGGGGCCCTGGCTACCCATCTCATCCTCTTTCAATCCTGATGAGACTTGCCACATACTTTTATATAACATATACATTTATCACAGTACTAGCGGCTTCCTGGCACAAGAGCTAGTTTCGGAGCAGTAGACCTAGAAGTGTGGAAAATAGCCAATTCTGTACAGGAAAATATGACCCTAGAGCCGTTGGGGGGCCTGGCTACCCTCCTCATCCTCTTTCAATCCTAATGAGACTTGCCACATACATTTATATATCATATACCTTTATTGCAGTATAAGCGGCTTCCTTGCACAAGAGCTAGTTTGGGAGCAAGAGACCGAGAAAGATCGAAAATAATTTTTTTGCACCCCCCTCTGACATAGTGGGGGGTCTGGCTACCCATCTCATCCTCTTTCAATCCTAATGAGACTTGCCACATACTTGTATGTACTATACATCTATGTCGTAGTACTAGCGGCTTCCTGGCACAAGAGCTAGTTTGGGAGCAGGAAACCGAAAACTCTCGAAAATGGAATTTTTGACACCCCCCATGACATTGGGGACCCTGGCTACCCATCTCATCCTCTTTCAATCCTGATGAGACTTGCCACATACTTGTATATACTATACATCTATGTCGTAGTACTAGCGGCTTCCTGGCACAAGAGCTAGTTTGGGAGCAGGAGACCGAAAACTATCGAAAATGGAATTTTTTGACACCCCCCATGATATTGGGGGCCCTGGCTACCCATCTCATCCTCTTTCAATCCTGATGAGACTTGCCACATACTTTTATATAACATATACATTTATCACAGTACTAGCGGCTTCCTGGCACAAGAGCTAGTTTCGGAGCAGTAGACCTAGAAGTGTGGAAAATAGCCAATTCTGTACAGGAAAATATGACCCTAGAGCCGTTGGGGGGCCTGGCTACCCTCCTCATCCTCTTTCAATCCTAATGAGACTTGCCACATACATTTATATATCATATACCTTTATTGCAGTATAAGCGGCTTCCTTGCACAAGAGCTAGTTTGGGAGCAAGAGACCGAGAAAGATCGAAAATAATTTTTTTGCACCCCCCTCTGACATAGTGGGGGGTCTGGCTACCCATCTCATCCTCTTTCAATCCTAATGAGACTTGCCACATACTTGTATGTACTATACATCTATGTCGTAGTACTAGCGGCTTTCTGGCACAAGAGCTAGTTTGGGAGCAGGAAACCGAAAACTCTCGAAAATGGAATTTTTGACACCCCCCATGACATTGGGGACCCTGGCTACCCATCTCATCCTCTTTCAATCCTGATGAGACTTGCCACATACTTGTATATACTATACATCTATGTCGTAGTACTAGCGGCTTCCTGGCACAAGAGCTAGTTTGGGAGCAGGAGACCGAAAACTATCGAAAATGGAATTTTTTGACACCCCCCATGATATTGGGGGCCCTGGCTACCCATCTCATCCTCTTTCAATCCTGATGAGACTTGCCACATACTTTTATATAACATATACATTTATCACAGTACTAGCGGCTTCCTGGCACAAGAGCTAGTTTCGGAGCAGTAGACCTAGAAGTGTGGAAAATAGCCAATTCTGTACAGGAAAATATGACCCTAGAGCCGTTGGGGGGCCTGGCTACCCTCCTCATCCTCTTTCAATCCTAATGAGACTTGCCACATACATTTATATATCATATACCTTTATTGCAGTATAAGCGGCTTCCTTGCACAAGAGCTAGTTTGGGAGCAAGAGACCGAGAAAGATCGAAAATAATTTTTTTGCACCCCCCTCTGACATAGTGGGGGGTCTGGCTACCCATCTCATCCTCTTTCAATCCTAATGAGACTTGCCACATACTTGTATGTACTATACATCTATGTCGTAGTACTAGCGGCTTCCTGGCACAAGAGCTAGTTTGGGAGCAGGAAACCGAAAACTCTCGAAAATGGAATTTTTGACACCCCCCATGACATTGGGGACCCTGGCTACCCATCTCATCCTCTTTCAATCCTGATGAGACTTGCCACATACTTGTATATACTATACATCTATGTCGTAGTACTAGCGGCTTCCTGGCACAAGAGCTAGTTTGGGAGCAGGAGACCGAAAACTATCGAAAATGGAATTTTTTGACACCCCCCATGATATTGGGGGCCCTGGCTACCCATCTCATCCTCTTTCAATCCTGATGAGACTTGCCACATACTTTTATATAACATATACATTTATCACAGTACTAGCGGCTTCCTGGCACAAGAGCTAGTTTCGGAGCAGTAGACCTAGAAGTGTGGAAAATAGCCAATTCTGTACAGGAAAATATGACCCTAGAGCCGTTGGGGGGCCTGGCTACCCTCCTCATCCTCTTTCAATCCTAATGAGACTTGCCACATACATTTATATATCATATACCTTTATTGCAGTATAAGCGGCTTCCTTGCACAAGAGCTAGTTTGGGAGCAAGAGACCGAGAAAGATCGAAAATAATTTTTTTGCACCCCCCTCTGACATAGTGGGGGGTCTGGCTACCCATCTCATCCTCTTTCAATCCTAATGAGACTTGCCACATACTTGTATGTACTATACATCTATGTCGTAGTACTAGCGGCTTTCTGGCACAAGAGCTAGTTTGGGAGCAGGAAACCGAAAACTCTCGAAAATGGAATTTTTGACACCCCCCATGACATTGGGGACCCTGGCTACCCATCTCATCCTCTTTCAATCCTGATGAGACTTGCCACATACTTGTATATACTATACATCTATGTCGTAGTACTAGCGGCTTCCTGGCACAAGAGCTAGTTTGGGAGCAGGAGACCGAAAACTATCGAAAATGGAATTTTTTGACACCCCCCATGATATTGGGGGCCCTGGCTACCCATCTCATCCTCTTTCAATCCTGATGAGACTTGCCACATACTTTTATATAACATATACATTTATCACAGTACTAGCGGCTTCCTGGCACAAGAGCTAGTTTCGGAGCAGTAGACCTAGAAGTGTGGAAAATAGCCAATTCTGTACAGGAAAATATGACCCTAGAGCCGTTGGGGGGCCTGGCTACCCTCCTCATCCTCTTTCAATCCTAATGAGACTTGCCACATACATTTATATATCATATACCTTTATTGCAGTATAAGCGGCTTCCTTGCACAAGAGCTAGTTTGGGAGCAAGAGACCGAGAAAGATCGAAAATAATTTTTTTGCACCCCCCTCTGACATAGTGGGGGGTCTGGCTACCCATCTCATCCTCTTTCAATCCTAATGAGACTTGCCACATACTTGTATGTACTATACATCTATGTCGTAGTACTAGCGGCTTCCTGGCACAAGAGCTAGTTTGGGAGCAGGAAACCGAAAACTCTCGAAAATGGAATTTTTGACACCCCCCATGACATTGGGGACCCTGGCTACCCATCTCATCCTCTTTCAATCCTGATGAGACTTGCCACATACTTGTATATACTATACATCTATGTCGTAGTACTAGCGGCTTCCTGGCACAAGAGCTAGTTTGGGAGCAGGAGACCGAAAACTATCGAAAATGGAATTTTTTGACACCCCCCATGATATTGGGGGCCCTGGCTACCCATCTCATCCTCTTTCAATCCTGATGAGACTTGCCACATACTTTTATATAACATATACATTTATCACAGTACTAGCGGCTTCCTGGCACAAGAGCTAGTTTCGGAGCAGTAGACCTAGAAGTGTGGAAAATAGCCAATTCTGTACAGGAAAATATGACCCTAGAGCCGTTGGGGGGCCTGGCTACCCTCCTCATCCTCTTTCAATCCTAATGAGACTTGCCACATACATTTATATATCATATACCTTTATTGCAGTATAAGCGGCTTCCTTGCACAAGAGCTAGTTTGGGAGCAAGAGACCGAGAAAGATCGAAAATAATTTTTTTGCACCCCCCTCTGACATAGTGGGGGGTCTGGCTACCCATCTCATCCTCTTTCAATCCTAATGAGACTTGCCACATACTTGTATGTACTATACATCTATGTCGTAGTACTAGCGGCTTTCTGGCACAAGAGCTAGTTTGGGAGCAGGAAACCGAAAACTCTCGAAAATGGAATTTTTGACACCCCCCATGACATTGGGGACCCTGGCTACCCATCTCATCCTCTTTCAATCCTGATGAGACTTGCCACATACTTGTATATACTATACATCTATGTCGTAGTACTAGCGGCTTCCTGGCACAAGAGCTAGTTTGGGAGCAGGAGACCGAAAACTATCGAAAATGGAATTTTTTGACACCCCCCATGATATTGGGGGCCCTGGCTACCCATCTCATCCTCTTTCAATCCTGATGAGACTTGCCACATACTTTTATATAACATATACATTTATCACAGTACTAGCGGCTTCCTGGCACAAGAGCTAGTTTCGGAGCAGTAGACCTAGAAGTGTCGAAAATAGCCAATTCTGTACAGGAAAATATGACCCTAGAGCCGTTGGGGGGCCTGGCTACCCTCCTCATCCTCTTTCAATCCTAATGAGACTTGCCACATACATTTATATATCATATACCTTTATTGCAGTATAAGCGGCTTCCTTGCACAAGAGCTAGTTTGGGAGCAAGAGACCGAGAAAGATCGAAAATAATTTTTTTGCACCCCCCTCTGACATAGTGGGGGGTCTGGCTACCCATCTCATCCTCTTTCAATCCTAATGAGACTTGCCACATACTTGTATGTACTATACATCTATGTCGTAGTACTAGCGGCTTCCTGGCACAAGAGCTAGTTTGGGAGCAGGAAACCGAAAACTCTCGAAAATGGAATTTTTGACACCCCCCATGACATTGGGGACCCTGGCTACCCATCTCATCCTCTTTCAATCCTGATGAGACTTGCCACATACTTGTATATACTATACATCTATGTCGTAGTACTAGCGGCTTCCTGGCACAAGAGCTAGTTTGGGAGCAGGAGACCGAAAACTATCGAAAATGGAATTTTTTGACACCCCCCATGATATTGGGGGCCCTGGCTACCCATCTCATCCTCTTTCAATCCTGATGAGACTTGCCACATACTTTTATATAACATATACATTTATCACAGTACTAGCGGCTTCCTGGCACAAGAGCTAGTTTCGGAGCAGTAGACCTAGAAGTGTGGAAAATAGCCAATTCTGTACAGGAAAATATGACCCTAGAGCCGTTGGGGGGCCTGGCTACCCTCCTCATCCTCTTTCAATCCTAATGAGACTTGCCACATACATTTATATATCATATACCTTTATTGCAGTATAAGCGGCTTCCTTGCACAAGAGCTAGTTTGGGAGCAAGAGACCGAGAAAGATCGAAAATAATTTTTTTGCACCCCCCTCTGACATAGTGGGGGGTCTGGCTACCCATCTCATCCTCTTTCAATCCTAATGAGACTTGCCACATACTTGTATGTACTATACATCTATGTCGTAGTACTAGCGGCTTTCTGGCACAAGAGCTAGTTTGGGAGCAGGAAACCGAAAACTCTCGAAAATGGAATTTTTGACACCCCCCATGACATTGGGGACCCTGGCTACCCATCTCATCCTCTTTCAATCCTGATGAGACTTGCCACATACTTGTATATACTATACATCTATGTCGTAGTACTAGCGGCTTCCTGGCACAAGAGCTAGTTTGGGAGCAGGAGACCGAAAACTATCGAAAATGGAATTTTTTGACACCCCCCATGATATTGGGGGCCCTGGCTACCCATCTCATCCTCTTTCAATCCTGATGAGACTTGCCACATACTTTTATATAACATATACATTTATCACAGTACTAGCGGCTTCCTGGCACAAGAGCTAGTTTCGGAGCAGTAGACCTAGAAGTGTGGAAAATAGCCAATTCTGTACAGGAAAATATGACCCTAGAGCCGTTGGGGGGCCTGGCTACCCTCCTCATCCTCTTTCAATCCTAATGAGACTTGCCACATACATTTATATATCATATACCTTTATTGCAGTATAAGCGGCTTCCTTGCACAAGAGCTAGTTTGGGAGCAAGAGACCGAGAAAGATCGAAAATAATTTTTTTGCACCCCCCTCTGTCATAGTGGGGGGTCTGGCTACCCATCTCATCCTCTTTCAATCCTAATGAGACTTGCCACATACTTGTATGTACTATACATCTATGTCGTAGTACTAGCGGCTTCCTGGCACAAGAGCTAGTTTGGGAGCAGGAAACCGAAAACTCTCGAAAATGGAATTTTTGACACCCCCCATGACATTGGGGACCCTGGCTACCCATCTCATCCTCTTTCAATCCTGATGAGACTTGCCACATACTTGTATATACTATACATCTATGTCGTAGTACTAGCGGCTTCCTGGCACAAGAGCTAGTTTGGGAGCAGGAGACCGAAAACTATCGAAAATGGAATTTTTTGACACCCCCCATGATATTGGGGGCCCTGGCTACCCATCTCATCCTCTTTCAATCCTGATGAGACTTGCCACATACTTTTATATAACATATACATTTATCACAGTACTAGCGGCTTCCTGGCACAAGAGCTAGTTTCGGAGCAGTAGACCTAGAAGTGTGGAAAATAGCCAATTCTGTACAGGAAAATATGACCCTAGAGCCGTTGGGGGGCCTGGCTACCCTCCTCATCCTCTTTCAATCCTAATGAGACTTGCCACATACATTTATATATCATATACCTTTATTGCAGTATAAGCGGCTTCCTTGCACAAGAGCTAGTTTGGGAGCAAGAGACCGAGAAAGATCGAAAATAATTTTTTTGCACCCCCCTCTGACATAGTGGGGGGTCTGGCTACCCATCTCATCCTCTTTCAATCCTAATGAGACTTGCCACATACTTGTATGTACTATACATCTATGTCGTAGTACTAGCGGCTTTCTGGCACAAGAGCTAGTTTGGGAGCAGGAAACCGAAAACTCTCGAAAATGGAATTTTTGACACCCCCCATGACATTGGGGACCCTGGCTACCCATCTCATCCTCTTTCAATCCTGATGAGACTTGCCACATACTTGTATATACTATACATCTATGTCGTAGTACTAGCGGCTTCCTGGCACAAGAGCTAGTTTGGGAGCAGGAGACCGAAAACTATCGAAAATGGAATTTTTTGACACCCCCCATGATATTGGGGGCCCTGGCTACCCATCTCATCCTCTTTCAATCCTGATGAGACTTGCCACATACTTTTATATAACATATACATTTATCACAGTACTAGCGGCTTCCTGGCACAAGAGCTAGTTTCGGAGCAGTAGACCTAGAAGTGTGGAAAATAGCCAATTCTGTACAGGAAAATATGACCCTAGAGCCGTTGGGGGGCCTGGCTACCCTCCTCATCCTCTTTCAATCCTAATGAGACTTGCCACATACATTTATATATCATATACCTTTATTGCAGTATAAGCGGCTTCCTTGCACAAGAGCTAGTTTGGGAGCAAGAGACCGAGAAAGATCGAAAATAATTTTTTTGCACCCCCCTCTGACATAGTGGGGGGTCTGGCTACCCATCTCATCCTCTTTCAATCCTAATGAGACTTGCCACATACTTGTATGTACTATACATCTATGTCGTAGTACTAGCGGCTTCCTGGCACAAGAGCTAGTTTGGGAGCAGGAAACCGAAAACTCTCGAAAATGGAATTTTTGACACCCCCCATGACATTGGGGACCCTGGCTACCCATCTCATCCTCTTTCAATCCTGATGAGACTTGCCACATACTTGTATATACTATACATCTATGTCGTAGTACTAGCGGCTTCCTGGCACAAGAGCTAGTTTGGGAGCAGGAGACCGAAAACTATCGAAAATGGAATTTTTTGACACCCCCCATGATATTGGGGGCCCTGGCTACCCATCTCATCCTCTTTCAATCCTGATGAGACTTGCCACATACTTTTATATAACATATACATTTATCACAGTACTAGCGGCTTCCTGGCACAAGAGCTAGTTTCGGAGCAGTAGACCTAGAAGTGTGGAAAATAGCCAATTCTGTACAGGAAAATATGACCCTAGAGCCGTTGGGGGGCCTGGCTACCCTCCTCATCCTCTTTCAATCCTAATGAGACTTGCCACATACATTTATATATCATATACCTTTATTGCAGTATAAGCGGCTTCCTTGCACAAGAGCTAGTTTGGGAGCAAGAGACCGAGAAAGATCGAAAATAATTTTTTTGCACCCCCCTCTGACATAGTGGGGGGTCTGGCTACCCATCTCATCCTCTTTCAATCCTAATGAGACTTGCCACATACTTGTATGTACTATACATCTATGTCGTAGTACTAGCGGCTTTCTGGCACAAGAGCTAGTTTGGGAGCAGGAAACCGAAAACTCTCGAAAATGGAATTTTTGACACCCCCCATGACATTGGGGACCCTGGCTACCCATCTCATCCTCTTTCAATCCTGATGAGACTTGCCACATACTTGTATATACTATACATCTATGTCGTAGTACTAGCGGCTTCCTGGCACAAGAGCTAGTTTGGGAGCAGGAGACCGAAAACTATCGAAAATGGAATTTTTTGACACCCCCCATGATATTGGGGGCCCTGGCTACCCATCTCATCCTCTTTCAATCCTGATGAGACTTGCCACATACTTTTATATAACATATACATTTATCACAGTACTAGCGGCTTCCTGGCACAAGAGCTAGTTTCGGAGCAGTAGACCTAGAAGTGTGGAAAATAGCCAATTCTGTACAGGAAAATATGACCCTAGAGCCGTTGGGGGGCCTGGCTACCCTCCTCATCCTCTTTCAATCCTAATGAGACTTGCCACATACATTTATATATCATATACCTTTATTGCAGTATAAGCGGCTTCCTTGCACAAGAGCTAGTTTGGGAGCAAGAGACCGAGAAAGATCGAAAATAATTTTTTTGCACCCCCCTCTGACATAGTGGGGGGTCTGGCTACCCATCTCATCCTCTTTCAATCCTAATGAGACTTGCCACATACTTGTATGTACTATACATCTATGTCGTAGTACTAGCGGCTTCCTGGCACAAGAGCTAGTTTGGGAGCAGGAAACCGAAAACTCTCGAAAATGGAATTTTTGACACCCCCCATGACATTGGGGACCCTGGCTACCCATCTCATCCTCTTTCAATCCTGATGAGACTTGCCACATACTTGTATATACTATACATCTATGTCGTAGTACTAGCGGCTTCCTGGCACAAGAGCTAGTTTGGGAGCAGGAGACCGAAAACTATCGAAAATGGAATTTTTTGACACCCCCCATGATATTGGGGGCCCTGGCTACCCATCTCATCCTCTTTCAATCCTGATGAGACTTGCCACATACTTTTATATAACATATACATTTATCACAGTACTAGCGGCTTCCTGGCACAAGAGCTAGTTTCGGAGCAGTAGACCTAGAAGTGTGGAAAATAGCCAATTCTGTACAGGAAAATATGACCCTAGAGCCGTTGGGGGGCCTGGCTACCCTCCTCATCCTCTTTCAATCCTAATGAGACTTGCCACATACATTTATATATCATATACCTTTATTGCAGTATAAGCGGCTTCCTTGCACAAGAGCTAGTTTGGGAGCAAGAGACCGAGAAAGATCGAAAATAATTTTTTTGCACCCCCCTCTGACATAGTGGGGGGTCTGGCTACCCATCTCATCCGCTTTCAATCCTAATGAGACTTGCCACATACTTGTATGTACTATACATCTATGTCGTAGTACTAGCGGCTTTCTGGCACAAGAGCTAGTTTGGGAGCAGGAAACCGAAAACTCTCGAAAATGGAATTTTTGACACCCCCCATGACATTGGGGACCCTGGCTACCCATCTCATCCTCTTTCAATCCTGATGAGACTTGCCACATACTTGTATATACTATACATCTATGTCGTAGTACTAGCGGCTTCCTGGCACAAGAGCTAGTTTGGGAGCAGGAGACCGAAAACTATCGAAAATGGAATTTTTTGACACCCCCCATGATATTGGGGGCCCTGGCTACCCATCTCATCCTCTTTCAATCCTGATGAGACTTGCCACATACTTTTATATAACATATACATTTATCACAGTACTAGCGGCTTCCTGGCACAAGAGCTAGTTTCGGAGCAGTAGACCTAGAAGTGTCGAAAATAGCCAATTCTGTACAGGAAAATATGACCCTAGAGCCGTTGGGGGGCCTGGCTACCCTCCTCATCCTCTTTCAATCCTAATGAGACTTGCCACATACATTTATATATCATATACCTTTATTGCAGTATAAGCGGCTTCCTTGCACAAGAGCTAGTTTGGGAGCAAGAGACCGAGAAAGATCGAAAATAATTTTTTTGCACCCCCCTCTGACATAGTGGGGGGTCTGGCTACCCATCTCATCCTCTTTCAATCCTAATGAGACTTGCCACATACTTGTATGTACTATACATCTATGTCGTAGTACTAGCGGCTTCCTGGCACAAGAGCTAGTTTGGGAGCAGGAAACCGAAAACTCTCGAAAATGGAATTTTTGACACCCCCCATGACATTGGGGACCCTGGCTACCCATCTCATCCTCTTTCAATCCTGATGAGACTTGCCACATACTTGTATATACTATACATCTATGTCGTAGTACTAGCGGCTTCCTGGCACAAGAGCTAGTTTGGGAGCAGGAGACCGAAAACTATCGAAAATGGAATTTTTTGACACCCCCCATGATATTGGGGGCCCTGGCTACCCATCTCATCCTCTTTCAATCCTGATGAGACTTGCCACATACTTTTATATAACATATACATTTATCACAGTACTAGCGGCTTCCTGGCACAAGAGCTAGTTTCGGAGCAGTAGACCTAGAAGTGTGGAAAATAGCCAATTCTGTACAGGAAAATATGACCCTAGAGCCGTTGGGGGGCCTGGCTACCCTCCTCATCCTCTTTCAATCCTAATGAGACTTGCCACATACATTTATATATCATATACCTTTATTGCAGTATAAGCGGCTTCCTTGCACAAGAGCTAGTTTGGGAGCAAGAGACCGAGAAAGATCGAAAATAATTTTTTTGCACCCCCCTCTGACATAGTGGGGGGTCTGGCTACCCATCTCATCCTCTTTCAATCCTAATGAGACTTGCCACATACTTGTATGTACTATACATCTATGTCGTAGTACTAGCGGCTTCCTGGCACAAGAGCTAGTTTGGGAGCAGGAAACCGAAAACTCTCGAAAATGGAATTTTTGACACCCCCCATGACATTGGGGACCCTGGCTACCCATCTCATCCTCTTTCAATCCTGATGAGACTTGCCACATACTTGTATATACTATACATCTATGTCGTAGTACTAGCGGCTTCCTGGCACAAGAGCTAGTTTGGGAGCAGGAGACCGAAAACTATCGAAAATGGAATTTTTTGACACCCCCCATGATATTGGGGGCCCTGGCTACCCATCTCATCCTCTTTCAATCCTGATGAGACTTGCCACATACTTTTATATAACATATACATTTATCACAGTACTAGCGGCTTCCTGGCACAAGAGCTAGTTTCGGAGCAGTAGACCTAGAAGTGTGGAAAATAGCCAATTCTGTACAGGAAAATATGACCCTAGAGCCGTTGGGGGGCCTGGCTACCCTCCTCATCCTCTTTCAATCCTAATGAGACTTGCCACATACATTTATATATCATATACCTTTATTGCAGTATAAGCGGCTTCCTTGCACAAGAGCTAGTTTGGGAGCAAGAGACCGAGAAAGATCGAAAATAATTTTTTTGCACCCCCCTCTGACATAGTGGGGGGTCTGGCTACCCATCTCATCCTCTTTCAATCCTAATGAGACTTGCCACATACTTGTATGTACTATACATCTATGTCGTAGTACTAGCGGCTTCCTGGCACAAGAGCTAGTTTGGGAGCAGGAAACCGAAAACTCTCGAAAATGGAATTTTTGACACCCCCCATGACATTGGGGACCCTGGCTACCCATCTCATCCTCTTTCAATCCTGATGAGACTTGCCACATACTTGTATATACTATACATCTATGTCGTAGTACTAGCGGCTTCCTGGCACAAGAGCTAGTTTGGGAGCAGGAGACCGAAAACTATCGAAAATGGAATTTTTTGACACCCCCCATGATATTGGGGGCCCTGGCTACCCATCTCATCCTCTTTCAATCCTGATGAGACTTGCCACATACTTTTATATAACATATACATTTATCACAGTACTAGCGGCTTCCTGGCACAAGAGCTAGTTTCGGAGCAGTAGACCTAGAAGTGTGGAAAATAGCCAATTCTGTACAGGAAAATATGACCCTAGAGCCGTTGGGGGGCCTGGCTACCCTCCTCATCCTCTTTCAATCCTAATGAGACTTGCCACATACATTTATATATCATATACCTTTATTGCAGTATAAGCGGCTTCCTTGCACAAGAGCTAGTTTGGGAGCAAGAGACCGAGAAAGATCGAAAATAATTTTTTTGCACCCCCCTCTGACATAGTGGGGGGTCTGGCTACCCATCTCATCCTCTTTCAATCCTAATGAGACTTGCCACATACTTGTATGTACTATACATCTATGTCGTAGTACTAGCGGCTTTCTGGCACAAGAGCTAGTTTGGGAGCAGGAAACCGAAAACTCTCGAAAATGGAATTTTTGACACCCCCCATGACATTGGGGACCCTGGCTACCCATCTCATCCTCTTTCAATCCTGATGAGACTTGCCACATACTTGTATATACTATACATCTATGTCGTAGTACTAGCGGCTTCCTGGCACAAGAGCTAGTTTGGGAGCAGGAGACCGAAAACTATCGAAAATGGAATTTTTTGACACCCCCCATGATATTGGGGGCCCTGGCTACCCATCTCATCCTCTTTCAATCCTGATGAGACTTGCCACATACTTTTATATAACATATACATTTATCACAGTACTAGCGGCTTCCTGGCACAAGAGCTAGTTTCGGAGCAGTAGACCTAGAAGTGTGGAAAATAGCCAATTCTGTACAGGAAAATATGACCCTAGAGCCGTTGGGGGGCCTGGCTACCCTCCTCATCCTCTTTCAATCCTAATGAGACTTGCCACATACATTTATATATCATATACCTTTATTGCAGTATAAGCGGCTTCCTTGCACAAGAGCTAGTTTGGGAGCAAGAGACCGAGAAAGATCGAAAATAATTTTTTTGCACCCCCCTCTGACATAGTGGGGGGTCTGGCTACCCATCTCATCCTCTTTCAATCCTAATGAGACTTGCCACATACTTGTATGTACTATACATCTATGTCGTAGTACTAGCGGCTTCCTGGCACAAGAGCTAGTTTGGGAGCAGGAAACCGAAAACTCTCGAAAATGGAATTTTTGACACCCCCCATGACATTGGGGACCCTGGCTACCCATCTCATCCTCTTTCAATCCTGATGAGACTTGCCACATACTTGTATATACTATACATCTATGTCGTAGTACTAGCGGCTTCCTGGCACAAGAGCTAGTTTGGGAGCAGGAGACCGAAAACTATCGAAAATGGAATTTTTTGACACCCCCCATGATATTGGGGGCCCTGGCTACCCATCTCATCCTCTTTCAATCCTGATGAGACTTGCCACATACTTTTATATAACATATACATTTATCACAGTACTAGCGGCTTCCTGGCACAAGAGCTAGTTTCGGAGCAGTAGACCTAGAAGTGTGGAAAATAGCCAATTCTGTACAGGAAAATATGACCCTAGAGCCGTTGGGGGGCCTGGCTACCCTCCTCATCCTCTTTCAATCCTAATGAGACTTGCCACATACATTTATATATCATATACCTTTATTGCAGTATAAGCGGCTTCCTTGCACAAGAGCTAGTTTGGGAGCAAGAGACCGAGAAAGATCGAAAATAATTTTTTTGCACCCCCCTCTGACATAGTGGGGGGTCTGGCTACCCATCTCATCCTCTTTCAATCCTAATGAGACTTGCCACATACTTGTATGTACTATACATCTATGTCGTAGTACTAGCGGCTTCCTGGCACAAGAGCTAGTTTGGGAGCAGGAAACCGAAAACTCTCGAAAATGGAATTTTTGACACCCCCCATGACATTGGGGACCCTGGCTACCCATCTCATCCTCTTTCAATCCTGATGAGACTTGCCACATACTTGTATATACTATACATCTATGTCGTAGTACTAGCGGCTTCCTGGCACAAGAGCTAGTTTGGGAGCAGGAGACCGAAAACTATCGAAAATGGAATTTTTTGACACCCCCCATGATATTGGGGGCCCTGGCTACCCATCTCATCCTCTTTCAATCCTGATGAGACTTGCCACATACTTTTATATAACATATACATTTATCACAGTACTAGCGGCTTCCTGGCACAAGAGCTAGTTTCGGAGCAGTAGACCTAGAAGTGTGGAAAATAGCCAATTCTGTACAGGAAAATATGACCCTAGAGCCGTTGGGGGGCCTGGCTACCCTCCTCATCCTCTTTCAATCCTAATGAGACTTGCCACATACATTTATATATCATATACCTTTATTGCAGTATAAGCGGCTTCCTTGCACAAGAGCTAGTTTGGGAGCAAGAGACCGAGAAAGATCGAAAATAATTTTTTTGCACCCCCCTCTGACATAGTGGGGGGTCTGGCTACCCATCTCATCCTCTTTCAATCCTAATGAGACTTGCCACATACTTGTATGTACTATACATCTATGTCGTAGTACTAGCGGCTTCCTGGCACAAGAGCTAGTTTGGGAGCAGGAAACCGAAAACTCTCGAAAATGGAATTTTTGACACCCCCCATGACATTGGGGACCCTGGCTACCCATCTCATCCTCTTTCAATCCTGATGAGACTTGCCACATACTTGTATATACTATACATCTATGTCGTAGTACTAGCGGCTTCCTGGCACAAGAGCTAGTTTGGGAGCAGGAGACCGAAAACTATCGAAAATGGAATTTTTTGACACCCCCCATGATATTGGGGGCCCTGGCTACCCATCTCATCCTCTTTCAATCCTGATGAGACTTGCCACATACTTTTATATAACATATACATTTATCACAGTACTAGCGGCTTCCTGGCACAAGAGCTAGTTTCGGAGCAGTAGACCTAGAAGTGTGGAAAATAGCCAATTCTGTACAGGAAAATATGACCCTAGAGCCGTTGGGGGGCCTGGCTACCCTCCTCATCCTCTTTCAATCCTAATGAGACTTGCCACATACATTTATATATCATATACCTTTATTGCAGTATAAGCGGCTTCCTTGCACAAGAGCTAGTTTGGGAGCAAGAGACCGAGAAAGATCGAAAATAATTTTTTTGCACCCCCCTCTGACATAGTGGGGGGTCTGGCTACCCATCTCATCCTCTTTCAATCCTAATGAGACTTGCCACATACTTGTATGTACTATACATCTATGTCGTAGTACTAGCGGCTTTCTGGCACAAGAGCTAGTTTGGGAGCAGGAAACCGAAAACTCTCGAAAATGGAATTTTTGACACCCCCCATGACATTGGGGACCCTGGCTACCCATCTCATCCTCTTTCAATCCTGATGAGACTTGCCACATACTTGTATATACTATACATCTATGTCGTAGTACTAGCGGCTTCCTGGCACAAGAGCTAGTTTGGGAGCAGGAGACCGAAAACTATCGAAAATGGAATTTTTTGACACCCCCCATGATATTGGGGGCCCTGGCTACCCATCTCATCCTCTTTCAATCCTGATGAGACTTGCCACATACTTTTATATAACATATACATTTATCACAGTACTAGCGGCTTCCTGGCACAAGAGCTAGTTTCGGAGCAGTAGACCTAGAAGTGTGGAAAATAGCCAATTCTGTACAGGAAAATATGACCCTAGAGCCGTTGGGGGGCCTGGCTACCCTCCTCATCCTCTTTCAATCCTAATGAGACTTGCCACATACATTTATATATCATATACCTTTATTGCAGTATAAGCGGCTTCCTTGCACAAGAGCTAGTTTGGGAGCAAGAGACCGAGAAAGATCGAAAATAATTTTTTTGCACCCCCCTCTGACATAGTGGGGGGTCTGGCTACCCATCTCATCCTCTTTCAATCCTAATGAGACTTGCCACATACTTGTATGTACTATACATCTATGTCGTAGTACTAGCGGCTTCCTGGCACAAGAGCTAGTTTGGGAGCAGGAAACCGAAAACTCTCGAAAATGGAATTTTTGACACCCCCCATGACATTGGGGACCCTGGCTACCCATCTCATCCTCTTTCAATCCTGATGAGACTTGCCACATACTTGTATATACTATACATCTATGTCGTAGTACTAGCGGCTTCCTGGCACAAGAGCTAGTTTGGGAGCAGGAGACCGAAAACTATCGAAAATGGAATTTTTTGACACCCCCCATGATATTGGGGGCCCTGGCTACCCATCTCATCCTCTTTCAATCCTGATGAGACTTGCCACATACTTTTATATAACATATACATTTATCACAGTACTAGCGGCTTCCTGGCACAAGAGCTAGTTTCGGAGCAGTAGACCTAGAAGTGTGGAAAATAGCCAATTCTGTACAGGAAAATATGACCCTAGAGCCGTTGGGGGGCCTGGCTACCCTCCTCATCCTCTTTCAATCCTAATGAGACTTGCCACATACATTTATATATCATATACCTTTATTGCAGTATAAGCGGCTTCCTTGCACAAGAGCTAGTTTGGGAGCAAGAGACCGAGAAAGATCGAAAATAATTTTTTTGCACCCCCCTCTGACATAGTGGGGGGTCTGGCTACCCATCTCATCCTCTTTCAATCCTAATGAGACTTGCCACATACTTGTATGTACTATACATCTATGTCGTAGTACTAGCGGCTTTCTGGCACAAGAGCTAGTTTGGGAGCAGGAAACCGAAAACTCTCGAAAATGGAATTTTTGACACCCCCCATGACATTGGGGACCCTGGCTACCCATCTCATCCTCTTTCAATCCTGATGAGACTTGCCACATACTTGTATATACTATACATCTATGTCGTAGTACTAGCGGCTTCCTGGCACAAGAGCTAGTTTGGGAGCAGGAGACCGAAAACTATCGAAAATGGAATTTTTTGACACCCCCCATGATATTGGGGGCCCTGGCTACCCATCTCATCCTCTTTCAATCCTGATGAGACTTGCCACATACTTTTATATAACATATACATTTATCACAGTACTAGCGGCTTCCTGGCACAAGAGCTAGTTTCGGAGCAGTAGACCTAGAAGTGTGGAAAATAGCCAATTCTGTACAGGAAAATATGACCCTAGAGCCGTTGGGGGGCCTGGCTACCCTCCTCATCCTCTTTCAATCCTAATGAGACTTGCCACATACATTTATATATCATATACCTTTATTGCAGTATAAGCGGCTTCCTTGCACAAGAGCTAGTTTGGGAGCAAGAGACCGAGAAAGATCGAAAATAATTTTTTTGCACCCCCCTCTGACATAGTGGGGGGTCTGGCTACCCATCTCATCCTCTTTCAATCCTAATGAGACTTGCCACATACTTGTATGTACTATACATCTATGTCGTAGTACTAGCGGCTTCCTGGCACAAGAGCTAGTTTGGGAGCAGGAAACCGAAAACTCTCGAAAATGGAATTTTTGACACCCCCCATGACATTGGGGACCCTGGCTACCCATCTCATCCTCTTTCAATCCTGATGAGACTTGCCACATACTTGTATATACTATACATCTATGTCGTAGTACTAGCGGCTTCCTGGCACAAGAGCTAGTTTGGGAGCAGGAGACCGAAAACTATCGAAAATGGAATTTTTTGACACCCCCCATGATATTGGGGGCCCTGGCTACCCATCTCATCCTCTTTCAATCCTGATGAGACTTGCCACATACTTTTATATAACATATACATTTATCACAGTACTAGCGGCTTCCTGGCACAAGAGCTAGTTTCGGAGCAGTAGACCTAGAAGTGTGGAAAATAGCCAATTCTGTACAGGAAAATATGACCCTAGAGCCGTTGGGGGGCCTGGCTACCCTCCTCATCCTCTTTCAATCCTAATGAGACTTGCCACATACATTTATATATCATATACCTTTATTGCAGTATAAGCGGCTTCCTTGCACAAGAGCTAGTTTGGGAGCAAGAGACCGAGAAAGATCGAAAATAATTTTTTTGCACCCCCCTCTGACATAGTGGGGGGTCTGGCTACCCATCTCATCCTCTTTCAATCCTAATGAGACTTGCCACATACTTGTATGTACTATACATCTATGTCGTAGTACTAGCGGCTTCCTGGCACAAGAGCTAGTTTGGGAGCAGGAAACCGAAAACTCTCGAAAATGGAATTTTTGACACCCCCCATGACATTGGGGACCCTGGCTACCCATCTCATCCTCTTTCAATCCTGATGAGACTTGCCACATACTTGTATATACTATACATCTATGTCGTAGTACTAGCGGCTTCCTGGCACAAGAGCTAGTTTGGGAGCAGGAGACCGAAAACTATCGAAAATGGAATTTTTTGACACCCCCCATGATATTGGGGGCCCTGGCTACCCATCTCATCCTCTTTCAATCCTGATGAGACTTGCCACATACTTTTATATAACATATACATTTATCACAGTACTAGCGGCTTCCTGGCACAAGAGCTAGTTTCGGAGCAGTAGACCTAGAAGTGTGGAAAATAGCCAATTCTGTACAGGAAAATATGACCCTAGAGCCGTTGGGGGGCCTGGCTACCCTCCTCATCCTCTTTCAATCCTAATGAGACTTGCCACATACATTTATATATCATATACCTTTATTGCAGTATAAGCGGCTTCCTTGCACAAGAGCTAGTTTGGGAGCAAGAGACCGAGAAAGATCGAAAATAATTTTTTTGCACCCCCCTCTGACATAGTGGGGGGTCTGGCTACCCATCTCATCCTCTTTCAATCCTAATGAGACTTGCCACATACTTGTATGTACTATACATCTATGTCGTAGTACTAGCGGCTTCCTGGCACAAGAGCTAGTTTGGGAGCAGGAAACCGAAAACTCTCGAAAATGGAATTTTTGACACCCCCCATGACATTGGGGACCCTGGCTACCCATCTCATCCTCTTTCAATCCTGATGAGACTTGCCACATACTTGTATATACTATACATCTATGTCGTAGTACTAGCGGCTTCCTGGCACAAGAGCTAGTTTGGGAGCAGGAGACCGAAAACTATCGAAAATGGAATTTTTTGACACCCCCCATGATATTGGGGGCCCTGGCTACCCATCTCATCCTCTTTCAATCCTGATGAGACTTGCCACATACTTTTATATAACATATACATTTATCACAGTACTAGCGGCTTCCTGGCACAAGAGCTAGTTTCGGAGCAGTAGACCTAGAAGTGTGGAAAATAGCCAATTCTGTACAGGAAAATATGACCCTAGAGCCGTTGGGGGGCCTGGCTACCCTCCTCATCCTCTTTCAATCCTAATGAGACTTGCCACATACATTTATATATCATATACCTTTATTGCAGTATAAGCGGCTTCCTTGCACAAGAGCTAGTTTGGGAGCAAGAGACCGAGAAAGATCGAAAATAATTTTTTTGCACCCCCCTCTGACATAGTGGGGGGTCTGGCTACCCATCTCATCCTCTTTCAATCCTAATGAGACTTGCCACATACTTGTATGTACTATACATCTATGTCGTAGTACTAGCGGCTTTCTGGCACAAGAGCTAGTTTGGGAGCAGGAAACCGAAAACTCTCGAAAATGGAATTTTTGACACCCCCCATGACATTGGGGACCCTGGCTACCCATCTCATCCTCTTTCAATCCTGATGAGACTTGCCACATACTTGTATATACTATACATCTATGTCGTAGTACTAGCGGCTTCCTGGCACAAGAGCTAGTTTGGGAGCAGGAGACCGAAAACTATCGAAAATGGAATTTTTTGACACCCCCCATGATATTGGGGGCCCTGGCTACCCATCTCATCCTCTTTCAATCCTGATGAGACTTGCCACATACTTTTATATAACATATACATTTATCACAGTACTAGCGGCTTCCTGGCACAAGAGCTAGTTTCGGAGCAGTAGACCTAGAAGTGTGGAAAATAGCCAATTCTGTACAGGAAAATATGACCCTAGAGCCGTTGGGGGGCCTGGCTACCCTCCTCATCCTCTTTCAATCCTAATGAGACTTGCCACATACATTTATATATCATATACCTTTATTGCAGTATAAGCGGCTTCCTTGCACAAGAGCTAGTTTGGGAGCAAGAGACCGAGAAAGATCGAAAATAATTTTTTTGCACCCCCCTCTGACATAGTGGGGGGTCTGGCTACCCATCTCATCCTCTTTCAATCCTAATGAGACTTGCCACATACTTGTATGTACTATACATCTATGTCGTAGTACTAGCGGCTTCCTGGCACAAGAGCTAGTTTGGGAGCAGGAAACCGAAAACTCTCGAAAATGGAATTTTTGACACCCCCCATGACATTGGGGACCCTGGCTACCCATCTCATCCTCTTTCAATCCTGATGAGACTTGCCACATACTTGTATATACTATACATCTATGTCGTAGTACTAGCGGCTTCCTGGCACAAGAGCTAGTTTGGGAGCAGGAGACCGAAAACTATCGAAAATGGAATTTTTTGACACCCCCCATGATATTGGGGGCCCTGGCTACCCATCTCATCCTCTTTCAATCCTGATGAGACTTGCCACATACTTTTATATAACATATACATTTATCACAGTACTAGCGGCTTCCTGGCACAAGAGCTAGTTTCGGAGCAGTAGACCTAGAAGTGTGGAAAATAGCCAATTCTGTACAGGAAAATATGACCCTAGAGCCGTTGGGGGGCCTGGCTACCCTCCTCATCCTCTTTCAATCCTAATGAGACTTGCCACATACATTTATATATCATATACCTTTATTGCAGTATAAGCGGCTTCCTTGCACAAGAGCTAGTTTGGGAGCAAGAGACCGAGAAAGATCGAAAATAATTTTTTTGCACCCCCCTCTGACATAGTGGGGGGTCTGGCTACCCATCTCATCCTCTTTCAATCCTAATGAGACTTGCCACATACTTGTATGTACTATACATCTATGTCGTAGTACTAGCGGCTTTCTGGCACAAGAGCTAGTTTGGGAGCAGGAAACCGAAAACTCTCGAAAATGGAATTTTTGACACCCCCCATGACATTGGGGACCCTGGCTACCCATCTCATCCTCTTTCAATCCTGATGAGACTTGCCACATACTTGTATATACTATACATCTATGTCGTAGTACTAGCGGCTTCCTGGCACAAGAGCTAGTTTGGGAGCAGGAGACCGAAAACTATCGAAAATGGAATTTTTTGACACCCCCCATGATATTGGGGGCCCTGGCTACCCATCTCATCCTCTTTCAATCCTGATGAGACTTGCCACATACTTTTATATAACATATACATTTATCACAGTACTAGCGGCTTCCTGGCACAAGAGCTAGTTTCGGAGCAGTAGACCTAGAAGTGTCGAAAATAGCCAATTCTGTACAGGAAAATATGACCCTAGAGCCGTTGGGGGGCCTGGCTACCCTCCTCATCCTCTTTCAATCCTAATGAGACTTGCCACATACATTCATATATCATCATTTAAAGAACCATAGACACAAACCATAATGTCCGGATGGTTTGGTTTGCCTTATTCTAAAAATCGTGGATGGCCAGCACGTTTCTATGGGGACACGCTCAAAAAATGTCTTACAAAATTTTATTGCTTTAAATAGAAAATCAATAATTAAGATTTTAAACTCGAAAACAAACAAAAATCTTGTACAACACGTTCACAGTATAAGCCGAATGCTGGCAAAAGAGCTCGCTTGGGGGCTGAAGTTAGTGAAATTTTGAAATCATTATTTGGATACCCCTCTGATATTTGGCACCCTGCCTACCCTTCTCATCCTCTTTCAATCATAATAAGACTTGCCTCGTCCCTTCATACAACATCTACCTATATGGTGGTATAAGCGGTTTAGTGGCACAAGAGCTAGTTTGGGGTCTAGAGATCGAGAAATGTTTAAAACAGTACTTTGGACACTCTACTGACTTTTGGCGCCCTGGCTATTATTCTCATCCTTTTCCAATCCTAAGGAGACTTGTTTAAGGCCTTCTTAGAACATACGCTTATATCGCAGTATATGCGGCTTGGTGACCCAAGAGCTGGTTTGGGGGCTGGAGATCGAGAAATGTTGAAAACAGCATTATGGACACCCCTCTGATATTTGGCGCCCTGTCTATCCATCTCATCCTCTTTCAATCCTGATGAGACTTGCAACAAAACTTCATAGAACATATACCTATATTCAAGCATAAGCGGCTTGCTGGCACAAGAGCTGGTTTGGGAGCAGGAGACCGAGGAATATCAAAAACCTCATTTTAAACACCCCCCTCTGACTTTTGGCGACCTGACTACCCTTCGGATCCTCTTTCAATCCTGATGAAATTTGCCACAAACCTCTATAGAACATTTATCTATATCGCAGTATAAGCGGCTTGCTGGCACAAGAGCTGGTTTCGGAACAGAATCTCGAGAAATATTGAAAGAAACATTTTGACCCCCCCCCCCTCTGACTTTTGTCGCCCAGACTACTGAGGCTTACCACAAACCTTCATACAACATGTATCTATATTGCAGTATAAGCTGCTTGCCTAAATAAGAGCTAGTACGGGAGCAGGATTTGTTCTGACATGAACCACTTTTACTGGGCAGGTCCAGATGAAATTTTCATCCAACTTTTTTTTTCTTCTGCTAGATGAAATTTTCACCGGATGAAATTTTCATCCAACTTGACGCCGGTATAACTTGAATGTTATGCGACAGTCTGCATGCTTAGTTTTTAACCCAATCACGGTTGATAACTATGCTGCCATCTTTAATTGCACGCCGGTGGGTCGGGCGTCAGACTCTATGATGGCCCGACTTAAAGCTATTCATTTTAGTTGATCGGGGCCGGAGCTTCTTGTCTGTTGCTTGGCCCACCGGGGTCCAACTGATGTTTTTCTTTTGCTCCGGAGTTAGTAAGTTATTCGGCGCCCAGGGATCTCCATCGTCGGGCAGCTTACTCAATCTGTGAGTCCTGGTTTTTGATTCATCAGGATGTTTTTCATGATTTATTTGTTTGTTCTTGATGATTCATTGACTAGTTAGAGATTCTCCACGAGGACCGAAGAACTAACTAAATGTTATGAACCACTGCTGAAGCTGAGGGTGAGGTTATGGCCATGTAAAATCGATTTAAACCCGCCAGTAACTTTGTGTTACTGATCGTTCCAAGTCGATACTTCTGTGGTGGTTCTTTTTGTTTTATGTCTTGGTGTTTAAAATATTTTTGTGCTGTTGGTGCATTATGTATGTTTTCATATATTTAGTTAAGTTAAGGTAACTGAGTGGCCACCTATTGGGAAAATAGCTGCTCATTCGGCTTACGAAATGTTTTCATGGTATAAGTACCTGCTTGTTAGTTTGGTTTTTTCCCACCTCGGTTTTTGGAGTGGGAATCTTTTTCTGATTGCGCCTTTTCCTGATCTTTGCCTACTTGTACCTTTTTACCGCAAGGTCAACTTAGGTCGCCCATGCATTTGAATGGGAAGAAATAGGAAAATGTCATGAAATGGCAGAAAACTTGCTAGGAATGAGCAAATGGACAGAAAATTTATGCTTATGAAAATATTTTAGGCCCAGGGGTTGTCTGCTCCTGCCCTGGAGCTACATACATGTAGATGACCATAATATTCAAACAGCTTTTTCTCAGAAACTGCTTAGCCAATCAAAGCCAAACTTTATGTGGAGCATCCTTAGGAACAGTAAATGAAAGTTTATATAAATGGTCAAGGTCACATGACCAAGATGGCCGCCATGGCTGGCTATAAATAGCAATTATTTTTAAAAAATCTTCTTCTTCAGAACCAGAAGGCCTATGATTTTGAAACTTGGCATGAATCATTAAGGAACGGAGGTCTACACAATTTGTATAAATCATGACACTGTAATGACCTTGACCTATTTCACGGCAAGGTCAACTTAGATCGCCCATGCATTTGAATGGAGAAAATTCTTAAAATGTCATTTGAAGGACAAAACTTGCAGTTAATTGGCAAATGGACTGAATTTTTATGATTTGAAAAAAGACATTGACTCCAGGAGTTATTCTGACCCTGCCCTAGGGTTATATACATGCATTGTACCATTCTAGTCTAACAAGTTTATTGGTACATGTATATATCTCAGGTCTCAGGTGAGCGTTTACAGGACCATTGGTCCTCTGGTTTTTTAAGTCTAACGTATCAGCTTTTCTTTCATGACAAGAAAACCATCGACACTTTAAAACAGTTCTTGCTTTAAAATACTTGTAAATAAAACAAAATGCTGCTTTGGCTGTCATTCAAATTAAAATTTCGGATTTAGGTTCTGAATTGTATAGTTGTAAACTGTTTCGGAATCGTATCAGGTTAGTAGCGTGATACATGAATTTGTATTTTTGTGTCGGAAAATGGGTTGTATCACGGGGTGTTTTGTAGATACATAATAAACAATTATTCGGTCCACCCTGTGTGATTGTTTTCATTTTTATATCTTTACTCACTACTCAGCGGGCACATCACATCATAATGACGTCATATCGACGTCGATGCGACGTCATGACGTCGCATCGACGTCGATCCGACGTCATTATGACGTCATGTGCCTGCTGGGTAGTAGGCGAGATTCACAACATACAAGTCGCTTCTGAACTGCCTAAAGTTCGCTAGCTGCAGAAGTTTGAAAAATCACCAGAATACAATGTTTACACGTTTATGTCGAAGCTATCATAACGTAGAAAATAATGAGTCATCATCATGCAAGTAAAGGGCAAGAAAGTTTCCATTTATGATAAAGTATCTAAATGTCTAAATGCCGATCGTGTGGTCTACTGCATCGTTCTAAAATATAGCATATGAACCAAAACTTGCCATACATAATGGTCGGCGTAGTCTGCGGTTCGTGATTTATCTATTTATTTTCTTATGTTCTTCAGAAACCCTGTCTATATATCTGAAAAGGTACAAGTAGGCAATGATCAAGAAAATATTAATATTAAAAGGAATTAATATCTGTGTATAAACTGGCCTACCATACTCGGACACCCGACAATACTCTCTCTCTCTCTCTCTCTCTCTCTCTCTCTCTCTCTCTCTCTCTCATTATGTATTTGTGCATTATATAAACATGTTGCTATTGTCATGTGAATTTGTATTAGTTTTGTTGTTTACTTTATGGGGAGGGCCGTAACTAACGTTGTGAGAACTTGTGGCCTAACCCAATTGCATTATGGAATATGTTCAAACTATCAAGAAAATGCACAATTATAAAGAAATTCCCACTCCAAAAACCGAGGTGGGGAAAACCTAAATTGACAATTAGGTACTTATACTAGGAAAACATATCGTAAGCCGAGTGAGCAGTTATTTCCCAATAGGCTGCCACTCAGTTACCCGAACTTAAAAATATGAAAACGTATAGAAGATTCAATCAGCACAAAAAGTCGACTCCAGAACAAAAAAAATAAAACCACTCCAAAAGTATCGCATTGGAACGATCAGTTACATTTTAATCACAACAGGTCTTGAGTCACGATGCGTCTGTGTAACCGACGGCCATCAAAACAAAGCAGGATCAAAATTCTTTTATCGAAAATGTCAGCATATGATAGCAGTAAAAATAGAAAGCAGTATTTTATCAATATGATAGGGTCATCCAATTGACAAAAATAAATGAAATGTCAAAAGTTGTTTATTGTTTTCTTTTCCAGTTTATCACTGGAGAAATATTGTTGACCTCGGTCGTTCATTGGTAAGGAATGGGGTAAAATAAATAAATAAATAAATAAATAAATAAATAAATAAATAAATAAAGCACAACTCATGGCTATGTGTTGGATGTCAATATATCCTCATTTTGGGTATAAAAGTCCCATAAAAAGAAGGCAACGTCCCGACATGACCAAAGCTTTTGACTGGGACGTTCAGCATCAATTCAAACAAACAAAATTGAGCCTTTGCATGAGAGAACCAACAATTTGCATATGCGAAAACAAAGACGCAGATCAGCTGTGCAATAACTGCACAGCTGAACAGCCTTTGTTTTCGCCACGCGGATAGTACAATACCTCTTCTTCTTATATCCAGTTTCACGCTTCTAGCTTTCTTCTGTGGCTGTACAGCCTGGTTTGTGTTGGACCTGGTCGGAAACCCAAATTGTTGGTTTTTCAGCTTTTCAGTCAATGGCAATTTGTAGGTTCTCTTATTTTGAATCTGCATAAATCTCTCTGCAGATAATTACATTTCCATTTGCATTTTCAAGAATATTTCCGTTAGACCCCTGTAGGATTTGGGTTTATCATGTGCCAAATATTTCATTTGACTTTGATTGGCCAAGTGGTTTAAGAGAAGAAGATATTTGAATAGTATTGTTATATAAATGAATAATGCCCACGGGCAAGGGCAGACCCACCCCTGGGGTCAAACTTCTTTTCAGAATCTTAAATCTACAGTTCATTTACCCATTTTCTGCAAAATTTGCCCTTCAAATCCCATTTTAACAATTTTCCACATTCGAATGCATGGGCAACTCTTTTGACCCTGCCGTAAAATAAGCCAAAATCATCCCAGGGTCATGATTTATACAAACTTTGTAGAGCTCTAGTGTCCGATGCTTCATGCCAAGTTTCAAAAGCATAGCCCTTCTGGTTCTGGAGAAGAATATTTCTAAAGGTTTTTGTTATTTATAGCCATGACGGCCATCTTGGTCATGTGACCTGGACCATTAATATAAATTCTACTGTCTAAACACCATCTTCCAGAAACTGCATTTTTCAAAATCTCACTTTTCTAAAAGACCTCAAGAACAATATGACCATGTCACCATTTTGCATTCCATAAGTCTTAAAAAGTGCTCCAAAAATTTTGAAAACTGGTTAACAAATAAAAATTTTATGCCAGAAAATAATTTTGGATAGGGCTTTTTTTTCCATTGTAAATTTATCAGTAAGGGGAGTAACTATTTTCCCGGAAAAAAAAATCTAAATTATTTTTCATTTAAAATGCACTAAACCAAAACAAAATTGTATTGTATGCATAGCTGAGCACCAAACTCCTAAAATTATTCCACAGATTTGCTTAATTTTCAATTTTCAGGTGTATGGATTACCTCCCTTGCACATGCAAAAGGCCTATTCAAAATAATTTAAATTTTGCGCATAATTATTTTACTTGTGAGCCGATTTTAAAAATTTTTGCAGCACTTTTTACGACTTTTTGGTTGCAAAAAGATGACATAGCCGTATTTTTCTTGAAGTGTTTCACAAAAGTGAGATTTTGAAAAATGCAGTTTCTGAAAGATGGTGTTCAGACAGTAGTTCCCCTTTCCTAAGGATGCTCCATATAAAGTTTCAGCGTGAGCTTTCATACCCGAGCCGGCATGAGATATTTAGTGTAACCCAATCGGAGCTGCCTCGTCCAATCAAGTACGACCGGAAGGCGGTGGTCGATTAACAACAGCCCTGTTCAATTATATATGCGCTCTCGCCGTGACGAGATCGCAATAGAAAGGCATCTGAAATGATAAGCTGGCAGCGATGTTTAGACGTACCATATCTTGTCCGGTTATATAAACTTAATCATTAATTCATTGAATAGTAAACGTGTCTGGTTTAAGTGCCAGATCATCCTGTTATGTTAACCTGGTTAGGTTTGGGAAACGATGATTGGTAAATTTAATTTTCTTTGGTATAAATTTGAATATATTGGTAGCTGAATGCAAGTATGAAATAAATTTATAACTTCTGTAGCATTTTTGACATATATCTAAGCACAACCAGCGAACGCCGCGCATGCTACGCATAGACTAGTGAACGCTACAATTTCCGCTGAGTTGATAAATATGATAGGGTCAGTCAATTGACAAAGAATAAATGAAATGTCACAAATTATTAACTGTTTTTTCCAGATTATCACTTGAAAAGTATGAATCAATTAATCTTCCAGCAGGGTTAGAAATGGAATGAAATGAATAAACGAGGCACCGTTTGCCTTACAAAACACGATGAGTTTCACATAGCGCGGACAATACTACGTATTACAGAATTTCAGAAACTTTTACTTACTAATAATGTTTTGTCAGATTTGTTATTCAATTATATTCAGTGATAGTTCGTCTTTCACTAATGAGAAAGACCATCATTATTTCTTGAATAGTGCTGATGTGTGTTGGTGAGTTCTTTGATGGCTGACTAGGCCAATTCTGGCTCTAAACTGTCGGTTGCAAGTAGAGCAAGTCAATGTCATAGAGTCAGCTGGTGGCACATTTGTTTTGGCTTTGCGCTCTCTTCGCTTTCTTTCAGCTTCATAGATTCTCTTCTTTTCATAGAGAGCTGCTCCTTTGTTGATGAGACCTCGCCACTTTGATCGCTCCTGTGCAGTCTGTTCCCAGGACCCCATTGGTATTTCGAAATCCTTCAGAGAGGCTTTGAGGGTGTCTTTGTAGCGTTTCTTCTGGCCACCTTGAGAGCGCTTTCCCTCCTGTAGTTCTCCATAGAAAACTTTCTTTGGAAGTCGCGCATCAGGCATTCTTATAACGTGGCCAGTCCATCTTAGCTGTGCTAGCTTTAAGACTGTATGCATGCTTTGCATCCCTGCTTTCCTCAGGACCTCTGTGTCTGGAATCTTGTCCTGCCACTTGATTTTAACAACTTTCTCAAACAGCTTAAGTGGAAATGGTTAAGTCTCTTTGCATGGCGTTGGTATACTGTCCAGGTCTCACATGCATACAAGAGGGTTGGCAGTACCACAGCCTTGTAGACTTTCAGCTTGGTGTCAAGCTTGATTCCATTTCGCTCCCAGACATTTGCACGGAGTCTTCCGAATGCCACACTAGCTTTTGCAATTCTGGCAGTGATCTCATCATCAATATGCACTGCTCTGGAGAGAGTGCTTCCCAGGTAGGTGAACTTGTCAACAACTTTCAGTTTTTGCCCATTCACAGTGATGGTTGGTTCATTATATGGTTTTCCGGGGGCTGGTTGGTGTACAACCTCTGTCTTTTTTGTGCTGATTGTGAGATCATAGTTATCACATGACTGTGAGACTTGATCCATGGCTCTTTGCATTTTTGCCTCTGTGTTGGCATTCTTATCCATATCATCTGCATAGAGGAGCTCATCTAGCACATCAGTCTGGACCTTAGTTTTGGCTTGCAACCTTCTGAGGTTGAATATGTTGCCATCAAAACGGTACCTGATTGGAAAACCAGTGTCACTGTCCTGAAAAGCATCCATAAGCATGGCAGAAAACATCATGCTGAACAGTTTTGGTGCCAGAACACAGCCTTGTTTGACCCCATTTGTTACTTCAAATGGTTCAGAGAACTCTCCATCATTCTGCACACGTGCCTGCATGCCATCATGAAACTGCCGCACCATAGCTATGAATCTGGGTGGACAGCCAAACTTGGCCATGATTTTCCAGAGTCCATCACGACTAACAGTGTCAAAAGCTTTGGTGAGGTCAACAAACGTCATGTATAGATCTACATTCTGTTCTTGGCATTTCTCCTGAAGCTGTCTTGCTGTGAAGATCATGTCTATTGTCCCTCTGTCTTTTCTGAATCCACATTGACTTTCTGGGATAAGTCCCGTCTGATCAAGATGAGCATTCAGACAATTCAACAGAATTTTTGCAAGTATCTTCCCAGCAATTGATAGGAGGGAGATGCCTCTGTGATTGTCACAGACTTGAGGATTTCCTTTCCGCTTGTATAGGTGGATTATGGATGCATCCTTAAATTCTTGTGGGATAGCCTCCTTCCTCCACATACAGTGAAACAACTCTGTCAGTTTCTCTGCCATGGGTAGCCCCCCAGCCTTGTAAACTTCGGCAGGAATTGCATCTGCACCTGGGGCTTTGCCAGATGATAGTTGTTGAACTGCTTTTCTTGTTTCCGTAACGGTAGGAAATTCATCAAACAGAACATTGCACTCTATCTGTGGAAGTCTGTCGATTGCATCCTGATTGATGCTTGATGGTCGATTAAGCACACTATTGAAGTGTTCTGCCCACCTTTCCAAGATAGCTTCTTTATCTGTGAGAAGAGTGTTTCCATCTGCACTGAGCAATGTGGTGGCTCCAGAACTCTTTGGACCATAAATGGTTTTCAGTGCATCATGAAATTTCTTCATGTCCTTTCTATCCGCAAAAGACTGAATTTCTTCTGTTTTCTTCCTCAGCCAGGAATCTTGCATGTCCCTAAGCTTGGTCTGGACTGTCTTACAGATGTTGCTGTAGGCTGCTTTCTTTGATACTGAGCTAGTATCATCTTGATGTGCCTTGAGCAAACGGTGCTTTTCTTCAAGAAGCCTCTGAATTTCATCATCATTCTCATCAAACCAGTCTTGATGTTTGCGAGATGGATGGCCTAAGGTGCTTGCAGCTGAAGAAAGAACTGTTTTATGGAAAACTGTCCAGTTTTCTTCGGGGTCCTCTGAACTGAGATTCATTGCATCAAGTTGGTTGCAAATGTCTGTTAAGAAATCTTGTCTCATGCTGTCTTTATTCAGCTTTGAGACATCCAGTCTCTTAGGAGCTTTCTTGACTTGAGGTCGCCTCGCAGGCTGTATTCTTAGGTTGAGTTTGCTGACAACCAGTCTATAATCTGTCCAGCAGTCTGCACCACACATAGTCTTTGTCACTTTAACATCCTGCCTGTCTGTTCTCCGCACTATGACATAGTCTATGAGATGCCAGTGTTTGGAACGGGGATGCATCCAGGATGTTTTGTTCCTATTAGGTAGACGGAAGACTGTGTTGGTGATTAGAAGATCATGTTCAGCACACTTCCTGAGAAGCAAGAGACCATTGCTGTTGCACTTTCCAACCCCTTCTGGACCTATAACTCCTTCCCAGGTCTGGTGGTCTGTACCCACTCTGGCATTAAAGTCGCCAAGAAGGATAAGCTTGTCTGTGCGGGGTGTTGCAGAAATAACATTGTCTAGGTCATCATAGAACTTGTCCTTGACCTCATCTGGATTGGTCATTGTGGGTGCATAAGCACTGACAATAGTTGCATGTTTATTGCCTGACAGAGGAAGTCTCAATGTCATTAGACGGTCATTAATGCCTTTTGGCAATCCTGACAGCTTACCAACAAGTTCTGTTTTGATGGCAAAGCCAACTCCTGCTTCACGCCTCTCTTCACTTTTGCGTCCACTCCAGAAGAAGGTGTATCCAGCACCAACTTCTTTGATCTCCCCAACATCTGCGAGCCGAGTCTCACTCAATGCAGCTATCTGTATATCATACCTCCCAAGTTCTCTGCCCACAAGGGCCGTTCTACGCTGTGGTCTATCTGACCCAGCACTATCCATTAAAGTGCGCACATTCCATGCGCCAATCCGTAAGGGGATTACTCTAGCTTTTTTCTTTGTATTTCGACCGCTTAAGGGGATCCCCGCTGATCGCGGTTAACCAGCCAGGGGGTTTGAAGCAGGCAATTGTTTAGGGCACCTTTTCTAGCCCCTTCCCCATGCTAAGGGGGTGAGCAGTGCGGTCCTAAATAGGTCTGCTCAGTCACTCAGCCGACTGCCGAATTCTGCTTACTGCTTCTCCTCACAGAAAACGACCATTAGAACTGAGCCGCCTGTGTGCAGGTCTGCAACTACAGCTCCCAGTGTGTCCTACACCTGCTGCTTCGCCACTCGCCCATCGCCACAGGACTTTGTAGGTATGTGGGTGCAAGTGTGATGAAATTGTTGTGTATGCAAGTGCTTGTGTGTTGAGAAATAAGATGACATGCGCTATGAAATTGGATTATAGTGAGGAAGAGGTGCGCAACGTCAACCTCACTCTCTAGTCCTCGCCCAGCTGCGCCCAGAGGCAAGACACAGGTCAAGACGTCTGGAGTTGGGTTTGGATGCAGTGGATGACCGTAACATCTTTAGTGCCTTGTCACGCTCTGCATGTTCCACAACATGTTGCTGTATCGCTTTCTGAACCGTTGAATCAGATGATTTCTTCCGCTCCATCTACCGAAACAGTCTTTGCATATCTGGACTAGGCATATCCAGACACACAGGTTTGATTTTGGAGTTTCCTTCTCCTAGATGAATTGCTGGCAACAGCTGAAGAGCTCCATCTACCCTTTCTTAGGTTTTGTTTAGAGACCTGTAAACTCCTAGGAGGGCTGTCAACCAAGACTAATGAGTTCCCCCTGCCCAGCTAGATTTTGTGTAGAGAACTAGCTTAACTCCTAGATGAGTTGCCTTCCAAGGCTAACGAGCCCCATCTGCACCGCATGACAACAGGTAGTACTGATTACATGTTAGAGTAGCAGTTAAACTGACCTGACCATGAATTATATTCAGTACAAAAATAAACGCAAAGTTTTTATTTTATTTTATCGCGTAAGTACAATATACTTTCAAAATCTAAGTTATTCTAATGATTCGCCATTCATATGAAAGTTTCTCAACTGAGTTTCGTTGCGATTTGAAATCGGGGGTGATGTTTAGGCGAAATTTCGAGAGAATCATTAAATTAAAATTCGATTTAAGTATGATCATTGTGTTCAAGCAAATCATAAAATCACAAAGGAAAATTTTACTGGGATTTTCAAAAATGCGTTTTATGAAATATAACAAACTCATTAGAAAAGCGACATTTTGGTCTCCTTTCGGGTAAATGATGTCCCTTCGTTTAAACAATGTTAGTTAAAACACATGTGACTCTCTTAAAGCTTACCCTCAGTTAAAATTTCTGATCGTTTTTTTTTTCAGGACTTTCGGTTCATTGATAACCGTTTCTCTTGGTGATAAAATCAAGGTTAAGACAATGATTTAGAATTTGACAGCATGAAACTTTACTACAGTATACGACGTCAATTTAGAATAATTTGCAATTTGCTATTCTCCCGAATTCAATTTTAACACATTCTTAAAATTTTGCCAATTTCGGCCAAACTGTACGGTGCATTACATTTTATGAACAATATACAGCTGTGTTTTAGACAGTATTGTTCTTTTGAAAGAAGTTTTTACTCATATCATTTGCATCCAAGCCCGATTTTTATTCATAAGACAACTTTTTAATGCGTACCACATTGACTATCGTTTTTAGCATTTTTGCCACTTCTTCATGTTGTTGACTATAGCAGCCAAATGTAGTCTGAGTGACTCACAAACTCAATTCTGATCTATGAAAAGCAGTCAGAAAATGATGAATTATCGTTTTAAGAAAAATAAAGTGAACACAAGAGCTTTTTAAGTGAATAGTAAAGAGTATTCATCATCACAAAGGCTTGCGACTTTATACTTATGGGTACTCTTGACTGACACAGAAAAATATGTTCGCAAAAATATGGAATTCAATCTGCCGGTAGCAAACATGTATTCTGTGTCACCTGTAAATTTGAAATGGCAGCCTTAAAACATCATGGAAACATCTCCGTATGAAAGCTACCCCAGATTTGCACCTTACATATAGTAAAAATGGGGGAAATCAGGGGTAGGTATGAAATTATCGATTTTTAATATTAATCCATGAACTTATATTTTGTGGGCATCCGTTATCATCTAATCCATGAGGTGATCATAACAGATACTCAAAATACATTATTTTAAGGACAACAAGTGTAATTAATGCAAAAATACAGTCAAAATCAGCTAAATTATAGAATACTTTGTGCAAACGGAGATGTTTCCGTAATGAATTGTACAAGTTATGACATAATTTTTTTTGCTGTTCTTTATGTTCTGAGTATATTATGTCTTTGTTTTAACATAGGAAAATGAATGAAGTGTATCAAAAGTAAGAATAGAGGGACCAAGAGCCGATGCAATTAAATTCAAAATACTAACATAGATACCTTGCGAGAAAGAAAATACATCACAAATGTTTTTCCGACAACAAACAAGAACAGCTAGATGACTAGCTCTTTCCCGACAAGATAGCCATCCGGCTAGTTCCATACAAAATTCAAAGGCAATGAACACAACTTAGAGGCAGATAGAATGAACAGTAAATATAAATCATTGTTACTGATGCGCCGATTACCGCTGTTCCGTTTACGATTTTCTTCTGTGGCAGAGAAATAGCAAAAGAGGACATTTGGACATTCATAAATAAAGGAATTTAAATATAAACAAACATTGTGTTCAACTGGTGAACATATGCTGCAAAACGTTTAACAAAATCCAAGCCAAAGACACCAGGCGGGGACGGCAATATCTTATTGGAACAGGGAAACGGCAAATAGCGATATTCTAAAAACAAAAGGATTAAACAAAAGGTATGGCCCATCCCCTTTCTCATTAATGTGTTCACTGCTCTTAAAGGATGTGAGTTTTCATTTTTATTAAATAAAATAAACATTGTGCTCATCATACCAAAACCCAAAGTCAACGACAATTTTGACATTCTCTTATTTTGAATCTGCATAAATCTCTGCAGATAATTTCATTTCCAGTGTCATTTTCAGGAATATTCCATTAGACCCCTGTAGGAGTTGAATTAATCGAGTGCCAAATATTTCATAATAATAGTCTAGGAAGATATACTATTTTTATTAAAAAGATTGTTTGCTAAAAAAAAAAAGAACATCTTTAATATTTGCAGTTTTATGTAGTTTCTATTCGATGCTGTGATGCAAAAGTAATGGTATGATTACCGGATCAAACATGAACTCATATAAGCCTAGAGTCCCATTTATGCCCTGGTTACAAAGGCTAACAGAATAGGCCGAAAGTCCGGCATCCCATCTGGATCTAATCTGTTTGGTTTGAGGAACGTTATCGAAACATTTAATTAAATTTAGGTGTTTCGTTTATATTGATTTGTTAATCTTTATTGTTAAAGACGAGTTCGATTGGGACAGCAGAGTGGTCACCTTTTGAGAAACATCTGCTTATGTAATTAACCATTATGTTCTCTAAATAAAATTTGCTTTTTATTGAGTTTTTCTGTGTATTTCCTGATTATCTAGCGACTTATCGACTAGGTATTAAATACGGGGTGCCACAAAAGCTGCCAAACAGGAACACTTACAAATATTTGATTTGCTTCGTATTCATGACAAAATAGCAATGGCTTTTTAGCTCACCTGAGCCGAAGGCTCACAGGTGAGCTTATAGGATAGGCAGGCATCCGGCGTCCGGCGTCGTCCGTCGTCCGTCGTCGTCCGTCGTCGTCGTCCGTCCACAATTTCAAAGAAGAATATTTCTGAAGCTAGTGGGCCGATCTTGATCAAATTTAATGTGAACCATAATTGGGTTGGGGGATTGATGGTATTAGGTTTTGGAGCAGATTGTATCAAAATTGTGGTTTCCATGGCAACAGATAGGTCCCATAGACTTACAATGGGAAAAACTAAAAAAATCTTCTTCTCTGAAACCACTAGGCCCACAGCTTTGATATTTGGTATGTAGCAATGGCTAATGGTCCTCTACATAAATTGTGCCATTCATGCCCCTGGGGTCAAATTTGGCCACGCCCTGGGGGGTCGATAGTCTCCATAGACTTACTATGGATAAAAAATTAAAAAATCTTCTTCTCTGAAACCACAGGGCCCACAGCTTTGATATTTGGTATGTGGCAATGGCTAATGGTCCTCTACATAAATTGTGCCAGCCATGCCCCTGGGGTCAAATTTGGCCACGCCCCAGGGGTCGATAGTCTCCATAGACTTACAATTGGAAAAACTAAAAAAATCTTCTTCTCTGAAACCACTAGGCCCACAGCTTTGATATTTGGTATGTAGCAATGGATAATGGTCCTCTACATAAATTGTGCCATTCATGCCCCTGGGGTCAAATTTGGCCACGCCCCGGGGGGTCGATAGTCTCCATGGACTTACTATGGGAAAAAAATCTTCTTCTCTGAAACCACAGGGCCCACAGCTTTGATATTTTGTAGGTGGCAATGGCTAATGGTCCTCTACATAAATTGTGCCAATCATGCCCCTGGGGTCAAATTTGGCTACCCCCCGGGGGTCGATAGTCTCCATAGACCTACAATAGGAAAAAAACTAAAAAAATCTTCTTCTCTGAAACCACTAGGCCAACAGCTTTGATATTTGGTATGTAGCAATGGCTAATGGTCCTCTACATAAATTATGCCAATCATACACCTGGGGTCAAATTTGGCTACCCCCCGGGGGTCGATAGTCTCCATAGACCTACAATAGGAAAAAAACTAAAAAAATCTTCTTCTCTGAAACCACTAGGCCAACAGCTTTGATATTTGGTATGTAGCAATGGCTAATGGTCCTCTACATAAATTGTGCCATTCATGCCCCTGGGGTCAAATTTGGCCACGCCCCGGGGGTCGATAGTCTCCATAGACTTACTATGGGAAAAAATTAAATAATCTTCTTCTCTGAAACCACAGGGCCCACAGCTTTGATATTTGGTATGTGGCAATGGCTAATGGTCCTCTACATAAATTGTGCCAGCCATGCCCCTGGGGTCAAATTTGGTCACGCCCCGGGGGTCGATAGTCTCCATAGACTTACAATTGGAAAAACTAAAAAAATCTTCTTCTCTGAAACCACTAGGCCCACAGCTTTGATATTTGGTATGTAGCAATGGCTAATGGTCCTCTACATAAATTGTGCCATTCATGCCCCTGGGGTCAAATTTGGTCACGTCCCGGGGGGTCGATAGTCTCCATAGACTTACTATGGGAAAAAAATCTTCTTCTCTGAAACCACAGGGCCCACAGCTTTGATATTTTGTATGTGGCAATGGCTAATGGTCCTCTACATAAATTGTGCAAATCTTGTCCCCGGGGTCAAATTTGGCCACGCCCCGGGGGTCGATAGTCTCCATAGACCTACAATAGGAAAAACTAAAAAAATCTTCTTCTCTGAAACCACTAGGCCCACAGCTTTGATATTTGGTATGTAGCAATGGCTAATGGTCCTCTACATAAATTGTGCCATTCATGTCCCTGGGGTCAAATTTGGCCACGCCCCGGGGGTTGATAGTCTCCATAGACTTACTATGGGAAAAAAAATAAAAAATCTTCTTCTCTGAAACCACAGGGCACACAGCTTTGATATTTTGTATGTGGCAATGGCTAATGGTCCTCTACATAAATTGTGCCAGCCATGCCCCTGGGGTCAAATTTGGCCACGCCCCGGGGGTAGATAGTCTCCATAGACTTACAATTGGAAAAACTAAAAAAATCTTCTTCTCTGAAACCACTAGGCCCACAGCTTTGATATTTGGTATGTAGCAATGGCTAATGGTCCTCTACATAAATTGTGCCATTCATGCCCCTGGGGTCAAATTTGGTCACGTCCCGGGGGGTCGATAGTCTCCATAGACTTACTATGGGAAAAAAATCTTCTTCTCTGAAACCACAGGGCCCACAGCTTTGATATTTTGTATGTGGCAATGGCTAATGGTCCTCTACATAAATTGTGCAAATCTTGTCCCCGGGGTCAAATTTGGCCACGCCCCGGGGGTCGATAGTCTCCATAGACCTACAATAGGAAAAACTAAAAAAATCTTCTTCTCTGAAACCACTAGGCCCACAGCTTTGATATTTGGTATGTAGCAATGGCTAATGGTCCTCTACATAAATTGTGCCATTCATGCCCCTGGGGTCAAATTTGGCCACGCCCCGGGGGTTGATAGTCTCCATAGACTTACTATGGGAAAAAAAAATAAAAAATCTTCTTCTCTGAAACCACAGGGCACACAGCTTTGATATTTTGTATGTGGCAATGGCTAATGGTCCTCTACATAAATTGTGCCAGCCATGCCCCTGGGGTCAAATTTGGCCACGCCCCGGGGGTAGATAGTCTCCATTGACTTACAATGGGAAAAACTAACAAAAATCTTCTTCTCTGAAACCAAAAGGCCCAGAGCTTCTATATTTTGTATGTAGCAATGTTTGGTAATCCCCATTATAAATTGTGCCAGTCATGCCCCTGGGTCAAATTTGGCCATGCCCCGGGGGTCAATAGTGTCCATGCATAGACTTTCATTGGTCGATTCTCAATTAATTTAAATCTCATGAGCTTACAATGTGATAATCTCTCAGGTGAGCTACAGGACCAATGGTCCTCTAGTCTTTCGTTACATTGAAAATACTTGTAAACCATATTACAGTCTTCGAACTTTGAATATGAAGTACATTGTATATGCAATGACATTTATCAGTCTGTGGGTATGCGCTCGCTGATTGTGAATGTCTTGCATAGGCGAAAACAAGGGCGCATATCAGCTTCGCAATAACTGCTAAGCTGATCAGCACCTTTGTTTTCGCTACACTGATAGTGCAATTCCTCTACTTTCTAAATCCAAAATTTCCAGCCTCTATCCATCCATCTTCTATAGCTGCACAAACCGGTTTGTGTCAGACCAGGTCGGAAACCCCGAAGACCGGTTTTCTCGCGTCGCGGCTCTTATAATGGCTGCAGCAGTTATATTTGAGCCTGTGCGTGAGAAAACCAACAATTTGGGGTTCCGACCAGGTCTGATACAAACCAAGCTGTACAATTACAGAAGATGGTTAGAAGCGTGAAATTTCGGATTTAAGAAGAAGAGGGATTGTACTATCCGTGTAGCGAAAACAAAGGCGCTGATCAGCTGATCTGCGTTTTTGTTTTCACATATGCAAATTGTTGGTTTTCCCATGCACAGGCTAATTTCAGAGGATTCGCCTACCAATATAATTATTCAAATTTATGCCAACGTAAATTGAATTTAGAAACCATTGTTTCCCAAACCGAACAAGGTTAACATTACAGAATATTCTGGCACTTAAAGCAGACACATTTACTATTACATGAATTAATGATTAAGTTTATGATATAACCGGGCAAGATCATAATTGAGCCGCATCGTGAGAAAACGGGATTATTGCCTATGCGAAAACAAAGGCGCAGATCAGCTTCGCAGTAACTGCGAAGCTGATCAGCGCCTTTGTTTTCGCTACTCGGATAGTACAATTCCTCTTTTACTTAAATCCGAAATTTCAAGCTTCTAGCTCTTTTCTGAACTTGTACAGGCCGGTTTGTGTCGGACCTGGTCGGAAACCCCGAAGACCGGTTTTCCCGCGTCGCGGCTCATTGTATACAGCTGTTTAAGATATGGTATGTCTACTAAACACCAATGTTAGTTTATAATATCAGACCTCCTTTCTATTTCTATTATTTTCAGTCAAGAACTAAAAAGGTACAAGTAGGCAATGATCAGGAAAAGGCGTAATCAGCAAGAAATTCCCACTCCAAAAACCGAGGTGGGAAAAACTAAATTGACAATTAGGTACTTTATACTTAGAAAAAGGTACAAGTAGGCAAAGATCAGGAAAAGGCGCAATCAGAAAGAGATTCCTACTCCAAAAACCGAGGTGGGAAAAACTAAATTGACAATTAGGTACTTTATACTTAGAAAGCATATCGTAAGCCGAGTGAGCGGCTATTTCCCAATATGAGGCCACTGAGTAACCCGAACTTAACTCAAACTATGAAAACGTACATACGATTCAAACAGCACAAAAATTCTACTCCAAAACATAAAACAAAAATAGAACCACAACAGAAGTATCGCATTGGAACGATCAGTAATATAAAATTACTAAGAATTTATTGTTGCCGATTCTGAAGAAAGTGTATGCAGTATGGGCTGGAGATAGCTTATCCATTGTTGCCGACAATTGGCCTCTACACCTGTCGAATTAGACCAGTGGGTTCTGGGTAATTCATGCGGGATGCCATTTTCATTGTTTTGCCCCATCACACAGTTCAAAGCGATAAATTAGTATCTTGTCTGATATCAAGATAATCCAGTAAATGAAGAGGTACATCTTGCGCGATCTATATATCCATCATAGACACATTTGGGCATTCTATGAGTTATTCTTATATAATACATTCTTGAATTTAGGATATATACTGCTATGTACTATTATGCATTATACTTCAAATCAAAATTTATTTCGGCGACTTTGGTGTTATGCATCAAGGGATGCGAGACATTAATACATGTAAATAGCTTGACGGGATCTTCCCGTCAGCGTTCCGTAAAGTGAAACAGAGTACTTGTAGGCTAGCTGATCTAATATTATTTGAGCCATCAGTTGTTATGAAGTTCATTCAGTAAAGAGTGTGACAGTATGTCAGATGTAAAGTCGATCGTAGATGGAAATAATGTAGTCGTACAAACAGAATATTCACACATGTATAACATACAAGTAGGCAAAGATTAGGAAAAGGTGCAATCAGAAAAAGATTCCCACTCCAAAAACCGAGGTGGGAAAAAACCAAACCAACAATCAGGTACTGATACCAAGAAAACATTTCGTAAGCCGAATAAGCAGCTATTTTCCCAATAGGTGGCCACTTCATTACCTTAACTTAACGAAAAATATGAAACACACATAAGGCGCCAACAGCACAAAAATTCAAACACCAAGACATAAAATAAAAAGAACCACCACATAATTAACAATTAAGCAAATGTAGAGCGATGCTATCCATGTGGAGTTACTGAGTTCAATAAACCAAACTCATGCCATGATTAAAAGCTGATCACATGAAATTCAAATTAGAAATATTGGACACATACGTTTTCCCCGAGTATCAACTTTTTTTTTGCAAATTTTACCTTCCCATTGTTTGGCTTTGGACATGCCAAGTAAATGAAATGTTGCTGCGAAACATTAAGTACAGTAGTTCATTTAAAGAAGATGAGTTTCTACTGTGATAATTTTCTATTGCACTTGCTATACGCGTTCTTCTTTTGTTGGTTTACATAACAATTTTCTGGTTCGTTGTATGAAGACAACTGTTTTAACATCAATCTCTGCTCAGGTTAAGTACAATCACATTATTACGTGACGAACTCCCTCTACATTTATAACACAACCGAGAGTTTCATTATACGACTTAATTAAAGAAGCTAAGATTCCACTCCGATACATCTATGTTGCGTGTTTTCTACCGATCATCTTTATGTCAACATGGTTACATGCTATATTCCGGTATGCTAAACTAATGTAGAGGAAATTACCATTACGAACCATACCATTCCTGAAGATTGATTAGCCCAAAGTTTTCTCATATTTCTTCATTAGTCTGTATATTTGGAAGCTTACCACTAAATTTCTTTCACAACAATAGTGATGCATTTACCTCTCCAGTATTGACGGCATATACACACTATTTTAAACGAGGACCGAACAACTAACTTAATGTTGTGAACCACTGCAGAAGCTAAGGGTGAGGTTAGTAGCCTGTAAAATCGATTTAAGCCCTCCAGTAATTTTATATTACTGATCGTTCCAAGGCGATGCTTCTGTGGTGATTCTTATTGTTTTAAGTCTTCGTGTTTAAATTTTTTGTGCTGTTGGCGCCATATGTATGTGTGGTACTGCTATCAGTATTGAAGCAATAACAATAATGCCATTTTGTCACAGAACGTCTCTCTCTAAAAACACAAGGTGCCAAAAACAGTCTTTGATGCTTTTATTCGACTTCAAGGTACACCAATGACCTTTTTAACATAGATAAGCCTTATTGTGAAGACATGGCCAATTAAATGGATCCACCTGAGCTACAGATGAATAAAGCCAACACCACAGATACCGAATCCCCATTTTTTATTTATATACATACACTGAAAAAAGTTATAAGAGGCCATTTTTAAACTCATTTTAAGCCATATTCGAAATTGAATGATTTTTTGCCTAAATACGTGTCTTTCAAGTAAGTAAAGTTGGAAAGTGTATCACACATTTTTGAATACGGAAACTCACAGAGCCACTGTTAGACATTGGGTTACTCATATGATCATGGATTGTAATTGATCGGCTTTTACTTTCTAAACTTGAATGAAAAAAATATAAGGCGGCCTCTTATAACTTTTTTTCAGTGTATATTACATCTACTGCAAATGGATTTAATTCATATAAAATTTATGATAAGAGCGATACTTTTGATTTTGATATTGTAAATTTGCCATTTTCTGAAGTTTGCGTTCCTCGCCGTACTTATAAGGTTTACCAGATGTACAAGTAGGCAATGATCAGGAAATGGCGCAATCAGAAAGAAATTCCCACTCCAAAAACCGAGTTGGGAAAAACTTAATTAACAATCAGGTACTTATACTAAGAAAACAAAAATCGTAGGGCGAGTGAGCAGCTATTTTCCAAATATGCTGCCACTCAGTTATTCAAACTAGTGAAGCTAGTTCATAGACATTGCTTAAGTCCTTACTTGCGTAATATTATTGTTGCTTAGATAGATAGATAGATAGATAGATAGATAGATAGATAGATAGATAGATAGATAGATAGATAGATAGATAGATAGATAGATAGATAGATAGATTGCAACGGCATGCAAAACACGTTTTGTTCAAGCAGACAATAAGCTGCAACAGTCGGCGTGCCATTAAATAATTTTTAAATCGCTAATACTTTGAAATTGCGGATTTGATCGACATTTACAAATAAAACACCATTACCGAGTGTTGTTTCATCCTCTTGATTGCTCTAAAATAAAAGTTTGATTGGCAGTAGCAGTGATTTGACGAAGCACAAGGTACCCAAAGCAGTAAACTTTGGTGAACACAAAATTTACTATTTATTATGCTGCAATGTTCTTTGAGTGAAATGTAAAGTTTTTAAAATGACATCTAAAATAATTACCATTTTAACAATAATTACCCTTATTTAACATAAAATGTCGTTTCACTTAAGGAAATGTATTACGATGATCAGTCAAAGCTATAATAAACTTAGCTGTACATAATAAATATCCATAATGTGATCCCGTAAATCTGATTTGTTTAAATTAAAGAGAAAAACGACGACTCCAAATGATAACGGGACTATCTTCATGATTTATATAGACATTGTAACGCTGTCACGAAAACTTTTAATGTCTTGGTTTACAATTTAAGTTCTTCTCCCATGGAGCGTTTGCTAAACCATATATTTTCCTACAGCGTTTACTTCACATAAACGTTCTGACTCTTTGGGTGCTGACACGCAATGCTTGGCTTCGTATACTTCTAGTTTATCTGGTACATAAAAGTACGTATGCTAGGAAAGCCGCGTCGTGAGACATCTGTCTTCACTCTGTTTGTCGTTATAATCATGTTTAATGTAGTGATACGTAATGGTTTGGTTAACTCAACAGGTAAACGGAACAATGCAGTTCACGTAGATGCATCATATAAACATTGCAGGTATTAAACGGGTTTCCTTTAGCATAAGGTAGCTGCAGCATTCATTTGGGAAACAGCTGCTCTATTGCTCACTACATTTTCAGGTGTGTCGTTATTTCCCGTGTGTTACGTTGATTTATGCTTTCTTGTTGACATGCTGTTTTTGTTTATAGTTAAACCAGGAAGTTCCTGGTTATTGCGAACAATTATATGAGCCTGTGCGATAGAAAACCAACAATTTGGGTTCCGACCAGGTCCGAAACAAACCGGGCTGTACAGTCACAGAAGATGGTTAGAGGCTGGAAATTTTGGAATCGGAAAGTAGATGAATTGTACTATCCGTGTAGCAAAAACAAAGGCGCTGATCAGCTTCGCAGTCACTGCGAAGCTGATCTGCGCCTTGGTTTGCGCCTATGCAGATTGTTTTTCCCATGCATATTTTATGAAATAGAGGAACTACACATCTTATTCAAAGGAGCAGTCTATTTTAGTCTTTTACGCATTAGTAAAGCACAGATTACCTCATGTCGCGGTCAAAATGATATATATATATCCTGCATTACATGAGGAGCTGCCCATGAGGAGACCCCTGATGAATTACTATCATAGATATCTTGATTCGTACTTAACTTCATTTGTCGGTCGATCATGTCAAATTCAACATCGAGCCTCCGGGGAAAGACGACATTGCTTACGATATGTTTTCGTGGTGTTGGTACCTTATTGTTAGTTTGGTTTTTTCCCGCCTCGTTTTTTGGAGTGGGAATATTTTTCTAATTGCGCCTTTTTCTGATCGTTGCCTACTTGTACCTTGTTGCAATTGAATGACACTCACACCGAGTTAAAGGACAAATTTTAGATAACACTCGACATATGTGCATCTATCCATAAAATACACAGAAAAAGTCAATGAAAAGCAAATTTTATGTAGAGAACATAATGGTTGATTGCATAAGCAAATGTTTCTCAAAAGTTGATCATTCAGCTGTCCCAATCGAATCGTCTTTAACAATAAAAAGGTACAAGTAGGCAAAGATCAGGAAAAGGCGAAATCAGAAAAAGATTCCCACTCCAAAAACCGAGGTGGGAAAAAACCAAACTAACAATCAGGTACTTATACCTTGCAACATATCGTAAGCCGAATGAGCAGCTATTTTCCCAATAGGTGGCCACTCAGTTACCTTAACTTAACTAAAAATATGAAAACATACATAAGGCGCCAACAGCACAAAAAAAAATTTAAACACCAAGACATAAAACAAAAAGAACAACCACAGAAGTATCGACTTGGAACGATCAGTAACACAAAGTTACTGGCGGGCTTAAACCGATTTTACATGGCCATAACCTCACCCTCAGCTTCCGCAGTGGTTCAGTGATATACAAGAAATAAGAAAAATTATATTAAGAAAATGATAAACATAGATACCAACGTTTAACATGAATAACGGAAAGCAAGGCGAGCAGCTATTGAAGGTATTAGGTGGTCACCGTGCTAGCTTGGACAGAACAAGTAAAATGCAGAACAAGTAAAACATTAACATGCAAATCAATATACACGAAACACCTAAATTCAATTTAATTTTTCGATAAAGTTCGTCAAAGCAAACAGATTAGACCCTGTTTGCCTATGTCCCATAAAGAGGACGCCAGGCTTATATGAGTTAATGTTTGATCCGGTAATCATACCATTTCTTTTGCATTACAGCATCCAATAGAAACAACCAAAAGCTGGAGATATTAAAGATGTTCTCTTGTTCTTAGCAAATAATCTCTTTAATAAAAATAGTAATTCTTCGTCGACTGTTATTGTGAAATATTTGGCAGAAGAAAAACTCAACTCCTACAGGGGTCTAATGGAATATTCCTGAAACTGCAACTGGGAATGTAATTATCTGCAGAGATTTATGCAGATTCAAAATAAGAGAAATTGTCGTTGACTTTGGGTTTTGGTATGATTGCATCAAACTTTTGTTATACATGTATTCGTCAGATGAGCACAATGTTTATTTTTATTTAAATCATTTGAGCCGCCTCATGAGAAAACCAACAATCTGCATATACGAAATCAAAGGCGCAGATCAGCTTCGCAATAACTGCGAAGCTCATCAGCGCCTTAGGTTTTCGCTACTCGGATAGTACATGTCTTTAGCTTGGATTTTGTTAAACTTTTTGCAGCATGTGTTCACCAGTTGAACACAATGTATGTTTATATTTAAATTCCTTTATTTATGAATGTCCAAATGTCCGTTTTGGCTATTTTCTTGCCCCAGAAAAAAACTGTAAATGTCCCAGTTAAAGCGGCAATAGGCGCCTCAGGAACAGTGATTTATATTTACTGTTCATTCTATCTGCCTCTCAGTAGTGCTCGTTTCCTTTGAATTTTATATCTGGGACTAGCCGGATGGCTACCTTGTCGTGAAAGAGCTAGTCATCTAGCTCTTCTTGTTTATTGTCGAAAAATGTTTTGTGGTGTATTTTCTTTCTCGCAAGGTACGTATCTATGCTAATATTTTGAATTTAATTGCATCGGTTCCTGGTCCCTCTATTCTTACAAAAATCTGACACACTTCATTCATTTTCCTATGTTAAAGCAAAGACATAATAATTGAATAAAAAATCTGACAAAACATTGCTTTTTACTTAGTAAGTAAAGGTTTCTGAAATTCTGTAATATTTCATCTTCAATGCGTAGTATTTGTCCGCACTATGTGAAATTCTTCGTGTTTTGTAAGGCGAACGGTGCCTAGTTTGTTCATTTCATCCCATTCCTAACCCTGCTGGAAGTTTAATAATTCATCAGTATTTCTCCAGTGATAATCTAGAAAAACAGTTAACAATTTGTGACATTTCATTTATTCTTTGTCAATTGACTGACCCTATCATATTAATCAACTAATGTTTGTTCTTGATGATTCATTTACTAGTTAGAGATTCACCACGAGGACCGAAGAACTATCTAAATGTTATGAACCACTGCGGAAGCTGAGGGTGAGGTTACGGCCGTGTAAAATCGATTTAAACCCGCCAGTAACTTTGTGTTACTGATCGTTCCAAGTCGATACTTCTGTGGTGGTTCTTTTTGTTTTATGTCTTGGTGTTTAAAATATTTTGTGCTGTTGGTGCCTTTTGTATGTTTGCATATTTTTAGTTAAGTTAAGGTAACTGAGTGGCCACCTATTGGGAAATAGCTGCTCATTCGGCTTACGAAATGTTTTCATGGTATAAGTACCTGATTGTTAGTTTTGTTTTTTCCCACCTTGGTTTTTGGAGTGGGAGTCTTTTTCTGATTGCGCCTTTTCCTGATCTTTGCCTACTTGTACTTTTTTAATGATATACAATGCTATTTTTCTACTACCATACGCTGACATTTTCGATTACAGAATTTTAAAAATGTTTAGATGCTGCTCTCTGTCTTCCTCTCCATCAGTGACCCAGACGCCCGTGATCCAAGACCTACTGTAAATAAATTTTCAGATATATAGGTCAGGTTTTTGAAGAACAAAAGAAAATAAATCATAGACCACCACAGACGACGTGTGTCATTATGCATGACATGTTTTTGTTCTCGTGCTGTATATTGAGATCTTCGGGATAAAATGTACGTATAACATATACCCCCGACACCTAACCTTTGTATAGTAAAATCGGGGTGTACGGGTGTATACCGATTTTTCTTAGTTTTGTTGTAAAAACATTTTGTCAATATATCCTACAACAAACTTCAAACTTTTCGTAGCTTATCTATTTTTATACTGCTACGAATGAGATTTCATGGATTCTCTTTACCATGACAATCAAGCTGATGTTATCGAGTCTTTTAATTCGACTTCTAGGTACCTCGATGACCTTTTGAACATTGACAATCCTTATTTTGAAGGCATGGTCAAACAAATTTATCCCCTGAACTACAGTTGAATAAAGCAAACAACACAGATACCGAAGCCTCATTTTAGGCTTACATCTTTCTATTGCAAATGGATTCATTTCTTCTAAAATTTATGGTAAACGCGATGACTTTGATTTTGAAATAGTAATTTTTCCGTTTTTGGACGGTGACGTTCCTCGCCGTGCTTCTTATGGCGTATACATTTCGCAACTTATTAGGTTTGCTATAGTCATGTTGCGGACTTCAATGCACGAAATAAATGTTCTTCAGCAGCGCTATCGGTATCATAAACCACAAAAAAAACTTTTCTAAATTTTATTGCAGACTATGAAATGATTTCCAAATTTAATGTTGGGCTAAAGACCCTTTTACGCGAGGGCCTTTCGGAACCAGAATTTTATGGTGACTTGGTTTACAAATTTAAGAAACTTATAGGAAGGAATGATTTTTCTTTTCAATTCAGAAAAATCATTACGCGTTACAGACGTATAGGATATAACTTAAATGTTATGCGACAGTCTGCATGCTTAGTTTTTAACCCAATCATGGTTGATAACTATGCTGCCTTATTTAATTGCACGCCGGTGGGTCGGGCGTCAGACTCTATGAAGGCCCCGACATAAGGCTATTTATTTTAGTTGGTTTGGACCGGAGCTTCTTGTCTGTTGCTTGGCCCACCGGGGTTCAACTGGTGATTTTCTTTTGCTTTTTTCTTTTCAAATTTTCTTTTGCTCCGGAGTTAGTAAGTTATTGGGCACCCAGGGATCGCCATTGTCGGGCAGTTTACTCAACTGTGAGTCCTCGTTTTTTGATTCATCATGAAGTTTATCATGATTTATTTGTTTGACCATGAAGATTCATTGACTAGTTAGAGATTCACCACGAGGATCGAACAACTAACTAAATGTTGTGAACCACTGCAGAAGCTGATGGTGATGTTAGGTACCTGTAAAACCGGTTCCTAGTCGATACTTCTGTAGTGGTTCTTTTTGTTTTATGTCTTGGTGTTTAAAATTTTTTGTGCTGTTGGCGCCTTATGTATGTTTTCATGTTTTTAGTTAAGTTAAGGTAACTGAGTGGCCACCTATTGGGAAAATAGCTGCTCATTCGGCTTACGATATGTTTCATGGTATAAGTACCTAATTGTTAGTTTGGTTTTTTCCCACCTCGGTTTTTGGAGTGGGAGTCTTTTTCTGATTGCGCCTTTTCCTGATCTTTGCCTACTTGTACCTTTTTAAGCCCGCTAGTAATTTTATACAGTCCCGGTAAAAATCAACAACATATTCCTCTTTTCTCGGAGGACCCTAAGCTATTTTTCTCGGAGAAAGAACGCTAAATTTCTCTTTTCATTAAGATATTTCGCGTTTCGTTCAGTTCGATTTCTCGGAGAAACACCGAGAAATTTCACCGCGACCGCAGGTATTAACCGGTGAAAACAGGTAAGTCCAGATTTACCTGTTCGCGTTGTTTCTCGGAGAAATATTGTGCACGATTGTGAAAATCGATTTTACCATATTTTTAATAATTAAAGAAGTTTTAGACCTTTAACTGATCAGTATTTATAAGTGTTTTTGTATATGGCACCTCAAACAGTTTGACACGTTTTAATAAGGCACATTAATTACTGAGCAAACATTCCACAATCTTCTTCACTGGTTTCCGTTACGGTTGGTCAAGCATGACTTGACTCGCATTTGACATACAAATTAGGAAGTACTTTGTTTCATCTCAATTATGTCTTTATCCAAGTAGTTTCATTTGTTTGAGCTAGGAAACATAAAAGCAATAGGCCATAAACATATACGAGTATAATAAGTAATTTACAAACGCATTTACATGTTCATGTGCTTTAAACCCATATACATTGTATGAGGTATTCCTCAACATATTTACACACATCATGATAACATGTCCATGTAATGTATACCCCACTTTTATAAGAGGCGCGTCATGAGAACGCTGGACATATACTCATGCGATAATAAAGGCGCAGATCAACTGTACAATATCTGCACAGCTGATCAGCGCCTTTGTTTTCACTACTCGGCTAGTACAATCCCCCTACTTCTTTAATCTGATATTTCTGTATGCTGTGGCTTGGCTCGGCTGTACGTTACATGTAACGTGGCTGTACGTTACATGGCTGTACGTTACATGTAACGTACAGCCGAGCCAAGTCACAGCAAACCCCGTTGATGGAAAAGCATGCTCATCCACCAAGGGTGGTTTACTGCGCTATATACCTAACACTTACTCGATTCACAAAGTCTCGAGTTTGAAATTTGCATATTTTCAAGGGAAGCTATCACGTTACATGATCAAGATGTATAGATATGAATTTTTCACCGTATTTGATCTAATAAGTGCACTTGTTCCAAAAATCGCACATCCTGATCGTTTCCGAAAAACATGTGCAGCTCGACTAGCACACAGCTCAACTGGCGTATGGATATCTTACATCAAATTTACACGTTAAATCGCACTAAAACTTAACATTTATTAATTTTTGCGTAGAAGGCAGGAACGGATACACTCATTTTACACGAAAACAAATACATGACCTTATATTTTGGTGTCAGTTTTAAAAATTACCGGGACCGTCTACGTATAGAAACTTTAATATGCATGTGCATGAATAGAAAAATCACTGCGCAATATTGCTGTTACTAACGTCCTTGTCCTCAGCCACGGTTATGTCGGTACGTTTTCGTCGCTTTATGGTACTGTACAAGTTTGGGATGTCCTGACGTTCGAAATGGGCTACACAACATTCGTATTTGTAAACCCTCCACTTACAAAAACTACCGAAACAGCATCCGACACGCTATGAACTGCAGATACTTGACTGAGTATGTATGTTTTGTATGTTTGATGCATCCACATTTATATCTCGATGTCGTAACACAAATGACGACAAAATAATGGTGCATACGTAAAAGAAAAATAAAAGAAAAATAAAAGAAAAATACTATAATAACCGACATTGTCCCAAATTCATGTACATGTAAAGAAACGTTTGTATATTTCAGCCACTTACTTTGATGCACTGTGTGACATATCCTATACAAAAGTATTTGCTGCACATAATGCATTTTTCATCTAATAATATCAATCAGATTTAAAGAGGGAGCGAAATAAAAATTTAAGACCATTAAAATTTCTCGACTGTATATACATGTACATTTACAATGTTCCATACAAACCGCAATTCTGCACAAGGTATAACAAACATGTAAATGCATTTATGAGGTTTTCCGATCTCTCCTTCCGAAAGCGTTGCTGCCTTTTGTGTCGATGCTGTTTTAAAGAAATAATTTCATATACCGTAACTTTAAAATTACGAAAACATGCCCATGCAATATACAGAGATGTTTAAAGATGAAAAAAAATGAAAGTTTTCAGTAGAAAATTTTTGCTTTTTCTTATTCATGCTCAAAACATAGATTGTGGGTACACGTTATAACCGCCTCACGGAGGCGGTTCAAACTAGTACCCACAATCTTATGTTTTGGAGCAAAAGATAAAAAAAAATAGATATACCCCTGCATACCCCAGTTTTGCTTTTGATGGGATACACATTTTCTATGAACTGTTTTCCTGGTGTAAAATGTTTGAACAAGAATGATTTAATTTAATGATGCAAATGCATGTGCGTGAATAGCAATGTATGGACATGTACATTCATATCTACGTGATGTATTTAGCCGTCAATTGGGAGTAAGTCATATGACAGTGTTGGCTGCACGGTCGGCATTTTTATTTGCTTGACTTTTTATTTCACTTTACGGCAGACAGCTTCCTTATCATATGAAGGAGCAGTGTCAGCTTCGTGTTCATTAGAGAATGTGACACAAGAACATGACTGTGTATGCCGAAACACACTTCCTGGTAATGCTGCAAATTCTACCACTTGGCCAAATCAGTCAACAGTGATTTCTGTAAATTTTGTTAACCATTTATGTATGTTAATACCATGCAATATTACGGGTGAAAGGGCATCAATTTAGGCGATCCCATAAGTTCATGATTTAAACGGCTTTCTGGTTGTTCATGGAGAATAACTTTTGATGCAAATTCTTTCCTACTACATGTAGTCTCGATCTAAAACATACAAGTATATATACATGTACATGTACATGTACGAATGCTCAAATTATTTGCGATTTATATGGAACCATAATCTGAATATTTGATAACGGTTACGTTAACAGCTTACCAAGAAATGCTGGCGGACAAGTAAGGTCGTAACATTTAATAAGACAGGCCGCGATGGTTTTACATGTATAGATAGTGCGTTCGCTTCGAAAAAAAAAAAGTTGCGATTTCGATCTCCGGCCGGTATATTCATGTTATTTTGATGACTTGTGTTTATCCTGACATAATTAAAGTAAACCGCCTGTTAAATCATTGCTATTGTACATCATTAAATACCTTTGATCAAATGTCATTAAACTTATTTATTCATTCAATGAAAATGATTCTGATTATCCACATAGTCACTGGAAGTGTGGTAATTTTATTCTTTGTCGGAAAGGACAATGCTTAAGGCGCGAATTTTTAATGACGCCCTTGATTTTTAAATGATTTTTTCGCTTCCATTCTTCCGTTCAAAGATCGAATAATCATGGATGATGTGAAAAGCAACACAAGTGACAAAGGTCATCATAAATTTTAATGTAATCAAGAATATATTTATGTGGATTATAAGCCATCTAAACAAATACGTAACAGCTGCAAGTTTCATACTTGCAAATACTTATTATTTTTAATTTATTGTTTTATATCTATTCAAAAATTATAAACATGCATTTGTCTTTTAAATTCCTCCGAGGAACTCCGAGAAAAAGAGTTTAATCGATAAATCCAGGTAATTACCTTTCTCGGAGAAACACCGAGAAATTTCACCGAGAAACACCGCGAAATTTCGCGCTGACGATTTCGTCTACCTGGCTTATTTCGCGGTGTTTCTCCGAGAAATAAAAATTTCGCGTTTGCCATGGTTGCGGAGAAACGCGGAATATGTTGTTATTTTTTTACCGGGAGTGTATTACTGATCGTTCCAAGGCGATATTTCTATGGTGGTTCTTATTGTTTTATGTCTTGGTGTTTAAAATGTTTTGTGCTGTTGGCGCCTTATGTATGTTATCATATTTTTGTTAAGTTTAGGCAACTGAGTAGCCACCTATTGGGAAAATAGCTGCTCATTCGGCTTACGATGTGTTTTCATGGTATAAGTACCTGATCGTTAATTTAGTTTTTTTCCCACCTTGGTTTTTGGAGTGGGAATCTTTTCTGATTGCACATTTTCCTGATCTTTGCCTACTTGTACCTTTGAATACTACTGGCAGTTCTAAAACAGAGTGCCAAAGTTCTGATTGAGCTCAAGTGGCAGTGATATTTATTAGATTTATGACCACTGCTGTTGTAATATGATGCAGAGATCAATTGTCTGTCAAAGTGAGGTAGTTGTCTAATCATTTTAGTAGGTAGTTAAGAGGCCCCTAAAGGATCATTCTTTTGCTTTTTGCCCCTGATAACCTGTGCAGAAAAAGTATGGCCCCGACTTAAAGCTATTCATTTTAGTTGGTTGGGGCCGGAGCTTCTTGTCTGTTGCTTGGCCCACCGGGGTCCAACTGATGTTTTTCTTTTGCTCCGGAGTTAGTAGGTTATTCGGCGCCTAGGGATCTCCATCGTCGGGCAGCTTACTCAATCTGTGAATCCTGGTTTCTGATTCATCAGGATGTTTATCATGATTTTTTGTTTGTTCTTGATGATTCATTGACAAGTTAGAGATTCACCACGAGGACCGAAGTTATGAACCACTGCAGAAGCTGAGGGTGAGGTTACGGCCGTGTAAAATCGATTTAAACCCGCCAGTAACTTTGTGTTACTGATCGTTCCAAGTCGATACTTCTGTGGTGGTTCTTTTTGTTTTATGTCTTGGTGTTTAAAATATTTTTGTGCTGTTGGCGCCTTATGTATGTTTGCATATTTTTAGTTAAGTTAAGGTAACTGAGTGGCCACCTATTGGGAAAATAGCTGCTCATTCGGCTTACGAAATGTTTTCATGGTATAAGTACTTGATTGTTGGTTTGGTTTTTTTCCCACCTTGGTTTTTGGAGTGGAAGTCTTTTTCTGATTGCGCCTTTTCCTGATCTTTGCCTACTTGTACTTTTTTATGCATTTGAATGTGGAAAATTGTTAAAATGGGATTTGAAGGGCAAAACTTGCAGGAAATGGGTAAATTAACTCTGAAAAGAATTTGGACCCCACGGGTGAGTCTGCCCATGCCCCTGGGCATTATACATTTATATAACAATAATATTCAAAGATATTCTTCTTTTAAACCACTTGGCCAATCAAAGTCAAATTGTATAGGAAGCACTTGTTTGAAGGGGGAACCAATGCGATTGCAAATAAACCAGGTCACATGACCAAGATGGCCGCCATGCCGATATATGGTAAAAATCCTTCAAATATTTTCTTCGCATGAACTGCTGGACCTATTAGAAGGAAAATTGATATGTAGCAATTAAGACTAGAGTACTACAATGTTTGTATAAATCATGATTCTGTGATGACCTCGACAGATTTTACGGCAAGTTCAACATAGTCACATATAAACAAAATTGTTAAAATGAAGAGAATAACTTCCAGGAAATGGGCAAGTGGACAGAATTGTTATGAATTTGAAAAAGAAATTAAGTCCAGGGGGTATTCTGGCTCTGTCCTGGGGCTATATACATGTATATGACCTTTATAGTCAAACAAGTTTATTGGTATATATCTCAGATCTCAGTTGAGCGTTTACAGGACCATTGGTCCTCTTGTTCCTAGTTATGCTCCAAAACATAGATTGTGGTTAGAGCCACATCGGAGCAAAAATATTAAAAGTATCATCCCCCTTCCCCCAATGAAATTTTCAAATTTTACAGCTGGAAAATCTTTGTATAGTTCATGGGCAAGTTTTTGTAATGTTTCGAAGATAGAGTCAGTAACTTTTGTTTCAGACCCGGCAATCATATCGATACTTTTTTACTACAGGAGCAATATAATCGAAAGCTGCAAACATTAAAGATGTTCTCTACTTCTTAGCATAGTGAATCTCTTAAATAAAAATAGTAATTCTTCGTAGACTATTATTATGAAATATTTGGCAGAAGATAAACTCAAATCCTACAGGGGTCTAATGGAATATTCCTGAAAATGAAACTGGAAATGCAATTATCTGCAGAGAGATTTATGCAGATTAAAAATAAGAGAACCTCCAAATTGCCATCGGCTGCAAAACTCCAACAAACATGGCAACTAACGTCACATAAACTGTTCTATAAATGCTATAAATTCTGTGTTTTATAACATCATGAAATAAATACCCCCTTATACCCCACTTTTATATAGTACTGGGGTATGCAGGGGTATACGGCTCTAACGTGTACCCACAATCTATGTTTTGAGCTAAAATAAGAAAAAATATGATTAAGGACCGAAGGCAATATTTCTCCAGTGATAATCTGGAAAAAACAGTAAACAATTTGTGACATTTCATTTATTTTTGTCAATTGAATGACCCTATCATATTGATAAAATAATGCAATGTATTTTTTCTGCTATAATATGCTGACATTTTCGATAAAAGAATTTTGATGCTTCTTTGTTTTGATGGCCGTCGGTTACACAGACGCATCGTGACCCAAGACCTTGTTGTCATTATAAAGTAATTTTATATTAATGATCGTTCCAAGGCGATACTTTTGTTGTGGTTCTATTTTTTATGTTCTGGAGTCGAATTTTTGTGCTGTTTGAATCTTATGTACGTTTTCATATTTTTTAAGTTCGGGTAACGGAGTGGCAGCCTATTGGAAATAGCTGCTCACTCGACATACGATATGTTTTCCTAGTATAAGTACCTAATTGTCAATTTAGGTTTTCCCCACCTCGGTTTTTGGAGTGGGAATTTCTTTATGATTGCGCATTTTCCTGATCATTGCCTACTTGTACCTTTTCAGATATATGGACAGGGTTTCAGAAGAACATAAGAAAATAAAAATAAATCACGGCATGTTTTGGTCCTTATGCTATATATTAGAACGATGCAGTAGACCACATGATCGGCATTTAGACACTGAAACATAAATGGAAACTTTGTTGCCCTGGTGACTCATGATTTTTATGTTATGAAGCTTCGACATCAACGTTTGAACATTGTATTCTGGTGACAAACGGGGCGGCCAACCGTTGATTAATTTCTATCAGGGTTCATAAAGTATTTTGGGACAACTGACCAAATTGAATTTTTCCTCCGTTTAAGCATGGTGATCGTTTAAACATACAATACAATACAACTTTTGATATCTACGAATTTAGGGGATGTCTGCCTCATTATCACATTGGGGGTACGTAAATATTTACGAGAAAAGTTGCTATTTATAAACATTTTGTGAAGTACCTGTATATATTATATGGTATGTAAGATGATCTTATAATTGCTCTTTGTACTTAGCTCCCTAAAAGCATTTGTACAAAATCTTTTACTTGGCATGCTATTCCTTTTGTTTCTATCACACGAACTGCCGGGATAAGTAAGTTACTTGGAACTTACAAAAGCAAACGGAAGCGAACTTTAGGCAGTTCCGAAGCGTCCTGTTTGTTGTGGATCTAGCCTTCTAGTGAGTAAAGATATAAAAATAAAAACAGTCACACAGGGTGGGCCGGAATAGCTGTTTATGAAATATCTACAAAATACCCCGTGATACAACCCATTTCCAACACAAAAATACAAATTCATGTATCACGCCACTAACCTGATACGATTCCGAATCAGTTTGCAACATTTTGTACCCAAATATATAATTCAGCACCTAAATCCGGAATTTTAATTTAAATGACAACGAAAGCAGCATTTTTTATATTTACACGATAACACAATAACTGTTTTTAAAAGTCAGTGGTTTTCTTGTCATCAATGAAAAAAAAATAATAAATAAACGACTTTTTTCTGTTACATCATCATTTGAGCTGATAACAAACAATAAATATAACCCTGTACAGATGCACCAGATACACGTATGTTGAGTGCTATCTCGAATTTGTCCTTTAACTCGGTGTGAGTGTCATTCAATAGCAATGTCGTCTTTCCCCGGAGGCTCGATGTTGAATTTGGCATGATTGACCGACAAATGAAGTTAAGTACGAATCAAGCTGTCTTTAATAGTTACTCATCAGGGATCTCCTCATGGACAGCTCCTCATGTAATGCAGGATATAGAAATAATTTTGACCGCGCCATGATATAATCCGTGCTTTATAAATGCGTAAAAGTCTAAAATAATCTCTTCTTTGAATTAGATGTGTAATTCCTCTATTTCATAAAATATGCATGGGAAAAACAATCTGCATTGACGCAAACCAAGGCGCAGATCAGCTTCCAGTAACTGCGAAGCTGATCAGCGCCTTTGTTTTTGCTAGAAGGATAGTACAATTCCTCTACGTTCCGAATCCAAAATTTCCAGCCTCTAACCATCTTCTGTGATTGTACAGCCCGGTTCGGTTTGTTTTGGACCTGGTCGGAACCCAAATTGTTGGTTTTCTCTCGCACAGACTCATATGACCAGGAACTTCCTGTTGTAAATATAAACAAAAACAGCATGTCAACAAGAAAGCATAAATCAACGAAAAGGTGCAAGTAGGCAACGACCAGGAAAAGGCGCAATCAGAAAAAGATTCCCACTCCAAAAACCGAGGTAGGAAAAAACTAAATTAACAATCATGTACTTTTACCATGAACACATATCGTAAGCCGAATGAGCAGCTATTTTCCCAATAGGTGGTCACTCAGTTACCTAAACTTAACTAAAAATATGATAACATACATAAGGCGCCAACAGCACAAAAAATTTAAACACCAAGGCATAAAAGAATAAGAACCATTACAGAAGTATCGCCTTGGAACCATCAGTTATATAAAATTACTGGCGGGCTTTAACCGGTTTTACAGGTACCTAACCTCACCCTCAGCTCCTGCAGTGGTTCACAACATTTAGTTAGTTGCTCGGTCGTCGTGGTGAATCTCTAACTAGTCAATGAAGGAAGCCCACGGGTAATAACGACACATCTGAAAATATACATGTAAAGTGAGCATTATAGAAGCTATTATCCAAATGAATGATGCAGCTTCCTTATGCCAAAGGAAGGTACAAGTAGGCAACAATCAGGAAAAGGCGCAATCAGAAAGAGATTCCCACTCCAAAAACCGAGGTGGGAGAAAACCGAACTAACAACATGCACTTATACCAAGAAAAGATAAAGTAAGCCGAATGAGAAACTATACATAAGGCGCAAACAGCACAAACATTTAAACGCCAAGACATTTAACAATAAAAACCACCATGGAATGGTCAGTAATATAAAATTACTGGCGAGCTTAAATCGATTTTAGAGGTACCTATCCTCACCCTCAGCTTCTGCAGTGGTACACAACATTTAGAAAGATGTTCGATCCTCGTGGTAAATCTCTAACTAGCCAATGAATCATCAAGGACAAACAAATAAATCATGGAATCATAAAGGACAAACACATAAATCATGATAACCACCATGATGAATCTAAAATGAATAGCTTTAAGTGAAAATGTACAAGTAGGCAACGATCAGGAAAAGGCGCAATCTGAAAAAGATTCCAACTCCATAAACCGTCATAGAGTCTGACGCCCGACCCGGTCCGGCAATTAAAGAAGGCAGCATAGTCGCCAACCATGATTGGGTAAAAAAACTATGCATGCAGAATCTTGCATAATATTGAAGTTATATCCTATACGTCTGTAACGTGTAATGCTTTTTTCTGAACTAAAAAGAAATATTATTCCTTCCTATAAGTTTCTTAAATTTATAAACCAAGTCACCATAAAATTCTGGTTCCGAAAGGCCCTCACGTAAAAGGGTCTTTAGCCCAACATTGAATTTGGAAATAAATTCATAGTGTCTGCGATTAAATTTAGAATTTTTTTTTCGAAGTTTATGACACCGATAGCCCTGCTGGAGAAGTTTGGCTGTTAAACATTTATTTCGCGCATTGAAGTCCGAAACATGATTGCAGACTCTAACAAACCTAGTAAGTTGCGAAACGTACATGTAGCTGTATAAACCATAAGAAGCACGGCGAGGAACGTCACCCAATTTACTATGAATCTGGAAATCTGTTTAATACCTGCAATGTTTATATGATGCATCCGCGTGAACTGCATTATTCCGTTTACCTGTTGAGTAAACCAAAAGTGGTCTTTGATTACATTAGATTATAACGACATACAGAGTGAAGACAGATGTCTCACGACGCGGCTTTCCTAGCGTACCTACTTTTATGTACCAGATGAACTAGAAATATACGAAGCCATGCATGCATTGCGTGTCTGTGAAGCAAACGCTATAGGAAAGTATATGTTTTAGCAAACGCTCCACGGGAGAAAAACTTAAATTGTAGACTAAGTCATTAAAGTTTCCGTGACAGCGTGACAAACTCTATATAAATCAAGACGATGGTCCCGTCATCATTTGTCGTTGTTTTTCTCTTTAATTTAATCGACAAGCTTTACGAGATCACATATGGATATTTATTATGTTCAGCTCAGTTTATTATAGCTGTTAATGATTATTGTAATAGAGTTCCTTAAGTGGAATGACATTTTATAGCGGTGTTCATGTTGTTAAATAATGGTAATTATTTTAGATGCTAATTTGAAACTGTAAATTTTACTCAAGACATAGAACATTTCGGCATACTGAATATTAAATTTCGTATTCATAAATGTATGTGCTTTGGGTTCCTTCTATTTCGCCACGACACTGCTACTGCCAATCAAACTTTTTCTAATTGTTTTGTGATTTGGAGTCGAATTTTTGTGCTGTTTGAGCCTTATGTGCGTTTTCATATTTTTAGTTCAGTTCAGGTAACTGAGTGGTCGACTACTGGGGAATAGCTGCTCACTCGGCTTACGACATGTCTTCATGGTATAAGTAGATACAAGTAGGCAAAGATCAGGAAAAGGCGCAATCAGAAAAAGATTCCCACTCCACAAAACCGAGGTGGGAAAAACCAAACTAACAATCAGGTACTAATACCATGACACATATCGTACTCTATGCCGAATGAGCAGCTATTTTCCCAATAGGTGGCCACTCAGTTACCTTAACTTAACTAAGATATGAAAACATACATAAAGCGCCAACAGCACAAAAAATTTAAAACACCAAGACATAAAACAAAAAGAACCACCACAGAAGTAACGACTTGGAACGATCAGTAACACAAAGTTACTGGCGGGCTAAAACCGGTTTTACAGGTACCTAACCTCACCCTCAGCTTCTGCAGTGGTTCATAACATTTAGTTAGTTCTTCGGTCCTCGTGGTGAATCTCTAACTAGTCAATGAATCATCAAGCACAAACAAATAAATCATGATAAACATCCTGATGAATCAAAAACCAGGACTCACAGATTGAGTAAGCTGCCCGACGATGGAGATCCCTGGGCGCCGAATAACCTACTAACTCCGGAGCAAACGAAAAACACAAGTTGGACCCCGGTGGACCAAGCAACAGACAAGAAGCTCCGGCCCCAACCACTTAAAATGAATGGCTTTAAGTAGGGGCAATCATAGAGTCTGACGCCCGACCCACCGGCGTGCAATTAAAGAAGGCAGCATAGTTATCAACCATGATTGGGTTAAAAACTAAGCATGCAGACTGTCGCAAAACATTCAAGTTATAACCTATACGTCTGTAACGTGTTATGATTTTTCTGAACTGAAAGGAAAAATCATTAATTCCTTTAAGTTTCTTAAATTTGTAAACCAAGTCACCATAAAATTAAGGTTCCGAAAGGCCCTCACTTAAAAGCGTCTTTAACCCAACATTATATTTGGAAATCAATTCATAGTGTCTACGATAAAATTTAGAAAACGTTTTTCGAAGTTTATGATACCGATAGCTCTGTTGGAGAAGTTTTGCCGTTAATCATTTATTTCGAGCGTTGACAAAAGGTGCAAGTAGGCAAAGATCAGATAAAGGCGCAATCAGAGAAAGATTCCCACTCCAAAAACCGAGGTGGGAAAAAACCAAAGTAACAATCAGGTACTTATACCATAAAAACATTTCGTAAGCCGAATGAGCAGCTATTTTCCCAATAGGTGGCCACTCAGTTACCTTAACTTAACTAAAAATATGAAAACATACATAAGGCGCCAACAGCACAAAATAATTTTAACACCAAGACATGAAACAAAAAGAACCACCACAGAAGTATCGACTTGGAACGATCAGTAACACAAAGTTACTGGCGGGTTTAAATCGATTTTACATGGCCATAACCTCACCCTCAGCTTCTGCAGTGGTCTGTAACATGATTGCAGACTGTAGCAAACCTAATAAGTTGCGAAATGTATACACCATAAGAAGCATGACGAGGAACGTCACCATCCAAAAAAAGGAAAATTTACTATATCAAAATCAAAGTCATCGTGCTTATCATAAATTTTAGAAGAAACAAGTCCATTTGAAACAGAAAGGTGTAGATTTAAAAAGGGGGCTTCGGTATCTGAGATATTGGCTTTGTTCAACTGAAGTTCAGGTGGATAAATTTGATTGACCATACCTTCAAAATAAGGGTTGTCAATGTTCAAAAGGTCATCGAGGTACCTAGATGTGGAATTAAAAGCCTCGATAACATCAGCTTGATTATCATGGTTAAGAGAATCCATGAAATCTCTTTCGTAACAGTATAAAAAGAATATAAGTATATACTTAAGTGTCATTTAAGTTTTTTTCCACCCCTCGGTTTATGGAGTGGGAATTTCTTTCTGATTGCGCCATTTCCTGATCATTGCCTATTTGCACTTTTTTTATATTTTAGAGCAATCAAGAGCATGAAACATCACTCGGTAATTGTGTTATATTTGTAAATGTCGATCAAATCTGCAATTTCAAAGCATTAGCGACTTAAAAATAATTTAATGCATGCCGACGATTGCAGATTTTTGGACTGCTTGTACAAAACGTGTTTGCATGCCGTTGAAAGGAAGAATATCTATCTATCTATCTATCTATCTATCTATCTATCTATCTATCTATCTATCTATCTATCTATCTATCTATCTATCTATCTATCTGTCTGTCTGTCTGTCTGTCTATCTATCTAGCTATCTATCTATCTATCTATCTATCTATCTATCTATCTATCTATCTATCTATCTAAAATAGTCATTGTTTTTGTTACCTTAACCTTAAGCATAAGAGAAATACGATAAGAGATAAAATGACGGGCGCTGTAAAATTGAAGTATACTTACGAAACATTTCACAGCGTCAGCCCCACTTGTTCTTCGTAACCCAACTATACCTTGACACAGGTCATTATGTCTGGTTTAGGATTTGAAAGCAGTGGTTGGTCTCAGTCTTTCGTGTCGTCAGCCTCCAGTATCTTGGAATTTTGGCTACTTTAGGCGTATCATTTACATGGGCAAACCCAGTAAGACACAATAGCCACACTATAATCAATGATTCGATGTATTTATAGTGTGGACGCTAATAATAACTTGGCCGGCCAGATATGAACACGTGCGTTAAGTCAACTATGCAAACAGATCGCGTGTAGCATTCTCTGAAATAAAAAGGAATTAGGCTATATTTTTGGGTCATTCTTATTATCAAACCATAAAATGTATAAGTCGTGCACAAAATACGTCTATTTGCCGCTTTTTGATGGATATGCGTATTCTTGTCCTGTGAATACGTATACCACCCATGATAATGAACGATTATGTATGTGTATGTTATTAGAGGTATTGATACTTTGTTAGATTTTATGCTAAAGTCACATCTGTAGCCATGTCGGGATGTTGCCTCTTTTATTGGGACGTCTAACCAAAAAAGGTACAAGTAGGCAATGATCAGGAGATGGTGCAGTGAGAAAGAAATTCCCACTCCATAAATCGCGAGGTGGGAAAAAACAAAAAAGACACTTAGGCACTTAAGTAAGCCGAGTGAGCAGCTATTCCCCAATAGGCGGCCACTCAGTTACCTGAACTGAACTTAAATATGAAAACGTAAATAAGGCTCAAACAGCACAAAATTCGACTCCAAAACAGAAAACATCAAGAACCACAGCAGAAGTATCGCCTTGGAACGATCAGTATTATAGAATTACTAGGGGCTTAAACCGGTTTTACAGGGCCCTAACCTCACCCTCATCTTTTGCAGTGGTTCACAACATTAAGTTAGTTGTTCGGTCCTTGTGGTGAATCTCTAACTAGTCAATGAATCATCAAGGACAAACGAATAAATTATGATAATCACCTTGGTGAATCGAAAACGAGGACTCAGCAGATTCAGTAAGCTGCCCGACGATGGAGATCCCTGGGCGCCGAATAACTTACTGAAGCCCGGAGCAAAAGAAAAACGCCAGTTGAACTCCGGTGGGCCAAGCAACAGACAAGAAGCTCCGGTCCCAACCAACTAACATTAATAGCTTTATGTCGGGGCCATCATCATAGAGTCTGACGCCCGACAACAATGGGAATGTCATTACATCCGAAACGTCTTTTGAATATATCCTGCCCAGTAAACAGCTGAGGCTCCTATGAATGAGGTTTGACTAAACCACTTTTCCTGGATAAGCTCAGACCTTCTAAGCGATTAACCAGTAATCATCCGGTTGGTCAGTAAGCTTTACCGGGCAGCACGTATATACCATATTATTATTACGTTTCTTGGTCACAATTACATTACCATCGACATTCGTTTCGTGTTTATCAAATAATTTTGCAGAAGCCTGTATGTTTATCCAAGATACTGAACCGAAAAGGTCTCGATTCTATTATTAGTCAAGTGTGTCTGTTTATTGCTATTGCATCCACAAATGCTCTCCCCGTCTTTAAACTGTTCAAAATTGCCCTAATTTCCATCTAATTACAGAGCTTCTGCGCACAAGTATATGTGTGAAATATTTTACAAAAATTAGGACTGCTGCTGTTGTATGCCTACTGAATATTACAGCAAAGATCTAAGCAATATAAATATCTTTTTTCAGTCATTTTTTCTAGTTTCTTAAATAAAAGGACGACTACAGGCCTAAAACCCGACGAACCTGGGGAGATAAGGATCTGTTAAAACTATCAACATGTATACAGATATATAAATACAGATATATAAATATAATATGTAAACAATTTCAAGAAAAAATATATTATATTTATATAATATTGAATTATTGATAGCAGCTATACAGCATTACATCGGGCATCTCGTGCAGTAGTCATATTAAACTGAGATAATACTGTAAATTAGAAAACAATCGATCATTATTGTATGTGGAGGAAAGACTTGTTATCTTACCAACGGAAATGTCCGAATAAATATAAAATTCTGTCATTAATATTTAATCTATAAACCTATTGACACTCTTGATAAACACATACAGATTGCCTGTCGTGTAGCTTGCGCATCATATGGGATCTTAGCACGCGAGCGACATAATGCTGTGTCTAGAAAAATAAGGAAAAATGATCAGGAATGGCTTCAATAAAATCTCAACCCAGACACCAAGCGGGTAAGAAAGGATAGCATGAGACACTTGATAAACAAGAAAGGCAGGAGATATGGCACGCTAAAATGCTACGTTACGGGGGCCATTCGAGAACTAATGACAGTGGATCCGTATTTCGGAAACTTAAACTAGAATCTGCATCTTAAGTTTTAAGTTAAAGCAGACTATGACCAGAAGTGTTGTCAATGAATCATCAAGGATAAACAAATAAATCATAATAAACACCATGATGAATAAAAATGAGGACTCACAGATACAATAAGCTGCCCGGAGATGGATATCCCCGGTCGCCAAAGAACATCACTGAAAATCTGGGGCAAAGAAAAACACCAGTTGAATCCCTGTGGGCCAAGAAACAGACAAGAAGCTAAAATCAATAGCTATAAGTCGAGGTCATCATAGAGTCTGACGCCCGACCCGCCGGCATGCAATTAAAGAAGGCATCATAGATATCAACCGTGATTAGATTAAAAACTAAGCATGCAGACTGTCGCGTCGTAAACGCGCCTTTCACCCAACATTAAATTTGAAAATCAATCAATGTGCCTGGGATAAAATTTAGAAAATGTTTTTCGAAGTTTATGATACCGATAGCTCTGCTGGATAAGTTTGGCTGTTTAACATTTTTAGTCCGTAACATAATTGCAGACTCGTATAGGATATAATTTTATGTTATGCGACAGTCAGCATGCTTAGTTTCTAACCCAATCATGGTTGTAACTATGCTGCCCTTTTAAACTGCACGTCGGTGGGTCGGGCGTCAGACTCTATGATGTTCCCGAGTTAAAAAGGTACAAGTAGGCAAAGATCAGAGTTTGCAATCAGAAAAAGATTTCCACTCCAAAAACCGAGGCGGGAAAAACTTAATTAATAATCAGGTACTTATACCATGAAAACATATCGTAATCCGAATGAGCAGCTATTTTCCCAATAGGTGGCCACTCAGTTACCTAAACTTAACTAAAATATAAAAACAAACATAAGGCGCCAACAGCACAAAAACATTTAACACCAAGACATAAAACAAAAAGAACCACCGCAGAAGTATCGCTTTGGAATCATCAGTAATATAAGATTACTGAAGGGCTTAAATCGATTTTACATGGCCTTAACCACACCCTCAGCTTCTGCTGTGGTTCATAACATTTAGTACATTTAAGGATGTTCGCTGCTAACATTTGACATTTCGGAACTTCCGGTATTTCTTTTGTTGAATATCTCGTAAACGGTTGCATATATTTTCCTAATATTTTATATTTGGATACATATTGATGATATGCATTAAATGAGCAATGAAAATTTTCATTTTTTCACCCCATTTTCTGCAACATTTCAGAAAATTTTAGTTGTCAGTAAAATTTAAGGGGTAGGGTAGATTAAACTTGAATATTACATATTAATATATATTACATTTAATATATCTTCAAATTAATTGTACTAGTTCGATGTCTATTTTAGCGGCAGTATATGTGTACATGGTCTTCTATGTCAGTCTTTGGGTCTTTTGTGTGCTGGTTATACAATTTTAGGTGGTTTTATGAAATGGGCTTTAACCACTGCAGAAGCTGAGGGTGAGGTTACGGCCGTGTAAAATCGATTTAAACCCGCCAGTAACTTTGTGTTACTGATCGTTCCAAGTCGATACTTCTGTGGTGGTTCTTTTTGTTTTATGTCTTGGTGTTTAAAATATTTTTGTGCTGTTGGCGCCTTATGTATGTTTGCATATTTTTAGTTAAGTTAAGGTAACTGAGTGGCCACCTATTGGGAAAATAGCTGCTCATTCGGCTTACGAAGTGTTTTCATGGTATAAGTGCCTGATTGTCAGTTTGGTTTTTTCCCACCTTGGGTTTTGGAGTGGGAGTCTTTTTCTGATTGCGCCTTTTCCTGATCTTTGCCTACTTGTACTTTTTTTATATCAGAGTTATTGTGGTTGTGCCGTGTGGCGGCCCTAAAAAGTCTCCCCGTACATCCATTTAATGCTCTTATTTTTCCAATCCTCAGGGATTGCTTGCAATCAGTTTGTATTTTCCTATCTCTAACTACCACAACTCTTCGATACCGTATTGAAGGTCATTAGTTGACCGTCACTCGTATCTCGTTGTATAAACGATTCTTACGTTTCTATCCATAGACTTGTATTAGACATGGACCTGAGATGTGGGCTTCGGTTATACCTTGTTCTTTCATTTGAGAGATTTTGCATTACGATTAAGTGCATTATTTTTTCTATAACCGGTATGAGTGTCGCGCTTCTTTTGGCAGTATCAACACAGAACTCCCAACTATGACTATCACAAAAAGATTAGGAATTACATTAACTCCCCTTAGGTTGCATGCCGCGTCTACTGTACGGATTCCTCGTTCAACTAACAATTTTCAAAATTTATTACCTACTGTTAGGGTGACACCTCTTAATTTATTTTCGGCATCTACTGTTAATCTACACGGAGCTTCTAATTCTAATATGTTTCGTAATAATCTTCAGATAAGGTTATCTCCACTTAAATCACCAATTTTACGTAAATATATTAATCCGTTCAAGAGACCTGGAATGTACCCTAGTATTTCTAAGTGCAATGCCAAGAAGTGCAACTGTTGCAATCATTTATGCTCTAAGACTACTATCACTTCATCTGTGAATGGTAGGACATTTTCAGTGGTTAATGATTCTGATTTAGACTGAAAATCAATGGATCTTGTATATGTTCTTACTTGAAATACAAACAATTGTAGGATGCAGTATGTTGGACAAACTTGTCGAACTTTGCAAAAACGATTTGGTGAGCACTATCGTAGAATCAGAAAGCCCAAAAATAATGATACCTTTCTGTACCAGCATTTTAAGCGCACTGGTCATTCTCCGAATATTGTTATAGTTCAACCAGTGGAAAAATCTCATATGATGAAAATTATTCTGTTAGATTCAAAAACATCAAACGATTTGAAACTGAACTTAAATGGATAAAATTATTGCAAACTCCCTTTCCACTGGGATTTAACGACAACATTTACCATGAGGGAAATATTTCCAAAATGCCCGATTTTGATGTACTTACACTTTCAGAGTCTCGTAAACGTAAATCTAGATCTCATGGTATACGGAAAAGGGGTAATGACAAACGTAAACGGTGCGCTACAATGAAATTGAACACTTCCCTTAATGTTTTAGCTGTTAAACTAAGGATTCACGGTCGACATCCAATGCTGTCTTATCTTAGTTCTCTGCCTATTGCTGTATTACGTTCCTTGGACACAGAGGCTAATAGATTTTACGATAGAAATCATCAAATGTATGACGCTGCACTGTTAACAAGATGTTATACTCAGCATGCTCTTCGTCCATTTATCGATTCCGAATCTAATCACATTAGAAGTTTTATTAAAATTCCTTTCATTAATAAAGGAATTGACTTTATTGATTTACCAAGCATATTCCAGGATAAATCAGTGATACAGTCTATAAAATTCAGAACCTCCTATTATTTGTTACAAATATAATAAACCAATCAGAAATACTATTTTTAATTTCAATAAACTTGTTTCTGATCTTGATATCCATGCTAATACTCCTAAGTCTTGAGATTGTAAAGATTCTAAATTTGTTTATCAACCAGCCGGACATATAGTAACTGGAAATTTAAAAATAATTTCGGATTCTAGAATTCGCAAAATTGTTTCTAAAGGTCCGAAATATAGATTCCCATCATACATCAATTTCGATAAATGTAGAGAGGAGATTGCATCTGCCTTGAATGATTTCGGTAATCGATGGTGTAAACGAGAGGGTGTTGAGGATAATGCTCTTAAAGAATGGAAAAGAAGTATCTTCACTATCGTGGATAAACGTATACAGTTTTATTCACAAAAAACTAATCTTTTACCTCCTAAACCTAAATCGTCATTTAGGCATTTGAAGCAGGGTATCCAAGAATTTCACAGAAAGTATGTCTTGGTTCCGGCAGACAAAGCCGCAAACAATGTTGTTGTTGTTTGTAGGCTTCACTACGTTAACACCTTAAAACAGGAGCTGGATGGTACCAGGGCTTATCTGGAGACAGATACTGATGAGGTGTCTGTAGTAAATGCCCACTTAAACGATTTACCTGTTAAGTTTTCTGTTTGTGTCAATGAAGGCCAAGACAAACTTCCTACGATGTATTGGTTACCTAAGCTTCACAAAAGACCATACAAAGCAAGATTTATTGCAAATTCTAGCTCTTGTACTACTACTGAACTTTCTAAATTATTAACTTCCTGTCTTACTGCTATCAAATCTCATGTTATAAGATACTGTGAGACAGTGTATGAAACTTCAAATAAAAATTGGTTTTGGTCAATAAAAAATTCTGGTGAGGTGCTCAATAAATTTAAGTGTAGAGGGTTCCGTGCGACGAGCTTGTCCACATATGATTTTTCTACTCTGTATACAACTTTACCACATAATCTAATTAATGAAAAACTTCTGGATTTGATAGAGTGGACCTTCAAAAGGGCATTAAAAAACTATGGTTCACTTTATTTGGCATGTAATGACAGAAAGGCTTTTTTCACTTCCTCTGACCAAAGTCGGTATACACTTTGGTCATGTCAGAATGTGTGCGACGCCTTATCCTATCTCCTGAATAATATTTATATTAGATTTGGGACCAAGTTATACAGACAAATTGTTGGAATTCCGATGGGTACAAATTGCGCACCTCTCGTAGCTGATTTATTTTTATACTGCTATGAAAGAGATTTCATGGATTCTCTTAACCATGATAATCAAGCTGATGTTATCGAGGCTTTTAATTCCACTTCTAGGTACCTCGATGACCTTTTGAACATTGACAACCCTTATTTTGAAGGTATGGTCAATCAAATTTATCCATCTGAACTACAGTTGAACAAAGCCAATATCTCGGATACCGAAGCCCCCTATTTAGATCTACATCTTTCTGTTGCAAATGGATTTGTTTCTTCTAAAATTTATGATAAGCGCGATGATTTTGATTTTGATATAGTAAATTTTCCGTTTTTGGATGGTGACGTTCCTCGTCGTGTTTCTTATGGTGTATACATTTCGCAACTTATTAGGTTTGCTAGAGTCTGCAATCATGTTACAGACTTCAACGCTCGAAATAAATCTTTAACGGCCAAACTTCTCCAACAGGGCTATCGGTATCATAAACTTCGAAAAACCTTTTCTAAATTTTATTGTAGACACTATGAATTGATTTCCAAATATAATGTTGGGTTAAAGACGCTTTTAAGTGAGGGTCTTTCGGAACCAGAATTTTATGGTGACTTGGTTTACAAATTTAAGAAACTTATAGGAAGTAATGATTTTTCTTTTCAGTTTAGAAAAATCATAACACGTTACAGACGTATAGGTTATAACTTGAATGTTATGCGACAGTCTGCATGCTTAGTTTTTAACCCAACCACAGTTGATAACCATGCTGCCTTCTTTAATTGCACGCCGGTGGGTCGGGCGTCAGACTCTATGATGGCCCCGACTTAAAGCTATTCATTTTAGTTGGTTGGGGCCGGAGCTTCTTGTCTGTTGCTTGGCCCACCGGGGTCCAACTGATGTTTTTCTTTAGCTCCGGACTTAGTAAGTTATTTGGCGCCCAGGGATCTCCATCGTCGGGCAGCTTACTGAATCTGTGAGTCCTGGTTTTTGATTCATCAGGATGTTTATCATGATTTATTTGTTTGTTCTTGATGATTCATTTACTAGTTAGAGATTCACCACGAGGACCGAAGAACTAACTAAATGTTATGAGCCACTGCAGAAGCTGAGGGTGAGGTTACGGCCGTGTAAAATCGATTTAAACCCGCCAGTAACTTTGTGTTACTGATCGTTCCAAGTCGATACTTCTGTGGTGGTTCTTTTTGTTTTATGTCTTGGTGTTTAAAATATTTTTGTGCTGTTGGCGCCTTATGTATGTTTGCATATTTTAGTTAAGTTAAGGTAACTGAGTGGCCACCTATTGGGAAAATAGCTGCTCATTCGGCTTACGAAGTGTTTTCATGGTATAAGTGTCAGATTGTTAGTTTGGTTTTTTCCCACCTTGGTTTTTGGAGTGGGAGTCTTTTTCTGATTGCGCCTTTTCCTGATCTTTGCCTACTTGTACTTTTTTATATCAGAGTTATTGTGGTTGTGCCGTGTGGCGGCCCTAAAAAGTCTCCCCGTACATCCATTTAATGCTCTTATTTTTCCAATCCTCAGGGATTGCTTGCAATCAGTTTGTATTTTCCTATCTCTAACTACCACAACTCTTCGATACCGTATTGAAGGTCATTAGTTGACCGTCACTCGTATCTCGTTGTATAAACGATTCTTACGTTTCTATCCATAGACTTGTATTAGACATGGACCTGAGATGTGGGCTTCGGTTATACCTTGTTCTTTCATTTGAGAGATTTTGCATTACGATTAAGTGCATTATTTTTTCTATAACCGGTATGAGTGTCGCGCTTCTTTTGGCAGTATCAACACAGAACTCCCAACTATGACTATCACAAAAAGATTAGGAATTACATTAACTCCCCTTAGGTTGCATGCCGCGTCTACTGTACGGATTCCTCGTTCAACTAACAATTTTCAAAATTTATTACCTACTGTTAGGGTGACACCTCTTAATTTATTTTCGGCATCTACTGTTAATCTACACGGAGCTTCTAATTCTAATATGTTTCGTAATAATCTTCAGATAAGGTTATCTCCACTTAAATCACCAATTTTACGTAAATATATTAATCCGTTCAAGAGACCTGGAATGTACCCTAGTATTTCTAAGTGCAATGCCAAGAAGTGCAACTGTTGCAATCATTTATGCTCTAAGACTACTATCACTTCATCTGTGAATGGTAGGACATTTTCAGTGGTTAATGATTCTGATTTAGACTGAAAATCAATGGATCTTGTATATGTTCTTACTTGAAATACAAACAATTGTAGGATGCAGTATGTTGGACAAACTTGTCGAACTTTGCAAAAACGATTTGGTGAGCACTATCGTAGAATCAGAAAGCCCAAAAATAATGATACCTTTCTGTACCAGCATTTTAAGCGCACTGGTCATTCTCCGAATATTGTTATAGTTCAACCAGTGGAAAAAATCTCATATGATGAAAATTCTTCTGTTAGATTCAAAAACATCAAACGATTTGAAACTGAACTTAAATGAATAAAATTATTGCAAACTCCCTTTCCACTGGGATTTAACGACAACATTTACCATGAGGGAAATATTTCCAAAATGCCCGACTTTGATGTACTTACACTTTCAGAGTCTCGTAAACGTAAATCTAGATCTCATGGTATACGGAAAAAGGGTAATGACAAACGTAAACGGTGCGCTACAATGAAATTGAACACTTCCCTTAATGTTTTAGCTGTTAAACTAAGGATTCACGGTCGACATCCAAAAAGGCACAAGCAGGCAAAGATCAGGAAAAGGCGCAATCAGAAAAAGACTCCCACTCCAAAAACCGAGGTGGGAAAAAACCAAACCAACAACCAGGCACCTATACCATGAAACATATCGTAAGCCGAATGAGCAGCCATTTTCCCAATAGGTGGCCACCCAGTTACCTTAACTTAACTAAAAATATGAAAACATACATAAGGCGCCAACAGCACAAAAAATTTTAAACACCAAGACATAAAACAAAAAGAACCACCACAGAAGTATCGACTTGGAACGATCAGTAACACAAAGTTACTGGCGGGCTTAAACCGGTTCCACAGGTACCTAACCTCACCCTCAGCTTCTGCAGTGGTTCACAACATTCAGCCAGTTCTTCGGCCCTCGTGGTGAATCTCTAACTAGTCAATGAATCATCAAGAACAAACAAATCATGATAAACATCCCGACGAACCAAAAACCAGGACTCACAGACCGAGCAAGCCGCCCGACGACGGAGACCCCCGGGCGCCGAATAACCTACTAACTCCGGAGCAAAAGAAAAACACCAGTTGGACCCCGGTGGGCCAAGCAACAGACAAGAAGCTCCGGCCCCAACCAACTAAAATGAATAGCTTTAAGTCGGGGCCATCATAGAGTCCGACGCCCGACCCACCGGCGTGCAACCAAAGAAGGCAGCACAGCCACCAACCACGATTGGGCTAAAAACCAAGCATGCAGACTGTCGCACAACATTCAAGTTATAACCTATACGTCTGCAACGCGATATGACCCTTCCGAACTGAAGAGAAAAATCAGTTATTCCTCCAAGCCTCTTTAACCTGCAAACCAAGTCACCATAAAACCCAGGCTCCGAAAGGCCCCCACCCAAAAGTGTCTTTAACCCAACATTATATCTGGAAATCAACTCACAGTGTCTACGATAAAATTTAGAAAAGGCCTTTCGAAGTCTACGACACCGACAGCCCCGCCGGAGAAGTTTTGCCGTTAAACATTTATTTCGAGCGCTGAAGTCCGCAACATGATCGCAGACTCCAGCAAACCCAACAAGCCGCGAAACGTATAAACCACAAGAAGCACGACGAGGAACGTCACCATCCAAAAAAGGAAAATCCACCATACCAAAACCAAAGTCATCGCGCTTATCATAAATTTTAGAAGAAACAAATCCATTTGCAACAGAAAGATGTAGATCTAAAAAGGGGGCTTCGGTATCTGAGACACCAGCTTTGTTCAACTGAAGTTCAGGTGGACAAATTTGACCGACCATACCTTCAAAATAAGGGTTGTCAATGCTCAAAAGGCCACCGAGGCACCCAGATGTGGAATTAAAAGCCTCGACAACACCAGCCTGTCTTATCTTAGTTCTCTGCCTATTGCTGTATTACGTTCCTTGGACACAGAGGCTAATAGATTTTACGATAGAAATCATCAAATGTATGACGTTGCACTGTTAACAAGATGTTATACTCAGCATGCTCTTGTTACGACCTAGCGTAACTAGACAGGTACAGCGAAAAACAACCAAGTAATTTAAACTTAACAATATTTAATCAAACAAATAAATGCTGCAAATACATAAAAACAAACAAACAGATAAGTAAATAAATAAATAAATAACTTACAAAGTTAATGTCAAATAAGTCCTTGTCCCTCAAATGTAAGTCCACAATCCAGTAACCAGAATATGAGCACATGTATATTTTAATCCACACTTTTCTTCTAATCCAAAACACTAGTGAAACAACCAAAATTATATACTTTAAATCACTTCAAATTTCTGAATGCCTAAGACTGAATTGGGACCTATATTTATACATCTAAGGAAATTCTACAGGTTTCTAGAGAATGATATAATAAACTTTTCTCTAGAAAAGAAACGAACTAAACGAAAGTTCTTTTAAATTCTCCAAAGAGAATTTAGAATTCTCCAGAGAAGAATTCAAGGCCGCAACGACCATCAAGACTAAACGAAAGTCTACTAGATCCTTCGAGATCTCAGTAGTAGTATACATAGTCCAAATATATTTTTAACTTATGGTAAAAAAAAACACTCACTCCATTTTCATCTGGAATTATCCACAAAGTGCTCATAGAATTTTCTATACTTCTAAATTATATAACAGTTATAAAAATAATCAATGACATTCTTCTATAAAGTTCTAGATAATAAATTGTAGAAACATAAAAAGAAATATATATTAATTAATTGGGTTACTCCCCTTTAGAATATATATATATATAAATTATAAGTAATAGCTTTAAAAAGAATCAATATTATTGAATCAATTATATATAACACTCTTCGTCCATTTATCGATTCCGAATCTAATCACATTAGAAGTTTTATTAAAATTCCTTTCGTTAATAAAGGAATTGACTTTATCGATTTACCAAGCATATTCCAGGATAAATCAGTGATACAGTCTATACCTACGTACTTCCAAAATTCAGAACCTCCTATTATTTGTTACAAATATAATAAACCAATCAGAAATACTATTTTTAATTTCAATAAACTTGTTTCTGATCTTGATATCCATGCTAATACTCCTAAGTCTTGAGATTGTAAAGATTCTAAATTTGTTTATCAACCAGCCGGACATATAGTTACTGGAAATTTAAAAATAATTTCGGATTCTAGAATTCGCAAAATTGTTTCTAAAGGTCCGAAATATAGATTCCCATCATACATCAATTTCGATAAATGTAGAGAGGAGATTGCATCTGCATTGAATGATTTCGGTAATCGATGGTGTAAACGAGAGGGTGTTGAGGATAATGCTCTTAAAGAATGGAAAAGAAGTATCTTCACTATCGTGGATAAACGTATACAGTTTTATTCACAAAATACTAATCTTTTACCTCCTAAACCTAAATCGTCATTTAGGCATTTGAAGCAGGGTATCCAAGAATTTCACAGAAAGTATGTCTTGGTTCCGGCAGACAAAGCCGCAAACAACGTTGTTGTTGTTTGTAGGCTTCACTACGTTAACACCTTAAAACAGGAGCTGGATGGTACCAGGGCTTACCTGGAGACAGATACTGATGAGGTGTCTGTAGTAAATGCCCACTTAAACGATTTACCTGTTAAGTTTTCTGTTTGTGTCAATGAAGGCCAAGACAAACTTCCTACGATGTATTGGTTACCTAAGCTTCACAAAAGACCATACAAAGCAAGATTTATTGCAAATTCTAGCTCTTGTACTACTACTGAACTTTCTAAATTATTAACTTCCTGTCTTACTGCTATCAAATCTCATGTTATAAGATACTGTGAGACAGTGTATGAAACTTCAAATAAAAATTGGTTTTGGTCAATAAAAAATTCTGGTGAGGTGCTCAATAAATTGAAGTGTAGAGGGTTCCGTGCGACGAGCTTGTCCACATATGATTTTTCTACTCTGTATACAACTTTACCACATAATCTAATTAAAGAAAAACTTCTGGATTTGATAGAGTGGACCTTCAAAAGGGCATTAAAAAACTATGGTTCACATTATTTGGCATGTAATGACAGAAAGGCTTTTTTCACTTATTCTGACCAAAGTCGGTATACACTTTGGTCATGTCAGAATGTGTGCGACGCCTTATCCTATCTCCTGGATAATATTTATATTAGATTTGGGACCAAGTTATACAGACAAATTGTTGGAATTCCGATGGGTACAAACTGCGCACCTCTCGTAGCTGATTTATTTTTATACTGCTATGAAAGAGATTTCATGGATTCTCTTAACCATGATAATCAAGCTGATGTTATCGAGGCTTTTAATTCCACTTCTAGGTACCTCGATGACCTTTTGAACATTGACAACCCTTATTTTGAAGGTATGGTCAATCAAATTTATCCATCTGAACTACAGTTGAACAAAGCCAATATCTCGGATACCGAAGCCCCCTTTTTAGATCTACATCTTTCTGTTGCAAATGGATTTGTTTCTTCTAAAATTTATGATAAGCGCGATGATTTTGATTTTGATATAGTAAATTTTCCGTTTTTGGATGTAGACGTTCCTCGTCGTGCTTCTTATGGTGTATACATTTCGCAACTTATTAGGTTTGCTAGAGTCTGCAATCATGTTACAGACTTCAACGCTCGAAATAAATCTTTAACGGCCAAACTTCTCCAACAGGGCTATCGGTATCATAAACTTCGAAAAACCTTTTCTAAATTTTATTGTAGACACTATGAATTGATTTCCAAATATAATGTTGGGTTAAAGACGCTTTTAAGTGAGGGTCTTTCGGAACCAGAATTTTATGGTGACTTGGTTTACAAATTTAAGAAACTTATAGGAAGTAATGATTTTTCTTTTCAGTTTAGAAAAATCATAACACGTTACAGACGTATAGGTTATAACTTGAATGTTATGCGACAGTCTGCATGCTTAGTTTTTAACCCAATCACGGTTGATAACTATGCTGCCTTCTTTAATTGCACGCCGGTGGGTCGGGCGCCAGACTCTATGATGGCCCCGACTTAAAGCTATTCATTTTAGTTGGTTGGGGCCGGAGCTTCTTGTCTGTTGCTTGGCCCACCGGGGTCCAACTGATGTTTTTCTTTAGCTCCGGAGTTAGTAAGTTATTTGGCGCCCAGCGATCTCCATCGTCGGGCAGCTTACTGAATCTGTGAGTCCTGGTTTTTGATTCATCAGGATGTTTATCATGATTTATTTGTTTGTTCTTGATGATTCATTTACTAGTTAGAGATTCACCACGAGGACCGAAGAACTAACTAAATGTTATGAACCACTGCAGAAGCTGAGGGTGAGGTTACGGCCGTGTAAAATCGATTTAAACCCGCCAGTAACTTTGTGTTACTGATCGTTCCAAGTCGATACTTCTGTGGTGGTTCTTTTTGTTTTATGTCTTGGTGTTTAAAATATTTTTGTGCTGTTGGCGCCTTATGTATGTTTGCATATTTTTAGTTAAGTTAAGGTAACTGAGTGGCCACCTATTGGGAAAATAGCTGCTCATTCGGCTTACGAAGTGTTTTCATGGTATAAGTGCCAGATTGTTAGTTTGGTTTTTTCCCACCTTGGTTTTTGGAGTGGGAGTCTTTTTTCTGATTGCGCCTTTTCCTGATCTTTGCCTACTTGTACTTTTTTATATCAGAGTTATTGTGGTTGTGCCGTGTGGCGGCCCTAAAAAGTCTCCCCGTACATCCATTTAATGCTCTTATTTTTCCAGTCCTCAGGGATTGCTTGCAATCAGTTTGTATTTTCCTATCTCTAACTACCACAACTCTTCGATACCGTATTGAAGGTCATTAGTTGACCGTCACTCGTATCTCGTTGTATAAACGATTCTTACGTTTCTATCCATAGACTTGTATTAGACATGGACCTGAGATGTGGGCTTCGGTTATACCTTGTTCTTTCATTTGAAAGATTTTGCATTACGATTAAGTGCATTATTTTTTCTATAACCGGTATGAGTGTCGCGCTTCTTTTGGCAGTATCAACACAGAACTCCCAACTATGACTATCACAAAAAGATTAGGAATTACATTAACTCCCCTTAGGTTGCATGCCGCGTCTACTGTACGGATTCCTCGTTCAACTAACAATTTTCAAAATTTATTACCTACTGTTAGGGTGACACCTCTTAATTTATTTTCGGCATCTACTGTTAATCTACACGGAGCTTCTAATTCTAATATGTTTCGTAATAATCTTCAGATAAGGTTATCTCCACTTAAATCACCAATTTTACGTAAATATATTAATCCGTTCAAGAGACCTGGAATGTACCCTAGTATTTCTAAGTGCAATGCCAAGAAGTGCAACTGTTGCAATCATTTATGCTCTAAGACTACTATCACTTCATCTGTGAATGGTAGGACATTTTCAGTGGTTAATGATTCTGATTTAGACTGAAAATCAATGGATCTTGTATATGTTCTTACTTGAAATACAAACAATTGTAGGATGCAGTATGTTGGACAAACTTGTCGAACTTTGCAAAAACGATTTGGTGAGCACTATCGTAGAATCAGAAAGCCCAAAAATAATGATACCTTTCTGTACCAGCATTTTAAGCGCACTGGTCATTCTCCGAATATTGTTATAGTTCAACCAGTGGAAAAAATCTCATATGATGAAAATTCTTCTGTTAGATTCAAAAACATCAAACGATTTGAAACTGAACTTAAATGGATAAAATTATTGCAAACTCCCTTTCCACTGGGATTTAACGACAACATTTACCATGAGGGAAATATTTCCAAAATGCCCGATTTTGATGTACTTACACTTTCAGAGTCTCGTAAACGTAAATCTAGATCTCATGGTATACGGAAAAAGGGTAATGACAAACGTAAACGGTGCGCTACAATGAAATTGAACACTTCCCTTAATGTTTTAGCTGTTAAACTAAGGATTCACGGTCGACATCCAATGCTGTCTTATCTTAGTTCTCTGCCTATTGCTGTATTACGTTCCTTGGACACAGAGGCTAATAGATTTTACGATAGAAATCATCAAATGTATGACGCTGCACTGTTAACAAGATGTTATACTCAGCATGCTCTTCGTCCATTTATCGATTCCGAATCTAATCACATTAGAAGTTTTATTAAAATTCCTTTCGTTAATAAAGGAATTGACTTTATCGATTTACCAAGCATATTCCAGGATAAATCAGTGATACAGTCTATACCTACGTACTTCCAAAATTCAGAACCTCCTATTATTTGTTACAAATATAATAAACCAATCAGAAATACTATTTTTAATTTCAATAAACTTGTTTCTGATCTTGATATCCATGCTAATACTCCTAAGTCTTGAGATTGTAAAGATTCTAAATTTGTTTATCAACCAGCCGGACATATAGTTACTGGAAATTTAAAAATAATTTCGGATTCTAGAATTCGCAAAATTGTTTCTAAAGGTCCGAAATATAGATTCCCATCATACATCAATTTCGATAAATATAGAGAGGAGATTGCATCTGCCTTGAATGATTTCGGTAATCGATGGTGTAAACGAGAGGGTGTTGAGGATAATGCTCTTAAAAAGGTACAAGTAGGCAAAGATCAGGAAAAGGCGCAATCAGAAAAAGATTCCCACTCCAAAAACCGAGGTGGGAAAAAACCAAACTAACAATCAGGTACTTATACCATGAAACATATCGTAAGCCGAATGAGCAGCTATTTTCCCAATAGGTGGCCACTCAGTTACCTTAACTTAACTAAAAATATGAAAACATACATAAGGCGCCAACAGCACAAAAAATTTTAAACACCAAGACATAAAACAAAAAGAACCACTACAGAAGTATCGACTTGGAACGATCAGTAACACAAAGTTACTGGCGGGCTTAAACCGGTTTTACAGGTACCTAACCTCACCCTCAGCTTCTGCAGTGGTTCACAACATTTAGTTAGTTCTTCGGTCCTCGTGGTGAATCTCTAACTAGTCAATGAATCATCAAGAACAAACAAATAAATCATGATAAACATCCTGATGAATCAAAAACCAGGACTCACAGATTGAGTAAGCTGCCCGACGATGGAGATCCCTGGGCGCCGAATAACCTACTAACTCCGGAGCAAAAGAAAAACACCAGTTGGACCCCGGTGGAAGAATGGAAAAGAAGTATCTTCACTATCGTGGATAAACGTATACAGTTTTATTCACAAAATACTAATCTTTTACCTCCTAAACCTAAATCGTCATTTAGGCATTTGAAGCAGGGTATCCAAGAATTTCACAGAAAGTATGTCTTGGTTCCGGCAGACAAAGCCGCAAACAATGTTGTTGTTGTTTGTAGGCTTCACTACGTTAACACCTTAAAACAGGAGCTGGATGGTACCAGGGCTTATCTGGAGACAGATACTGATGAGGTGTCTGTAGTAAATGCCCACTTAAACGATTTACCTGTTAAGTTTTCTGTTTGTGTCAATGAAGGCCAAGACAAACTTCCTACGATGTATTGGTTACCTAAGCTTCACAAAAGACCATACAAAGCAAGATTTATTGCAAATTCTAGCTCTTGTACTACTACTGAACTTTCTAAATTATTAACTTCCTGTCTTACTGCTATCAAATCTCATGTTATAAGATACTGTGAGACAGTGTATGAAACTTCAAATAAAAATTGGTTTTGGTCAATAAAAAATTCTGGTGAGGTGCTCAATAAATTGAAGTGTAGAGGGTTCCGTGCGACGAGCTTGTCCACATATGATTTTTCTACTCTGTATACAACTTTACCACATAATCTAATTAAAGAAAAACTTCTGGATTTGATAGAGTGGACCTTCAAAAGGGCATTAAAAAACTATGGTTCACTTTATTTGGCATGTAATGACAGAAAGGCTTTTTTCACTTCCTCTGACCAAAGTCGGTATACACTTTGGTCATGTCAGAATGTGTGCGACGCCTTATCCTATCTCCTGGATAATATTTATATTAGATTTGGGACCAAGTTATACAGACAAATTGTTGGAATTCCGATGGGTACAAACTGCGCACCTCTCGTAGCTGATTTATTTTTATACTGCTATGAAAGAGATTTCATGGATTCTCTTAACCATGATAATCAAGCTGATGTTATCGAGGCTTTTAATTCCACTTCTAGGTACCTCGATGACCTTTTGAACATTGACAACCCTTATTTTGAAGGTATGGTCAATCAAATTTATCCATCTGAACTACAGTTGAACAAAGCCAATATCTCGGATACCGAAGCCCCCTTTTTAGATCTACATCTTTCTGTTGCAAATGGATTTGTTTCTTCTAAAATTTATGATAAGCGCGATGATTTTGATTTTGATATAGTAAATTTTCCGTTTTTGGATGGTGACGTTCCTCGTCGTGCTTCTTATGGTGTATACATTTCGCAACTTATTAGGTTTGCTAGAGTCTGCAATCATGTTACAGACTTCAACGCTCGAAATAAATCTTTAACGGCCAAACTTCTCCAACAGGGCTATCGGTATCATAAACTTCGAAAAACCTTTTCTGAATTTTATTGTAGACACTATGAATTGATTTCCAAATATAATGTTGGGTTAAAGACGCTTTTAAGTGAGGGTCTTTCGGAACCAGAATTTTATGGTGACTTGGTTTACAAATTTAAGAAACTTATAGGAAGTAATGATTTTTCTTTTCAGTTTAGAAAAATCATAACACGTTACAGACGTATAGGTTATAACTTGAATGTTATGCGACAGTCTGCATGCTTAGTTTTTAACCCAATCACGGTTGATAACTATGCTGCCTTCTTTAATTGCACGCCGGTGGGTCGGGCGTCAGACTCTATGATGGCCCCGACTTAAAGCTATTCATTTTAGTTGGTTGGAGCCGGAGCTTCTTGTCTGTTGCTTGGCCCACCGGGGTCCAACTGATGTTTTTCTTTAGCTCCTGAGTTAGTAAGTTATTTGGCGCCCAGCGATCTCCATCGTCGGGCAGCTTACTGAATCTGTGAGTCCTGGTTTTTGATTCATCAGGATGTTTATCATGATTTATTTGTTTGTTCTTGATGATTCATTTACTAGTTAGAGATTCACCACGAGGACCGAAGAACTAACTAAATGTTATGAACCACTGCAGAAGCTGAGGGTGAGGTTACGGCCGTGTAAAATCGATTTAAACCCGCCAGTAACTTTGTGTTACTGATCGTTCCAAGTCGATACTTCTGTGGTGGTTCTTTTTGTTTTATGTCTTGGTGTTTAAAATATTTTTGTGCTGTTGGCGCCTTATGTATGTTTGCATATTTTTAGTTAAGTTAAGGTAACTGAGTGGCCACCTATTGGGAAAATAGCTGCTCATTCGGCTTACGAAGTGTTTTCATGGTATAAGTGCCAGATTGTTAGTTTGGTTTTTTCCCACCTTGGTTTTTGGAGTGGGAGTCTTTTTTCTGATTGCGCCTTTTCCTGATCTTTGCCTACTTGTACTTTTTTTATATCAGAGTTATTGTGGTTGTGCCGTGTGGCGGCCCTAAAAAGTCTCCCCGTACATCCATTTAATGCTCTTATTTTTCCAATCCTCAGGGATTGCTTGCAATCAGTTTGTATTTTCCTATCTCTAACTACCACAACTCTTCGATACCGTATTGAAGGTCATTAGTTGACCGTCACTCGTATCTCGTTGTATAAACGATTCTTACGTTTCTATCCATAGACTTGTATTAGACATGGACCTGAGATGTGGGCTTCGGTTATACCTTGTTCTTTCATTTGAAAGATTTTGTATTACGATTAAGTGCATTATTTTTTCTATAACCGGTATGAGTGTCGCGCTTCTTTTGGCAGTATCAACACAGAACTCCCAACTATGACTATCACAAAAAGATTAGGAATTACATTAACTCCCCTTAGGTTGCATGCCGCGTCTACTGTACGGATTCCTCGTTCAACTAACAATTTTCAAAATTTATTACCTACTGTTAGGGTGACACCTCTTAATTTATTTTCGGCATCTACTGTTAATCTACACGGAGCTTCTAATTCTAATATGTTTCGTAATAATCTTCAGATAAGGTTATCTCCACTTAAATCACCAATTTTACGTAAATATATTAATCCGTTCAAGAGACCTGGAATGTACCCTAGTATTTCTAAGTGCAATGCCAAGAAGTGCAACTGTTGCAATCATTTATGTTCTAAGACTACTATCACTTCATCTGTGAATGGTAGGACATTTTCAGTGGTTAATGATTCTGATTTAGACTGAAAATCAATGGATCTTGTATATGTTCTTACTTGAAATACAAACAATTGTAGGATGCAGTATGTTGGACAAACTTGTCGAACTTTGCAAAAACGATTTGGTGAGCACTATCGTAGAATCAGAAAGCCCAAAAATAATGATACCTTTCTGTACCAGCATTTTAAGCGCACTGGTCATTCTCCGAATATTGTTATAGTTCAACCAGTGGAAAAAATCTCATATGATGAAAATTCTTCTGTTAGATTCAAAAACATCAAACGATTTGAAACTGAACTTAAATGGATAAAATTATTGCAAACTCCCTTTCCACTGGGATTTAACGACAACATTTACCATGAGGGAAATATTTCCAAAATGCCCGATTTTGATGTACTTACACTTTCAGAGTCTCGTAAACGTAAATCTAGATCTCATGGTATACGGAAAAAGGGTAATGACAAACGTAAACGGTGCGCTACAATGAAATTGAACACTTCCCTTAATGTTTTAGCTGTTAAACTAAGGATTCACGGTCGACATCCAATGCTGTCTTATCTTAGTTCTCTGCCTATTGCTGTATTACGTTCCTTGGACACAGAGGCTAATAGATTTTACGATAGAAATCATCAAATGTATGTCGCTGCACTGTTAACAAGATGTTATACTCAGCATGCTCTTCGTCCATTTATCGATTCCGAATCTAATCACATTAGAAGTTTTATTAAAATTCCTTTCGTTAATAAAGGAATTGACTTTATCGATTTACCAAGCATATTCCAGGATAAATCAGTGATACAGTCTATACCTACGTACTTCCAAAATTCAGAACCTCCTATTATTTGTTACAAATATAATAAACCAATCAGAAATACTATTTTTAATTTCAATAAACTTGTTTCTGATCTTGATATCCATGCTAATACTCCTAAGTCTTGAGATTGTAAAGATTCTAAATTTGTTTATCAACCAGCCGGACATATAGTTACTGGAAATTTAAAAATAATTTCGGATTCTAGAATTCGCAAAATTGTTTCTAAAGGTCCGAAATATAGATTCCCATCATACATCAATTTCGATAAATGTAGAGAGGAGATTGCATCTGCCTTGAATGATTTCGGTAATCGATGGTGTAAACGAGAGGGTGTTGAGGATAATGCTCTTAAAGAATGGAAAAGAAGTATCTTCACTATCGTGTATAAACGTATACAGTTTTATTCACAAAATACTAATCTTTTACCTCCTAAACCTAAATCGTCATTTAGGCATTTGAAGCAGGGTATCCAAGAATTTCACAGAAAGTATGTCTTGGTTCCGGCAGACAAAGCCGCAAACAATGTTGTTGTTGTTTGTAGGCTTCACTACGTTAACACCTTAAAACAGGAGCTGGATGGTACCAGGGCTTATCTGGAGACAGATACTGATGAGGTGTCTGTAGTAAATGCCCACTTAAACGATTTACCTGTTAAGTTTTCTGTTTGTGTCAATGAAGGCCAAGACAAACTTCCTACGATGTATTGGTTACCTAAGCTTCACAAAAGACCATACAAAGCAAGATTTATTGCAAATTCTAGCTCTTGTACTACTACTGAACTTTCTAAATTATTAACTTCCTGTCTTACTGCTATCAAATCTCATGTTATAAAATACTGTGAGACAGTGTATGAAACTTCAAATAAAAATTGGTTTTGGTCAATAAAAAATTCTGGTGAGGTGCTCAATAAATTGAAGTGTAGAGGGTTCCGTGCGACGAGCTTGTCCACATATGATTTTTCTACTCTGTATACAACTTTACCACATAATCTAATTAAAGAAAAACTTCTGGATTTGATAGAGTGGACCTTCAAAAGGGCATTAAAAAACTATGGTTCACTTTATTTGGCATGTAATGACAGAAAGGCTTTTTTCACTTCCTCTGACCAAAGTCGGTATACACTTTGGTCATGTCAGAATGTGTGCGACGCCTTATCCTATCTCCTGGATAATATTTATATTAGATTTGGGACCAAGTTATACAGACAAATTGTTGGAATTCCGATGGGTACAAATTGCACACCTCTCGTAGCTGATTTATTTTTATACTGCTATGAAAGAGATTTCATGGATTCTCTTAACCATGATAATCAAGCTGATGTTATCGAGGCTTTTAATTCCACTTCTAGGTACCTCGATGACCTTTTGAACATTGACAACCCTTATTTTGAAGGTATGGTCAATCAAATTTATCCATCTGAACTACAGTTGAACAAAGCCAATATCTCGGATACCGAAGCCCCCTATTTAGATCTACATCTTTCTGTTGCAAATGGATTTGTTTCTTCTAAAATTTATGATAAGCGCGATGATTTTGATTTTGATATAGTAAATTTTCCGTTTTTGGATGGTGACGTTCCTCGTCGTGCTTCTTATGGTGTATACATTTCGCAACTTATTAGGTTTGCTAGAGTCTGCAATCATGTTACAGACTTCAACGCTCGAAATAAATCTTTAACGGCCAAACTTCTCCAACAGGGCTATCGGTATCATTAACTTCGAAAAACCTTTTCTAAATTTTATCGTAGACACTATGAATTGATTTCCAAATATAATGTTGGGTTAAAGACGCTTTTAAGTGAGGGTCTTTCGGAACCAGAATTTTATGGTGACTTGGTTTACAAATTTAAGAAACTTATAGGAAGTAATGATTTTTCTTTTCAGTTTAGAAAAATCATAACACGTTACAGACGTATAGGTTATAACTTGAATGTTATGCGACAGTCTGCATGCTTAGTTTTTAACCCAATCACGGTTGATAACTATGCTGCCTTCCTTAATTGCACGCCGGTGGGTCGGGCGTCAGACTCTATGATGGCCCCGACTTAAAGCTATTCATTTTAGTTGGTTGGGGCCGGAGCTTCTTGTCTGTTGCTTGGCCCACCGGGGTCCAACTGATGTTTTTCTTTAGCTCCGGAGTTAGTAAGTTTAGTTTAAACATATTTAATTGCCTCTGTACATAATAAGTACAAACAATGGGGTCGGGCTACAAGTTCTACCAACCTTAGCTACAGCCCTTCCCCTATAACATGACATACAGAACAACCAACATGGCAAGAACAATATACAAATTAATCATTTACAAACATATATTACAAAATAAATAAATAAATAAATAAATAAATAAATAAATAAATAAATGAATAAATAAACAAATAAATAAATATTCAAGTGATTTGCTCTCTCTCTGCCTCCTCAAAGCCCCGGTGGTCCAGACCCACAACAGGATGGAATACGTTCAACCTGAAAAAAAAATGATAGATATTATAACATTGCGAGCATGTTTTTACAATGAATAAAATTATGTATTAAATCTTGCTGTATCTTTAATAAACTTTTGCACCGCTTCAAAAAGGATGACATTATCATCATATGACAGATTAGAATTTCCATTCAATAGTAAATGTGTATTTAATGGATGGAGATGCCGTGTTTTTTGAAAAAGTGAGAGTCTTGGTATTGTGAATCGCCTGCATCTAAAAAGGTAATGCTCTGCATCTTCAATTTCATCTAAACAGTCACAAAGTGGGCTATCCCGAAGGTGATTTCGACAAAGATCATTATTGAGATTACTGCAGGAATTTCGCAATCTACAGTGTAATACAGCCAGCCTTCTCTTTCCATAAATGAAGTAAGCAGGTACTTTAATGTTTGAGCAAAAATCCTTTTTTATTTGATAACAAAATGAGTCATATGATTGGCTATCGCGATAGTGCACCTGTATATTATTCCATGCATTTATAGATGAAGGAATGCAAGATTCGCTAAATACTGTTGTCCGTTGGGAAAAAGTAGAAATATTGGCTCTATTGCGTAAATTATAAGGCGTAGAATTGCCTACAGTAGGCGGTATAAGTTCATTTATGTATGATGGTGCCATACTATGTGAAACTTTATACATAAATTTTAACTTTTGGTTTCTTCTTCTTAATGCCAACGAATCCCACCCACATTCATTATATAGTCGTTCAAGTGATACAGATCTAGTTAAACCAGTAACAATGCGCGCCGCCTCGTTTTTGAGTTTTTCTAAAGAATTTGACTGCTCATCAGTACAATTATCCCATACGATAGAAGAATATTCTAAAATCGGCCGAGCATATGATATATAAATTTGGTTTAAAGTTGTTCTACTAAATGTGTATTTTAGTTTTCTCATTATTCCTATTACTTTAGATGCAGAAGCCAAAATATTTTCAATATGATTCTGCCATTTTCCATTATTAGTTAAAGTAACACCCAGATGCTTATGTTGATCCACAAAATCGATTAATACATCGTCAAATAGCAACCTCGGGACAGTCTCTGGTTTCATTAAAGAAAAAAGCATAGCTATTGTTTTCTTAGGATTAAAATTGACCAGCCATTGTTTTGCCCATGCCGATATTATCTGTAAATCGTGATTTAATATGCCCTCAATATCCTTTAAATTAGAACAAGAGAAAAAAAGTGAGCTATCATCAGCAAATAATCTAGTTAAACTTAATAATTGCTTTGCTATATCATTGACATATACAAGAAAGAGTAATGGACCTAATACTGAACCTTGGGGTACGCCTGCTTGGACTTCTTTATAATCGGAACTAGTTGAATTTAAAACGACACATTGTTGTCTATTTGCTAGATAATCAGAAATCCATTCTAAAAGAGCACCATCAATTCCATTTTGTTTCAGTTTAAATATCAGACCCTTATGCCATACCCTATCAAACGCTTTTGAAATATCACAAAATACCATACACGAGTGTTGTTTATTATCAAATGACTGACAAATATGATGATAAATATCTATAAGCTGAAATGTAGTTGAATGTCCAGGAACAAAACCAGACTGATACTTATATAGTAAATTATTTGTTTGAAGGTAGTTATATAAGTTCTTAAAGACAACACGTTCCATCACTTTACCAACTGGACTAGAAAGCGAAACAGGTCTGTAATTAGATACTTCAGCTTTATCACCTTTTTTGAACAAAGGTACAACATTATTCTTTTTCCATGGCTCCGGGTAATGCTTCTCTCGAAGAGACCGATTAAAAATAACAGTTAGAGGTTTTGACACCGCAGCAGAAACATATTTAAGCATTTTATGATTAATTAAATCAGGACCAGACGCCTTATTAATATTAAGAATATCAAGGATTTCTTTAACTTCATTTTCAGTTATAACTATAGCATCAAGATATTCGTAAGCTTCTCAAAGTTTGGCAACCGCGTATTTTCATCAGAGACTCTAGAAACAGATGTGAAATAGTCGTTTAGACAATCAGCCTTTTCCTTATCTGTAGTGTGTAGTTTTAGAACATTATCATCACTAAGAGTACAAAGAGGTGGGATAGAGCATGATGCAGTATTATTTTTAATAAAATATCGTGTAAGTCTCCAGAAATCCCTTTTATTATTAGTGAAACTTTCAGTTAAATTTAGCTCAAGATTATTATAGAACCTTTCCTTTGCATGTTTCTTCAGATTATTCACTTTATTCCTTACTTTTTTAAAATTTCTCCAGTCGGCCGGGCGTTTAGATTTTATGGCAATAGATTTCAACCTATCCCTTTTCCTAGAATATTTTCGAATTTCTGTGTCATACCAGGGTTTATCATCACTCCGAACAGTTACTTCCTTAGAAGGAATACATTCATTAACAAGGCTTAAAAAAGAATGATTAAAAAACAATACGGCTTCATCCAGAGGTAGAAAATGCAAGGGACTCCAGTCAAAATTGTTGATTTTTGTTTCTAATTCCAGATAATTAGCCTGTTTATAGATCCAAATTTTACGTTTAAAGGTATAATGTAGACTATATTCAAAGGGAATAGTAATAAAAGTAGCACAGTGGTCACTTATTTCTGGAGGAACTTGTAGAATTCCGCTGTCCAACACAGTTTGATCGAAACTAGTAAGGACAGGGTCCAATAAAGCGCGATCCCTAGTGGGTTCAGTAATGACGTTATTTAAAGAATTTATAAGTAATACATTTTTCAAGTTTTGATTATTTGTATTTAAAATATCTTCATTAAAATCACCCATGATAATAATATTCCTAGAAATGTCCATTGCGCTATCCAAATTGTTATTCAAACGTTGAAAGAAAAGTTTATCGGAGGTCTTTGGACTATAAAAAATACCAAATAGGTAAAACTGGTTGTTTTGTTTAACTTTGAACCAAATACATTCATCCCAGAATATTTCCAACGCTTCCATTCTTTCGTGGGCTAAATTACTATTTATATAAACTAATAAGCCACCGCCATGACAAGTCCTATCTTTCCGATAAGGTTTATCATAATTCTCTATCAGTATATTTTCATTACAAACATTTCCATCTAAGTGCGTTTCCGTAAAGGCAAGTATGTCATAATCCATGAAGGTATCCCTAATATATTCAAATTTATGACGAATGCTTCTAATGTTGTGATGAAGCGCAGATAAACTAAACGTAGAGTGTTCAGGTCCTGGATTTCGTTCTACGTCACCAGCAATAATAAGAAGTATTTGTAAAATTAAGAAGTAGTAAATGTCGCCCAGAAATTGTTTATTTACTTGTATGAAAATGTCTGTTAATATACTGAGGCATCTACAGATAAAACATATTAAAGTAAAATGAAATGAAATATGTATGCTCACCTTTCGTAAAAGTCTTATTTTTTGACATCGGCAATAAAACACCCCAACTGACACCCGCCATTGCAACAGACTATCACCCATTGGGTAACATATTCAGAAAGTGACCCAGCATGTTGGTGGCAGTAAGGATGATGAAACAATTTTCATCCGTCCGTCGAAATTCAGGAACACCGGCAGCACTAGGCAGAGACAGAGAGCAGGCAAGAACACCAAATATAAAAGATAATATGAAATAAAAAATAAGATAAGGAAAATAAAGCATAGCAAGTGATACAACACTTCCGTGGATCATGCCGAATATTTGAATATTTATGCAAGTTCAAGCAAAAAGATAACAGTGTGTATGATGTTTCAAAATGATGTTCAGAAGTGGCACTAATTTCTAAGTAAAAAACAGAAACATTTTTTTTTTACAAATCAGCAGAACATTTTCAGAGAAAAACGTTAAATATACTATTTGGTCCAATAAAAATATAAATTCTATGCTGGTCATATAAAAATAACAATGTGCAGTATATCTGAGCCTCATGAAATGGATAAACAAATATGTTTATATATATATATTTATATATATGTCGAAAGGAAAGACTAAGCAATCTTATTCAGTATAGTTGAGTTTTATGAAATTGATAAACAAGCAGGTTTTATTATGTGCAGAAAGAAAAAAGGATTCATATTTCATAACATGAACTATCACTGTGTATGAAGTGCACGTATTTAATGATTCAAAAATTTAGATGCTATCAGTCACTGAGTTTACTTAATTGTTGTTAATTTATACTTATAGATATTCTCAAACGTTTTAGAGGATAATAGTGATTTAGTCACAAGCTTCCTTGAACTGTACCAGATATTAATTTCCAAAACAAAATGTTGTGTGTAGCGTAAAATATAGTACGACATTGTTTACTATGCATTCCATAGTACTTTGCATTCATTCAATAATCGCATGAATAGTTCCTACCGTACATCTACATTTGAGCGCCCAGGGATCTCCATCGTCGGGCAGCTTACTGAATCTGTGAGTCCTGGTTTTTGATTCATCAGGATGTTTATCATGATTTATTTGTTTGTTCTTGATGATTCATTTACTAGTTAGAGATTCACCACGAGGACCGAAGAACTAACTAAATGTTATGAACCACTGCAGAAGCTGAGGGTGAGGTTACGGCCGTGTAAAATCGATTTAAACCCGCCAGTAACTTTGTGTTACTGATCGTTCCAAGTCGATACTTCTGTGGTGGTTCTTTTTGTTTTATGTCTTGGTGTTTAAAATATTTTTGTGCTGTTGGCGCCTTATGTATGTTTGCATATTTTTAGTTAAGTTAAGGTAACTGAGTGGCCATCTATTGGGAAAATAGCTGCTCATTCGACTTACGAAGTGTTTTCATGGTATAAGTGCCTGATTTTTAGTTTGGTTTTTTCCCACCTTGGTTTTTGGAGTGGGAGTCTTTTTTCTGATTGCGCCTTTTCCTGATCTTTGCCTACTTGTACTTTTTTTTAAGAAACAAAACAGCCGAAAAAAGGCTGAAAATGGCGATTTTCAAGTTGTTGGTTCTCTCTTATATGCACACTACCCTATATATTTCTTTCTTTTATTCCAACAATATAACCAAGTTCTATGTTGTGTGAAAATACAAGAAAAAAAATTGAATCAACAAATATGGGTTTGGCACATTTCAAAATATTTCTATTTTCCGACTTTTCAAGTATGGGGGTAGGGTTGGAAAAGGAATCGTAAAATTTTGTCATCCACTTCAAGTTGCAAATTTTTCTTTGCTTTTGGTCCAAAATAGTCTGCGATACGTAAATACTATGACTTTTGAAAGCATTCAAAGTATATGTTTGTTCAAGACAGGTATGTTTCAAAGAATTAAAAAATAAATTAATTTTACTAAATTTAAAACATGGTGCTCAGAGGTCTCATTCAGAGGCCTGTAGCTTGAAAAAATGCAAACTACCCTATATTTATTTTGTTATCAAATGTCTTGTGTTGTATTTTGGAATCAAAAAAGTGGGGTTAGAAAAAAAGTTTGAATACTTTTTCATTGGCAGCGAACATCCTTAAGCTGTTAATTGTAGTTGGATGGGGCCCTCAGTGACTATGACTCTCCATCGCTGGGCAGCTTATTGTATCTGTGTCCTCATTTTTTTTTTTTTTTTTTTTTTTTTTTTTTCATTTATCATGGTATCATGGACGTTATCATGTGTGTTTATTTGTTTGTCCTTGATGATTCATTGGCGAGTTATAGATTCACCAAGAGGACCGAACAACTAACTAAATGTTGTGAGGCACTGTAGAAGCTGAGGGTGAGGTTAGGGTCCTAAGTGGCCGCCTACTGGGGAATAGCTGCCCACTTAGCTTACGATGTGTTGTCTTGGAATAAGTACAATGTACCTAAATGTATTTTCCCATCTCACGGGTTGTGGAGTGGGAATTTATTTCTGATTGTGCCATTTCCTGATCATTGCCTACTTTTTCCTTCCTGTAGTCGTGTTTTAGACCCACCAGTAAGTACTGATCGTTCGAAGGCGATACTTTTCTCGTGGCTTTTATTTTTGTATGTTTTGATATGTTGAATTTTTGAACTGTTTGCACCTTATGTAAGTTTTCGTGTGTTTATGTAAGTTTGGATAATTGAGTGGCCGCCAGCTTCTCACTCGGCTTACGATGTTTTCTCAGTATAAGTTTCTGATTGTTAATTAAGTGTTTCCCACCTCGGTTTTCGGAGTAGGAATTTCTTTCTGGTTGCGCCTTTTCCTGATCATTGCCTAATGTTTTACCTTTAGTAATAAGGTGAGAAATGTACACACTATTAAGCGTGGCGAGGAACGTGACCATCATAAAACCAGAGGACCAATGGTCCTGTAAACGCTCACCTGAGATCAGCTGCATATACCAATAAACATGTTTGAATTTTATGGTATTTAACTCCAGTGCAGGGGCAGATGAAGCCCTTGGGCCATTTTCTTTTTTCAGAATCTTCAATATTCTGTCCATTTGCCAATTTCCTGTTGGCTTTTTCCTTCAAATGACATTTTAACAGTTTTCCCAATTCAGATGCATAGGCAACCCATGTTGACCTTGCCATAAACTTGGTCAAGGTCATCACAGGGTCATGATTTATATATACATTGGAGTACTTTAGCCATTGATGCCTCACGCCAAGTTTCCTTGAAATCAGTCTATTGGTTTCAGAGAAGATGATTTTTGATGGGTTTTTACCATATATGGGCATGGCGGCCATTCTTGGTCATGTGACCTAGATTATTTATATACACATTGATTCCACTATCCTATAGATGCTTCACATAAAATTTGGCTTTGTTTGGCCAAGCAGTTTCAGAGGAGAAGACGTTTGAATATTATGGAAATATACATGTATATTGCCCCGGGGTGGGTCACATGAGCCCCTGGGGTCCATTTTTTTTCAGAATCATTAATATCCAGTCCTACTGCCCATTTCCTGCAAGACTTTCACTTTAAATGACATTTTAAAAGTTTTCCCCATTCAAATGCATTGGCGACCTATGTTGACCTTCCCGTAAAATAGGTCAAGGTCATCAGAGGGTCATGATTTATATATACATTGTAGTGCTTGAGCCATCAATGCTTCGTGCCAAGTTTGGTTGAAATCGGTCAACCGGTTCTGGAGAAGAAGATTTTTGAAGGGTTTTTACCATATATGTGCATGGCGGCCATCTTGGTCATGTGACCTGGATTTTTTATATACATATTTGTTACTCCTTCCTATTGATGCTTCACATAAAATTTCGCTTTGATTGGCCAAGTGGTTTCAGAGGAGAAGACGTTTGAATATTATGGAGATATACATGTATATTGCCCCGGGGTGGGGGCACATGAGCCCCTGGGGTCCATTTGTTTTTCAGAATCATTACTATTCAGTCCTACCGCCCATTTCCTGCAAGACTTTCACTTTAAATGACATTAAAAAAGTTTTCCCCATTCAAATGCATTCGCGACCTATGTTGACCTTGCCGTAAAATAGGTCAAGGTCACCGCAAGATCATGATTTATATACACATTGTAATACTTGAGTCATCGATGCTTCATGCCAAGTTTGGTTGAAATCGGTCCAGTGGTTCCGGAGAAGAAGATTTTTGAAGGGTTTTTACCATATATGGGCATGGCGGCCATCTTGGTCATGTGACCTGGATTATTTATATACACATTGGTTCCCCCTTCCCATAGATGCTTCATGTAAAATTTGGCTTTGATTGGCCAAGCTGTTTCAGAGAAGAAGATCTTTGAAAATGGTGGACGACGGACGGACGGACGACGGACGGACGGACGAACGGACGGACCTACGTTTGGGCACTTGTTGGTTTACGAATCCATACGACTGTTGGGTATGGACTATTGGGTAGAAAAAATCGTTCTCACGTTCAGGCACTTGTTTGGTTTCTTCCATCCAGTGCCATTGTTGGGTAACTGGTCCTGAGTATAGTTGGGTTTGCTTATTTAGTAGAAAGAGCTCTCCTTGGATTCTCGTAGTCTGTGTCCAAAAGTTTTCTGAACACATGCTACACTACATACATGAACTTAATATGACAAACCTTCCCTTTCAGACATTTTGACATTCATGCCAGAACACAGCTGAGCAACATGTATATCAAGTGAAATTTCAGAAGCAAAAAAAAACACACACACATGCATAATGAACATTGAATAAATAGGAGGTGTTACTTAAGTCACAAATTTAAGCTTTTCTCATGTAAATATTCCTAATAATCTGGAGTTATCTACCCTTCTATGCTTAATTGTCCTCGTACAGTATATATATATATATATATATATATATATATATATATATATATATATATATATATATATATATATATATATATATATATATATATATATATATATATATATATATATATATGAATTGGTATTAATTTAAGTCCATGACCCGGGTATTAATATAATTCAAAAGTCAAAAAAAGACACACTGGAACTTTCTTTTCATTTATTGCTACCGGTTTCATCCATCTTGGAATTTTCAAGCAATGTTATTTACGTTACGACGTCAGTGATACTATTTCCGGAAATATATATATATATATATATATATATATATATATATATATATATATATATATATATATATATATATATATATATATATATATATATATATATATATATATATATATATATATATATCAACAAAGGCATGTATCTAACAAAAGTTATGGACAAACTACCAACTCATAGATGGACACTGTATCCAACAATAATTTCATAGGAAGACACTGTATCCAACAATAATCCAGACATATATGGACACTGTATCCAACAATAATCCGGGCACATAATATATTCAGCGAAGGCATGTATCTAACAAAACTAAGGACAAAGTACCAAACTCAGATAGACACTGTATCCATCAATAATCTGGATACATATATTCAACAAAGGCATGTATCTAACAAAGCTATGGACAAACTACCAAACTCCTAGATGGACACTGTATCCAACAATAATCAGGACACATAATATATTAAACAAAGGTATGTATCTAACAAAGATATGGACAAACTACCAAACTCATAAGATGGATACTGTATCCAACAATAATCCAGACACATAATACATGTACTATATATTCAGTAAAGGCTTGTACCTAACAAAGTTATGAACAGTAACAAGAATTTATTGAGTAAATGAAGGCCAAAGGCCCACAATACAAAACATACATATTACAAATGCAACTTTATGGAGTTGTGTTCAAACAAAATCCCACTCACATTATTGGTGCTTACATATTGTACTCTTTATCTTTAAATTTTAGAATTTCATTAACATTTTAAAGATAACATATTTATTTAGAATGTAGAATGAAGTTATGATTCTTGCTTACATTGTGTCCATATTACTGTTGGATTGATTGTCCATTCATGTGTTTGGTAGTCTGTCAATAGATTTGTTGGACATGACAGTTTGTCAATTTGACAGTTTGTCAATTTGACAGTTTGTCAATTTGTTATGGTCCTTGATTTGCGTTAAAATTTTGTTGGAATTTTGTTTAAATCAATTTAAAACTTGTATAGCAGATTGCATGAGGCAAAACTGGCACTCAGACATAAACGAGTCTTCGTGGTGCGACTTGTACAAGGAGTTTAAGTCCCTCCCGGCTAGGAGGGACTTAAACTCCTTGTACAAGTCGCACCACGAAGACTCGTTTATGTCTGAGTGCCAGTTTTGCCTCATGCAATCTGCTATACAAGTTTTAAATTGATTTATGAATACCTTTTCATAGCCAAACTCCTGGGCAATACATATGTACCCAAATCCATATTGGAAAAGAAGTTCTCAAATGCACAAAACAGAGGAAAGAAACAAAATTTTAACGCAAATCAAGGACCATAACAAATTGACAAACTGTCAAATTGACAAACTGTCAAATTGACAAACTGTCATGTCCAACAAATCTATGGACAGACTACCAAACACATGAATGGACAATCAATCCAACAGTAATATGGACACAATGTAAGCAAGAATCATAACTTCATTCTACATTTGACAAACTGATATATCCAACAAATCTACAGAGAGACTACCAAACACATATGGACACATTGTATTAAAGCCAGAATCATTTTTATTTTAAATTTCACAAACTGATATAACCAACAAATCTACAGACAGACTACCAAACACATAAATGAACAATGTATCCAACAGTAATATGGACACATTGTATTTTTCATTTTAAATTTGACAAACTGATATATCCAACAAATCGACAGACAGACTACCAGACACATGACTGGACAATGTATCCAATAGTAATATGGACAGTGCAAGCCAGAATCATTTTCATTTTAAATTTGACAAACTGATATATCCAACAAATCTACAGACAGACTACCAAACATATGAATGGACAATGTACTCAACAGTAATATGGGCACAGTGTATTATTATAAAGCCAGAATCATATCCATTTTAAATTTGACAAACTGACCAACAAATCTACAGACAGGCTACCAAACATATGTATGGACAATGTATCCAACAGTAATATGGACACAATATACATACATGTAAAAGTAAAAGTAGGCAACAATCAGGAAATGGCGCAATCAAAAAGAAATTCCCACACCAAAAATTGAGGTTGGAAAGAACTTAATTTACAATCAGGTACATATACAGAATAATACTAAGAAAACATATTGTAAGCTAAATGGGCAGCCATTTTCCAGATAGGTGGCTACTTAGCCACCCAAGATTCATTTTAATTTTAAATTTGACAAACTGATATATCCAACAAATCTACAGACAGACTACCAAACACATCTATGGACAATGTATCCAACAGTAATATGGACACATTGTATTAAACCCAGAATCATTTTCATTTAAAATTTGACAAACTGATATATCCAACAAATCTACAGACAAACTACCAAATACATGCATGGACAATGTATCCAATAGTAATATGGGCATATTGTCAGCCAGAATCATTTTCATTTTATATTTGACAAACTGTCATATCCAACAAATGACAGACAAACTACCAAATACATAAATGGACAATGTATCCAATAGTAATATGGGCATATTGTCAGCCAGAATCATTTTCATTTTATATTTGACAAACTGATATATCCAACAAATCGACAGACAGACTACCAAACACATGAATGGACAATGTATACAACAGTAACATGGACACAATGTTAGCCAGAATCATTTTTTTTCATTTTATATTTGACAAACTGATATATCCAACAAATCTACAGACAGACTACCAAACACATGAATGGACAATGTATCCAACAGTAATATGGACACATTGTAAGCCAAATCAATTTTGATTTTAAATTTCACAAACTGATATATCCAACAAATCTACAAACAGACTACCAAACACATGAATGGACAATGTATCCAACAGTAATATGGACACATTGTACTTTTTTCATTTTAAATTTGACACACTGATATATCCAACAAATCCACAGACAGACTACCAAACACACCAATGGACAATGTATCAAACAGTAATATGGACACATTGTATTTTTCATTTTAAATTTGACAAACTGATATATCCAACAAACAGACAGACAGACTACCAGACACATGACTGGACAATGTATCCAATAGTAATATGGACAGTGCAAGCCAGAATCATTTTCATTTTAAATTTGACAAACTGATATATCCAACAAATCTACAGACAGACTACCAAACATATGAATGGACAATGTACGCAACAGTAATATGGGCACAGTGTATTATTATAAAGCCAGAATCATATCCATTTTAAATTTGACAAACTGACCAACAAATCTACAGACAGACTACCAAACATATGTATGGACAATGTAGCCAACAGTAATATGGACACAATATACATACATGTAAAAGTAAAAGTAGGCAACAATCAGGAAATGGCGGAATCAAAAAGAAATTCCCACTCCAAAAATTGAGGTTGGAAAGAACTTAATTTACAATCAGGTACATATACAGAATAATACTAAGAAAACATATTGTAAGCTAAATGGGCAGCCATTTTCCAGATAGGTGGCTACTTAGCCACCCAAGATTCATTTTAATTTTAAATTTGACAAACTGATATATCCAACAAATCTACAGACAGACTACCAAACACATCTATGGACAATGTATCCAACAGTAATATGGACACATTGTATTAAACCCAGAATCATTTTCATTTAAAATTTGACAAACTGATATATCCAACAAATCTACAGACAGACTACCAAACATGAATGGTCAATGTATCCAACAGTAATATGGACGCATTGTATTGAAGACAGAATCAGTTTAATTTTAAAATTTGACAAATTGATATATCCAACAAATCTACAGACAGACTACCAGAAGTGTATGGACAATGTATCCAACAGTTGTGTTGACACACTGTAAGCCAGAATATGAAAATTGACAAACTGATGTATCCAACAAATTTACAGACAAACTACCAAATACATAAATGGACAATGTATCCAATAGTAATATGGGCATATTGTCAGCCAGAATCATTTTCATTTTATATTTGACAAACTGATATATCCAACAAATCGACAGACAGACTACTAAACACATGAATGGACAATGTATCCAACAGTAATATGGACACAATGTTAGCCAGAATCATTTTTTTTTTCATTTTATATTTGACAAACTGATATATCCAACAAATCTACAGACAGACTACCAAACACATGAATGGACAATGTATCCAACAGTAATATGGACACATTGTAAGCCAAATCAATTTTGATTTTAAATTTCACAAACTGATATATCCAACAAATCTACAAACAGACTACCAAACACATGAATGGACAATGTATCCAACAGTAATATGGACACATTGTACTTTTTTTCATTTTAAATTTGACATACTGATATATCCAACAAATCCACAGACAGACTACCAAACACACCAATGGACAATGTATCCAACAGTAATATGGAGTCAGTGTAAGCAAAAGTCATATTTTCTTTTTAAATTTGACAAACTGATATACCCAATAAATCGACAGACAGACTACCAAACACATCAATGGACAATGTATCCAACAGTAATATGGAAACATTGTAAGCCAAAATCACAGTTTGATTTTAAATTTGACAAATTGATATATCCAAAAAAAAATCTACAAATAGACTACCAAACACATAAATGGACAATGTATCCAACAGTAATATGGACATATTGTATTTTTCATTTTAAATTTGACACACTGATATATCCAACAAATATACAGACAGACTACCAAACACATGAATGGACAATGTATCAACAGTAATATGGACACATTGTTAGCCAGACTCATATTTTCATTTTAAATTTTATAAACAGATATATCCAACAAATCTACAGACAGACTTCCAAACACATGTATGGATAATGTATCCAACAGTAATATGGACACAATATAAGCCAGAATAATTTACATTTAAAATTTGCAAAACTGTCATATCCAACAAATCTACACACAGACTACCAAACACATGAATGGACAATCGCAGTATCCAACAGTAATATGGACACATATGCATACATGTGATATCTTCTTTGGCCCAAATAGGGAGATTTGTGTTTTGAAATAGGGAGATTGGGTCTCAAATAGGGAGATTTTAGCACGATTAAAAAGCGAAGATTTTTTGCCATTTTTGTGCAAAAGATGCATTACATTTGCCTTATGATCCCTTATATCTTCATGATTTTGCTAATGGGTGGTAATTTTATAACAAACTAATAATTCCATAATTAAATATAATCACAGCTGAGGAAATTTTAATTCTCAAATCGGTCTAGCTAAGTGATTAGGTCATCATGGGCATACAACATGCATGTACAAAGCGTATCTAAGAAGTCGCGAAAACTAATGACATTTATTATTTCATACTTTATGTCCATTGTATCAACGTCAATTCGAGAAAATTTAAATATTTCAATGTATTGAAATAAAACAGACAAAGAAATAAGCAGAAAAACGTACAAATTTCTTTCCATTTTCCACAGAAATTTGTAATTCCAATGTTTACTTTATTAGCTGGTACCCCGCATTTTTCTGGTTCGATAACGCAGTTGCTCCCCCTTATTATAACCGTTTCGTTCCAATAGTTTGTAGGTCGGAAAATTTACCCGACTTTTTGCCTTACGCTTCGTTCGCCGCAAGCGGCATTTTCATGTGTATGAAATACCCGATCTTTTGGAACTATATGGCGTTTGTTTTAAACTCTGGTCACTATCTGTCTGGAGTTTAATATTAAATTTTGATTTTGGCTCCGAGCTCAAAATCAGAAAATTGTTACGCAGTGTTGAAACGACAGACGGACATTATTGCACAATGTCAAAGCGGCTTCGGTAGATTATTGAGAAGCTCCGCCCACGCGTTAGTTAGAATGGGCCAATCAGCAAGTGTTGCATGAATTACTGCCATGTTTACCCAACACATTAAAACCGCAAGGTTACCAGTCCTCACATTTCAGTAACTTTCACACTTTTCCGCGAAAATTGTTTTGATAACTAGGCAATTAACAGGGGCAATTATCATGTTGACAAGTGTGTAGTAGTGGTATATTGCGTCTGAAACTTGTGAATATAAGGACTGATCGAACTTTTTTCAGGGAAAAATCGAAAAAAAAATGTTTTTACTCGGACCGATAAAAATGCACAAAAATGAAAGATAAATCGGTCCCACGTGTTCAAAATGCCCGATAATCTTTAAAGGACAATCAGAATTAATTGTCCTATTACGATTATCGGCAATGTTTAATCCAAGCCCTCCAAATTAAAGACGCATTAATCTTTCTAAAGATGAACTCTGATCAAATTAGCGGTTGACATTATACACTGTACCTGTAAGACTGACAATTTGTCGCATCATTAATCCCTTCTCACTTCGCCAATTACGCAATAAAGTGACATGTCATCTATTCTGCATTGTCTCCTGTATTTATCGGGTCAATGATCAATAACACGTACCGTATATTACCGCAATATTAAAAATGGAACATTGCCGAAAAATTAGGATAGGCAAATACTGAAATCGGGAGATTTGTGTCCTACTGGGCTGGGCGAGGGACAATCGGGTTAGGAAGCCCAAAATCGTGAAAACCCGACGAGATTGGGAGATATCACATGTATGCACATATGATTGTATTTTTCATTTTAAATTTGACAAACTGATATATGTATGGGATACAGATTCTGAAAAAGTCGTTTCGACTTTCTTCTGAATCCCTTGTTATATATGCAACGGTTGTATAAAATGCTTTGTTTGTATTATTATATGTGCATGTATATACAAAAATAAAAGTTTAAACCAAACTGATATATCCTACAAATCTACAGACAGACTACCAAACACATGAATGAACAATACATCCAACAGTCATATGGACACAGTGTATTTTTCATTTTAAATTTGACAAACTGATATATCCAACAAATCGACATAAAAACTACCAAATACATGAATGGACAATGAATCCAACAGTAATATGGACACATTGTTAGCCAGAATCATATTTTCATTTTAAATTTGCAAAACTGTCATATCCAACAAATCTACAGACAGACTACCAAACACATGAATGGACAATCGCAGTATCCAACAGTATATGGACACATTGTATTATTCATTTTAAATTTGACAAACTGATATATCCTACAAATCTACAGACAGACTAACACATAAATGAACAATACATCCAACAGTCATGTGGACACATTGTATTTTTCATTTTAAATTTGACAAACTGATATATCCAACAAATCGACAGAAAAACTACCAAATACATGAATGGACAATGAATCCAACACAGAACACAGGGTATGCCAGAATCATATTTTCATTTTAAGTTTGACAAACTGATATATCCAACAAATCTACAGACAGACTACCAAACACATGTATAGACAATGTATCAACAGTAATATAGACACAATATAAGTCAGAAACATATTTTCACTTTAAATTTACCAAACTGATATATCCAACAAATCTACAGACAAATTACTAAATACATGAATCGTCAATGTATCCAACAGTAATATGGACACATTGTTAGCCAGAATCATATTTTCATTTTAAATTTGACAAACTGATATATCTACAGACAGACTACCAACAAATCTACAGACAGACTACCAAACACATGAATGGACAATGTATCCAACAGTAATATGGACACACTGTACATCAGAATCATATTTTCGTTTCAAATTTGACAAACTGATATATCCAACAAATCTACAGACAGACTACCAAACATGAATGGACAATGTATCCAACAGTAATATGGATGCATTGTATTAAAGCATGAATCATTTTCATTTTAAATTTGACAAACTGATATATCCAACAAATCTACAGACAGACTACCAAACATGAATGGTCAATGTATCCAACAGTAATATGGACGCATTGTATTGAAGACAGAATCAGTTTAATTTTAAAATTTGACAAATTGATATATCCAACAAATCTACAGACAGACTACCAGAAGTGTATGGACAATGTATCCAACAGTTGTGTTGACACACTGTAAGCCAGAATATGAAAATTGACAAACTGATGTATCCAACAAATTTACAGACAGAATACCAAATATATGTATGGACAATGTATACAACAGTAATATGGACACAATATAAGCCAGAATAATTTTCACTTTAAATTTGCTAAAACTATCCTCTATAATTTTCCTCCAAAAAAGGGACAGTTTCTTCATCTGATAGGAACTGTTTCTTCCTCCGAAAGGAATGGGCAATATATATTTCCTCTGAAAGGATGTGTTTTTGCTAACCTACCTGAAAAGGATGTTTTAGGGAAACATTTCATAATGTGGTGATTAAGATATTTTTCACAAAATTAGCTTTAGAGTCAAGCGTGGCCAGTTAGAAAATTTCCCAAACAAAGACCCACATGAAAGAGAACTTGGTATATACATTACTTTTCTGAGGCCAAACAAATTTGTGAATCTTCATCTGCTTCATTGTTTCAAGAGGCCATTAAACTACCAAATAAAGAGATGGACAGTGTATCCAACAATAATCCAGATGCATAATATATTGAGCAAAGGCGTGTATCCAACAAAGCTATGGACACACAACCAAACAAATAAATTAACACTGTATCCAACAATAATCTGGACACACCATGTATTGAGCAAAGCCGTGTACCCAACAAAGCTACATATACACTACCAAATCAATAGATGGACACTGTATCCAACAACAATCTGGACACACCATGTATTGAACAAATGTGTGTATCCAACAAAGCTATGGACACACTACCAAACAAAAGGAGGGACACTATATCCAACAACAATCTGGACACACCATGTATTGTGCAAAGGCATGTATCCAACAAAGCTATGGACACACTACCGAACAAGTAGATGGAAACTGTATCCAACAACAATCAGGACACACCATGTATTGAGAAAAGGTGTGTATCCAACCAAACTACGGACACACTACCAAACAAATAGAGGGACACTGGATCCAACAACAACCTGGACACACCATGTATTGAGCAAAGGTGTGTATTCAACGAAGCTATGGGCACACTACCAAACAAATAGATGGACAAATAGATTGGCTTGGTGGTTAATGTCACTGACTTCAGTGCTCTTGATCATTCCACCATTCCACTGCTGTGGTTTGACCCTCGCTCGGGTTACATGAGGTACAAGCCAAATTCTGCTTGCTGGCGTGTAAGGCCCAATCCACTTTCTCATTAATATGTTCACTGCTCTTAAAGGATCTCAGTTTCATTTTTATCTACCTATGGTAGTCCCAGTTTCACCTCACCAACTGATTTGCCTCGAAACAAGTGAAAAATCTTTAAAGGGGTGTAAAACTGAATCGATAAAAATATTTTTTTTCTTTTTTTAATTCAGTTTTACATCCCTTTCAAGATTATTACAGCTCATATGAGACCGGCCAATCAGAAGGTGGGCGAGAAAGGGAGAACCCGGAGAAAAACCACCTGGCACACCCGCAAGCAGACCTTGGCTTGTCTCACGCGGCCAGAGCGGGGCTCGAACCCACACCAGACATAGCAGTGAGAATAAATTTAAATGTCCCATTTTAGGGTAGAGATGAATATTCACGATTCTATATTTTTCCTTAAACTGAATGGATGCCTATTGTTTTGCTTTATAAATCAAATGTTGTTTAATGATGATATGTCTAATAACATTCATTCACCAGGAGAACAAGAGAAAAAAATTCAGTAACACATCCCTCATAAATGATGTAGAAACTGAAAATCTGAATGTGGGCTGGTGCGCTTAACTTATAATCCTGTTTTTATTTTCGTTTCCAATACGTGCCCTCAAAATCAGCAATAAATATGTACCAGAACACTGACAAACAATTAATATTCAAAACAGGTTTTGTCCAAATTAATTCTTTCCAATGAAAGGAGGCATGATTGGTTGTGAGAAAAGAAACAGATAGAAATGACTAGAATTCCATGTAAAATATTTGGTCCTCTTTTCCAATGCATTTCAAGTTATGTTGCTGCTATAATAAATGATTCAGGCCTTGAAAACAATTGACATTTATTATCTTGAAAACAATCAATTTACCTCCATTCTAATGCATTTCAGATCTGCAATGTGCTTTTTAACTCATCAGTATAAACTAAATCCACCATTTTGGTCTTGCACCATTCTATGACATCATTGACTGGTTCCCATCCTACATGCTCTGGATCATCAATGATTGCATATCAAATTAAAGATGAAAAGGATCCCAGTCAAAATCTTATCATAATCACTAGGAGCTTGCCCACTGTTTCACATTTTATGGAAAAGTCCAAGTGATGGACATTTTCAAATAGACTTTGGAGTCCGAAAAACTTTGTTGAATATTTTTATGGAATGTTTCAAATTGCCAAATAAAAGCTTTGGACAGAAAAGTTCTTAAATGAGTGTTGGGTATTACCCAACAATGCAAAAAGTACCCAACAGTACACCATCTACCCAATAAGTGCCTATATGGCATACTAAATACCCAATATATGCCCATTCGTAAACACGACGGAGCATGGGTATACTATAAGCTCACCTTGTGAGCCTGACGGCTCAGGTGAGCTAAAAAAGAAACACAAAGAAAATTAACTATATCAAAATCAAAATCATTGCATCATAAATTTTTAGATGAAACAAATCCATTTGCAGTATGTAATAGGTGTAAATAAAAAAATGGGGTTTTGTATCTGTGGTGTTGACTTTATTCAACTGTAGTTTAGGTGGATGAATTTAATTGGCCATGTCTTCGAAATCAATGTTCAAAATGGCATCGGGGTAGCTTGAAGTCTTGAAGTAGAAAACAGTTTTTGGCACACGACATTCTGTAACAAAATGACATAAAAGTTATTGCTTCAATACTGATAGCACTAATACACATTATTAACAAAGCTTGTATGGATATCGCATCAAACGGTTACGCAATAAATTTGATGGTGACAATAACCTGAAATGGAGACGGGGAAGTCCTTGATTACTCATCATAGACATGCTAGCTACATGCATGCTGTGACTAAAGCACGTACACAGAGTTTGTACAGTCAAACTTTCTTCAGAGGCAAATGCATTACTATTGTTGTGAAAAAAAATATTTAGTGGTAAGCTCCCAAATGCACTGACTAATGAAGAAATATGAGAAAACTTGGGGGCTAATCAATCTTCAGGAATGGTATAGTTTGTAATGGTAATTTCCTCTACATTAGTTTAGCATACCGGAATATAGCATGCTACCATGTTGACATAAAAGATGATCGGTAGACAGCACGCAACATAGATGTATCGGAGATGGATCTTAGCTTCTTTAATTAAGTCGTATAATGAAACTCGCGGTTGTGTTATAAATATAGAGGGAGTTCGTCACGTAATAATGTGATTGTACTTAACCTGAGCAGAGATTGATGTTAAAACTATTGTCTTCATACAACGAACCAGAAAATTGTTATGTAAACCAACAAAAGAAGAACACGTTTAGCAAGTGCAATAGAAAATCTATTGTTGTTGAAAACCATCTTTTTAAATGGTATACCGTACTTGCTGCCTTTTGCATCGCAGCTAAGTTTCATTTACGTGGCATGTCCAAAGCCGAAAATTGGGAAGAAAAAAATGGCAAAATGTGGGTGCACGAGGAAAACTACCAATCTTTCTGATTTAAACTTTTACTCATTTACTGGATTATTTCGACATCAGTGTCGATGGGTGGTACCTCAAAAGAACAATAAAAAAACGGCATCGTACATGAATTACCCAGACGCCACTGGTCTAAGCTTAAGTCGACAGGTGTAGCGGCTAACTTTAGGCGACACTGATGGATAAACGATTTCATTCCCATACTGCATACACTTTCTTCAGAATCGGTAACAATAGTCTTATTTCTTGACTGAAAATAAAAGAAATAGAAAGGAGGTCTGAAATAATAAACTTTCAGCGGTGTTAAGTAGACATACCATATTTTACGTACATATCTTGCTCAGTTATATAAACTTAATCATTAATTCATTGAATAGTAAATGTGTCTGGTTTAAGTGCCAGCACATTCTGGTATGTTAACTTGATTCGGTTTAGGAAACATTGATTGGTAAATTCAATTTGAGCCGCCGCATGGGAAAACAAACAATCTTCATAGGCGAAATCAAAGGCGCAGATATGCGCCTTTGTTTTCGCTACACGGATAATGCAATTCCTCTACTTTCTAAATCCACAATTTCCAGCCACTAACCATCTTCTGTGACTGTACATCCCGGTTTGAGTCTGACCTGGTCAGAACCCCAAATTGTTGGTTTTCTCATGCACAGGCTCATTTACTTTGGCATAAGTTTGAATAATTGTATTGGTGGGTGAATTCTCTGAAATATATCTGCAAATCCATGATAATATTTATCACATATAATTATGTAAGCAAACAAGACAGCCACAATCAGCGAGCGCGTACGCACAGACTGATAAGTGTTTTGTTCAGTCGTTGCATATACAATGCAATAGGAAAAACATTCATATAAGAGCAAAAAAAGGCTCAGGTGGTGTAGGATTTTTAATAAAACATACACTTTATGATGAATACGATATAAGAAAAATTGACGATGAGCATGAGGGTATATTATGGCTAAAATTCTCTTCTAGGTCAGGTGAAGCGTCGAGCTTCAGTTGCTGTGTCTGTTATTTACCACCGATAGAATCAACCCGAGCAGTAGATGGGAACAGCTTTTTTGACAACCTTTTATACCAAATACATATATATGGAAAGAATGAGCCGTTCTTCATATGTGGAGATTTCAACGCGCGCTGTGCTGCTTTGGATGACTTTATTAGTGGAGTTGACAATGTCAGCGACCGTGAGGTTCTCGACTTCCAGTCAAATAAGCATGGGTCTATTATGTCTGACTTTTTAATTGACAGCAATTGTTGTATCCTAAATGGAAGGAATCATATCGGGAACAACTTTACATTCGTTGGTCCGCAGGGTTGTTCTGTCGTAGACTATTGTCTTGTGCCTTATGAATACTTGGGTTTGTTTGAAAACTCAAACGTGATTTTAGTAGCGGATTTGATGACGAACATAGGTATTAATGACATAGTCGGACGTGCGTCAGCTAAACCTGATCATTCAATATTGAGTTGGGATTTTCATTTAGATACATATAAACCAATGGAGACGGCGGCCAAGTGCGGAACTAGAAGTTTTACTGTGTTTGACAGATCGCATGTACCCACTAACTGTCTAGAAAATAAGTATAATGAACTGAATTCGATCATACAACGTCTAGAGGCTGATATATGTACACAAGAATCTGTTAATAATATTTATGATGATTTCGCAAAATTAGTATCTGACGAAATGAAGAATTCCTTACCCTATCGTGAAATCAAGATAACAGATGGTGTTAATAATAAAAAGAGACGCACTAAGAAACCATGGTGGACATCAGAGCTAACTTCCTTATGGAATGATCTCTGTGTTGCTGAGAAGCGCATGTTAAGGTCAAACGGGCAGCAACGTAAGATAAGTAGAAGCATTTTTAATGAAAAAAGGAAACTCTTTGATAGGACAGTTCAACGCGAAAAAAGGAAGTATTGGTTTGAAAGACAGTCAGAGTTAGAAACATTAACAGAGGATGATAGTAGAGAGTTCTGGAAGAAAATAGGTCGTACGGGTGTTGGTGAGGAGCGTAAAAAGATTATTCCAATGGAAATATATAACGATGAAGGGGAGATAATAAGGGATAAGAATGAGGTGATGAAAAAGTGGAAAAATGACTTTCAAACATTACTTAATCCCATAGAGTCGGAGGGAAGCGAAATTTTGGACTCGACCGATTTGGACGAAGATAATGACTATTATTTGAATTCTTTGATATCGTCTCAGGAAGTTGTCAATGCCATGAAGGCTATGAAACGTAATAAGGCGTTTGGTGCAGACGGGCTTCCTGCTGAGGTATTGAAAGGCGCATGTCTAACAGAGTTACTAGTTGCCATGTTTAATAAATGTTTTTCGACAGGAATCACGCCTGAAGCATGGAAATATGGTATTATCCAACCGATTCCAAAATCATCGACGTCGAACATAAGGGATTCTTTAGGCTACAGGGGAATAACTCTCACATCGGTTGTGTATAAAATGTACTGCTATATTCTCAACAAAAGATTAACAGTTTGGGACGACAGAAATGGCGTCATTAGTGACACTCAAAATGGATTCCGCAAGGGACGAAGCACCCTAGATCATATATCGACATTAACTAGCATTATTGAAACAAGAAAGCTGAAAGGAAAGTCAACATTTGCAGCGTTCATCGATTTTAAAAAAGCGTATGACAGTATAAATAGAAATCTACTATTCACAAAGCTAAATGATATTGGAATAGGTGGTAACATGTTCAAGGCGTTATTATCTGTATATAAGGATGTAAAGTGCTGTGTTCGCCTGAACGGGATCGAAACAGAATGGTTCCCGGTTGACTGTGGCTTAAAACAGGGCAGCAGTTTGTCGCCAATTCTATTTAACTTTTTCATAAATGATCTAGTCACTAGAATTTCTGCAATGGAGATCGGTATTGATATAGATGGTGAAAATGTCGCTATCCTTTTATATGCGGATGACGCAGTATTAGACATTTTTCACTTTTGAACATAAATGTTGCTGGCGCGTGCGGTTACGATTTTCGGTGTGATGGGGGACGACTCGTGAGGGCATATTTGAGACGATGACGAGGGGCGATATGAATACTTACTTGGTAAAAACTACCTATAGCCTAACGGAGACCAATTAAACAAGACAGGCAAAAAAGAAATAGTCCACGACGTCTTACTCTGTAGCTCAGTAGGTAGCATGTATGGAATAAAACCAAAAGGTCCTGGGTTCGAGTCCGGCTAGGACAAAAATTCTTTTTCTATTCTTAATTGCTTCCTTTTTTTCGCATCTGTGACAATATAGCTTAGAAAATGAAAAAGAAAAGAAAAAAAATGCAAAACTCACAAAATGCACTACTGCATTTTTAAAATACTAAAATCGTTTATTTGTGGAATAAAGGCAGTCCGCACGTATAGGTTTTTCACTAAGTCTTCTTGTCTTTTCACCGATTTAAGCCGGAAGCTCGATCGTAATCGGCAGAAAAGCGGACCCGCGACCGATCCTCACGTCAACATTTATTTTCTGAAGGCTGGTACAGATAATGCGGCTAGGATTAGTTGACCGCCTCTAATGACTTAGCGGCCCCCGTGGCCGAGCGGTTGAGAGCGCTGTTTCTTAATCACTCGTTCATCTCACCGCTGTGTCTTGTGTGTGTTCGAGCCCCACACTGGCCACATATGATACAAGCCAAGTTCAACTTGCGGGAGTGCCAGTAGGTTTTTCTTAGGGTGCTCACGTTTTCACCCCACCTACTGATTGGTGAGCTGAAATAATCTTGAAAGGGACGTAAAACTGAACTAAAATGCGCAAGACAATAAATCAAATAGTATAGTGTACATGTTCAGATACATGTATATCTGTGTTTATTAGATGTAAAACTACAGTTTCACGTGCTGTCTCGTGAGCGAACATAATTCATTTTGTTTATATTTCAAACAGAGTATCAGCTTGATGTCGAAGTTTCGCTCATTCGACAGTCATCTACATGCCATACGAAGTGCGATGGAGGCAACATCCTACATGTAGCTACATTTCGCCAAGCCACACAGCTAATTTTGTTTATTGTAGACCTTCAACAGTAATTCAGCCATATCCAGTGTGCTGGTTACGATGTAGTAAATTTTGGCAAGACATAAGTTTTCTTTTTGATCCATATTTATTCTGTGTGATATTGTATGCGTGTTGTTTACCTGGTTGAATTCAAATAAATTTTTAAATTTTAAATTTTTAATTTTTTTAAATTAAAGATTTTATCAAGCAGGATCAGTTATCAAACCACATTGCTGCTTTACAAGCCGAAAACAGTAAGTGTTAACGGCATGTGTTCGTCCTTTTAAACCAGGGACCGCGGGTTTGATCCCGGGATCCTTATTAAGTCTGTCGGATGATACTATAAACTGATGTCTCGTTTCCATATGACCTTTGCTGTTGGATTAACGTTAAACCTCAAATCAACAAACCAATTAAATTTATTATTTATGTAAATTCTGATTGAGTAAGAAGCTTATGCGCATTTATGCTCGCCCGATTCCGGACGCAAAAAATGCCCATAAGGTTAAGAATGATCAAGGTGTTGTACATGTAGCTCTGTTGTCAGCATGTGTAATACATGTGCACTAAAATGGTGCCGTGTATCTTGACGCTAGCATAACAAAACCTTAACAAGCAATATACAGTGTTTTTAAAGTTGTAAAAAATGAAAATTTTCAGTTCAGCATTTTTTATCTTTTTATTTTGCTTAAAACATAGATTGTTGGTACACGCTAAAACTGCCTGTGCGAGGCAGTTCTAACGAGTACTCACAATCTGTGTTTTTAGATGCATGGGCATCCTAAGTTGACCTTGCCGTAAAATAGGTCAATATCATCCCTGGGTCATGATTTAGGCCATGTATAAACTTTGTAGATGCTTAATGCCAAGTTTCAAAATCATAGGCCTACTGGTTCTGAAGAACATTTTAAAGGTTTTTGCAGTTTATAGCCATGGCGGCCATTTATACAATCTTTCGTTCCCTTTCCATGAAGTGTGGCTTTGATCGGTCATGCGGTTGCAGAGATGTTTGAATATTTTGGTCATATGCATGTATATAGCCCCCGGGCAGGAGCAGACACACCCCTGGGGACTAAATGTTTTCACGGACATAAATCTTCAGTACCTTTGCATGCTGATCGCGAGTTTCTACCCATTTAATTACATTTAACTTATTTTCCCCATTTAAATGCATGGGCGACCTAAGTTGACCTTGCCATAAAATAGGTCAAGGTCATCCCAGCATTATGATGTATACCAACTTTGTAGAACTCTATTGCCTGATGCTTCAAACTTAGTTTCAAAATCATAGGACTTCTGCTTCTGGGAAGAAATTGTTTTAAAGGTTTTTGCTATTTATAGCTATGGCGGTCATCTTAGTCATGTGACCTGGGTCATTTATGCAAACTTTCGTTCCCACTTCCTAAGAATGCTCCGCAAGCAGTTTAACTTTGGTTTGCCATTTGGTTTCAGAGGAGAATATCATGAAAATTGTTGACGTACGACGTCGGACGGACGACGGGGGCATGGTCATCCTATAAGCTCGCTTTGTGAGCCGAAGGGCTCATGTGAGCTTAAAATAGGTATACCTATGCATACCAAAGTTTTGCTGTATAAAAGTGTGGTTCATGGGGTATTCACGGACACGTTATCCTGATATGGATAACCGACCATGCTCGAGATGACTTGAAATATGTCAAAACGTTGTAAGGCGTAGAATAAAAAACTGCACATAAAATTAAAGATCAACTTATGTTTCAAATCGTAAATCATGCCATGTATACATGTATAAAGTTTTCTGTGCGTTCACGAAAACCACGTGAAAATGTAGCTTAGCAGAACCATTGTACGTATATACATAAGCCAGTATGTAAAATGTCACATGGCGATAACAAATAGTTGATATTGGTGTTATGGTCATACGAAGCCGGGACCTCGGTTTATCGAACGAGCGACGCCTAGTTATACACACGAGTGTCTAAAATAATCGAATTCTGCATTGGAAGCTGTTAAAATGGAGGCATTTTATTCGCGCCAAGCATTTGTAAATCCGACTCGCATTGAACGAGTAACGCATCTTTAATGGCAAACATGATAAGTGATATATATATGATGCGATTTTAGAAAATATTTCGTGTCAAAGGTCACTTCTGGTTCCTTGTTCCATCAGAATTAGACAGTTAAACGGAAAGACAACAATTTTCATTTGTAGGCGTTTCGTTCTCGCGCTCAACCTGCGAAACGAGTCAAATGTTCTTATTAAAATCATTTTGTACTTGTCTTATATCAACTACGTATTTATTTTTGCCATGTGATTTTAAGAGGCGACTGACTGAGCCACTGCGAGACAAAGTCCTCTACGGAACGTGTTTGCGTGAGTGTGTGTTTGTGAGTTAGAGTGTGTATGCGCGCTTAAAATTCAGAATATTGTTGTCCTGTTTTAGGGTTAAGCAAGGTTCGCAGCACGTTTGATCAGCTGGCTAACCTGCACTCCGATACACTTCGTGACCTCGCTCCTTTTCTGTGTATGGAGAGGTCTAACAGAATACCGATGGAAATATTCCGTCTAGCAACACGTAATGAAAACCAGAGGACCAATGGTCCTGTAAACGCTCACCGGGGGTCCGAACCCCCCCCCCCCCCCGGAATCTGAAAAGTTTACCTAAAAAGGTAATTTTGGGATTTTTTGGGGGGTTGGACCCCCCCCCCCCCCCTCGTCTGCGACATATTTTACCATTTTGATTTGACCCCCTCTCGTAAAAATGTCTGTATCCGCAAATCAAGGTCATCCAAGGGTCATCATTTGATCAAATTATGATGGGCTGGAGTCATCGATGCTACATACCGATTTTCGTGAAAATCGGCCTGCCGGCTCTGGTGAAGAAGATTTTTGAGTGGTTTTAGCCATATATGGGCGTGGCGGCCATCTTGGTCATGTAACCCAGATTTCACAAACAAACTTTCGTTCCCCCTACCCATAGATGCTCCACATAAAATTTCACTTTGATTGGCCAAGCGGTTTCAGAGGTGAAGATTTTTTTTTATATTCAGTTTAACGTATCTTTCAAGATAATTTCAGCTCATATGAAACGGGCCAATCAGTAGGTGGGGCGAAAACGGCAGAACCCCGAGAAAAACCACCTGGCACACCCGCAAACAGAACTTGGCTTGCCTCACATGTGGCCAGTGCGGGGCGCGATCCTACACCAGAGACAGCGGTGAGATGATCGAGTGATTAAGAAACAGCGCTCTCAACCGCTCGACCACGGGGGCCGCCATGAAGATGTTTTAAAAGTGTGTATGAACAACAGACTGGTCAAGGTCAAGAGATGACCTTGACCTAAATTAATAACATACTTACATCTACTCCATTAGTTGTCTGCATCTGCCTTTTTTTCAAGTCTCAGGCTGCAATAGTTTTCGAAAAATCCATAGTTTTCACTTTTTCCCATGTAACAGCCTGTTTCCAAAATTAAGCTTGCCGTAAAACAGGTCAAGGTCATCCCAGGGCCATCATTTTATCAAACTATAATGGGCTGGAGTCACTGATGGCGGCCATCTTTGTCATGTGACTCGGATTTCATGATCAAACTTTCGTTCCCCCTACCCATGGATGCTCCACATAAAATTTCAACTTGATTGGCCAAGCGGTTTCAGAGATGAAGATGTATGAAAAGTGTGTATGGAAAACAGACTGGCCAAGGTCAAGAGATGACCTTGACCTAATTTAATCACATACTTTTATCTACTCCATTAGTTGTCTGCATCTACCGCTTTTCAGGTCTCTGGCTGCACTCAATAGTTTTCACTTTTTCCCATGTAAAAGCCTATGTTTCCAAAATTGACCTTGCCGTAAAATAGGTCAAGGTCATCCCAGGGTCATCATTTTGCCAAACTTTGATGGGCTGGAGTCACTGATGGTAAATACCAAGTTTCGTGGGAATGGGCCCGCCGGTTCTGGAGAAGAAGATTTTTGAGTGTTTTTTACCATATATGGGCGTGGCGGCCATATTGGTCATGTGACATGGATTTCGCGATCAAACTTGAAATGCCGCTACACAAGGAGGCTCCACATAAAATTTCAACTTGATTGGCCAAGTGGTTTCAGAGAAGAAGATTGTGGACGACGACGAAGACGGACGACGGATGACGGATCATGGCCATCCTATCAGCTCTCCTTGTGAGCCTTCGGCTCAGGTAAGCTAAAAAAAAGACTAGATGTTTCTTAGTTTTATTATCATTTATTTACTTGAAAATAACACTGTGTTAGTTTGAAGATTAAGGGGATGCCAATTGTCAAAATCTAATACTTGTATAATTTTTACCTGGAAAAATGACATTTTATCAAGGAGCCTAGATTTTCTTGAGACATTCTTGTATGAGTCACTCCAACATCGAATACAGATTATTTTAAGCCCAAAAACTCAGCTCTAGAGGGCTTAGCAACACGCTTATCAGCATTGTTCAAGTTACTTCCTGGTTTGATTCCGTTTTCATCCGTCTAGCATGCTGGATGAATTTTACTAAATCCCATCACCATAAACATGATCTCCAACTTCTTAACAACAATCTTTGAAAGTATTTCGAACAATAAGTCAATATTCTGGGAGAAATCATACTATTTACTGTATCTGCTGTAAAAGGTTTTCAGCACATATGATAAATACCATGTTTTCCTGAAGAAGAAATAATCTCTGAGTGACTAAACTTTCAAAGATTGTAGTCAGGCTTTTGGAGATCATGTTTATGGCGGTAGCTTTTAGTAAAATTTATCCAGCATGTCAGACAGATGAAAACGGAATCAAACCAGGAAGGAACTTGAACAATGCTGAAAAGCGTGCTGCCGAGCCCTCTAGAGCTGAGTTTTTGGGCTTAAAATAATCTGTATTCGATATTTGAACGACTCATACAATAATGTTTCAAGAACATACAGTCTCCTTGGACAAATTGTCATTTTTCTTGATACAGGTATAATTTATACAAGTATTAGATTTTCACAATTGGCATCCCCGTAATTATATTTATTTGAAGTCAACCAGACAAACAGCACGCATACTACAAGAGAATAAATGAGGATCATACAGAAAGCCTGTGGCTTGCAAAAATCATCTAAAAGTTGCAAAAATCATCTAAAATTCGTAATTATCGCACTCGATATGGCTGAAATACTGTTGAAGGCCTACAAAACCTCAAATTATTAGTATGGCTATATGCATAATGTAGTTAGGATATCGCCCTTATGACATGCAGATGGGTGGTGTATGGGATCAAAACGAAACATCAACCAAATAAACCCCACCAAGCTTTCGAGTATCTGTTTGAAATACATGTATAAACATGCCAAACTCACGAGACAGCACGTGAAACTGTAGTTTTTACACCTTATATATATACATATGTCTGTACAGGTACACTATATTATTTGAGTTAGTGCCTTACGTCCGCGGGAAACATTTAAAGTCATTCAGGGTGGCTAACTTATCCTAGCCACATTATTCCTGTACAAGCCTTCAGAATATGAACATATTTATGTCCCCAAGAAAGAAATATTGACATGAGGATCGCTCGAAGATCAGCTCCTCTACCAAAACAAATACGATCGAGCTGTCGATTTCAACAGGTTAAAAGTCAACAAGAGAGAAACATTAATGTGAGGTGCCGTCTCGCACTTCTATTCCTTTACGATTTAAGTATTTTATGCACAAGGGCGTTTCCTGATTCTTGCATTCGCCAATAAATATAATCAGCTGATAATACATTTTTTTTATTTCCTTAGCTTTATTGTCACAGGGGAGACAAAGAAAGAAAAGAAAAAAACCGGTCCGACCAGGACTCGAACCCAGAACCTTTCGTTTTGAATCCTAGCTGGCTACCTACTGAGCTACAGAGATAGACGTCCTACACTGTAACATTTATTGCATGTCTTATTTAATTCGTCTCCGTTGGGCTGTTGGTAGTTTTGACTGTGTAATTCTTCATATTGCCCCTCGTCTTAGTCTCACATATGCCCTCACGAGTCGTCCCCCATCACACAGAAAGTCGTAACCGCACGCACCAGCAGCATTTACGTTCAAAAGTGAAAAATGTCTATTAGTATGTGAAAGTGAGAAAGAGTTGCAAGTGCTATTACAGACCCTTCATACATGGTGTACGGAAAATAAACTAGCAGTGAATCGTCGTTCATTTCAGGCCTCAATCTGTTCAACAAACGCAACATGCATTTATGTTGGGAGAAAAACCTATCGGAATTGAAACGCAGTATACTTACCTGGGCTTGTTATTGACGGAGCACATGGACTATAATAGTATGGCTAAGCAGGTTGCGAAGTCGGCAAACAGAGCACTAGGACTTGTAATATCAAAGTATAAAGCTTTTGGAGGGTTGCCATATAACTAGTACACGAAATTGTATGATTCTATTGTATATAGTACCATAAGTTACGGCGCGGCAATATGGGGGGATAGAAGTTTTTCTTGTATTTCAGCGGTCCAAAACAGGGCGGCAAGATTCTTCATGGGAGTTGGACGATACACACCAAATACAGCGGTCATGGGTGATATGGGTTGGACAAATACAGAATCACGTCAATGGGAGTATGTTATAAATCAGTGGTTTCGACTTAGATCAATGGATGCGAATCGTTTGAATTTCAAAGTTTTTAAATGGAGTTGTCTGCAAGGAAATAATAGCTGCAAAAATTGGTGTATGCGTGTAAAACAACAGTTTAGGAAATGTGATATTGAAAACTCCTGGGATGCTGATATTAGGCATATAAATAAACGTTATATAAGGCAAACTGTAAAAGATAAAGTGTTCAATGAGTACAAAGAAAAATGGGAACAGGATCTAGCGAGAAACAACGGGTTAAGAGGAGTCGGAGGAAACAAACTGAGAACTTACAGATTATTCAAACAGGACTACAAAGTCGAGCCGTATATTTCGTGTATACGTCCTAAACTACAACGTAGCGCTTTTGCAAAATTTAGGTGTGGGGTGGCACCGCTACGTATTGAGACCGGACGACGTGGATGATCGAATATGTCCGTTATGTAACCTAGGCGTTGAAACTGAGGAGCATGTGCTCCTTACATGCACTCTTTATGATGATCTTAGGGAGAAACTGTTTGCCATGATTTCTAGTCATATACCCGACTTTGACACTCTCAGTTTACGCGACAAATTGTCAGTGATACTTGGTGGTCAAAATGAACACATAATAAGATTTAGTGCCAAAACCTGCTATGACATTCTTGACAGAAGACGAACTTTCCTCTATAAATGAACTTTTAGCTTATAACCTTTTAGTGCAACTTTTTAATCGGTTCATTCTTCTAAAGGTTATATCGTTTCTTTTTTAACTTTGATTAGTATAGACAGTCTTTTTTAACTGTATATTCTGTTTTGACAGGTTTTTTATTTATAACATAATATATAACCGTCTCTCGTAATTCTTAAAGAATGGTTCTGTGCATGATATATGTTTTAATTAATTGTGTAAATATGTCATTGTATGTACAGAAGTGAGACGTAAATAAACATATGTATCTGTATCTACAATGTACTCCATATTCATAATTCGAAGACTGTAATACGGTTTGAAAGTAGTTTCAATGTAACTAAAGTAAAGCCACTGCTATTTCGTCATGTGCATGAAGCAAATCAATTATTTGTAAGTTTTCTTTTTTTCTGTAGCAATTTGGCAGCTTTTGTGGCACCCTGCATTTTAATACTTAGCCGATAAGCCGCTGGATAATGAGGAAATACACAGAAAAACTCAATGAAAAGCAAATTCAAATTAAAGAACATAATGATTAATTACATATTAAGCAGATGTTTCTCAAAAGGTAACCACTCAGCTGTCCCAAATGAACTCGACTTTAACAATAAACATTAACATGCAAATAAATCTACACGAAACGCCGAAATTTAATTTAATTTTTCTATAACATTCCTCAAAGCAAACATATCAGACCCAGATGGGACATCGCATTCTGGGGCTATTCTGTTTGTCCACATGTATATCCCATAAATAGGACGCCAGGCTCATATGAGTTACTGTTTGATCCGGTAATCATACCATTACTTTTGCATTACAGCATCGAATAGAAACTACCTAAAACTGCAAATATACTATAAGACTTAAGTTTAGCAATTTTTTTATCAATCATTATTTTCAAAATCATTTTTTTTAAATGTCAAGTGATGGTCAAATTCATTTATCGAGACGAATTTGTGTGTTTTTCTTACGCCCACCAGTTGCTACGTCACGTTTAAAAAATCGTGCAAATCACGTGCCCAGCATTCAACATGCATCACATGTTATAAATTTTTACCTTGTTTGATTGGTTATTATTGCATAAATACCCGGATCACACGATATTAACAGCCGTTTATTAATGAAGAGAAAGCCATGCATTAATATTGCAATTTACGCGCGCACGTGCTGTTAATACATGGCTTTTACTTATGCTCGTTACCGGGCGCCACGCAAAACAAGTGCTAGTAATGAGAAACTGAAGTCCGCCCGGAACGACCATAAAAACAAAATCTTTTACGCGTATGAAAATGTGATGAGGCTGTAAAATATAGTGCACCATATTTCTTTCGTTTCTGCACCTTATTTCGTTCGTTTCTGCAGAATTTACGCAATAATAGAGATCAAAAATGATTTTATCATTCATTAATATTCGCTAGGTCCCTCGGGGAGTCTTGAAAACCTCGGGCTACGCCCTCGGTTTTCAACACTCCCCTCGGAACCTAGCGAATGTTAATGAATGGAAAATCATATTTGATCCCTATAAAGTGTCATAAAGAATAAACCGGCATGACATCATACTATAATTTGAGCAACGTTTGTCTGTTTGTTTGTTTGTTTGTTCCCCTACTCCTCCCAGGTCCTTGGGCCGATCTTCACCAAACTTGGAGGGAAGGTGGAGGGCGGCCCCGGATATTAGCTTGAGGGGTTCATTTTTTGAAAGGTCAAGGTCATCGAGGTCAAAGGTCAAATTTATGGGTTTTTTCTGTTTGTTCCCCTACTTCTCCCAGGTCATTGGGCCGATCTTCACCAAACTTGGTGGGAAAGTTGAGGGCGGCCCCAGATATTAGCTCGAGAGGTTCATTTTTCCAAAGGTCAAGGTCATCGAGGTCAAAGGTCAAATTTCTGTATCTCGGCAGTCTTTGGTCCGATTTGCATGAAACTTGGTGAGTGTATACAGGTTGATCCCTGATTGAGATTTATGGGTCCAATTGGGTCAAAGGTCATCGAGGTCAAAGGTCAAATTTGTGTCATACTATAATTTGAGCAACGTTTGTCTGTTTGTTTGTTTGTTTGTTCCCCTACTCCTCCCAGGTCCTTGGGCCGATCTTCACCAAACTTGGAGGGAAGGTGGAGGGCGGCCCCGGATATTAGCTTGAGGGGTTCATTTTTTGAAAGGTCAAGGTCATCGAGGTCAAAGGTCAAATTTATGGGTTCTTTCTGTTTGTTCCCCTACTTCTCCCAGGTCATTGGGCCGATCTTCACCAAACTTGGTGGGAAAGTTGAGGGCGGCCCCAGATATTAGCTCGAGAGGTTCATTTTTCCAAAGGTCAAGGTCATCGAGGTCAAAGGTCAAATTTCTGTATCTCGGCAGTCTTTGGTCCGATTTGCATGAAACTTGGTGAGTGTATACAGGTTGATCCCTGATTGAGATTTATGGGTCCAATTGGGTCAAAGGTCATCGAGGTCAAAGGTCAAATTTGTTTTGTTTTTTTCTGTTTGTTCCCCTACTTCTCCCAGGTCCTTGGGCCAATCTTCACCAAACTTGGTGGGAAGGTTGAGGGCGGCCCAAGATATTAGCTGGAGAGGTTCATTTTTCCAAAGGTCAAGGTCATCGAGGTCAAAGGTCAAATTTCTGTATCTCGGCAGTCCATGGTCCGATTTGCATGAAACTTGGTGAGTGTATACAGGGCGGCCCCGGATATTAGCTCGATGGGTTAATTATTTAAAAGGTCAAGGTCATCGAGGTCAAAGGTCAAATTTCTGTATCTCAGCAGTCCTTGGTCCGATTTGCATGAAACTTGCTGAGTGTATACAGGTTGATCCCTGATTAAGATTTATGGGTCCAATTGGGTCAAAGGTCATCGAGGTCAAAGGTCAAATTTATGGGTTTTTTCTGTTGGTCATGTTTTTTTTTTCTGTTTGTTCCCCTACTTCTCCCAGGTCCTTGGGCCGATCTTCACCGAACTTCCGGATATTAGCTCGAGGGATTCATTTATTAAAGGTCAAGGTCATCGAGGTCAAAGGTCAAATTTTTATATCTCAGCAGTCCTTGGTCCGATTTACATAAAACTTGGTGAGTTTATACAGGTTGATCCCTGATTAAGATTTATGGGTCCAATTGGGTCAAAGGTCATCGAGGTCAAAGGTCAAAATTTATGTTTTTTTCTGTTTGTTCCTCCCAGGTCCTTGGGCCAATCTTCACCAAACTTGGTGGGAAGGTTGAGGGAGGCCCTGGATATTAGCTCGAGGGGTTAATTTTTTAAAGGTCAAGGTCATCGAGGTCAAAGGTCAAATTTCTGTAACACGCCAGTGCTTCGTCTGATTTGCATGAAACTTGGTGAGTGTATACGGGTTGATCCCTGATTAAGATTTATGGGTCCAACTGGGTCAAAGGTCAAATTTATGTTGTTTTTCTGTTTGTTCCTCCCAGGTCCTTGGGCCGATCTTCACCAAACTTGGAGGGAAGGTGGAGGGCGGCCCCGGATATTAGCTTGAGGGGTTCATTTTTGAAAGGTCAAGGTCATCGAGGTCAAAGGTCAAATTTGTCATGTTTTTCTCTTTTCCTCTGTGTATGTCTTATTTGAGATTGTGTGTGTGTGTATGTGTGTGTCTTATTTGTCTTCATCGCCGCAATCATCTTACTGCTACGTCGAGACGGGTAAAATTTACTAGTTTGAAAAATTCCATCAGGGGACGCCGTTGTGGTCTGACGTTAAACCAACGTAAAACAAAGATCAAAATGCTCGGTGCAGACATGAAGAATAAGAAAGAGAGTTGAATCTTTTAAGCTTGCGAGAGTACGATAAATCCCCTAGAGCCCTGTTACATCAGCTGACAGCGTCAAAAACCGACATCATGACGCCAGACAACATAAGGCTTCCATGATATAGGGCAATGACAATTTGGCGTCATAGTGACGTAATCGATTTCTAGGCAACCTACGAATTTCAGGCTGGATAATTAACGGCATGGAAAGAGGGATTTGTATCGAAACAGCTGACTGGAAACAACCTGCGTGGTGCGAACACCTAGGTTTCCGGTCCAGTAAACGTTAAACGTAAACGTGCAAGCCTAGACATGAACACATCAAACCGTCTAGGCCTACTAAGCGAAAGTTTTCACGTACAAAAAGCGAAGTCTCGCGTCATTTCAACAAATAAACACTTATGGGATCATTTCGGGAAAAAGGCAACGGAACAATACGACGTCAGTTACGTCATACAACGGGCCGTTACCTGATTTCAGAATGTAACCAAATCTCTACTATCATGGTACAGTACTCTTTTTTGAGCACAAGAAGGTGTTAAATGACTGTTTTGGGAATAAACCTTTAATTTTTCAAATGCCGAGAAACAATGTGAATTTTGAGGTGACACCCCTGTAAACTTTGACGCAACGTAATTGCATCAGGAAAAGATGGCTTTCCGGCTAAAAGTGCACATTGTGGTTCCTTTAGGTTTAAATATAATGATGAGTTAAAGAGTTTCTTTCAGTTCATCTTCATTTCAATTAACAATTTGGAAATTAATTGAAAATTGCTAAACTTAAGTCTCATAGTATATTAAAGATGTTCTCTACTTCTTAACAAAGTGAATCTCTTTAAGTAAAAATAGTAATTCTTCGTAGACTATTATTATAAAATGAGCCGCCGCATGGGAATACCAACAATCTGCATAGGCGAAAACAAAGGCGCAAATCAGCTTCGCGGTAACGGCGAAGCTGATCAGCGCCTTTGTTTTCGCTACACGGATAGTACAATTCCTCTACTTTCTAAATCCAAAATTTCCAGCCTCTAACCTTCTTCTGTGCTTGTACAGGCCCGTTTGTGTCGGACCTGGTCGGAAACCACATTGTTGGTTTTCCCATGAAGCGGCTCAAATATTTGACAGAAAATAAACACAAATCCTACAGGGATCGAATGGAATATTCCTGAAAATGTATTTATCTGCAGAAAAAGTTATGCAGATTCAAAAATAAGAGAATCTCCAAATTGCCATTGACTGAAAAACTCCAACAAACATGGCAACTAACGTCACATAAACTGTTTTATAAATTTTCACATAAACTGTTCTATAAATTCTATAAATTCTGTGTTTTATAACATCATGAAATAAATACCCCCTTATACCCCACTTTTATAGAGTAAAACTGGGGCATGCAGGGGTATACCTATTTTTCTTATTTTTGCTTAAAAACATAGATTGTAGATACTCGTTAGAACCGCCTCGGCGAGGTGGTTCTAACGTGTACCCACAATCTATGTTTTGAGCAAAAATAAGAAAAATATCAAAAATTTTCTACTGAAAATTGTCAGTTTTTACAACTTTAAATATCTCTGTATATTGCATGGACAAGTTTTCGTAATGAAAAGTTATGCAGATTCAAAATAAGAGAATCTCCAAATTGTCATTGACTGAAAAAAAAACTGCAACAAGCGTGGCAACTACGGTCAAGTGATCTGGGGTTAGTAACTCAAAGTCAACTTAAGCTTATGATCATCTTACGACCAACTTAAGTATCTGTTAGGGATTATGGTGAATAACTGAAAAGGACCTTAAGTTACGGTGACAAATTAACAGCATCGTAACTGTACGGTCAACTCAAGCCACCTTATAGCATCGTATTATCTTACGAAGTGGCGCCTTTCATTTAAAAAAAAGTAACGAAAGTATAGAGTAGCTGGAACAGCAAGGACGTAAATTCTAAGGCGGTCATCTTAAGGTCATCGTAAGTATATCATAAGAAGGGGAACTTACGATGCCTTCGAGTTACTAACCCCTGGTCTATAAATACTTTAATACAATCTTAAACAGGCAAATACAATATATCAATGATAATATATAGCTGACAAATGCGTGCATTTTTCAGTTCTTTCCAATACCACTTCATACATGCAATTGAATAAGAAATTTTCTGGTGAAGTCCAGGTTATTTTTGTTTTAAATCACAACAGACTAAGGGCGAGGACTGGGTCTTTGTTGTTGTTTTGGTACGATTGCGTCAAACTTTTGTGACACCAGCTGAGCTCAATGTTTATCTTTATTTAATCCTTTTTTATTTAATCCTTTTGATTTTAAAATATCGTCATTTGCCATTTCGCTGTCCCAGTTAAAGCGGTAATCGACGCCTTTGTAAAAGTGATTTATATTTTCTGTCTATTCTGTCTGCCTCTCTGTTGTGCTCGTTGACTTTGGATTTTGGTCGGGACTTGCCACATGGCTACCTTGTCGGGAAAGAGCTAGTCATCTAGCTCCTCTTGTGTGTTGTCAGAAAAACTATTTGCCATGTTTTGTGATGTTTTATGATGAATTTTCTTTCTCGCAAGGTATCTATGTTGGGATTTTTATTTTAATTGCATCGGTTCCTGATCCCTCTATTTTTACCTTTAATACCCTTCATTTATTTTCCTTTATGAAAATAAGACAAGATAATTGAATAACAAAACTGATAAAAACATAGCTGTTTACTGGAGGAAGTAAAATCTTCTTAAAATCTGTAATTTTTTATCCTCAATACGCAGTATTGTCCGCACTATGTGAAATTCTTCGTGTTTTGTAAGGCGAACGGTGCATAGTTTATTCATTTCATCCCTGCTGGAAGTTCAATAATTCATCAATATTTCTCCAGTGATAATCTGGAAAAACAGTTAACAATTTGTGACATTTCATTTATTCTTTGTCAATTGGCTGACCCTATCATATTAATCAACTAATGATACAATCGCTATTTTTCTACTACCATACGCTGACATTTTTGATTACAGAATGCTTAGAGATGCCTGCTCTGTTTTCCTCACCGTTGGTGACCCAGACGTGATCCAAGGCCTGTTGTAAATGAAATTTCAGGTACATGTATATAGGTCAGATTTTGAAGAACATAAGAAAATAAATCATAAACCACAGACGACGTGTGTCATTATGCATGACATGTTTTTGTTCTCAAGCTGTATGTTAAAATCACGAGGATAACTTTCCGTATACACCCTGACACCCAACTTTAATAGAGTAAATGAAAATAAAACTGAGATCCTTAAAGAGCAGTGTACAGGGATATTCATGTTTTTCTTAGATTTGCTCTAAAATATTTTGTCCATATTTGCTACAACGAACTTCAACCTGCTGCGGTAGCATACTACTGGCAGTTCTAAAACCGTGTGCCAAAGTTATGAAGTACATGTAGCTAATGTGACACCACTGCTTATTAGATTTATGACCACTGCTGGTGCAATGTGATGCAGAGATCAAAATAATGTGTGTCATAGTGAGGTGGTTATCTAATCATTGTAGTAGGCAATTAAGAGGCCCCTAAAGGACAATTCCTGTGGTACCACTGTTTATTGTTTTTTGGCCTCTGATAGCCTGTGCAAACAAACTACTTTCTTCTGAAAGCAACCATGTTTTTTTTCTTTTTGGGACCCCTAACTATATTCAGAGTCATTGTCAGGTCACCAGGTTTTCTGGTGTCTAGTCCCTTTTCAGTGATCAACTTATGTATTCCAATGCCGGTCTTCGGGGTTTCCGACCAGGTCTGACACTAACCGACCTGTGCAGCAACAGAAGATGGCTAGAGGCTGGGAATTTTGACTTAGAAAGTAGAGGAATTGTAAGTAGTAATGGCTGTCACTATAGCCCAAAACTTATAGCCCAAAACTTATAGCCCAAAACTTATAGCCCAAAACTTATGGCCCAATTTCAAATAAGCGCAGCGCCTGAAATTGGGCCATAAGTTTTGGGCTATAAGTTTTGGGCTATAAGTTTTGGGCTATAGGTGCACACCCTGGGTCTCAGTTTATGAACTAGCTAAGTTGCATGTGTAGGTAAGTATCCTTGAGTTAAGACAAGCCTGCACATCTGCACATCTGCTCATCTGCTCATCTGCACATTTGCACATCTGCACATCTGCACATTTGCACATTTGCACATCTGCACATCTGCTCATCTGCACATCTGCTCATCTGCACATCTGCTCATCTGCACATCTGCTCATCTGCACATTTGCACATCTGCTCATCTGCACATCTACTCATCTGCACATCTGCTCATCTGCACATCTGCTCATTTGCACATCTGCACATTTGCACATCTGCACTTCTGCACATCTGCACTTCTGCACATTTGCACATCTACACATCTACACGCCTACACATCTTTTGAGACTATGAGATAACTGACATAGTCAAGTTTTTCTGTAGGTAAGTTCCATTACGAAATTAAGAAAGGGCCTTTTTCCTCTAGTATTCCTGGGTAGACGTATTTGATTTTGCAGTAACATTCACATCTACACAAACATAGAAACTTCAAGTAAAATGCCCCTGTTCTTTATTATTATTCACAGATAAGTACAGGTCATTAAAACTTTATATAACTGAAGCTTTCAAAAATGATTAAAATTTGTGAATGGAAATTTGCATCTACTCATCTGCACATCTGCTCATCTGCACATCTGCTCATCTGCACATTTGCACATCTGCACATTTGCACATCTGCACTTCTGCACATCTGCACTTCTGCACATTTGCACATCTACACATCTACACGCCTACACATCTTTTGAGACTATGAGATAACTGACATAGTCAAGTTTTTCTGTAGGTAAGTTCCATTACGAAATTAAGAAAGGGCCTTTTTCCTCTAGTATTCCTGGGTAGACGTATTTGATTTTGCAGTAACATTCACATCTACACAAACATAGAAACTTCAAGTAAAATGCCCCTGTTCTTTATTATTATTCACAGATAAGTACAGGTCATTAAAACTTTATATAACTGAAGCTTTCAAAGATGATTAAAATTTGTGAATGGAAATTTGCATATGGAAATCCATTCTCATATCAAAAGTAAGAAAAAAGTTGCAATTATATTATTGAATGTAATATTATTTACTTAAATATCACATTTTCTAATTAAAAAGAAATAAGTAAACACATTTTTTGCTTGAATATTTATAGAAAATTCAAGTTTTATTAATTTCATAGTTGATATATTTGTACGTTCAAGGGGAACTATCGGTATTGGTTTTTCTGAGAAAAGTAGGTTAGCATTTTCAGAAAATTCTAAAACTGAAAGTAGATAATTTTCGGAAAACGACGCATGAATGGCAATCGACAAAAGGTTTTGTATTTAAATAGTTTGTGTTTGACATTATAAATTAAACTGATATATAGTATTTTCAAGAGCTGAATTATTCATTTACTCAATACTGACACATTCTGTACTTCTTCAGACATGAAGGATTTTTACATAACATTACTAAGTGACAGTTCTATGAACATGTTCCCATCAAATAAACAGTCTGAATTTACTGTAAGATTGGATCATCCTATTAAAATTGACGTGGAAAGCTGGGAGGTTGCCTTGGTTGAAATTGCAACACCATCTGAAGTTCTCAATATAACAGAAGAACACAACTATTTCTTTTTGACTTTCCTAGACCAATCCAGTTTACGCAGAGTTGGAAATCAAAACATCACAGACATATGTAGCTGTAAAAACGGCTGCTATAACTTCAAACTAACAATTCCAACTGGAAATTATGAGTCACATGAATATCTAGCTGAAGAAATGCAGAACTCCATTGACAACTTTGAAAAAGGCATACTGAAAAAATTCAATGCTCACATTACTATGACATATGATCATTTGAGTCAACGTTTCAAAATATCAGCCCAAAACGAAAGGCTGGTTAGGCTTCTATTCCCAAAACCATTTGCTCAAATCTTAGGATTAGATTCATCATTTGTCAAAAAGCCTATAGGTAATGAGCAAAATGTGTTTAAGTTCAATGCAAAGTTGAATCACAATTTTAGCAACTTCTATGTTTATTCTGACATTGCAAGTTTCACTTTTATTGGTGATACTGTAGCACCTATTTTACGAGTTGTTCCATTTCAAAGTAAATCAGATTCATATTTCTTCTATAAAGAATTTAAAACTCTGCACTATGTTTCTGTTTCAAAATCTATTGTAGACCATGTGCACATTACATTAAAAACAGAAAATGGTATGATTGTTCCTTTTGTAACAGGCAAAACGATTTTAAAATTACACTTTCGTAGAAAGAAAAACTAGTATAAATACAATTTAAGAGTTTGTAAATTATCAGTTTTGTACAAAACGCTAAAGAGATGACTTCTTTAGAAGAACAGACAAAACAATCCTGCAAGGCTATGGAAGAATCTAAAAAAACGCCTGTGATACAGAAACCGAGTGGATCCCATGCAAGTTATGTACAGATCAGAAACCTTATGAAAAGGTTGAATACAGCTTTGAGTAAAAGGCTTAGAGAGGGCAGACCATCGAAGTATTGCAGATTCTGTCGGGCAGAACTGCTTTCTATCAGTAAAGAACTGTCAGAGAAAAAGAAGAAATCAACAGCTAAACGTCAGAGGATTACAAAGAAACCAAATCTGAGAAGAACTAGAACAAAACCAACTCCAGCGATGGTATAAAAGAGACAGACTCAGGATGAATCTCAGTATTCTTCGACTAACCAGCTATGGGTCGATATCAGTGCCATCAGTGCGATCGTGAATTTTCCAGATCATACAATTTGAGAAGACACAAGGACAGTGGTATCTGCAGAGGTGCTCAGGCTAACATGTTAGACAGTGATGAAGAAAGTGTTATGTCTGAAAGAAGATCACTGGACGATGGAAAAGACAACATCAGAAACCCTGATCTTGAAGATGTAGAAGAAGTCGATGAGGAAGAAGAGGATGAAACTGAAGAAAGTGAGGAAGAAGAAGATGAAGAAGAAGAAGAAGAAGAAGATGATGATGATGATGATGATGATGATGATGATGATGATGATGATGATGATGATGATGATGATGATGATGATGATGAAGAAGATGGTGGTGAGGATGAGGATGATATTGATGATAATGAGGAGGAGGAGGAACCTCAGAAAATAAAACCATGGGATGTTTTGATGAACATAACGACAGATAAGATGCAAGACACTTTCAACGAAACGGTTGAAAAGGCCCTGCATGAAAATCCTGGCAAAGACGTACAAGAGGCTGAAGAGATAGCATATGATGAACTAAAGCCAAAGTATCTGTCAGAGTTCGTATCCCGCTACAAGTATCTGACTGATCTCTCAGCTGCACTAAGAAAAGATACAGTCAACAAGAAAATACAGGAAACAGCTAAACGATTGAGAGATGAAAAAGATTATGACGAGGACGAATCAAGACTGTATGCCATCAAGAAACGAAAATTCTTGATTGAGAAGAAACTGAATGACTATGACCCACCAAGCTACGAAGTGGCTGAGGAACAGACATTATTGTTGCCACATAAAACACATATGAACAGTATTAACAATGAACCAAAGAGTAGCTATATTCAGGGGAAACACTTGTAAACGAGAACAGAGGGACGGTCCTAATCCTCTGTTTGATCGTGCATTCATAGTTAGCGGGACAAATAAAAATGTTGAAAATGTTAAAGTCAGTCTTGTTTTTTTTTATTTCTCCTCTCAGGAGGTAGTAGTAAAGGGTTTAAATTTTGACAATAACTAGCTGAGTTTTTGACGCTTATCAATGTTCTCGAGATACGAGAACATTGAAAAGCCTCAATATATTAAGAAGACGCTATAAAGTTATGCCTTTTGACTAGTTGAGGTCTTGAGATACAAGACCAAGAGACAGTGAAACGCATACCACTTTAAAGCCTCTAAGGAAGCTATAGAGACATGCCTCTAACAGAGTTGAAGTCTTGAGATACAAGACTGAGACACTCTTCAGACGCATTCAGCTGTATAGCAACAGAAACTTCTACATACCCACACGACTGTCCCAGACAAGTCCAGCAAGTGTCACAACGTGAGAAGTCTACCCAGGAACACAGGAGGAAAAAGACCCTTTCTTAATTTCGTAATGGAACTTACCTACAGAAAAACTTGACTATGTCAGTTATCTCATAGTCTCAAAAGATGTGTAGGCGTGTAGATGTGTAGATGTGCAAATGTGCAGAAGTGCAGATGTGCAGAAGTGCAGATGTGCAAATGTGCAGATGTGCAAATGTGCAGATGAGCAGATGTGCAGATGAGCAGATGTGCAGATGAGTAGATTTGCAGATGAGCAGATGTGCAAATGTGCAGATGAGCAGATGTGCAGATGAGCAGATGTGCAGATGAGCAGATGTGCAGATGAGCAGATGTGCAGATGTGCAAATGTGCAGATGAGCAGATGTGCAAATGTGCAGATGAGCAGATGAGCAGATGTGCAGATGTGCAGGCTTGTCTTAACTCAAGGATATTTACCTACACATGCAACTTAGCTAGTTCATAAACTGAGACCCAGGGTGCGCACCAATAGCGTCATTTTCTGAAAACTTATAGCGTCATTTTTATGGCGTCATTTCTAGCGCTACGCTTATTCGAAATGACGCCATAAAAAAAAGACGCTATAAGTTTTCAGAAAATGACGCTATAGTGCCGGCCATTACTACTATTGTACTATACGTGTAGCGAAAATAAAGACGCTCATCAGCTTCGCTATTACTTCGAAGTTGACCGGCGCATTTGTTTACGCCCAGGCAAAACTCCGGTTTTCACATGACGCGGCTCATCGTCGGACAGCTTACTGAATCTGTGAGTCCTGGTTTTTGATTCATCAGGATGTTTATGATGATTTATTTGTTTGTTCTTGATGATTCATTGACTAGTTAGAGATTCACCACGAGGACTGAAGAACTAACTAAATGTTATGAACCACTGCAGAAGCTGAGGGTTAGGTTATGTAAAATCGATTTAAGCCCGCCAGTAACTTTGTGTTGCTGATCGTTCCAAGTCGACACTTCTGTGGTGGTTCTTTTTGTTTTATGTCTTGGTGTTTAAAATTTTTGTGCTGTTGGCGCCTTATGTATGTTTACATATTTTAGTTAAGTTAAGGTAACTGAGTGGCCACCTATTTGGAAAATAGCTGCTCATTCGGCTTACGAAATGTTTTCATGGTATAAGTGTCATAAGTGCCTGATTGTTAGTTTGGTTTTTCCCACCTCGGTTTTTGGAGTGGGAATCTTTTTCTGATTGCGCCTTTTCCTGATCTTTGCCTACTTGTACCTTTTTAACGATTTTTCTGTTCTTTATTAAGTTTTCATTAAACATAAGTCAGAAAACGAATCTAAACAGATAATAATTTTCTGATTTCTCAGAAAGTTACCATCGACATCTTAACATCCTCGTGTGTGTTAATCTACGCATTATCACTAGAATACAACAAGTTCAAAAAAGAACATATGGTCGTTTTTGTCTCAGCAACGAGAATGTTAAGGTACAAGTAGGCAAAGATCAGGAAAAGGCGCAATCAGAAAAAGACTCCAACTCTAAAAACCGTAGTGGGAAAAAACTATATTAAAATCAGGTACTTATATCATAAACGCATATCGTAAGCCGAATGAGCAGCTATTTACCCAATAGGTGGCCACTCAGTTACCTAAACTTAACTAAAAATATGAAACAAACATAAGGCGCCAACAGCACAAAATAATTTAAACACCAAGACATAAGACAAAAAGAACCACTACAGAAGTATCGCCTTGGAACGATTAGTAACACAAAATTACTGGCGGGCTTAAACCGGTTTTACATGGCCATAACATCACCCTCAGCTTCTTGAACATTGAAAATTTTCTGTAGAAACTGTTGGATATTTTGCCGAGGCGGTTCTAAAGAGTACCCACAATCTATGTTTTCTAGCAAAAATAAGAAAATATTTATACCCCTGCAAACCCCAGTTTTTCTATTAAAAAAGCGGGGTTCAGGGGGGTATATATTTCACGGGCATGTTTTCCTGATGTCATAAGGCCTCATCTGGATTGGTCATCGTAGACGCATTGGGCACTGACAAGGGTTGCATGTTTATTGCCTGATGATGGAAGTCATTAGGCGACTTTCGGCAAATCTGAAAGCTATTGTAATGACAAAGCCAAATGATTAACGCCTCTATTGCATGTCCATTCCAGAAGAAAGTGTATCTAGCACCAACCTTTTGGATCGCTCCAACCTCTGCGAACCGAGTCTCAGTCAGTGCCATCTGTATGCCATATCTCACAAGTTCTTCTCCAACAATGGCCGTTCTGCATTGTGGTCTGTCTGACACAGCACTGTCCATCAGGGTTCGTTAATCCTAAAACGGATCACCTTTGACCTTTTTTATATCGACCGCTGAAATGGGGTCACCGCTGATGCCAGTCATTCTTTAGAGCACCTTTACTAGCCCAATCCCCATGCTACGGGGGTTAGCAGAACCTACCTACCTACATACATACCAACCTGGTTACCCACCTACCTACATACCTACCTACCTACATGCCTATCTACAGGTAGGTAGGTGGGTAGGTAGGTAGGTAGGTAGGTAGATAGGTAGGTAGGTAGGTAGGTGGGTGGGTGAGTGGGTAGATAGTAGGTACGCCTCGGATTTTGGAAAATGTCATACACTTTGTAGTGGTCAAGCGGGGACAATAACGGGACATGGTCCGATAAACAAGGTTATTACCCTTCTCGTACCAATGAAAAATTAAAGGAGTCTTTGTCTTTGTCTTGAAGTATATTCCTCATATCGTTTCAGGAGCACCGCCCGGTAGAGCGTGAAGTTCCACAACCAGTTAAATGTTCTAAATTCTACTACTCGAAAACTATGTACAATGTTATTGGAGGTGGAGGTTGGTAACCCTTACTCCCGTTCTTTTAATAAACGCAGTCTCTTTAGATGAACTTTGTAGAAAAAAGTCCTCGAAACCTTTTCAATGTGAGTGAGTGAAACTGATAGACCCGGTACCATGGGTATTACACAATCTGGACAAATCAGCGTTCTCAGAATCGTGTTCCACTCCTTGAAGTAGGTACTCCACACGTCAGCGCCCATCTGTTCCAGCACCATCTGCCTCAGCCGCTCCACTGTAGCAACCCGGATATCGTAATATGCCGGACATCTTGTCACCAGATGATAAACATCCTCATCTTCGAGAAAACACAACTGGCATGTTGGTTCAACGACTCCCCCACTGAATGAATGTCTGTTAGATTGCAGAATATACACTTCTGCAAGAACTCTCGCTTTTATAACACCTTTCTTGTCCTCTGCCTGAGTATTAATACTGTCCCACACTAGATGAGTTGCCCCTATTTTCAATGTGCTTGTGTTAAGATTTTTCAGAGTTTTCTTAGATTTAATATCACTGATGTAATTCCTCGTCCAGAATCTCAACAGCTTTTTTATACATATGTTTCCATTTCAGCTTACTGTGACTAGACGTAAGAAGCCGACTTATACTTGGCAGATCATACTTTTCTAGTACTTTAGATGTAGTGTAGAAGAAACTATGAACATTATCAAAACAGCATGCCAACTGTCTTTGGACAACTTCTTTTTAGATCTACATCTTTCTGTTGCAAATGGATTTGTTTCTTCTAAAATTTATGATAAGCGCGATGACTTTGATTTTGATATAGTAAATTTTCCTTTTTTGGATGGTGACGTTCCTCGTCGTGCTTCTTATGGTGTATACATTTCGCAACTTATTAGGTTTGCTAGAGTCTGCAATCATGTTACAGACTTCAACGCTCGAAATAAATGTTTAACGGCAAAACTTCTCCAACAGGGCTATCGGTATCATAAGCTTCGAAAAACATTTTCTAAATTTTATCGTAGACACTATGAATTGATTTCCAAATATAATGTTGGGTTAAAAACGCTTTTAAGTGAGGGCCTTTCGGAACCTGAATTTTATGGTGACTTGGTTTACAAATTTAAGAAACTTAAAGGAATTAATGATTTTTCTTTTCAGTTCAGAAAAATCATAACACGTTACAGACGTATAGGTTATAACTTGAATGTTATGCGACAGTCTGCATGCTTAGTTTTTAACCCAATCATGGTTGATAACTATGCTGCCTTCTTTAATTGCACGCCGGTGGGTCGGGCGTCAGACTCTATGATGGCCCCGACATAAAGCTATTCATTTTAGTTGGTTGGGGCCGGAGCTTCTTGTCTGTTGCTTGGTCCACCGGGGTCCAACTGGTGTTTTTCTTTTGCTCCGGAGTTAGTAGGTTATTCGGCGCCCAGGGATCTCCATCGTCGGGCAGCTTACTCAGTCTGTGAGTCCTGGTTTTTGATTCATCAGGATGTTTATCATGATTTATTTGTTTGTTCTTGATGATTCATTGACTAGTTAGAGATTCACCACGAGGACCGAATAACTAACTAAATGTTATGAACCACTGCAGAAGCTGAGGGTGAGGTTATGGCCATGTAAAACCGGTTTAAGCCCCCCAGTTATTTATAACTGACCGTTCCAAGGCGGGACTGCTGCTGTGGTTCATATTTATCCAAGTTATTCCATTAATGAGTTTTTGTTGTATGACTTTGTGGCCACCCGAATATCATTTGGCTGTTCACTTAGCCCTCTGCATTTTATTTGTTGAGTCCAAGCTAGCACTGTGATCACCTCAATAGCTGCTCACCCTGCTTTCCGTTATACATGTTATACGTTGGTACCTATATTTAATATATCTTAACATGATATCCTTATTGCTTGTTTATATGATTGTATATCAGAGCCACTGCAGAAGATAAGGGTGAGGTTATGGCCATGTAAAACCGGTTTAAGCCCGCCAGTAACTTTGTGTTACTGATCGTTCCAAGTCGATACTTCTGTGGTGGTTCTTTTTGTTTTATGTCTTGGTGTATAAAAAAATTTTTTGTGCTGTTGGCGCCTTATGTATGTTTTCATATTTTTGTTAAGTTAAGGTAACTGAGTGGCCACCTATTGGGAAAATAGCTGCTCATTCGGCTTACGATATGTTTCATGGTATAAGTTCCTGATTGTTAGTTTGGTTTTTTTCCCACCTCGGTTTTTGGAGTGGGAATCTTTTTCTGATTGCGCCTTTTCCTGATCTTTGCCTACTTGTACCTTCTTGAAGACATTGATTTTCACTTGTAAGCACAGCGTACAACAAACTTAATTGTCTTGCTTCCAAAGGATCAAGCTTTTATATTTTATTTGCTATTACTGCAGCTGGTGTTGTGCCGTGTGGCGGCCCTAAAAAGTCTCCCCGTACATCATCCATAGTGCAGATTATATTATTTCTTTAGGTCCTTTGAGATCAGTTAGAATATTCAGAGTTCTAAAATTTGTGCTTTTAGAGCCATCTTCTAAACATTGTTTCAGTTATTTGACCACGTTTAGGCATGCGTCTTTGATTTAGACTAACGTCAATTTTTGAAATTGCAGTATATTTATCTGGCTATCAGCGCCGGTTTATAAAGGGTCACTGATGAGGGTTCAGTACCCGAAATTGCGCAATATGGCCCATACTACCTCCCTTTGAACGTTTTCACTGCTTCCAAAGGATCAAGCTTTTATATTTCATTTGCTTTTATATTTTATTTTATGTAACTCCGCCTCAATTGGTAAAGCGCCCAGTAACATGTAAACTGCTGAAGATGCTGTGCGCTTCGGGAGAGATTGTATCTGTCGAAGAGTGTTCAGATGGTATCTTTCTAATTCTTTAAGCTGAGTTTTATTCAAACTTATAACTTCTAGACCATATAAAAGTCTTGGTATCACATAAGCACTGTATATAACATACGAAGTTTTTGGATTCAGTTCATTTGTTCCATGTAAACCAGTGTTAATGAGTGAATAAGATGTCCGTCTAGCCAAACTTATTCTATCTTTAATGTTTAATTCAGATTCTTTCTTGCCGGATCTTACAAGACCAAGATGCACTGTATTTTCTGCTAATGTTAATATGTTATCTCCTAAAGTCCATTTCAGATCATTGTTATTTACTTGAGTACTAGGTAATGACACAACTTGCGTTTTCAATGGGTGTATCTGGAACCTATTCTGGCCGGAATATCCATCTGCCTCACTAAGCATCAATTGCAGTTCGTCTTTATACTTTGATAAGTAAGCCAAGTCATCAGCCACAGTTGGAACACCAATATACACTGTTCCGAGATATAATCCAAGTCTTTTACTATTTAATGTCTTTAAAAGGGGGTCAATATAAGTCTTATACAGATGTGTTGAAAGGATGCCTCCTTGTTTGACACCCTGCATCACTGGAAAGCCGTCACTGCACTCACCGAGCCATTTCACTTTTGAAGTAATACCAGAGTACAGGTTCTTAATAATAATCCAAATGTCTTTATGAATACACGTTTGGGATAATTTGTCCAAGAGAATCTTATGATGAACAACGTCGAATGCTTTTTGGCTGTCGATAGTAGCCAAAAAACAGTGGTTGTTTATTCTGAATAGCTTCCGCTTTTGCCTCGCTGACAAGTAATCCGGCCATAATCGGACAGTCCACTAGTGAAACCAAACTGGTGATCAGATTGAGGTAAATCTATTTTGCTTAATATTGCATACTCAAAAAGTTTGCCAAACACTGATGACACAGTAATACCCCTATAGTTTCCCATCTCCTTTGGATCCTTCCCTTTCTTCAATACTGGCGTAATAATACCCGTTTTGAATGATTCTGGAATGTTTTTTGTCTCCTTTAAAATTTTATTGAAAAGTCTGGTAAGCACTGGTACAATAACAGGTTTTGCTGCCTTGAAATGTTCGGATGATAGACCATATTCATCTGTTGCTTTTCCGTTATTCAACTTATCAATTGCAGAACCAACTTCTTATTCCAGTACTGTCAATTCAGTTTCAGAATTTGTGTTACATTCAGATTCAAAATTTTCACATCGTACATTACAAAGTTCCAGAAACACACTGTCATAATTCATATCTTTTGGTGTAGCCAAGTCCTCATAATACAGAGCGAAGCATTTCCTCTGTTGAGCCGGATCAAAATGTTTTTCATCTTTCACTTGTATACATGTAGTGTTAGATTCTTTATTTGACCTACTACGTCTTATCAGTTGATAAAATTTATTTGACGATGGGTTTTCCATTAAAGAGTCATAAAAGGATCTTTTACGTAACACTTCATCCATCCGCTGTTGTTGACGCAAACACTTTTTAGCTAGTTTGTTCTCTTCCAGCAATGGTCCAGAATTTGGTCTACCTGCCCGTTTCCAACAGTTATAGGTTTCCTTCACATGTTTCAACCGTTGCAGAGTGTGATCCGAGACGCGACGTTTCGGGCCTTTTAATGACTGAGTTTTAGAGGGCACTGAACTACGCGCAGCTTCTAACAACCCAGAAGTTAGTTCTATAACTACATCATTTACATGTGTAGCTGACATTTGATTCAGTTTTATTTGTAATTGTTCTGTTAACATATCTGAATTCAACTTATTCCATAAGTAAACAGTTTTTGGTTTTGATTTCACTTTTGATGTACTCGAGTCTGTATTCAAGCTTTTCCCATCTGGTAGTCGAATTTTGACACAAACAAGAACATGCGAAGATACATTAATTGGGTCCTTCTGATGAATAGTGTAACTGTCATATATGCCAGTGTCATTTGACAAGATATAGTCAATTTGAGAGGTTACTACTCCATTAAAATGGAAAAAGGTCGGTTCAGCACTATTAAATTGCCCCGTTGATAACAAGTGTTCATGTACAAAGTCTTTTAAAATAGTATCATGTTTATTATTTCTTGTAGGTAATAGAGTGCCATTCAGATCTCCACAGAGTAGAATTTTATGAGTTGGTTCGTACCTCCTAATGATATCATGCAGCACATCTAAACACTCCCTATATTTATATTCAGAGTCATTTTATTGGTTGGCAGATAAACGTTAATTAGACAAATTTTGATATCGACATCCACTTCAATAGCAACAATGCGCTCGTTTCCGACATCTAGACAAGTTATTGCGTCTGAAAGTTTGTTTGACCATACAATGGCAACTCCGGCTTGACCGCGAGGTACATGAAAGTTTGTAATCGGGTCATTTGAGTCATGACATCTGACTAGAGTCTTAAATTCAGGAAAGTTATTTTGTATCCAATCCTTTTGAAAACCCCAAAGCCAGTGTTCTTGTAAACATAAGATATCATTCTGAGCACAAAGTTTCTCCAAATATAGTTTATTTGCAACTATCCCTACAATATCGACTGTTGTGATATTTAAAGCCGGGTGGTAATCATTTCCCAGCTGAGGTCCGTCTCTAAGCTGTCCAAGTCTGGTGGGGCTTTTCCCAGGCTGGGAATCCGTAAAAAAGTATGCTGCTTATCATTGTCCTGCTGTTCATGCTCCACTTTCCCGCCATACTCATTGTTACTACGCAATGTAACGCGACTTTGGGTAACATTCAGATTCTCCACAAGTTCTGGTTGGACTGACTGCGGTTTAACAGTATTTATATTCCGATGGTTTGCCTCACATGGAATTTCCTCGACAAGATTATGAGCCTTACTGGGCCCACCACGGGGCATCTCATTCGCACCAGAAGTCGAATGTGACGGCATCTCATGCGAACTGACAGCAGCCGTGCTACACCCATGCTCCACAACATGAATGACACTTTCCTCAGAACACTGACGTTTTATCTAAGGTTGGGACTGCCTTGAAACGTATCCATTATGTGGCTGCCGTTTCCGCCGTGTATGATTAGGTTCATGATTGAGGCTTTGCCTTGGCTTAGATTTAGGAATATTTGTTTCAACTGTCACATTCCTGCCAGTGTCATGATTTGAGTGTGTAGGTACTTGTGGATGAAGACCCAGATGACCAGTAGCTGGGGTAGCAACATGGGCTTGAATGTTCATCTGGTGCACCTGTCGAGGCACAGACGGAGGTACCATAAAATGTGGTTGGGGTATCTGAACTGGTTGGGGCTGGATCAACGGAACATATCCAGGAGGGGTTCCATACATCATCGGATACATCCATGGATTCGCATATGGAGGGGCTAAGCCCATAAATGGGACATGCGGAGGCGCAAACCTTTCCTTTATCATTGATTGTAATTGAAATTGATTTTGCAGATGCAAATTATTCCACATTTGGTGTTGGCTCTCAAGTAGACATAATCTATTTCCTAAAAGTTTATAGTTCATTTGTTCCAAATAGGCACATGAGGGATGATTAGACCTATTGCCTGAACCAATCGGGGATACTGATTCATTACTATGCTGCGAGTTATTATTTTCAACAGTTCTTTCCATGACTTTCAGCAAATTTTCAGGGTGGTTCACCTTTCCCTCAAGACTTGAAATATAATACTTCTGCGCAATCAATGTCTCTTGATTTTCCACGTTTCCATTCTTTTTCGCGTTGTTTTGCCCCTTTTTTCCCTTGCCCTTTTTTCCAAAGTCTACGGGGTTAACTGAGGTGTCACTATTGTTACAGTTATTTTTAGGTGTCTTTTCACTATGATCATTTTCCATCATATTGATATTATTTTGTTCAGAGTTATCGGTGTCTTTAGACATGGAGGTCTGAGGCAATATATTAGAGTGTTCATCATCACTAAGCGGTATTATCACATTTTGGTCTCCATTTACAGATTGTGTATCTAAGGCGTCTATATATAATTGATTGTCATTGCACATTAGACAAATATACGGGACATCACCGTGAATGGAACTTGCTGCAGATCTGTCAATACCAGCACAAGCAAAGTGGAACCACTCCTCGCAGCCTCACACTCTCAGGCAATAGTATCGTCACCTGCAGTCTGCTCACAAATCGGGCACTGGTAAACTTTCTCTCCTGTACCACCTGGTGAACGCATTAGAATGTCAGAATTTGTCAGTGAATTTCCCATGGACCCTAAGTCAACATCAGAGTTCTCTTTCACAATTTCAATACCATCAGTCATTAAATCTGTACAGTCATTGCCATTTACCCCAGTTATTGACTTTACTTTTGACCTAGTGCCTATATTACACGAGCCAAAGTAGGGAAGAGTTGAGCACAAATCTAAACTTAAACAGACATGAACATGCTAGGGAAGAGTTGAGCACAAATCTAAACAGACATGAACATGCGGTTCAATACAAAACGTTCGGTCTCTTTATGTGACACTTTGGCGGGAAAATGTCATACACTTTGTAGTGGCATTCAGAAAAAAAACAGTAAGGGTAAAGAAAATCAGGCTCTGCTCAAGCCAGTTTTTAGCTCCTTCAATCGAGGTTTGAAAATGTGTTTAATATTATTATTTTGAGCAAGGACCCTATATCGAGAGGACGGCACACCGATTATTTTGCCCTTTATCTACTGTGACATGATTTTAGCTACACTCACTGTGACTCAGGGGCACTTCTAACGCAACACTTACATTTTCCATCATAACTCAAAAATTAATGAAGTATATTTTATGAAATTTTCAGCAAATATACATCAATTATGTTTACATGATTTCTGTAAATTTCTTTAAAATTAACTGATCCAAACATAAAAAATATTTAAGTGTTCTACCAACTGACCAAGACTCAAATATGAAAAGTCACAAAACCGCAACGCGATTGAAAAAATCAATAGCATCAAAGCGACAACACCAAATCCTGCCCATATCGCGCACCCCTACCCTATGAACTTTGATAATACGTTTTCCCGTGCAAAGCAGTGGTAGAATTCAGGTGCACGTGTTTTGTTCAAGAAATAACGTTTTACACATGTCGGGCATTGCACAAAATTATCAAAATTGTTACCATAGAGATTAGTTTTTCTTGAATGTCAAACACACTTTAAAAAGAAGAAAAGAAGACCATGATGAGGATGCATCTGCAAGAACGCGCACGCGCAATCGGTATGATACAAGGAGGCAACTCTGTCAGACAGGTACGTATTTGCATTACAATTCGAATAGTCTGAAGAGAATAAATGACGGTCCCGACATGACTTAAACTGTTAATGTTGATATAAAAGTTCAAATATAGTAAACAAAACCATTTTAGACCCGTATGGTGGTCGTGATTCTGATCAGAATGTCATGTAAACTTTGTGTAAGAAATGTTTTCAGGAGTTATTCTTGCTATGACAATGATTTCCACAGTGTTTCAATTTTTGCAGGCCAGGCCCAACCACCTGCCCTGGAAAGGTTGTTTAGTCAAACCATGTACACACATATAAGCATTAATTGTTAACTTGGGTGGTTATGTTTTTGAAGCACATTTTCATGCCCTGACATCCTTAATAATGTTGGGTAGAGGCCCCATTTGATTGAAGCAGCCTCCCGACATGACGATAGCTGTTGACTGGGACATTAAACATTCAAACAAACAAACAAACCGAAATTTGGTACTAGTATATTCCGTAAACTCTCCATCTAAGTTTTATTAAATATGTGTATTTTCAGGTAGCCCGAGTCCTTGGTAGAAATGTTTCTGTGGTAGCCAGGCTCCTACACAAGTATCAACGCACAGGTCGCGTCTAAGACGCGCGAAGACATTCTCTTGGGAGAGTAACCAGCCAGATTCAAGATGGCGAAATTGTTGCCGACCATTTGCGGGACTGATTTTAGACTGCTACACTTACATCAAGAACGACACTAGGGACGCATGGAAGACCCATCCGTAGAAGAACTGTTCTTCCACGGCTCCGCGACCAAGGACTTAGAGCCAGAAGGCCATTCAGGGGCCTGGTCTTGACACAGCGTCAGCGGCAGCAGAGGGAACGATGGGCCCGTCGACATCAACGTATGACACGTGCAGAATGGGCCAACGTCCTGTTTACCGACGAGAGTCGTTTCAATCTCTACAACAATGATGGATGTTGGCGGGTTTGTAGACGACTTGGGGAACGGCTCAATGACGCATGCATCGTGCAAAGGGAGCAGTATGGTGGCAGCTCGTTCATGGTTTGGGCCGGTGTGTCCTTACATACAAAGACGGATTTGGTGGTGGTTCGCGGCAACCTCAACGCAGTGAGATATCAACAAGACATTCTAATTCCTTTTGCAATCCCACATCTACAGGCTGCAGGACGGGGTATGATTTTTATGCAGGATGGAGCACCGGCACATACCGCACGTACAACACAGCACCTTCTACAACAACACAATATTCGACAGCTTCCCTGGCCAGCAAAATCACCAGATCTAAATGTAATCGAGCATCTCTGGGATGAGTTGAATAGACGTGTACGGAAACGCCGTGTTGCGCCACGAAATCTTCAATAACTGGAACAGGCACTTAGGGACGAGTGGAGAAACATTCCGCAAAGATTCATCGTAAGTTATGTTTTGTCAATGAGAAGGAGGTGTCTCGGTGTCATCCAGGCCAACGGCGGACATATGGGATATTAGCTGAATGTGATAAACTTTACTACTGTGATATCAATAACTTGAATTTATGTTATTAGCTCGTGCGGCTGTTTTGTGACTTTTTGTTTTCTAGTCATGTTATATAAACTGCAAATTTATTAATTTCAACTCAACATGTTTTAATGAAAATTGCAGATAATATGCAAACATGAATGAATTACATTTGTTGAAAATTTTATGAAAAATGGTTTATTAGATTTTAAGTTATGTCTAAAAAAGTAAGTGTTGCGTTAGAAGTGCCCCTGAGTGTATCTTCTGATACTGAGTCGATCAATTTCTGATCATCACCTCAGGTGTGGGGTGTACGGTGGTATCTTTAGGACATATGAATTCATGCAAACGGTATATTAATCCGTGCAAACGATATATTAATTCGAGCAAACGGTATATGAATTCGTGCAAACAAGATATTAATTCGTGCAAACGACATATTAATTTGAGCGTTCATGCGTTCAAACGAGACAGTAATTCATACAAATGGGATATTAATTTGTGCAAATGAGATTCTTTCAAAGGAGATAGTAATTCTTGCAAACAGGTTATTAGTACGTGCAAATGAGTTATTAATCAGTGCAAACAAGCTAGTAAATCATGCAAATGGGTTATTTGTCCATGCAAACGAGTTATTTATCCGTGCAAACGAGATGTTAATTCATGTGGACGAGATAATAATTCGTTTAGACGAGATATTAATTCTTTTGGACGAGTTATTAATTCGTTTGGACGAGATATTTATTTGTTTAAACAGGATATTAATTCGTTTGGACAAGATATTAAATCGTTTGGACGAGATATTAATTTGTTTGAATGAGATATTAATTCGTTTGGACGAGATATTAATTTGCGCAAACGGATTATTAATCCGTGCAAACAACATCTATGTCTGATCGATTGACCCTTTGGTGAAGGTGAACTGCAATTGGACCTGATATTATTTATTTTCATTGTTAGCTCATACAATAGTTACCACCGTAATAGTTTTACTCTGTGACCTATAGAGTGTTTACTTTATGAATTATGATCTTCAAAATGTATTATATATTCATGACGATTTAATATATGAGCCTTTGTGTGACAAAACCAACAATCTGGGTTTCCGACCAGGTCCGACTCAACGAGATGTACAACGACAGAATAAAGCTAAGAAGCTTAAAATTTCGGATTTAGAAAGTAGAGGAATTGTACTATCCGTGTAGGGAAAACAAAGGCGCTATGTGAATCTGATCTGTAACAGCGAAGCTGAGCTGCATCTTTGTTTTCCCATATATGCAAAGTTTTGGTCTTCTCATGCAGTGACTCATCTCATCATATCTCCTTTGTTTTCGCAACTCAAATACATGTAGAACATTACTTTTACTTTATTAATCAAACATTTCTAGCATCTAGTCAACTGTTTTGGATGAACAGCCCGGTGGAGGTGGTCGGAATCCACAATAATGCTATTCTTTTAACACGACTCAAAATAAATTAATAAATAAATGAATATCCCGACCCCTGTCCCCATCCCGCTCAGATCTTATTGATCTAAACGTGGCCATTCAGTATCCGAAATTAAAGAGGCTCAAATTAACAGGGCACCTATATAAATGACTAGATTGAACATCCGCAGGAGTTGTGATGCGCATTTCATCACGCAAACATATTCGTGAAATGTATACCCAACTGAATAAAAAAACAAGTCTAAATAGACCACTTTTTCAAAAGAAATCAAAATTTCCCCAAAATGAACCAAGAATTATTTTTAAATGCTTTATAGGGTTTATTTTCATAATTCTCACTGAACACTGCTGAAATGAAAGAAAAATCTCCCTGATGACACTTTCAAACCCATCATGTGTGTGGAAACTAGATTGTGGGCATGTGTTAAGAGCCTGCATCTGATGAAGTACATTGCAGGCAAACGCAGGGCCTTTTAGCGTTGCTGCATCAACCCTCGAGTCTGCCATGTACCAACAATGTATATATCAGATCATAAATAATAAACTGGGCCCATTTGTTCAAAATTAACGACATCATTATTTAACAATTAGTTAAAATTTTAAACATGAATATTAACATGAATATTACAAATATTATGTTATTATTATACCCCCGGCATTTATGCCGACGGGTATATAGTTTTCGCTTTTCTGTTCGTCCGTTCGTATGTTCATTCGTTCGTTAGTTCGTTTCTTCGTTCGTAATTCCGGAACGTTCGTAGAATTTATGTCAAAGTTTTGGTTAAAGTTTCTCTAGAGGTGTATATCTCATGAACCAATGGTCAGAAACTATTCATATTTGGACCATAGGTACCCTATAGGGTTTGCTTTGTTTCCATGAGTTCGAACCCCAGGGTCCATGCCGGGGGGTGGGGCTGGAGGTCAAAATCTAGGTCACCTTTAAAATGTGCTGTTTACAATGTTAATGTTTCTTCTCTTAAGTTCATATCTTAACAAACAATCATAGGAATGTATTCTTATATAGTTCATAGATACCCTTTAGGGTTTGCTTTCATATTCAATGTCACCAAATCCTGGTTACCGTCCCCAGGGGTGGGGCTAGAGGTCAAAATCTAGGACACATTTTTATATGATATATACCATGATAAACTTTCTGTAAGTCTGTTTTTCTTGACATCCACTAAGTCTTGCCAGAACGCATTCATACTTAGACCATAGGTACCATGTAAGATTTAGACTGTAGGGTCTATGTGCGGGGGGTGGGGCTAGAGGTCAAAATCTAGAACTTCTTTAATAATTGTATTTTCTGTACTTTTTTTTTTACTATTATGTTAAGAAATCATTCATACTTGCCCCATAGGTACTCTATAAGGTTTGCCTTGTTTCTAATGACATTAGACACTAGGGTACATGCTGGGGGTGGGCTAGAGGTCAAAATCTAGGACATCTTATTTTTTTTTCTTTTTTTTTCACAATGTCAGCGCTTATGTCCTAGATTGGGTATACACGTCAGCTCTGTATACCGCTCTAAAATAGATATGTCATTCTAAAACTACACTTCCCCATGTTTGTATGTAAAGTACTTTACACTGCTTATTTCTAAAATGTACTTGATGAGGGTGCTGTCTTTCGTTGGTGATGTGAGGTTCAATGTCAGGGGTGAGCATGTGCCGAGTTGTTTAGGTAGGGGGTAGGGAAGGGGGCTTGGTGGTTTCTAAAATGTACTTGATAAGGGTACTGTTTTTCGTTGGTGATGTGAGGTTCAATGTCAGGGGTGAGCATGTGCCGGGTTGCTTAGGTAGGGGGTAGGGAAGGGGGCTTGGTGGCTATCAGCCGGGGGTATATGTGCCTCTCAAGGCACTTTTTCTAGTTTGTTGATAAAATGTGAGAATCTTCATTTTATCAACAAAAAATAACAGTGTCTTTGCTTATGTGGTCGGCATGAACTTAACGAGTTCAGGTCTTAACGTTGACATTAAGCTAACATAGTTTTGAACAACTGGCCCCTGATGTTTACAGCACCTTTGTTAACCCCAGTTTTACCATATTAGCCACTGCATGAGAAAACCAACAATTTGGGATTCTGACCAGGTCCGACAGAATCCGACCTTTACAGTCACAGAAGCAGGCTAGAAGCTTAAAATTTTGGACATAACTGGTAATGGAATTTTACTATCCAAGTAGCAAAACCAAAGACGCTGATCATCTGTGCAGTAACTGCCATACCTGTCAACTTTTTGAAATTTCAAAGAGTGAGATTGCACGCGACGACCCTAAAGTGACGAGCTTTTGCGCGTATTTTTCGCGCTTAATGATTTTACCACAACTTTTAGGAGTGTGATTTTTTAGTTAAAAATCAAGAACTTGGTCACAGAAATTAGCAATAGTTACAAAACTTTCATATCAACTGGTATATATTTACACTATTTAAGACAAATATTTACATAAAAACTACTTAAAACTGATATTTGTTTGCAAAAAAAATTAGTTTGGAAAAATGGTCAGCCACTGTAAAGGGGAGGTTATGTTCCATGATGAAGTAACTGAACAAAGTTTCACTTGTGATAACATTGTCGTCACCCTTTTGAGCATAAAGTTATTTATCGAGCTTTGTTTACCAGCCTGAATCGATCGCTTATGAAGATCCATATTTTCATGTTTCTTTACGTCATTTATTCCAGCGTGAGAGACGCTAAAATGTCTCTGGCAACATTTGCAAAAGCAAAACGCCGGCCTTGTCGCTTTTGGTGACCCAAGCACGTTCGATCGCCCACTCATCTTTGAAGCTGCACCCATATATCTTTTTTTCTTTGTTGGTGTTTTCACCATTTTTCTTCCAATATGCCGAAATTACACAGCATGTACAAAATATACACAGCATATTACGTTTGGGATACTTCGGTCATTTCCATTCAATTTGTATTGTAATTCCGCGTATCTAAAAATAAACATGATTTAGGTATTTTTATCTCGCGTGTTCGAGCACGTGACTCGCTAAATTTAGAAACTTGCCAGAGGGCGCAGTTTTACTATAATAAACAAAAATGGGGGATGGAAATTTCAAGCATGAGACCGCCACAAAATCTTGTTTTTTAGCCATTTTAGCCGATTCGTGCGTTTGATGAATTCCTGGACTCGAAATCGTGTCAAACACGATTGATTCGTGTGTGTTGACAGGTGTGGTAACTGCACAGCTGATCTGTGCTTTTGTTTTTACCTATGCAAATTGTTGGTTTTCTTATGTGGCGCCTCATATAAAAGTAAGGTATACTGGGATATATATTGGCTTATTTTCCCCATGTATTTTTTCAGATGTATAAAAAGGTAGCCTGTTCCCTGAGGGAAAATCCCTCAAAGGTTAAACCCTTTCAAGCTGGATCTGATTCCAGGGACAAAACTGAAGAAAATAGAGGAGCTAAAAAGCTCAAGAAAAAGATCAAGTAAGTTGACTATTAAGCATGTTAGTTAATTTGCTATTAAGCCATATGATTGTGATCAAAGGGCAAGATTTGCACCTTACATGTAGTAAAAATGGGGGAAATCAGGGGTTGGTATGAAATTATCGATTTTTAATATAAATCTATAAAATCATATATTGTGGATATCTATTATCATCAAATCATGGATGGGGTGATCATAACAGATCTCCAAAATGCACAATTTTATGGGCAACAAGTGTAATTAATGCAAAAATGTGATCAAAATCAGCTGAATTATAGAATACTTTGTGCAAATGGAGATGTTTCCATAATGTGTCTATAGCTCACCTGAGCCAAAGGCTCATAGGTGAGCTTATAGTATACCCATGCTCCGGCGGCGTCCACAGTTTCAAAGATCTTCTTCTCTGAAACCACTGGGTCGCTTGTTAGCTCACCTGAGCCAAAGGCTTACAAGGTGAGCTTATAGTATAGTAGTCGAGCCGGCGTCCGTGCATAGTCCGTCGTCGTCAACATTTTCAAACGACTTCTCCTCTGAAGCTGCCAGGCCGAATCTTTTCATATTTCACATATAGCATCTACAGGTAGGGGGAACGAATATTTGTGTTTTTTATTTTGATCGGATAAGAACTCTGGTTGCTATGGCAACTTATGCTTCCCATAGACTTATAATGGAAAAAAGTGAAAATTGCCAGTTTTTGCTGTCTTGTAGGAGATATTTGAATTTTGTTTTTACAGAAATGTTTATTGAGCAGTCCTCTACGTTTCATGTGACTTTTGTCCTAATCCTTCATTTTGATTGGTTGCAGGGGCCCCATATAGGGCAAAATTTCGAAAAACATTCAAAAATCTTCTTCTCAGAAACTGTCAAGGGGATGAAGCCTATACTTTGTATACATGTTCCTGACAGTGGCCTCTACATAATTTATGTTTTTTATTCCAGGCGGATAAGAACTCTGGTTGCTATGGCAACTTGAAGTTTCCATAGACTTATAATGGGATAAGTGGAAATCGGCTATTTTTCCTCTAAAATTGCAGACATTTGAATTTTGTTTTTGCAGAAATGTTAATTGAGTAGTGTTTGACGTTTTTTGCGAGTTTTGTCCTAATCCTTTATTTTGATTGGTTGCTGGGGCACCATAAAGGGCAAAATTTTGAAAAAAAAACATTCAAAAATCTTCTCCTCAGAAACTGTTAAATGGATGAATCCTGTACTTTGTATACATGTTCCTGACAGTAGCCTCTACATAATTTGTGTTTTTTTATTCCAGTCGGATAAGAACTCTGGTTGCTATGGTAACTTTAAGTTTCCATAGACTTATAATGGGAAAAGTGGAAATTAGCTATTTTTTGAAAACTATTGCAGCCTGAGATCTGAAAAGTGGTAGATGCAAACAACTAATGGATTAGATGTAGGTATATGATTAATTTAGGTCAAGGTCATCTCTTGACCTTGGCCGGTCTGTCGTCCATACACACTTTTCAAAGATTTTTTTCTCTGAAACCACTCGGCCAATCAAAGCCAAATTTTATATGAAGCATCTATAGGAAGTGGGAACCAATGTGTATATAGATAATCCAGGTCACATGACCAAGATGGCCGCCATGCCCATATATGGTAAAAACCCTTAAAATATCTTCTTCTCCAGAACCTGTGAACCGATTTCAACGAAACTTTGCATGAAGTATGGATGACGCAAGTACTACAATGCATATATAAAACATGACCCTGTGGTGACCTTGACCTATTTTATGGCAAGGTCAACATAGGTCGTCAATGCATTTGAATGGGGAAAACTTTTAAGATGTCATTTTAAGTGAAAGTCTGCAGGAAATGGGCAGTAGGACTGAAATATAATGATTCTGAAAAAATGGACCCCAGGGGCTTGTCTGCTTTTAAAATGTTATTTGAAGAGGATAATCAGCAAGAAATTGGCAAATGGACAGAATATTGATTATTCTGAAAAAAGAAAATGGCCCAAGGGCTTCATCTGCACTGGGGTTAAATACCATAATATTCAAATATGTTTATTGGTATTTGAAGCAGATCTCAGGTGAGCGGTTACAGGACCATTGGTCCTCTTGTTCTCATATTACACATACAGCCTCTATAGGTAGGGGGAAAAGAATAATTGTGATTTTTGTTTTGATCGGATAAGAACTCTGTTGCTATGGTAACTTATGCTTCCCATAGACTTATAATGGAAAAAAGTGAAAATTGCCTATTTTTGCTGTCTTGTTGCAGATATTTGAATTTTGTTTTTGCAGAAATGTTTATTGAGAAGTCCTCTACTTTTCATGTGACTTGTGTCCTAATCCTTCATTTTGATTGGTTGCAGGGGCCTCATATAGGGCAAAATTTCGAAAAACATTTAAAAATCTTCTTCTCAGAAACTGTCAAGAGGATGAAGCATGTACTTTGTATACATGTTCCTGACAGTAGCCTCTACATAATTTGTGTTTTTTATTCCAGACAGATAAGAAGTCTGGTTGCTATGGCAACTTAAAGTTTCCATAGACTTATAATGGGAAAAGTTGAAATTGACTATTTTTGCGGTCCAATTGCAGATATTTGAATTTTGTTTTTGTAGAAATGTTTATTGAGTAGTGGCCCACATTTATTGTTACTTTTGTCCTAATCCTTTATTTTGATTGGTTGTTGGGGCCCCATACAGGGCAAAATTTAGAAAAACATTCAAAATTCTTCTCCTCAGAAACTGTCACAGGGGTGAAGCCTGTACTCTGTATACATGTTCCAGACAGTAGCCTCTACATAATTTGTGTTTTTTATTCCAGTCGGATAAGAACTCTGGTTGCTATGGTAACTTTAAGTTTCCATAGACTTGTAATGGGAAAAGTGGAAATTAGCTATTTTTCTGGTGCAATTGCAGATTTTTGAATTTTGTTTTTGCAGAAATGTTTATTGAGTAGTGCTCTACGTTTCTTGTGATTTTTAGCTCACCTGAGCCGTTAGGCTCACAAGGTGAGCTTATAGGATGGCCATGATCCGGCGTCCGTCCGTCCGTCCGTCGTCCGTCCGTCCATCCACAATTTCAAAGATCTTCTTCTCTGAAACCACTTGGCCAACCAAAGCCAAATTTTATATGAAGCATCTATAGGAAGGGGGAACCAATGTAAGAAATCCAGGTCACATGACCAAGATGGCCGCCATGCCCATATATGGTAAAAACCCTTCAAAAATCTTCTTCTCCAGAACCGGTGGACTGATTTCAACGAAACTTGGCATGAAGCATTTATGGCTCAAGCACTACAATGTGTATATAAAACATAGGTCGCCAATGCATTTGAATGGGGAAAACTTTTAAAATGTCATTTAAAGTGAAAGTCTTGCAGGAAATGGGCAGTAGGACTGAATATTAATGATTCTGAAAAAAATTGGACCCCAGGGGCTCATATGCCCCCACCCCATGGCAATATACATGTATATTACCATAATATTCAAACATCATCTCCTCTGAAACCGGTTGGCCAATCAAAGCCAAATTTTATGTGAAGCATCAATAGGAAGGGGTAATCAATGTGTATATAAATAATCCAGGTCACATGACCAAGATGGCCGCAATGCCCATATATGGTAAAAACCCTTCAAAAATCTTCTTCTCCAGAACCGATGGATCGATTTCAAAGAAACTTGGCATGAAGCATAGATGGCTAAAGTACTACAATGTATATATATATCATGACCCTGTGATGACCTTGACCTTTTTTATGGCAAGGTCAACATAGGTCACCAATGCATTTGAATAGTGAAAACTTTTAAAATGTCATTTAAAGTGAAAGTCTTGCAGGAAATGGGCAGTAGGACTGAATATTAATGATTCTGAAAAAAAAATGGACCCCAGCGGCTCATCTGCCCCCACCCCGGGGCAGTATGTATATTACCATAATATTCAAACATCTTCTCCTCTGAAACCGCTTGGCGAGTCAAAGCCAAATTTTATGTGAAGCATCTATGGAATGGGGGAATTAATGTATATATAAATTATCTAGTTCACATGACCAAGATGGCTGCCATGCCCATATATGGTAAAAACCCTTCAAAAATCTTCTTCTCCGAATCTGGTAGTTCGATTTCAACGAAACTTAGCATGAAGCACCAAAGGCTGAAGTACTACAATGTATATATAAATCATGACCCTGTGGTCACCTTGACCTATTTTACGACAAGGTCAACATAGGTCGCCAATGCATTGGAATGGGGAAAACTTTTAAAAAGTCATTTGAGGTGAAAATCTTGCAGGAAATGGGTAGTAGGACTAAATATTAATGATTCTGAAAAAAAATGGACCCAAGGGCTCATATGCCCACACCCTAGGGCTATATACATAAATATTACCATAATATTCAAACATCTTCTCCTCTAAAACCACTTGGCCAATTTAAGCCAAATTTTATGTGAAGCATCTATAGGATGGGGGAATCAATGTATATATTAATAATCTAGGTCACATGACCAAGATGGCCACCATGCCCATATATGGTAAAAACCCTTCAAATATCTTCTCTGAAACCAATAGATTGATTTCAGTGAAACTTGGCCTGAAGCATCCATGGCTATAGTACTACAATGTATATATAAATCATGACCCTGTGATGACCTTGACCAAGTTTATGGCAAGAACAACATGGGTTGCCCATGCATTTGAATGGGAAAAACTGTTAAAATGTCATTTGAAGGGAAAAGCCTGCAAGAAATTGTCAAATGGACAGAATATTGATTATTCTGAAAAAAGAAAACGGCCCAAGGGCTTCATCTGCCCCTGCACTGGGGTTAAATACCATAATAATCAAACATGTTTATTGGTATATGCAGCAGACTCAGGTGAGCGCTTACAGGACCATTGGTCCTCTGGTTGTATATTTTGGGCCCAGGTGGTTGTCAGCCCCTGCCCTGCGGCTATATACATGTGTATGACCAAAATATTCAAACATCTTATTTTCGGAAACCGCTTGGCCAATGAAAGCCAAACTTTATGTGGAGCAAAATTTTGAAGGGGGAATGTAAATTTGCATAAATAGTCAAGGTCACATGACCAAGATGGCTGCCATGGCTATAAATAACAAAAACCTTTAAAAATCTTCTTCTTCAGAACCAGTCGGCCTATGATCTTGAAACATAGCATGAAGCATCAAGGAATGAAGCTCTACAAAATTTATATAAAATGTGACCCTGGGTCGACCTTGACCTATTTTACGGCAAGGTCAACTTAGGTCGCCCATGCATTTGAATAGCGAAAATTGTTAAATTGTCATTTGATGGGCAAAACTTGCAGTAAATTGGCAAATGGACTGAATTTTTGTGATTTCAAAAAGAAATTGACTCCAGGAATTATTCTGACCCTGCCTAGGGTTATATACGTGTATATTACCTTTCTAGTCAAACAAGTTTATTGGTATATATCTCAGGTCTCAGGTGAGCGTTTACAGGACCATTGGTCCTCTGGTTTTTTGTACAGGCTCCAAGAAGAGCCAAGATGGAGCAACAGGAAGAATATCTCTGCCCAAAATCAAGGTATACATAACTACAAATCTGGAACCATTTTTTCACTGCTCAACAATGTTGGTTTTGAGGTTATATATGATACTAACATTACTAAAACTTGCCCATGCAATATACAGAATTTTTTTTTAACTTTAAAAATTGAAAATTTTCAGCTGAAAAATTTTGATATTTTTCTTATTTTTGCTCAAAACATAGATTGTGGGTACACGTTAGAACTGCCTCGCCGAGGCGGTTCTAACGAGTACCCACAATCTATGTTTTGGAGCAAAAATAAGAAAAATAGGTATACCCCTGCATACCCCAGTTTTACTATATAAAAGTGGGGTTTGAGGGGGTATATATTGCACGGACATGTTTTCCTGATGATTTAACAAAACGTGGTTACATCTTTGTCAAAAAGAGTAGCTGTGTATTCATTTTATTAATAGAATTTTAAACGCCAGTTGACAGTTATTCGTTAATAGATTTGAGTTATTCTCTTGAATATTAATATCTGTGAAAGTTGTGAGTTTCTTACAATGGTAAGAGGCTGGAGATTGGCAGAAAACCCATCTAAGAAAACCCTAAGACAGACTCAGAGAAAATCCAAAATATCTTTCTATTATCTTGTATATTCAGCCCCAGACAGTTGTTTGCCCGCCCTGTTTGAGGGCCAGTTACCTGACAATACCAGAGATGTTGAGATGTTGGCACTTCCATCAGATGATCCATACCAGTGGACACAGTTAAAGGTATGAGCTGCGACATGAGAAAACCGGTCTTTGGGATTTCAAATCACATCTGACACAAACCGATCTGCACAGTAGAATCTTGAAATTTTGGGTATAAGTAGAAAAGGAATTTTACTATCTGTGTAGCGAAAACAAAGCCGCTGATCTGCTGTGCAGTTAATGCACAGCTGATCTGTGTCTTTGTTTTTGCTTAGGTGAAAGTCTGTTTTTCTTGTGACATATTTAAAGGTATAGACAGTGTTCCTTAAGTTTTTCCAACACAAGCTAATTATCAGCCAGCCCTGGCCCCAAGGTTATAAAACTTTTTTCATGCTCAGCTCAGCTGTGACGAAAATTTATCCTGCTCATAAAGGTTAAAATGCCAACAATTGTTGGCATTTTAACATTTATGAGCAGGATAAATTACGAGGTTATGAGTTATGAACCTAAATTTTCCACTAATTTTGACTATTTTAACATCTATGAGCAGTTGAAATTTCATGCTCAGCTGAGCTGAGCTTGAAAAACGTTTTATAACCTTGGGGCCTGGTCTAGGATCAGCTGTCTGTCAACACAGTGCAGCGATATCATTTCTGTCAGATAGTTGTCTTTACGAATGGCAATGGTCATGGTTAAAGGTACAGGAATCTCGGATGAATCTTCCTGAAGTATTCTTACACCATAATAGTTCATGTATCTTGATACATAGAGGAGTTGCCTGTGAATCTGGTAATGTATTATGCAGTTTTTGGTGCGATAACCATGTTCAGCATGTTTTCTAGAATTTGGCAATTACACTCCAACCTCGTTAGTACTCGCATCAGTATAACGCGTTTACCGGTATAACGCGGTGCCTGCTTGGACCCCAAAAATTTCTGATTATGGGAAAAAACGATCTCAAAAAAAAAAAAAAAAACAAAAAAAAAAAAAAAAAAATTGATCTGAAAATCCCACAAAACGATCTCTCATTCATTCTTAAAAAATCCTCATACCTGGTCAGAATATACAAGGTGTCAAACATTAATCAATTGAATAAACAAACTTTTAAATCCAATCAATAAAAACGCCAATTAGTCTACACCAGATGATTGAGCACTACTTTACGTAATTTATGCAAACATCCGGTCGTAAACAATGAATGGGCCAGTGCCGAACAAAATATTAATTAGGGCAATATAATCAGGGAATGATCAGACCACCCTGTATGAAAGGGTTTCTGATAATTGTCAACTTACAACACTCAAACTATAAAGCACACAGTAAACACAGATCAGGGGTAGAATATATCAGTCTTTACTGTCTCTCTTTCACTTTTTTAGTTTTTGTCATGTAGTAGCTCAGTGGAAAAACACCAATACAATGACCTTGATCTGGGTTGTTCAAGCGCATCAATTGACTACAGTTGCTCCCCCTTGTAAAAACGTTGTACATATGTTTTGGTAAAATCTGTATTTATCCAATACAATCGGCGTAGTCTTACGTAACTGACAATGATGTATAATTCCATTTACATAATTAAATTCAATTCAACTAAAAAAATGATTTATAATAGCAAATCTATAAAATTGAAAGAATTTTACTGATAAAATATCAAAGGTACCACACCTTTATACTGTTAAATTTTTTTACCTACAAATATGCTATTGATGTAAAACCATTTAATACATTAGAAGATACCATAAATACAGGTGGTTCTTCAAAGCACAAACAGGCAAGGACCTGTTGGTGTGTCAGTCGTTAGTACGCGATTCACTTATAACGCGGTTCAATTTTGTGGACCCCGACCGTCGCGTACTAACGAGGTTGGAGTGTATGGTATGAAAAACTAGATCCCCTTATCATGAAATCAGTTGTTAACAATGGACATTAATTAAGCAAAACAACATAATACATGTCTTTCAAGATTAAAAGTTTTAAAGAACACTCATAAATTGGCTGACACTTTTTTTCTGTATATCACAGTTACCAGTGTATACCTACGGAACCCTAGTGTGGGCCAAGTTCTCTAAGACCTGGTTCCCTGCAATGGTTGTTGATGGGTTTCTAGCCAAGGTGAACCCGCCCAGGACCGGGAACCTCTGGGTCTACTGGTTTGGTGATCATAAAGTCTCGGAGGTAAGATTCTACCAAATGAACCGCGACGCAATAAACTGGTCTCAGGGATTCTCAAACAGGTTAAACATAAATCAACTTGTAGAGTCAGAAGCTTGAAATTTTGGACTTAAGTAGAAGAGGACTTGTACTAATTGTAAAGCAAAGACAAAGGTGCTGATCAGCCGTGCAGTTACTGCATAATCATGATGTAGTCTGGTTTTAGGATCAAAGACAAATAGTGCTATTTAACCAGATGAATCAAAGAAATTTTATATGCGCATTATCTCTTGAGTGCAAAACTGGCGAAATTATCTCAAAATGACAAAAAAAAGAAAACTATCAATCTACTGTCAATTTGCAACTTTTTACATAACACATTTGTATACTGAGCTTAATGAACAGTTACTATGTTTCAAGAGGCTGAAAATTTTTAATTTATAAAAAAAAGGGAAAAAAACAAAACAAATTGTGTTCTAATTACTGTTATTCGAAAAAGGAAACGTCTCCATAGCTTAGAAGCAAGCTTATGTTCAGGGTTCCCACGCTACCGGGAATTCGGGAAAGGTCCGGGAATTAGTAAAACGGTGTTCCCGGTCATGAAAAGTCCTGGAATCTGTAACTTTCATCATTTTTCCGTGAATCATCCGGGAATATGGTTTGCCATGGAAATGTCAGGCCCAGAAAGAAGTGTAAAATTTAAAGCGGTGAACAAGTGAACAATAAAAAAGGTAATATCGATCATTGTTGATCATATTTTCGGGCGCAACACTATATTCCGGTCTTTTTTGTGGTACCGTCCTATATACAGCTCGGATGGGGCTTACATACCCAACCGAACAAGGGAAATAATTGGTTTGGCCGAGGGAGTCCGAATACACACGGATCAAAGTTAGTAACGCGGATGCGTTTTCTAATTTCAAGAAAAGGTTTGTTTAAACATAGTTTCTCAAAGTTGAGAACGTGCAAAGTCAAATCCTTACTCCCAATTACCGAGGTCCGCTGTTTCAGATAAGAAAAACTGTTTCTTGTTGCGAGTTAAAAATTTGACGATCCTGGAAAAGTCCTGGAATTTTGTTGTGATCAGACTTGAAAATTACTCATCTGGCCTGGAAAAGTCCTGGAAAAGTCCTGGAATTTGGTTTTGACAAAAGCGTGGGTACCCTGTATGTTGTTATTTACAAATTTTCTTCTCATTTCAGCAGTATTTTACTTCGAATTATCCTATTTTCTGGTTTGCCATAACTTAATATTTACCTTTCAGGTCTCAAGGTCATCTCTTGACCTATTTACAAATAGGTTCCAGGAGAGGTCAGAGGGCAGAAACTCCACTAAGTTTGAAACCGCAGTTAGTGAGGCTTTGAAGGTATGTTCAAATTCTGGATTATTCTGCCAAAAGCTTTATATTGAGAGGCTTTATTTAGCTTGACAGAGGACTTTTCTATACTAAGGGACTTTAGAAATGACTCACTTAATGTATGTTTTCATTTGCATAAAACTTGTTTAAAGTTGAGCTGTTTTATAAGATTCATACAATATTGTGTATCTTAACATCACAAACATTCATTCAATGAATTGTTTGCTAAATCAGATTTCTCAGACACCTAAGAAAAGTAAGTTTTTCTAAAGAAAACCTTAGAGAAGCTATACAAAAAGTTGTAGTGAAAATAAACCATCTCTTGTGATAGTGTAAAACCTTAAGCATAGAATAAAAAAAAGATATAAAAAGTGCGGCTTTCTGTCCATTTTTTTTTTTTTTTTTTTTTTTTATTCAGTTGAACATCCCTTTCAAGATTATTTCAGTTCATATGAGATGTTGAGCTATGACACAAGAAAAAACAGGTCTTCTGGATTTCCAACCAGGTCCCACACAAAGGGCCTGTACAGTCACAGAAGGAGGCGAGAAGCTTGAAATATCAATGGTATTATCCAAGTAGCGAAAACAAAGCCACTAATCAGCTGTGCAGTAACTGTACAGTTATCTGCACATTTGTTTTCATATACGCTAAAATCTGCTTTTCTCATGAGGTTGCTCATTTGGTTGATTTCTAGGTGTGTGCAGAGCGAGCCCAGCTGGAGGAGTTACAGACCCATGATGCTATCAGGGAGTGGGGGAGCTCAGAGCGAGCCCAGCTGGAGGAGTTACAGACCCATGATGCTATCAGGGAGTGGGGGAGCTCAGAGGCAGGGTTCCTGACCCTAGCCAGAGACAAACCAGACGTGTTTGCCCCTGATCAAGGTAGTGTATTGTTTGGGCCCAACAGTTGGAAATTTAAGCAGACTAGAAAAAGTGCCTTGAGAGGCACGTATACCCCCGGCTGGTAGCTCCCTCCAACGCCCCCACCCCTCAGCCCACCGCCACCAATCCAGACATGCTCACTGACAGTCACACATTAAACCTCAATTCCTGATGAAAGAGAGTGCCCTCAACAAGTAAATCTTATAAATTTGTATTTGCAAAAAACACTGTCTAAAACCATGGGGAGGGGGGGGGGTGTAGTAGACTGACAGATCTATTTTAGAGCAGTATACAGAGCTGACTTGTATACTCAATCTAGGACTTGATCGCGGACATTGAGGGTCAGGTCCTCGGTCCTAGATGTAAAGTAGAATGTCATTCTTCAATAATATTAAAAAAAAAAAAAAAGATGTCCTATATTTTGACCTCTATCCCCACCCTCAGGGCACGGACCCTAGAGTTTAATGTCATTAGGAACAAGGCAAACCTTATAGTGTACCTTTGGTGCAAGTATAAATCATTTCTGAACATGGTGGTAAAGAAAAGTAAAGAAATACATTTTTTTTAAAGAAGTTCTAGATTTTGACCTCTAGCCCCACCCCCCGCACATGGACCCTAGTGTCTGAACCTTACATGGTACCTATGGTCTAAGTATGAATGCTTTCTGATAAAACTTTGTGGATTTCAAGAAAACAGACTTACAGAAAATATTTATTATGATATTTATCATATTATAAATAAGTCCTAGATTTTGACCTCTAGCCCCACCCCCTGGAGATGGTACCGAGCATGGAGTATGAAAGCAAACCCTATAGGGTATCTATGAACTAAATAAGAATACATTCCTATGATTGTTTGTTAAGATATGGACTTATAGAAGAAATATTAAAATTGTAAACAGCATATTTTAAAGGTGACCTAGATTTTGACCTCCAGCCCTACCCCTGGGGATGGGCCCTGGGGTCCGAACTCATGGACACAAAGCAAACCCTATAGGGTACCTATGGTCCAAATATGAATGGTTTCTGACCATTGGTTCATGAGATATACACCTCTAGAGAAACTTTAACCAAAACTTTGACGAAAATTCCACAAATGTTCCGGAATTACGAACGAAGAAACGAACTAACTAACTAACTAACTAACTAACTAACTAACTAACTAACTAACATACGAACGGACGAACGGAAAAGCGAAAGCTATATACACGTCGGCATAAATGCCGGGGGTATAATAATTATGTCCCCCCTCCGAAGGGGTGGGTGGCATATTGTTTTTGGTGTGGATCCCATCGGCGTCGGCGTTGGCGTCGGCGTCGGCGTAGCTTTTTGTCTGCACAATATCTCCTGAACGACTGGATGGATTTAGACCAAACTTGCACAGAAACTTCATTGGGACAGCTGAATGGAGTGATTAGATTTTGGTGACCTTGACCTAATTTTCGAGGTCAGAAAGGTCAATTAAATGTTTGAAAATCCAGGTGTCTCCATTTGTTTCCGCTCTCTAACTTGAGTAGATTTTGACCGATTTTCTTCAAACTTTGCATATTAGTTGTTACCGGCAAGGAGTGGTTTGGGATTGTAGATGGGTAAATTTCGTCGAACGACCTTAGAGTTATGGCCCTTGCTTGAGGTTAAAAATTGCATTTTGTTCGTTTCCGCTCTCTAACTTGAGTAGTTTTTGACCGATTTTCTTCAAACTTTGCATATGTGTTAATATCGACAAGGAGTGGTTTGGGATTGTAGATGGGTAAATTTCATCAAACGACCTTAGAGTTATGGCCCTTGATTGAGGTTAAAAATTGCATTTTGTTCGTTTCTGCTCTCTAACTTGAGTAGTTTTTGACCGATTTTCTTCAAACTTTGCATATGAGTTGATACCAGCAAGGAGTGGTTTGGGATTGTAGATGGGTAAATTTCTTCAAACGACCTCAGAGTTATGGCCCTTGATTGATGTTAAAAATTGCATTTTGTTCGTTTCCGCTCTCTAACTTGAGCAGTTTTTGACCGATTTTCTTCAAACTTTGCATATGAGTTGATACTGGCAAGGAGTGGTTTGGGATTGTAGATGGGTAAATTTCGTTAAATGACCTTAGAGTTATGGCCCTTGATTGAGGTTAAAAATTGCATTTTTAGCTCACCTGAGCCGAAGGCTCACAGGTGAGCTTATAGTATACCCATGCTCCGTCGTCCGTCGTCGTCCGTCGTCGTCCACAATTTCAAAGATCTTCTCCTCTGAAACCACTTGGCCAATCAAAGCCAAACTTCATGTGGAGCATCCTTAGGAAGGGGGAACGAAAGTTTATATAAATGGTCCAGGTCACATGACCAAGATGGCCACCATGGCTATAAATAGCAAAAACCTTTAAAAATCTTCTTCTCCAGAACCAGTGGGCCGATTTCCACGAAACTTGGTATGTAGCATTAGGGAAGTGGGCCCATCATAGTTTATATAAATCATGACCCTAGGATGACCTTGACCTATTTCACGGCAAGGTCAACTTAGGTCGCCAATGCATTTGAATGGGAAAAAATGGTAAATTGCTATTTAATGGGTAAAACTTGCTGGAAATAGGCAAATGGACAGAAGATTAATGTTAATGGAAAATTTTAGCCCCTGGGGGGTTGTCTGCCCCTGCCCCGGGGCTATATACATGTATATTTCCATAATAATGAAACATCTTCTCCCCTGAAACCGCATGGCCAATCAAAGCCAAACTTCATATGGAGCATCCTTGGGAAGGGGGAAAGAAAGTTTATATAAATGGTCAAGGTCACATGACCAAGATGGCCACCATGGCTATAAATAGAAAAAACCTTTAAAAATCTTCTTCTTCAGAACCAGAAGGTCAATGATTTTGAAACTTGGTGTGAAGCATTAGTGACTAGAGTTCTACAAAGTTTATATAAATCATGACCCTTGGATGACCTTGACCTATTTTACGGCAAGGTCAACATAGGTCGCTCATGCATTTGAATGGGGAAAAGTGTTAAAATGTCATTTGTAGGGAAAAACTTGCAGGAAATGGGCAAATGGACTTAAGATTGATGATTCTGAAAAAATTTGGACCCCAGGGGTATGTCAGCCCCCACCCCGGGGCAATATACATGTATATTACAGTGATATTCAAAGATCTTCTTCTCTGAAACTCCTTGGCCAATCAAAGCCAAACTTTATGAGGAGCATTGTTAGGAAGTGGGAATGAAAGTATATATAAATGGTCATGGTCACATGACCAAGATGGCTGTCAGGGCTTTAAATAGCAAAAACCTTTAAAAATCTTTTTTTCCAGAACCAGAAGGCCTATGATTTTGAAACTTGGCATGAAGCATCAGGCAATGGAGCTCTACAAAGTTATATAAATCGTGACCCTTTGATGACCTTGACCTATTTTACGGCAAGGTCAACTTAGGTCGCCCATGCATTTGAATGGGGAAAATTGTTAAAATGTCATTTGAAGGGCAAAACTTTCAGTAAATTGGCAAATGGACTGCAGTTTTATGTTTTCAAAAAGAAATTGACTCCAGGGGTTGCTCTGACCAAGCCCTGGAGTTATATACATGGATATTACCATTCTAGTCAAACAAGTTTATTGGTATATATCTCGGGTTTCAGGTGAGCGTTTACAGGACCATTGGTCCTCTGGTTTTCGTTTCTGCTCTCTAACTTGAGTAGTTTTTTACCAATTTTCTTCAAACTTTGCATATTAGTTGATACTGGCAAGGATTGGTTTGGGTTTGTAGATGAGTAAATTTCATGACTTCAAACTTTATAAATATGGAAAGCTGAAACGTGATATTTAAAAATGTCTGTTGGTATATATTGGTTTCAATTTAAAACGTCTGTTAGTATATATTTTTTAGGGGTTATATGTAAAAATTTACAAAATTAAAAGTGGGTTGGGGCAGAGAGGGGGGACATATGTTTTCCTCTGAAAACTCCTTCTAGTTTATAAACTGCATTCCCTTATGAGCCAAATATCTAGGCTTGGCTGCTATAATATTTTCAGGTCCATTAACTAATTTGGGTAAAGACCCCCGCTTTTCCCCAGGGTGGAGGCAGGTTATCAAACACCGTCCACAAAACTGGTAGTCATGTCTTCTTCATCATCATATCCGTTTTATAGTCCGTTGTCCTCTACTGAGGGTTGGACTTGTTTGACAAGTCTCCTTCTTAGATGACCTTTCCACTCTGAACGATTCTGAGGATCAGCATTATCCATTCGTAGCTTTTTTCTGTCAAATACAAATCTTACAAGGGTCATCCAATAAGTTCTGACAATGGCTTCATAAAACAAAATCTTTTATGCTAAAGAGTTAACTAGTTATATAAACATGCACCTGCATATGTATGGACCTAAATCATCTGGAAAAATATTGATGCTGTTGTCACAGCAACTGTTGCTAGGCAACTAAAGACCAGAAGGTAACAGGCAATGGCCGCGCCCTTATAAGCCATTTTTATGGCCTAATTTCACAGAAACGGCATAGTCCTGTTGAGAGTGTTTTATATAAATGAATAAAGACGATACATATGTTGGGTTTAACTGCCATAGTGAGTGGTTTGCCTACAACTGCAACTTTTGTAGGGGTTTGTTTTTGACACGTTACAATTTGGCAACAGATTTTTACCATAAAATTAGGGTTGTACTACAAATAGTAGTAAATTTTGTATATAAAGGTCCTTGAAAGTTACTTTTTATTTGTGTTCAGTAGAACATACAACAGCTTTATAAAAGCATGTATCCATTCATATGTTAGCCATTTGGTATAGGTTATGGAAGTGTTCAAAATATACAAAGACACCGACAGTGAGGAAAATTGTCAATTTTCTTTTGTTGCCTAGCAACCAGGCATGCCACAACCTACAAAGTCAACATTATTGCAATGTCTGCTTTTACGGAGCAGTTGGTATTCATAAAATATCACACAAGACTAATATAACTAACCAAAGAAACACAGTGAAGATTTTGTTTACCCTACCCCTAGTAAAAGTTAAGGTAAAATCACAATTTTCGCGGCCATGAGCTCTCAGTGTTGTTTATAAATTGTTACACCATCTGATCGGATTGTGATAAAGACATCATATTTCCCACACCAGTAGGCAACATCCATAGCCACATTTCATAAGCAAACTTACTCTGATTTTATACATCATTTGGAAGATATGAGACCATTGTCAGAACTTATTGGATGACCCTCGTATGTTAATAATTCACAATATCTCAAGGAAGTGGGTGGCATTGTGGATTTGGCACTGGATTGTGGATGAGATGAGTGTGTGTGTGTGTGTGGGGGGGGGTGCTGGGTTTTGTCCTATAGGAAGACACATTTACATTCCATAGTATGAGTTAATATCCAGGAAGCAGTGGCAACATTTAGACATTTCTAAAAAAAATTGACTGGGACATTAAGAAATATAAAAACCATTAAAATATTTCCAGACAGTCCCTACCCAGCAGAGGTGTTCAATGCCCTCAGGAAGATTGCTGGTCTGCATGATGACAACATGTCAGACTCGGACTCAGAACCAGAGACAACAACTATAGGGCGGGGCCCACTGCCTGATCTCCCCATGGAGGGAAGACCTCTGGTAGAGGCGGCTGGGGATACTGCAAGGAGTAAACCTCTGGAACCTGAGGATATTGAAGGTAAAAGATGGGGAATATATAAGATTGTTTAAGGATGGCGAGGTCATGGAAAATTTTAGGAAAATCTGATCTACAACTTCCAGGTTCCAGTGTAGGAAAGTTTTTCCACTCAGATTTTCATTTTACTGGTTGAAGACGTGTTATTTAACATAATAATTACTGCTTAAATATAGTAAATAACTTAATTTCTTCAAACATATTGACTTTTGGTTGTAATTACTTTTGTACATTGTAGCCAGGAAGTTGTAGTTCAAGTTTTCCTAACATTTACCCAGCATGCCACACAGATGAAAACAGAGTCAAACAAAGAAGTAGCTTGAGAACTGCTGATATGTTTGTTGCTGAGCACTCTAAAACTAGGAATTTGCCATAAAATAACATGTACACAATCACATGTATATGATGTTTGAATGGTGCATACAAGAATACATCAAGAACAATAAGATACATACTACTTTATACAGGTACAGATAATAAAGGTACGTGTATTAGATTTTGACAATTGGCATCCCCTTAAAAGAATGGCTGTCTAACTTTTAAAAATGTTAAATGTATTTGGTGAATACCCACTGAAAGAAGAAAAAATATAGCATTACTAACATGGCAAAACTAATGAAAATTAGTCTGAATAAAAATATCAAATGTCTATCTTTACACAAAAGACCATATGTAAGATTGGCATTCATGCTAACTATGTTATCCTCATAAAATATAGAAATTATTAGAAGTAGTACTACAATATTTCCAGGTGAATTTTGTTTATCATGTGCGAGTCGTCAACAAGTAGTATCCCACCATCCCCTGTTTGAGGGGTACATGTGTGCCAGGTGTCGGGACTCTGTCATGGAGACATTCTTTGCTCTAGACGACCATGATGGTCACTATATGTTCTGTACTCTCTGTGGAGAGGGGGGACAACTCTTGATGTGTGAATCATCTGAATGTGGCAGGTTAGTATTAGCAGGTTAGTTTTGCATGATTCATTTGTATGGTATTTCAACTTGGAGTAATTTTTGCAATGTCCACAAGGGTTCAACCATGAACATACACATGAACTCTTCTTGGTCATGATAAACTTAATTAATTGAACAGTATCTCGTGAAATCTTGTCTTCAAGGTTTCCAACTAGGTATGGCATTACTAGGCTATACAGCCAAGAGATATTTGGAGGCTTTAAAGTTCCACTCTAGAATGTAGACATATTTTCTGGATTTGCAGTGGAAACAAAGGCAATGCTCAATGGTGTGGGGGTGGTATAGCTGTTTTCAGCTCTGTGCACATCTTGTGGCATTGCTTAAATAAAGAGCTCCATAGAAAAACAAAAAAGCTAGATGGTTTCTTTAAGGGACATTGTGCCCCAATGTCCAAATGATAAATGAGATACAGTAAAGTCTGAACTAATGTGTACATCCTTTTTGCATTTGATGTGCAACACAAGTGCACATTGCACAATCTCTTTACATGTAATGTTCATATCATGTGCTCAACAAGTGCACATATGTGTATGTTTAGTTCAGACTACTATTATTTTAGGTCGTACTGTATTGTATGTCTGAGGAAGTACCTAGACTACAACAGTATCAAGAGAATCAAGACCACCAGCCCCTGGGCGTGTTTCATGTGTACACCATACACGCTGGAGACGCATGGTCTGCTGAGACCGCGTGGTGACTGGCAGGAGTTTGTCATACGGCTGTTCAACCTGAAGAATGTGGATTTTGTCAACTTGGATAATTTGGTGTCATTAGATGTTGGTCCCAGGAGGAAGTTGCGGGTGTTGTCTTTGTTTGATGGGATTTGCACAGGTATGTTGGCTTTTTATATGGGACGTTCACGTGAGTGCCTACAAACTATACTTGACTTAATGGCGTGAACTTACATGTGGTTTGAGCTGATTGTGTAAACCTCACAGAAATTATAGATTAAAAGTTTGAAATAGTGATGTGTAAAGTGAAGGTCTGGATCTAGTTGGCTTATATACTGTTAGGAAGGGCTCTGTAATATGCTAATTATAACTTTGCATAATGTGATCTGACATTTTCAGAACTTGAAAAAATTAACAGCTATAGAATGTAATTTTTTGTCTCAAAAGCCCCTATGGATTTTAGTTCGCGACTATTTCGCGACAAAGCTTAATTGATATAAACACAACTTTCACGTTGCAGTCTCATTGAATAGACATTTATGCGAGAAATTTGCGAATTTCGGTCTAATTTTGAAAATATATCTTGCGACATTCATGAGAATGTCTCACGACTTTCCCATGAATGTAGCTTATTTTCATTTTAATTCGTACGACATTCGCACGACATTCGTGTGAGTGTCGCACAAAATTCGTACGAATGTCGCTTTGTTTTATTTTTTCGCCAGATAGTCGCGAGGTTTTCACATGTCTTCTCAAGACTGTCGTGGGACAGTCGCACAACATTCGTATGAGTGTCACGAAAATTTCGCATTGTAAATTCGCCAAAATTTCGCGGCGACAGGTTTGCGACACTCACACGAACGGCGCACAACAGTCGCACGACACTCTTGGGAAATATTTTGGCGAAAAAATTTGCATAAAATTTTTAAACATGTTTAAAAAAGTACAAGTAGGCAAAGATCAGGAAAAGGCGCAATCAGAAAAAGACTCCCACTCCAAAAACCAAGGTGGGAAAAAACCAAACTAACAATCAGGTACTTATACCTTGAAAACATTTCGTAAGCCGAATGAGCAGCTATTTCCCAATAGGTGGCCACTCAGTTACCTTAACTAAAAATATGCAAACATACATAAGGCGCCAACAGCACAAAAAATTTTAAACACCAAAACCTTCCCGACCAGTTCATGACGAGTTCGGGACACATGAAAATTCTCACGACACTCGTGGGACACTCGCACGAATGTCGTGGGAAAGTCCGCGACAAAATTTGCAAAACAGTCGCGAGAAATTCACATGCCAGTGAGATACTAGCTGAAGCTTGTGTTTTATCTTTGTATCTCTTAATTTAGCCACTGCATCAGAAAACAAACAATTTGCATATGTGAAAACAAAGGCGCAGACCAGCTTTTCTGTAGCCATGAAACTGATCAGCACCTTTGTTTTCCCTACACAGATATTACAATCCCTTTTCTTCTTAAATCCAAAATTTCAAGCCTCTAGCCTGCTTCTGTGACTGTACAGTTCGGTTTGTGTTGAACCTGGTCGGAGACCAAAATATTATTGGTTTTCTCATGCTAAGGCTCAATTACAAGGATCTAGTCACCATCTGCAGCTTTGCTGGCTGCTTTGTACTGTCGTAGTTCAGTTTCTTAGGAAAAGTTTTTAAGAAACAAATGAGCCGCCTCATGGGAAAACCAACAATCTGCATAGGCGAAAACAAAGACGCAGATCAGCTTCGCGGTAACCGCGAAGCTGATCAGCACCTTTGTTTTCGCTACTTGGATAGTACGATTCCTGTTCTACTTTAATCCGAAATTTCAAGCTTCTAGCTCTTTTCTGTGCTTGTACAGGTCGGTTTGTGTCAGACCTGTTCGGAAACCACATTGTTGGTTTTCCCACGAGGCGGCTCAAATGTATATAGTTTCTTATGTTTAATTCAGTGAAGTATGTGTTAGAGCAGCTGGGACTACATATTGATGTGTACTATGCCTCGGAGATCAACGAGACAGCAGAACTGGTGACGATGTTTAACCACGGCTTCTCTGTGTCACAGCTAGGAGATGTGATGAAAATAGACAGAAACACTGTGAGTTATACCCCTTTGTAAGATAGACATGAGAAATGAGCATGTGCATGGGAAAACCAACAATTTGGGTTTCCGACCAGGTCCGACACAAACCAGGCTGTACAGTCACAGCATAAAGCTGGAAGCTTCAAACTTTGGTTATAAGTAGAAGAGTACTATCCCTGTGGCGGAAACAAAGGCGCTGATCAGCTCTGCAGTTACTGCACAGCTGATCTGGGTCTTTGTTTTGGCATATGCAATTTATTGGTTTTCTCATGCAAAGGCTCAAATTGCTTTTTCCCTTATAGAAATTCACTTCAACCTGGTTAAAACGCGCCTCACTGTAATGTGGTTTTCAATATAACATGTCAATGTTGTGGCTTCCAAATCAATTATTTTGCTATATGTCTGTTGTAAGTAACCTCGTCAAAACATGGTTTCACTAACAGGGTGTGATTCTATGTAACATAAAGATAGCGGTGTAATGAGGTTGTACTGTTCAATAAGTTTCTTACATACTTCCCTGTGACTTCAAACAAAGCTGAAGTGGTGTGCAGAGAGAGGAAAGGTATGCAGGCAGGCAGCCTTCGGGCACCAAAGGCAAGACTAACTCGTTGTCAAAGATGCAACAGTATATGTCTGTTTATGGGAATAGAAGATGAGTAGAATAACTTAGTCTTAAAATAACCTCATATGTCAACCATGAACATAAGGCATTAAACCTCACTAAATTGATACTATCAAACTGCTTGTTTTCCTACAAAATTTAATCAGTTCGATTTTACAGTTACAGGAGATAGGTCCTATTGACCTACTTGTTGCCAGTCCACTGTGCGATGACCTTGACATTTCAATTTTACAGTTACAGGAGATAGGTCCTATTGACCTACTTATTGCCAGTCCACCGTGTGATGACCTTGACATTACCAACAAGGAATATGAGGGCTTTAATGGCACTGGAGTCTTCATGTTCAAGTTCCTGTTAATTCTGAAGGACCTGGAGAATGTCAATGATGGCCGCCCTGTCCACTGGCTGCTAGAGACAACGGCAAACCTGAAGGCCGAGTACCGGAAGGTTTTGTCTACATTCCTGGAGAGTCCACCTGCTCTCTGGGATGCCCAATATTTCTCGGCTTATCTGTGTCCAAAGTATTACTGGGGAAATCTACCCAACATGTACAGGTAAGAGAAATGAGCTGCCGCTTCAGAGAATCATCAATCACACATCAATGTGCAGTAGTAACTACACAGCTGATCAGTACCTTTGTTTTCGCTCCATGAATAAATACAATCCCTCTTCTTTCTAAATCTGAAAAAAATGCCATAAAAGTTTATCACTTGAAATATAAGCATGATAGGTTAACTTAAAACTCTTGCCATTGAGGAAGAAACTGTTTTTTAGAAGGCGACCTTTCACCTTCCGTAACAGATTCAGATATAATATGAAAATTGATATGTCTGAGTTTGCGATCAAAACAAAAACGAAAATCAGCCACAACAGAACTTTCATTTATTATCATTAATTTAGAATCATATCAAATAAACTCCTAGATTTTGTCTTTTTATAGTATGGTACTCGAGCCGGCGTCAGTCCGTTGTGCGTACGTTCACATTTTCAAAGATCTTCTACTCTAAAACCGCTTGGCCAATCAAAGCCAAATTTTATATGAAGTATCTATAGTAAATGGGAACCAATGTGTATATAAATAATCCAGGTCACATGACCAAGATGGCTGCCATGCCCATAGGCTTTTACATGGGAAAAGGATGAAAACTATGGATTTTTTTTAAAACTATTGCTGCCTGGGACCTGAAAAGTGGTAGATGCAAAGAACTAATAGAGTAGATGAAGGTATGTGATTAATTTAGGTCAAGGTCGATTTTGGAAACATAGGCTTTTACATGGGAAAAAGTGACAACCAGGTCTCAGGTAAGCATTTACCAATGATCCTATGGAAACTATTGCAGCCATAGACCTGAAACATGACCAAGATGGCTGTCATACCCATATATGGTAAAAAAAAAAACAAAAAAAAAAAACCACTTTGTCCAGTGACTGTACTTGTTGACTCTCAGGTGAGCGATCGTTGCCCTTGGGCTACTTGTTTCTAAAAGTTGAGCTCAAGATTAACCTGAGATTTCGTTTTATGTTAGTTAATTCCTGCATATTATTTCAGTGTTTTGGAGCACTGGAAAAAGCAACAGATTTTCATGGGCACCATAGACAATCTGCTGGATGATTGTCTTGTCACAAATCTCAACAGGAAAGCTAAGGTATACATTACACAATATACAGAGATTTTTTTTTTTAGAAGAAAAAATTGAAAATACCATTGGGAAAATTTTGATATTTTTTTTTAATATTCTCACTCAAAACATACATTGTGGGTCGAGGTGGTTCTAATATGTAACCACAATGTATGTTTTGGATCAAAATTACGAAAATTAGGTATACCGCTGCATATATAAGTGTGGTTTGAGGGGGTATACATGTCACAGACATGTTATCCTGATGTAAAGCCGGGGATGTTGGATGTCATTTATCTCAATGTGGGAAGAACTCCCGAGCTCATAGCTGTGTACTAGAATATTAAAAATTTAAAACAGAAAATTCTACCAAAATAAAAGCTCACAAAATTAAGTTAATGTCCGACTTGAAATTAGGCCCGAAGGTTGTAAAACTTTTTTCATGCGCAGCTCAGCTGAGACTAAAATTTATCCTGCTCATAAATGTTAAAATGCCAACAATTGTTGGCATTTTAATATTTATTAGCAGGATGAATTACTGGCTTTGGAGTTTTTAACCTTCAAATTTTAATACATCTGCACTATTTTTCTATTTATGAGCAGATTAAATTTCATGCTCAGCTGAGTAAGCATGAAAAAAGATTTATAACCTCAGGACCTGGACTTGGAATGACCACTTAGAGGTGACTTAAATAAGTACTAACCTTTTATCACCTCTTATCATACATGAGATATAGCTGTGAAGCCAGATAGTGTTTGGAGATTTCCCTTTCATTGTTGGCAAAATGGCTGGACAACGAAGGAAATCTTGATACAAGTATTTGGTTGGGATATCTGAAATTGCAAATGGGAAGATTTTGAAAAAATTAATTCATGCCATTTTAAAAGAGATTCATACCAAAATGGAAGGTATCACATATGCCTTTTATATATCCCAGCCATTCATGCTTCAACCTGTAGCTATAGATGTGAGACCTGACACCAGGAATGACCAGGCCTCAAGCTCTTAAAACTTTTTTCATGCTCAGCTCAGCTGCGACTAAAATTTATCATGCTCATAAATGTTAAAATACCAACAATTGTTGGCATTTTAACATTTATTAGCAGGATGCATTACAGGATTTGGTGATCTAAACCTGAAAATTTAATTTCTTTGGGCTATTTCAATATTTTTGAGCACTTTAAATATCATGCTCAGCTGAGTTGAGCATGAAATTGTTTTTTATAATGTTGAGACCTTGTGAGGCATATCTAAGGAGCATCAGTCCTTTCAATCATTGCATGTTGTATATGAGCATTTGCATGAGAAAACCAACAATTTGCATATGCAAAAACCCACACGGATAGTACTATTCCTCTTCTACTTATATCCAAAGATTCAAACTTTCTAGCTTTATGCTGTTAACTACACAACCTGGTTTGTGTCGGACATGGTCCGAAACAGAAATTGTTGGTTTTCGCATGCACAGGCTCATATCTTTCAGATGTCCAAGCTGCGGCCTGTAGCTATTGATGCGAGACCTGACACCAGGACTGAGATTGACAGACTGGACCCCGATGAGACTGTGGACTACCAATTACCTGTAATGATGGAGGGGGAACCATCAGAGATCTGGGTCAATGAAGTGGAAAAGTGAGTAAACTTGAACACACTTGAGAATCATTTTAGTACCAACTGAAGGGTAAATCTTATAGCTTACTTTATTGAATCAATCTTTCCTCTATCATCATCATCATCATCATCATTATCATCATCATCATCATCATTTTCAAACCATTTTCTACATTATTGAGGCTCATCAGTCTGCATAGTAGATATAAGTGTACCACATTTGAGCCACCTCGTGAGAAAACCAACAATTTGCATAGGTGAAAACAAAGACGCAGATCAGCTTCGCGGTAACCGCGAAGCTGATCAGCGCCTTTGTTTTCGTTACATGGATAATACACTTACTCTTCTTCTTAAATCCGAAATTTCAAACTTATAGCTCTTTTCTGTGACTGTACAGCTTGGTTTGTGTGGAACCCGTTCGGAAACCACATTGTTGGTTTTCCCACGAGGTGGCTCATATGTTTTTATGTGAATAATAGTTTTCTTACCATTTTGTCTGAAATTTTGAATATAAGGTGTTGTGATATAAGTATATTTCATTTCAGAGTCCTGGGGTTCCCAGAACATTATACTGATGTGAGCCACCTATCCCGGACCCAGAGACGGAAACTCCTCAAGTCAGCCTCCAGTGTCTATGTACTGAAACATTTACTATCACCACTTAATAAACTCTTTGCTACGAAGTAAGGTGGTGACGTCAGTTGAACAAGTTAAGTGTTGAGTTTCAAGAAAAGAAATTTTACTATCCGAGTAGCAAAAGCAAAGGCGCTGATCAGCTGTGCAGTTACTACTGATCTGCACCTTTGTTTTTGCATTGGCAAAAAAAATCCGTTTTTCTCATGCAGTGGCTCAAATTATTAAAAATGTACTATGGGCCCTGTCACTTAGACATTGGATTGAGGGAGATGAAATGTTGACTGTTTTTGTCAGATTTTGTTCATTTCCAATCAGAATGCTTTATTTGATTATTGTGGATATATTATACCTTTGCTTTACTTCTTTCTTATTTTGCTTTACTTGATAGTTTTCCTTATTATAATTTAGTTCTATCATTTGAACCTGTGCGTGAGAAAACCAACAATTTAGGTTTCTACCAGGTCCGACACAAACATGGCTGTAAAGTCACAGAAGATGGATAGCTGCTGGAAATTTTGGATTTAGAAAGTATAGGAATTGTTCTATCTGTGTAGAGAAAAGGAAAACAAAGGTGCTGATCAGCTTCGCAGTTACTGCAAAGCTGATCTGCGCCTTTGTTTTTTTTTTGCCTATGCAGATTGTTGGTTTTTCCCACACGGCAGCTCTTTGCTTTTCTAGTCATATTTTAGTCAATTTTTGCATGCATACTTAAGTTTATTGATACATTTTATCTTGTGTTATGCTTTCATGTTTTCCATTGATGTATGCACAGTCTAGTCATTGACAGATGAGCCACTTCACAAAAAAAAACACCTGTCTCTGTGGTCTCCTGTGTGATACAAACCAGTCTGTCTGAAGACTAGAAGTTTGAAATTTGGAAATTAAGCTACCTGTAAAGCGAAAATAAAGGTGCTGATCAGCTGTGCAGTTACTGTACAGCTGATCTGCCCCTTTGTTTTCCATATGCAATATCATGATGGGGGTCATGAGTAAACTTACTTCTTTACATGTGTGAAAATAAGGTCACAATTAAGGCTTAAGCAGTGCAGATGATCAGTGCCTTTTCTTTAGCCACACCCTCTAGTTTCTACTGCTCTGAAGACAAGCTATACCATATTCTGTTGTTGGCCTATAGGTATAGTGTAACAAGGTTTCACTAGGTTTTGACCTTGGGCAAGACACATTTTTCCCCTTGTATGACACTGGAAAATGCTGGCTCTATCCTGACATGACTGAAGAATTGTTGATTGGGACGTTAAACTTTCACCCAAACAAAATTTGAGCCTTCGCATGAGAAAAACAACAATTTGCATATGCGAAAACTAAAGACGCAGCTCAGCTGTGCAGCCTCTTCTACTTACCGTATTCGTTCTAATTAGCGCACATGCTCCAATAAGCGCACACCCTGGTCGTTTCCGAAAAGCATGTACATAAGCGCACACTGCTCTACCAGCATAGTGGTATTTTTAGCTCACCTGAGCCGTTAGGCTCACAAGGTGAGCTTATAGGATGGCCATGATCCGGCGTCCGTCCGTCCGTCCGTCCGTCGTCCGTCCGTCCACAATTTCAAAGATCTTCTTCTCTGAAACCGCTTGGCCAATTATACGAAGCATCTATAGGAAGGGGGAACCAATGTGTATATAAGAAATCCAGGTCACATGACCAAGATGGCCGCCATGCCCATATATGGTAAAAACCCTTCAAAAATCTTCTTCTCCAGAACCGGTGGACTGATTTCAATGAAATTTGGCATGAAGCATTGATGGCTCAAGCACTACAATGTGTATATAAATCATGACCCTGTGATGACCTTGACTTATTTTACGGCAAGGTCAACATAGGTCACCAATGCATTTGAATGGGGAAAACTTTTAAAATGTCATTTAAAGTCATTTAAAGTGAAAGTCTTGCAGGAAATGGGCAGTAGGACTGAATATTAATGATTTTGAAAAAAATTGGACCCCAGGGGCTCTTATGCCCCCACCCCAGGGCAATATACATGTATATTACCATAATATTCGAACATCATCTCCTCTGAAACCGCTTGGCCAATCAAAGCCAAATTTTATGTGAAGCATCAATAGGAAGGGGTAATCAATGTGTATATAAATAATCCAGGTCACATGACCAAGATGGCCGCGATGCCCATATATGGTAAAAACCCTTCAAAAATCTTCTTCTCCAGAACAGGTGGATCGATTTCAAAGAAACTTGGCATGAAGCATCGATGGCTCAAGCACTACAATGTGTATATAAATCTTGACTCTGTGATGACCTTGACTAATTTTACGGCAAGGTCAACATAGGTCGCCAATGCATTTGAATGGGGAAAACTTTTAAAATGTCATTTAAAGTCATTTAAAGTGAAAGTCTTGCAGGAAATGGGCAGTACGACTGAATATTAATGATTCTGAAAAAAGTTGGACCCCAGGGGCTCATATGCCCCCACCCCGGGGCAATATACATGTATATTACCATAATATTCAAACATCATCTCCTCTGAAACCAATTGGCCAATCAATGCCAAATCTTATGTGAAGCATCAATAGGAACCCCGGGGCAATATACATGTATATTACCATAATATTCAAACATCTTCTCCTCTGAAATCGCTTGGCGAATCAAAGCCAAATTGTATGTGAAGCATCTATGGAATGGGGGAATTAATGTATATATAAATTATCTAGTTCACATAACCAAGATGGCTGCCATGCCCATATATGGTAAAAACCCTTCAAAAATCTTCTCCGAATTTTGAGGACCGATTTCAAAGAAATATGGTATGAAGCACCAATGGCTGAAGTACTACAATGTATATATAAATCATGACCCTGTGGTGACCTTGACCTATTTTACGACAAGGTCAACATACGTCGCCAATGCATTGGAATGGGGAAAACTTTTAAAAAGTCATTTGAGGTGAAAATCTTGCAGGAAATGGGTAGTAGGACTAAATATTAATGATTCTGAAAAAAAAAATGGACCTAAGGGCTCATATGTCCACACCCCGGGGCAATATACATGTATATTACCATAATATTTTAACATCTAAAACCACTTGGCCAATTGAAGCCAAATTTTATGTGAAGCATCTATAGGATGGGGGAACCAATGTATAAATTAATAATCTAAGTCACATGACCAAGATGGCCACCATGCCCATATATGGTAAAAACCCTTCAAATATCTTCTTCTCTGAAACCAATAGATTGATTTTGATGAAACTTGGCGCGAAGCATCCATGGACAGAATATTGATTATTCTGAAAAAAGAAAACGGCCCAAGGGCTTCATCTGCCGCTGCACTGGAGTTAAATACCATGATATTCAAACAAGTTTATTGGTATATGCAGCAGACTCAGGTGAGCGTTTACAGGACCATTGGTCCTCTGGTTCACCAATTTGTCCCCTTGATGCCGCATAAGATACATTAAAACTTAACTTACACACTACCATGCATCGATTTGGAAACCTAGATTTATGCGTTGTTTTCGTTTGTAGTGTGCGCTAATTAGAACGATATTTTGTTACCTTAACTTTAAGTTATTTTGAAAAGTTAAGCACACTGTGCGCTAATTAGAACGAATACGGTATATCTAAAGTTTCAAGCTTCTAGCTTTATTCTGTGACTGTACAGCCTGGTTTTTGTCGGACCTAATCGGAAAACCAAATTGTTCGTTTTCTCATGCACAGGCTCATTTAATATCATCAGGAAAACATGTCCGTGTAAAGTATACCCCCTCAAACCCCACTTTTGTATAGTAAAACTGGGGTATGCAGGGGTATACCTATTTTTCTTATTTTTGCTCCAAAACATAGATTGTGGGTACTCGTTAGAACCGCCTCGGCGAGGCGGTTCTAACGTGTACCCACAATCTATGTTTTGAGCAAAAATAAGAAAAATATCAAAATGTTTCAGCTAAAATTTTCAATTTTTTTCTCTGTATATTGCATGGGCACGTTATCGTAATGACACATGTAAGTTGTGTCCACAGAAAATCAGGGGCCAGTTGTTCAAAACTTCGTTACCTTAACATCATCGTTACGACCTTAACTAAGTAAATGCTGACTACATATTAAGCTAATACACTGTTATTTTTGTTGTTAAAATGTGAGAATCCTTTGCAAAGGATTCTCACATTTTATTAATAAAAAAATAACAGTGTATTTGGAATATTCATGTTTGAAATTTTGACTAATCATTAACTAACGATGTTGTTAATTTTGAACAACTGGGCCGTGTGCATTTTCAGTACGTGCTCTTTCTCATTTGGGGAAGGCAGGTTTTATTTCATATGAGGGTGGGTCAAAAAGTTCTGTCATAGGTGTTATAACTTTGTTAATAGACATGATAGATTGTTGTATTATACCTTGATTGAAAGGGCTACATTTCTCCTTTATGATGACCCACCCTCGTAGTTGTCTAGTCAGATGTTTGCAATCTAGTCCAGTGTAGCGTATTTAGTTAGTAGTATCTTAATTAATTAGTAGTTTCCTAATCGCCTTTGTTTGATGTATACTTGTAATTTGCCAATTTTACTGCAGACCTAGTCATCTCATTTATTTTAAAATTGAGCCTGTGCGTGAGAAAACCAATAATTTGGGTTCCGACCAGGTCCGACACAAACCAGGCTGTACAGTCACAGAAGATGGCTAGAGGCCTGAAATTTTGTATTATTTAAGTAGAAGAGGGATTGTACTATCCATGTAGCCAAAACAAAGGCGCTGATCAGCTTCACAGTAACCACAAAGCTAATCTGTGCCTTTGTTTTAGCCCAGGCATTTTGTTGGTTTTCATATGCAGTGGATAAAATTGTATTTTTAGCTTGCATTGTCTTGTCCAGTTGCTTTAAAGCCCGTTGTTACTCTATGTATATTTCATGACGTAAGGTTGTTGTTTCTCTTACATTCCGTATTCTAACTTAAACAGAAATCTGAGCCACCCCATGGGAAAACCAACAATCTGCATAGGCGAAAACAAAGACGCAGATCAGCTTCGCGGTAACCGTGAAGCTGATCAGCACCTTTGTTTTCGCTACTAGGATAGTACAATTACTCTTCTTTCTAAATCCAAAATTTCAAGCTTCTAGCTCTTTTCTGTGCTTGTACAGCCGGGTTTGTGTCGGACCTGTTCGGAAACCACATTGTTGGTTTTCCCACGAGGCGGCTCATCTGTTGACTGTTGGTATGACAGCCATTCCTTGTTAGCTCACCTGAGCCGTCAGGCTCACAAGGTGAGCTTATAGTATACCCATGCTCCGTCGTCCGTCCGTCGTCCGTCCGTCCGTCCGTCGTCCGTCGTCCACCATTTTCAAAGATCTTCTTCTCTGTAACCGCTTGGCCAATCAAAGCCAAATTTTATGTGAAGCATCAATAGGAAGGGGGAACCAATGTGTATATAAGAAATCCAGGTCACATGACCAAGATGGCCGCCATGCCCATATATGGTAAAAACCCTTCAAAAATCTTCTTCTCCAGAACCAGTGGACCGATTTCAACGAAACTTGGCATGAAGCATCGATGGCTTAAGCACTACAATGTATATATAAATCGTGACCCTGTGATGACCTTGACCTATTTTATGGCAAGGTCAACATAGGTGGCCAATGCATTTGAATGGGGAAAAATTTTAAAATGTCATTTCAAGTGAACATCTTGCAGGAAATGGGCAGTAGGACTGAATATTGATGATTCTGAAAAAAAATTGACCCCAGGGGCTCATGTGCCCCCACCCCGGGGCAATATACCTGTACATTACCATAATATTCAAACATCATCTCCTCTGAAACCGCTTGGCCAATCAAAGCCAAATTTTATGTGAAGCATCAATAGGAAGGGGGAACCAATGTATATATAAGAAATCCAGATCACATGACCAAGATGGCCGCCATGCCCATATATGGTAAAAACCCTTCAAAAATCTTCTTCTCCAGAACCAATGGACCGATTTCAACGAAATTTGGCATGAAGCATCGATGGATCAAGCACTACAATGTATATATAAATCATGACCCTGTGGTGACCTTGACCTTCTTTAGGGCAAGGTCAACATAGGTCACCAATGCATTTGAATGGGGAAAAATTTTAAAATGTCATTTTAAGTGAAAATCTTGCAGGAAATGGGCAGTAGGACTGGATATTGATGATTCTGAAAAATTTTGACCCCAGGGACTCATCTGCCCCCACCCCGGGGCAATATACCTGTACATTACCATCATATTCAAACATCATCTCCTCTTAAACCGCTTGGCCAATCAAAGCCAAATTTTATATGAAGCGTCTATAGGAAGGGGGAACCAATGTATATATAAATAATCCAGGTCACATGACCAAGATGGCCGCCATGCCCATATATGGTAAAACCTTATAAAAATCTTCTTCTCCAGAACCCAAAGGCCTTGGATCTTGAAACTTGGCATGTAGCATAAGTGACTCAAGGTCCACAATATGTATATAAATAATGACCTTAGGATGACCTTGACCTATTTTACGGCAAGGTCAACATAGGTCGCCAATGCATTTGAATGGGGAAAACTTTTGAAATGTCATTTAAAGTGAAAGTCCTGCAGGAAATGCACAGTACGACTGAATATTAATGATTCTGAAAAAGATTGGTCCGCAGGAGCTCATATGCCCCCACCCTGGGGCAGTATGCATGTATATTTCCAAAATATTCAAACATCTTCTCCTCTGAAACCACTTGGCCAATCAAAGCCAAATTTTATGTGAAGCATCTATAGGAAGGGGGAACCAATGTGTATATAAATAATCCAGGTCACATGACCAAGATTGCCGCCATGCCCATATATGGTAAAAACCCTTCAAAAATCTTCTTCTCCGGAACCGGTGGACCGATTTCAAAGAAACTTGTCATGAAGCATGGATGGCTAAAGTACTACAATGTGTATATAAATCATGACCCTGTGGAGACCTTGACCTATTTGACGACAAGGTCAACATAGGTGCCAATGCATTAACATTGGGAAAACTGTTAACATGTCGTTTGAAGGGAATAAATAAAATAGAAATTGGCAAATGGACAGAATATTGATTATTCTGAAAACAAATGGCCCAAGGGCTTCATCTGCCCCTGCACTGGCGCTAAATACCATGATATTCAACTATGTTTATTTGCATATGTAGCAGATCTCAGGTGAGCGTTTACAGGACCATTGGTCCTCTGGTTTTAAATGAGCCGCAACACAAGAAAACTGGGCTTCGGGGTCTCTGACCAGGTATGACACAAACCGGCATGTGCAGCCACATAAGAAAGCTAGAAGCTTGAAATTTTGGATTTAAGAAGAATACTATCTTTGTAGTGAAATCAGACGCTGATCTGCACCTTTGTTTTCGCATAGGCAATCCGGTTTTCTCATGATGCGGTTCAAATATTGTACTTTCAATTTTACCACTGTTTTGAAAATCTGTTTGATTAAATACCCATTTAAAAACTACATTGTAGTGAAATAAGTGCCATATTCTTATAAACTGACATTTTTGTATTGTTTTATACAGAAATTTTAATTGCCATCAATACAATGAGCAGCTTTATGAGAAAACCGGAATTTTGCTTGTGCAAAAACAAAGGCGCAGATCAGCTTTTCAGTCCCTGGGAATCTAATCCGGGCCTTTGTTTTCGCTACTTGGATGGTACAATTCCTCTTCTTTTTAAATCCAAAATTTCAAGCTTCTAACCTGTTTCTGTGACTTTACAGGCCGATTTGTGTCAGACCTAGTCGGAAACACAGATTTTTCTTATGTGATTGTTGGTTTTCTCATGTGAAGGCTCATATCATACAGCCATTTCTAGTTATAGCCCCACTTTTCCAAAGCGGGCCCCGCTTTGGAAAAGTGGGGCTATACTGGATTCACCCTGTCCTTCCGTGATTCCGTCATTCCGTGAACATTTCGTTTCCGCTCAATATCTTAAGAACAAATTGACAGAATCTGACCAAATTTTGTATGCACATCAACATTGACAAGATCTAGCTTGAGATTGTTGCATGTCATTTTTCGCAAAATTTTGACTGAGTTATGGCCCTTGATAGACATCAGAATTTCGTTTCCGCTCAATATCTTGAGAACGAATTGACAGAGTCCGACCAAATTTTGTGTGCACATCATCATTGACAAGATCTAGCTTGGGATTGTTACCCGTCATTTTTCGCAAAATTTTGACGGAGTTACGGCCCTTGATTGACGTCAGAATTTCGTTTCCGCTCAATATCTTGAGAATGAATTGACAGAATCCAAACAAATTTTGTATGCACATCATCATTGACAAGATCTAGCTTGGGATTGTTGCCCGTCATTTTTTGCAAAATTTTGACGGAGTTACAGCCCTTGATTGACGTCAGAATTTTGTTTCCGCTCAATATCTTGAGAACGAATTGACAGAATCCGACCAAATTTTGTATGCACATCAACATTGACATGATCTAGCTTGGGGTTGTTACCCGTCATTTTTTGCAAAATTTTGACGGAGTTACGGCCCTTGATTTTTTTTTTTTTTTTTTTTTTTGACAGAATCCGACCAAATTTTGTATGCACGTCATCATTGACAAGATCTAGCTTGGGATTGTTACCCGTCATTTTTCGCAAAATTTTGACGGAGTTACGGCCCTTGATTGATGTCAGAATTTCGTTTCCGCTCAATATCTTGAGAATGAATTGACAGAATCCGACCAAATTTTGTATGCACATCAACATTGACAAGATCTAGCTTGGGATTGTTACCCGTCATTTTTAGCAAAAATTTTGATGGAGTTACGGCCCTTGATTGACGTCAGAATTTCATTTCCCCTCAATATCTTGAGAACGAATTGACAGAATCCAAACAAATTTTGTATGCACATCATCATTGACAAGATCTAGCTTGGGATTATTACCCGTCATTTTTCGCAAAATTTTGACAGAGTTACGGCCCTTGATTGACATCAGAATTTCATTTCGGCTCAATATCTTGAGAAGGAATTGACAGAATCCAACCAAATTTTGTATGTGCATCAATATTGACGAGATCTAGCTTGTGATAGTTACCTGTCAAATTTGTTTTTTTCACCCTGCAAAAAAGCTGAGAAGCGGGGCTATAGTCAGATTCTCTGACAATTCTAGTTTTAAATAAATTGTATTGCACATTCCACATTACCACTGTTTTGCATGTCTATTTGATTAAACAAACATGTAGTGTGAAATAAGTGTCATATTCTTATAAACTGATATTTTTGTATTGTTTTATATAGAAATTTTAATTACCATCATTGCTGATGATGTTTGCAATGCAAATAAGATGTTGTTAGACATAGAATTTAACCTTTATCATTTGAGCCGCATCGTGAGAAAACCGGATTTTTTCCTATGCGAAAACAAAGGCGCAGATCAGCTTCGCAGTAACTGCGAAGCTGATCAGCGCCTTTGTTTTCGCTACACGATAGTACAATTTCTCTTCTTCTTAAATCCGAAATTTCAAGCTTCTAGCCTGCTTCTGTGACTGTACAGGTCGGTTAGTGTCATACCTTGTCAGAAACTCTGAAGACCGGTTTTCTTGCGTCGCGGCTCATTTGAGCCTCGACACGAGAAAACCGGGCTTCAGGGTTCCCAACCAGGTCTGACAGGAGTCTCCCTGTGCTGTCACAGAAAGCTAGAAGCTTTAAAGTTAGGATTTAAGAAGAATAGTTATCATACTATCTGTGTAGCAAAAACAAAGGCGCTGATCAGACATTGTCACCTTAGCTCAAAAACAGTTTGACATTTTGGCCAAAATCACTTTTTTGCATGAATGGATGCCTTCTATCAAGATACATTACCTAGAGAAGTATTACAACTGGATTCCATCTAAATCCGAAGTTATTTTAATTTTTAGAAAAATTCCCATGTTAAATTTATTTTTTAGCTCACCTGAGCCAAAGGCTCACAGGTGAGCTTATAGTATACCCATGATCCGGCGTCCGTCCGTCGTCGTCGTCCACAATTTCAAAGATCTTCTTCTCTGAAACCGCTTGGCCGATCAAGTTGAAATTTTATGTGTAGCCTCCTTGGGTAGTGGCATTGAAATTTTGTTCGTGATATTTTGGTCACATCATGACCAACATGGCCGCCACTCCCATATATGGTAAAAACCCTTCAAAAATCTTCTTCTCCAGAACCGGTGAGCCGATTTCCACGAAACTTGGTATGTACCATCCAGGACTCCACCTCATCATAATTTGCTAAAATGATGACCCTGGGTTGACCTTGACCTATTTTACGGAAAAAGTCAATTTTGGAAACATAGGCTTTTACATGGGAAAAAGGGAAAACTATGGATTTTTTTAAAACTATTGCAGCCTGAGGTCTGAAAAGTGGTAGATGAAAACAACTAATGGAGTATATGAAGGTATCTGATTAATTTAGGTCAAGGTCATCTCTTGACCTTGGCCAGTCTGTAGTCCATACACACTTTTCAAAGATCTTCTCCTCTGAAATCGCTTGGCCAATCAAAGTGAAATTTTATGTGGAGCATCCATGGGTAGGGGAGACGAAAGTTTGATCGCGAAATCCAGGTCACATGACCAAGATGGCCACCACGCCCATATATGGTAAAAACCACTCAAAAATCTTCTCCAGAACCGGCAGGCCGATTTTCACGAAACTTGGTATGTAGCATTTGGAACTACAGCACATCATAGTTTGCTAAAATGATGACCCTAGGATGACCTTTACCTATTTTACGGCAAGGTCAATTTTGTAAACATAGGCTTTTACATGGGAAAAAGTGAAAATTATGGATTTTTTGAAAACTATTGCAGCCTGAGGCCTGAAAAGTGGTAGATGAAAACAACTAATGGAGTAGATGAAGGTATGTGATTAATTTTAGGTCACGGTCATCTCTTGACCTTGGCCAGTCTGTAGTCCATACACACTTTTCAAAGATCTTCTCCTCTGAAACCTCTTGGCCAATCAAAGTGAAATTTTATGTGGAGCATCCATTGGTAGGGGAGACGAAAGTTTTATCGCAAAATCCAGGTCACATGACCAAGATGGCCGCCACGCCCATATGTGGTAAAAACCACTCAAAAATCGTCTTCTCCAGAACCGGCAGGCCGATTTTCACGAAACTTGGTATGTAGCATTTGGGACTACAGCCCATCATAGTTTGCTAAAATGATGACCCTAGGATGACCTTTACCTATTTTACGGCAAGGTCAGTTTTGTAAACATAGGCTTTTACATGGGAAAAAGTGAAAATTATGGATTTTTTGAAAACTATTGCAGCCTGAGGCCTGAAAAGTGATAGATGCAAAACAACTAATGAAAGTATGTGATTAATTTAGGTCAAGGTCATCTTTTGACCTTGGCCAGTCTGTCGTCCACACACACTTTTCAAAGATCTTCTTCTCTGAAACTGCTTGGTCAGTCAAAGTGAAATTTTATGTGAGGCGTCCATGGGTAGGATGAACGAAAGTTTGATCGTGAAATTTGGGTCACATGACCAAGATGGCCGCCATGCCCAACTATGGTAAAAACCACTCAAAAATCTTCTTCTCCAGAACCGGCTGGCCGATTTTTGCGAAACTTGGTATGTAGCATTTGGGACTCCAGCCCATCATAGTTTGTTGAAATGATGACCCTAGGATGACCTTGACCTATTTTACGGCAAGGTCAATTTTGGCAACATAGGCTTTTACATGGGAAAAGGCGAAAACAATGGATATTTTGGAAACTGTTGCAGCCTGCGACCTGAAAGTTGCTAGATGCAGACAATTACTGGAGTCAGTGAAGGTAAGTAATTAATGAAGGCCAAGGTCATGTCTTGACCTTGACCCAAGGTCATTTAAATATCAAAATTAAAATCATGGTTTTCTCAGAAATCACTGGGTTTGGAAACTATTGCAGCCTTAGACTTGAAACTTTGCAGATGCAGACAACTTATGAAGTCAATAAAGGTGTGTGAGTATTCAAGGTCAAGGTCATTTCAAAATGACTTAATACTCCAAGGTCAGGCTTCAGGTGAGCGTTCTCAGGACCAATGGTCCTCTGGTTTAATTTTAGAGCAAAAACAGTGTTAAGTGCACTTACAAGGTTTTTGCACTAAGAAAATACTTCAGTGCTAAAATGTTGTAAGTGCAACTTTTGAAAAATATTCATCAAAAATACAGGGCACCTTCGCTATCTCGAAATCAAGGGGAATGGAGAAACCACTTCGAGTTTTCCGAAGTTCAAAATAAGCAAATTGAGACCAGCGAAGGTTTTTAGAAAATCTCAACACTTTCACATTTGCGGACTGAGTGGATGTCCTTCCCACCATGGTTACCTCATCGATAGTGATTTCAAACACATATCCTCTAATCTGACACATGATGTCAAAACGTTTTTTAACAATTCAAGTGATGAAAGGTTGTGTGTAGATATTAAATAAGCAAAGACCGATTTTTGACTTCGAAGTTCGACGCAGGAAGGGTGAAACTAATGTTCTTTTTTCTGTGGGGAGCAAATTATCACTTCGACACAGCCGAGTTTTCGTCATAACCGAGTTCGACACAAGCAAGGTCGAAATACAATAACATATAGGGAAAGACGCTCGGGAGTGAGGGATCAATTCGACATAAGTGGGGTTTTCGAGACAACCGAGTTTGAGATAGCGCAGGTGGCCTGTATTTGTTTTTGGTATTTTCATAAGGTTAACATGTAAAACACACTTAAAGCAATACGATTAAGGCAAAAAAAGCAGATAAATTAGTTCCATATTGCAATTTATACAGTGTTAAAAATTCTCAAATGCCCTAGCGCAAAGTCAGTGTAAGTGCACTTACAAGGTTTTTGTGCAAACTTTTTCAGGGCTAAAATGTATCTGAAAATAAAAATTCTACTAAAAATTCCATTGGCCATTCCTTAACAAACCTACTTCACTCAAAGATGAGAGCAATAAGTAAGATGTTTTCAAGCTGCTTTTTGACGTGCCTATATGTGAAATACTCAAATTATTAAGTTAAAATTTTGTCTCTCCTGAAAAGTAAGCATTTGGCAGATACACTGTTTTTGCGCCAAGGTGACAATCTGCGCCTTTTTTATTGCACAGCTGATATTCTCCTTTGTTTTTGCATAGGCAAACATCGTTTTTTCTCATGACACAGCTTATCATGTAGATTTTATTGGATGCTTTTTAGCATTAGTTTGTGAATTTCATATTTGATGCTTTTTACTGTTTGTGTGTGTGTGTGTCCGATTTTGATTGTTATACATTGTTACAGTTGACTTGGTTGTTTCAGATGTATGATATCTGGAAGCTCCTTTCATCTTAACCCATTTGTAATGAATAGAATTGCCCTTCATTATCATTTGGGTGAGTAATCTTCCATTGAAAGGGTCATTACTCCAGTTTGGAGTGATTTTTGGCTTTTATTTCATTATGTCTCCCCCCGACAGGGTCGGGAGACATATTGTTTTTCCCCGTGCGTCTGTCTGTCCGTCCGTCTGTCCGTCCGTCTGTCCGTCACAAATCGTGTCCGCTCTATAACTTGAAAACCGTTAAAGATTTTTCAATGAAACTTGGTACACTTGTAAACCATGACGAGACGATGTGTCATGCACAAGAACCATAACTCTAGCTTGAGTATTTTTGGAGTTATTTCCCTTTGATTATTTTTGATACAATTTCGTGTCTGCTGTATAACTTGAAAACCGTTAAAGATTTTTCAATGAAACTTGGTACACTTGTAAACCACGACAAGACGATGTGTCATGCACAAGAACCATTACTCTAGCTTGAGTATTTTTGGAGTTATTTCCCTTTGATTATTTTCGATACAATTTCATGTCTGCTGTATAACTTGAAAACCGTTCAAGATTTTTCACTAAAATTTGGTACACTTATTAAGCATGATCAGACGATGTGTCATGCACAAGAACTATAACTCTAGCTTGAGTATTTTTGGAGTTATTTCCCTTTGATTATTTTCGATACAATTTCATGTCCGCTGTATAACTTAAAAACCGTTTAAGATTTTTCAATAAAACTTGGTACACTTATTAAGCATGATCAGACGATGTGTCACGCACAAGAACTATAACTCTGGCTTGAGTATTTTATGAGTTATTTCCCTTTGATTATTTTCCATACAATTTTGTGTCAGCTTTATAACTCGAAAACCGTAAGAGTTATTTCAATGAAACTTGGTACACTTATAAAGCACGATGAGATAATGTGTCTTGCTAAAAAACCATAACTCTTGCTTGCATATCTTTGGAGTAATTTCCCATTGATTATTTTCCATACAATTTCGTGTCCACCCTATAATTTGAAAACCGAAAGAGAAATTTCATTGAAACTTGGTACACTTATAAAGCACGATGAGACGATGTGTCATGCACAAGAATTATAACTCTTGCTTTCATATCTTTGGAGTTATTTCCCTTTGATTATCTTTCCATACAATTTCATGTCCACTCTATAACTTGAAAACCATAAGAAATATTTCAATGAAACTTGGTACACTTATAAAGCACGATGAGATGAGTGTCATGCTAAAGAACCATAACTCTTGCTTGCATATCTTTGGAGTTATTTCCCTTTGATTATTTTTCTTACAATTTTGTGTCTGCTCTATAACTCAAAAACCATTAGAGATTTTTCAGTGAAACATGGTACACTTACAAAGCATGATGAGACGATGTGTCATGCTCAAGAATCATTACTCTTGCTTTCATATCTTTGGAGTTATTTCCCTTTGATTATTTTCCATACAGTTTCGTGCCCGCTATATAACTTGAAATCCGTAAGAGATATTTCAATGAAGCTTGGTACACTTATAAAACAGAATGACAGGATATGTGATGCACAAGAACTATAACTCTTGCTTTCATATTTTGGACATGCATGTAGAAAGGGGGGAGACATCAGTTTTCACATAGAAAACAAATTCTAGTTTTTCAATGAAATTCCTCACAGAATAGCCCCGCTGCATTAAATCTGGGGCTATACTGTTTGCCTATTTTTAGCTCACCTGAGCCGAAGGCTCACAGGTGAGCTTATAGTATACCCATGCTCCGGCGTCCGTCGTCGTTGTCGTCCGTCGTCGTCGTTCACAATTTCAAAGAACTTCTCCTCAGAAACCTCTTGGCCAATCAAAGCCAAACTTTATGTGGAGCATCCTTAGGAAGGGGGAACGAAAGTTTATATAAATGGTCCAGGTCACATGACCAAGATGGCCGCCATGGCTATAAATAGCAAAAACCTTTAAAAATCTTCTTCTCCAGAACCAGTGGGCCGATTTCCACGAAACGTGGTATGTAGCATCGGGGACGCAGGCACATCATAGTTTATATAAATCATGACCCTAGGATGACCTTGACCTATTTTACAGCAAGGTCAACTTGGGTCGCCAATGCATTTGAATGGGAAAAAATGGTAAAATGCTATTTAATGGGTAAAACTTACTGGGAATATGCAAATGGACAGAAGATTAATGCTAATGGAAAATTTTAGCCCCTGGGGGGTTGTCTGCCCCTGCCCCGGGGCTATATACATGTATATTTCCTTAATAATGAAACATCTTCTCCCCTGAAACTGCTTGGCCAATCAAAGCCAAACTTCATATGGAGCATCCTTGGGAAGGGGGAAAGAAAGTTTATATAAATGGTCAAGGGCACATGACCAAGATGGCTGCCATGGCTATAAATCGAAAAAAAAACTTTAAAAATCTTCTTCTCCAGAACCAGAAGGCCAGTGATTTTGAAACTTGGCGTGAAGCATCAGTGACTGGAGCTCTACAAAGTTTATATAAATCATGACCTTGGGATGACCTTGACCTATTTTACGGCAAGGGCAACATAGGTCGCTCATGCATTTGAATGGGGAAAAGTGTTAAAATGTCATTTGTAGGAAAAAAAAACTTGCAGGAAATGGGCAAATGGACTTAAGATTGATGATTCTGAAAAAAATTTGGACCACAGGGGTCTGTCTGCCCCCACCCCAGGGCAATATACATGTATATTATAGTGATATTCAAAGATCTTCTTCTCTGAAACTGCTTGGCCAATCAAAGCCAATCTTTATGAGGAGCATTGTTAGGAAGTGGGAATGAAATTGTATATAAATGGTCAAGGTCACATGACCAAGATGGCCACCATGGCTATAAATAGCAAAAATGTTTAAAAAATCTCCTTCTCCAGAACCAGAAAGCCTATGATTTTGAAACTTGGCATGAAGCATCAGGCAATGGAGCTCTACAAATTTTATGTAAATGATGACCCTGGAATGACATTGACCTATTTTATGGCAAAGTCAACTTAAGTCGCATATCCCAGATCTCAGGTGAGCGTTTATAGGACCATTGGTCCTCTGGTCCACAAATAGGATGCCAGACTTGTACGGTTATAATGAGGACTTCTACAGTCTTGTTTCACAACTTTCATTTTCTATCCATTTGATATACATTACTGCTATCCAATGATATTATGTTGTTTTTTTTTTGTTTTTTTTTTTGTTTTTTTGTTTTTGTTTTTTTTCCCAATATATGTTTTTGACTGAGATCTTTTATCACATGGAGGGTGCTACATTTTACATGTGCCTTGATATAAAATGATAGTATTATCTAGTTTACTGAGGTTTATATTTGTTATGTTTTTTGATAGATTATAGATTAGATTTTGATACTTTTTGAGAATAAAATGAACCGCCCCATGGGAAAATCAACAATCTGCATAGGCGAAAACAAAGGCGCAGATCAGCTTCGCGGTAACCGCGAAGCTGATCAGCGCCTTTGTTTTCGTTACTCGGATAGTACAATTCCTCCTCTACTTAACTCCAAAATTTCAAGCTTCTAGCCTGCTTCTGTTGCTGTACAGTCTGGTTTGTGTCAGACCTATTTGAAAACCACATTGCTGGTTTTCCCACAAGGCAACTCAAATAAAGTTAACTGAAATTGTTGTTTCTTTTCTCCGCCAATTTCTGTGAGTTAACCTGCTTGTGACAAAAGGATTCTCCCATTATTAGCATTTGGCTGAGTCTTCTTTCATTTTAAGGACCATCAGGAGAGTTGTTTTTTTTTTTATTTTATGTCGTTTTTCAATAAAATTTCCTCTAGGCAAACAGAATAGCCACAGATGGGGTGTCACATTTTGCAGCATCACATCTGGGGCTATACTGTTTGCCTATGTCCCACATTACTAAACTTTGTCAATAGCTCCATATTGACCTTAGACGCATCAAAAGTTACAGGAGTGCATGTTGTACATAGCATGTGAAAGGTAAGTCATGATTGAATTTGTCAATTTTAACACACCTAGCCAATTATTTTGCACAGTTTCAATGTCATTTTCATTTTTTGAGATCAACTGTCCCATCAAGCTTTGTAATCTTGACGTTGAGCGACTCAACATTGTTTGGCGCATAAACATAAATGTCTGTAAATGTCCGTTTAACAAACACGTGGATGGATTTCTTCAGTTCAGTGGTGGAGAACTCTTGTGATGGTTTCAGCCACTTTCATTCCATTCAGAATCGATGTATGAAAGTTACCAGTAAACTAGGTTCAACTTGTAGCAATTCACTTAGATCTACATTACAATTACATTACAATGTAGTTTTCAATATAACATGGCCATATCATGACCCCCACATTGAATCAAGAAACTAAAGCTTTTGTGAGGAATTTGATATTTTTCAAACAACTTCATTGTTGCCGAGTATAGATAGTACAAATTTTTTTATTTAAAATAGCGTAAGGCGACCAGTGATCGATCAGGGACCAGTGATCGATCAGTTAGTGGTTATCGGCTATTAATTCTTAAAGGATACCTGAAGAAAATCTTCTGCTAGTCTCAAAGTGCATTATATTACCTTACAAACACTAATATAAATTTATTTGGAAAGCTTTTCTATCTTGCATTTTCTGGCACTTCACTTCGCCAAGGTGTGTTGGCGACAGGCAAATGTAGCCCCGGTATTTAAGAAAGGTGAGAAATACGACGCAGCTAATTATCGACCGGTGTCGCTTACTTGTATCTGTTGCAAAACTCTAGAGCATATAATAGTCAGCAATATAAACAAACACTTGGCTCTTGAAAACATTCTTGCTGACTGTCAGCATGGGTTCCGAAGTCAAAGGTCTTGCGAAACCCAGTTAGTTCAGTTTTATCATGATTTGGTTAGTAATCTGGACCGAGCAGTGAGTTGTGGCCACCGGCAGACGGACGTGATTGTCATGGATTTCGCTAAGGCCTTTGACAAGGTCCCACATAAAAGGTTATTATACAAACTTGACTTCTACGGGATAAGAGGATCTACACATAAGTGGATCGACTCGTGGCTCTCTGAGCGCTCTCAAAAAGTGGTATTAGATGGCCGTGCCTAAGACCCAGTCCCGGTTCTTTCTGGTGTCCCACAAGGATCGGTCTTAGGACCGGTCCTATTTCTCATTTTCATTAATGATCTTCCTGATAACATCAGGTCATCTGTTCGGCTATTTGCTGATGACTGTGTCTTATACAGGAATATCAAGTCACCATTGGATTGTCAAATTTTACAAGATGACCTGAATAGCTTGGCCAAATGGGAAATGGATTGGCAAATGAAATTCAATGTTAGCAAATGTCATTCAATGAGGGTGACGCGGCTACATCCAAGCAGGCAAATAGAATTCAATTACACACTGCATCAGCAAACATTAGAACAGGTTCAGTCCGCTAAATACCTAGGTTTAACAATCACAGACGATCTTGATTGGGGTCAACATATTTCTGAAATTACATATATAAATCATGACCCTGTGATGACCTTGACATATTTTACGGCAAGGGGAATGGGAAAATGTAATTTAAAGTGAAAGTCTTGCAGGAAATTGGAAGTAGGACTGAATATTAATGATTCTGAAAAAAATTGGACCCCAGGGGCTCTTGTGCCCCCACCCCGGGGCAATATACATGTATATTTCCATAATATTCAAACGTCATCTCCTCTGAAACCTCTTGGCCAATCAAAGCCAAATTTTATGTGAAGCATCTATAGAATCAATGTGTATATAAATAATCTAGGTCACATGACAAAGATGGCCGCCATGCCCATATATGGTAAAAACCCATCAAAAATCTTCTTCTCTGAAACCAATAGACTGATTTCAAGGAAACTTGCCATGAAGCATCGATGGCTAAAGTACTCCAATGTATATATAAATCATGACCCTATGATGACCTTGACCAAGTTTATGGCAAGGTCAACATGGGTTGCCTATGCATTTGAATTTGGAAAACTGTTAAAATGTCATTTGAAGGGGAAAATCAGCAGGAAATTGGCAAATGGACAGAAATATTGAAGATTCTGAAAAAAGAAAATGGCCCAAGGGCTTCATCTGCCCCTGCACTGGAGTTAAATACCATAATATTCAAACATGTTTATTGGTATATGCAGCATATGATATATTCTTCAACCACACACCTTGACCCGGTTCCCTTGACCTATATTTCACGGTCCATCTACTTTGTAAAAATTCACATCAAGTTGTGTCGAGTCTAGCACTAAACTGTACCTCTCAGTAGCAGTGATAGCTGTGAGCATGAAACCTTGCATAGTAATTGTCCTTGATATACTCTTCAACCATGCACATTGACCACCGGTGCCCTTGACCTTTATTTTACGGTCGATTGACTTTGTAAAAATTCACTTCAAGTTGCATCGTCTATCTAGCACTAAAGTGTATTTCTCTGAAGTAGTGATAGTTGTAAGCATGAAATCTTGCATAGTAATTGTCCTGGATATACTTTTCAACCAGCCACCTGAACCCGATTCCCTTGACCTATATTATTGGTCCATCGACTTTGTAAATATTCACGTTGAGTATAGCACTAAAGTGTATCTCTCTGTAGCTGTTTTAGCTGTAAGCCTGTTACCTTGCAAAATAATTGTCCTCTATATACTCTACAACCATGCACCTTGACCCGGTGCCCTTGACCTATATTTCATGGTTCATCGACTTTGTAAAAATTTGTGTCGAGTTGCGTCAAGTCTAACATTAAGTGTATTTCTGTAGCAGTGATAGCTGTACGCATGAAACCCTACTTTGTAATTGTCCTTGATATACTCCTCAACCATGCACCTTCATCCGCAGCCCTTGACCTATATTTGGCGGTCCATCGACTTTGTATATACGTCGAGTTGCGTTGAGTCTAGCACTAACATGTATTTCTCTGTAGCAGAGATAGTTATATAATCATGAAACCTTGCATAGTAATTGTTCTTGACATACTCTTCAACCATGCACCTTTACCCAGTGCCCTTGACATATATTTCACGGTCCATCGACTTTGTTCTCACTATAGGCATTTTGCCCGATGCAGGTGCGATATCGACCTGACAGTGTTCTTGTTTAAATGAAATAACAGTTTCTTTAGCAGTTTTCTTTGATTTTATAGTACAGCTAGACAGGGTCAAGTCTCAGGTGAGCGATCTAGGACCATTGGTCCCAGGTTATTCTTTAATTTTATTGTAGTGATCTCTAAGATTTGATAGGAACTATTACTACCTCAGAAATCCTTCTTGTTTTGTGTGGGTAAATATTATTCTAAGTGGTGATGCTAGCGTACTCCAATTTTTTTGAGTTCGCATTCATTTTTTCTTCATCGGATATTGTCGGTATGAATGCCAGATAACACAATTCAGCCAGATAACATAAACATAAATATAAAAAGAAAATGACCAATGAAAACGTAAAATAAAAATGTGAATGATAATAATTGAATTGTGAAGTCTCATTTAATGGGAATAATGCTAGCGATGCTATTTATAATTGGATTTTTTTTTAGCTCACCTGAGCCGAAGGCTCACAAGGTGAGCTTATAGGATGGCCATGCTCCGTCGTCCATCCGTCGTCCATCCGTCGTCGTTGTCATCGTCCATCCACAATTTCAAAATTCTTCTCCTCTGAAACCGCTTGGCAAATCAAAGCCGAACTTCATGTGCAGTATCCTTATGAAGGGGGAACGAAAGTTTATATAAATGGTCACATGACCAAGATGTCCGCCATGGCTATAAATAGCAAAATCCTTTAAAAACTTCTTCTCCTCCAGACCTAGTAGGCCGATTTCCACGAAACTTGGTATGTAGCATCTGGGACGCGGGCCCATCATAGTTTATATAAATCATGACCCTAGGATGACCTTGACCTATTTTACAGCAAGGTCAACTTAGGTCGCCAATGCATTTGAATGGGAAAAAAATGGTAAAATGCTATTTAATGGGTAAAACTTAATGGGAATAGGCAAATGGACAGAAGATTAATGTTAATGGAAAATTTCAGCCCCTGGAGGATTGTCTGCCCCTGCCCCGGGGCTATATACATGTATATGATTATAATATTCAAACATCTTCTCTGAAACCACTAGGCCAATCGAAGTCAAACTTCATGTGGAGCATCCTTGGGAAGGGGCAATGAAAGTTTATATAAATGGTCAAGGTCACATGACCAAGATGGCTGCCATGGCTATAAATAGCAAAAACGTTTAAGAATCTTCTTCTTCAGAACCAGAAGGCCTATGATTTTGAAACTGTGTGAAGCATCTGGGAATGGAGCTATACAAAGTTTATATAAATCATGACCCTGGGATGACCTTGACCTATTTTACGGCAAGGTCAACTTAGGTCTCCCATGCCTTGGAATGGGAACAAATAGGAAAATGTAATTAAATGGCAGAAAACTTGCTAGAAATGAGGAAATGGACAGAAGATTTATGTTTAAGAAAATATTTTGGGCCCAGGGGGTTGTCTGCCCCTGCCCCGGGACTATATACATGTATATGACCATAATATTCAAACATCTTCTTCTCTAAAACCACTAGGCCAATCAAAGCCAAACTTTTTGTGAAGGATCCTTATGGACAGAAGATTTATGCTTGATAATATTTTAGGCCAAGGGGTTGTCTTCTCCTGCCCTGGAGCTATATACATGTAGATGACCATAATATTCAAACAGCTTTTTCTCAGAAACTGCTTAGCCAATCAAAGCCAAACTTTATGTGGAGCATCCTTAGGAAGAGGAAATGAAAGTTTATATAAATGGTCAAGGTCACATGACCAAAATGGCCGCCAGGGCTATAAATAGCAAAAACTTTTAAAAATCTTCTTCTTCAGAACCAGAAGGCCTTGGCATTGATTTTGAAACTTGGCATGAAGCATTAAGGAACGGAGGTCTACAAAATTTGTATAAATCATGACACTGGGATGACCTTGACCTATTTCACGGCAAGGTCAACTTAGATCGCCCATGCATTTGAATGGAGAAAATTAATAAAATGTCATTTGAAGGACAAAACTTGCAGTTAATTGGCAAATGGACTGAATTTTTATGATTTGAAAAAGACATTGACTCCAGGAGTTATTCTGACCCTGCCCTAGGGTTATATACATGCATTTTACCATTCTAGTCTAACAAGTTTATTGGTACATGTATATATCTCAGGTCTCAGGTGAGCGTTTACAGGACCATTGGTCCTCTGGTTTGTATATTTCAGAAGATTTTATTAATTAAGAAAGGAATGTTTTATTCAAATTATGAGGTATTTAGGTACTGTAAATCTGATATTTTCTTAATTGTATAAATTTTTATATTCTTAATTTTATAAATTTTTAGCTCACCTGAGCCGAAGGCCATCCGTCGTCGGTCGTCCACAATTTCAAAGATCTTCTCCTTGGAAACCGCTTGGCCAATCAAAGCCAAACTTCATGTGGAGCATCCTTAGGAAGGGGGAACAAAGTTAATATGGTCCAAATCACATGACCAAGATGGCCGCAAAAACCTTTAAAAATCTTCTTCTCCAGAACCAGTGGGCCGATTTCCACGAAACTTGGTATGTAGCATCTGGGACACGGGCCCATCATAGTTTATATAAATCATGACCCTAGGATGACCTTGACCTATTTTTACAACTTAGGTCGCCAATGCATTTGAATGGGAAACCAGAGGACCATTGGTCCTGAGAACGCTCACCTGAAGCCTGATCTTGGAGTATTAAGTCATAATGAAATGACCTTGACCTTGAATACTCACACACCTTTATTCACTTCATAAGTTGTCTGCATCTGCAAAGTTTCAGGTCTCAGGCTGCAATAGTTTCCAAACCCAGTGATTTCTGAGAAAACCATAATTTTAATTTTGATATTTAAATGACCTTGGGCCAAGGTCAAGACATGACCTTGGCCTTCATTAATTACTTACCTTCATTGACACCATTAGTTGTCTGCATCTAGCAACTTTCAGGTCTCAGGCTGCAACAGTTTGTTTTTGCCTTTTCCCATGTGAAAGCCTATGTTTCCAAAATTGACCTTGCCGTAAAATAGGTCAAGGTCATCATAGGCTCATCATTTCAACAAACTATGATGGGCTGGAGTCCCAAATGCTACATACCAAGTTTCGTGAAAATTGGCCTGCCGATTCTGGAGAAGAAGATTTTTGAAAGGTTTTTACCATATATGGGCGTGGCGGCCATCTTGGTCATGTGACCTGGATTTCGCGATCAAACTTTCGTCTCCCCTACCCATGGATGCTACACATAAAATTTCACTTTGATTTGCCAAGCAGTTTCAGAGAAGAAGATCTTTGAAAAGTGTGTATGGACAACAGACTGGCCAAGGTCAAGAGATGACCTTGACCTATGCTAAACACATACCTTCATCTACTCCATTAGTTGTTTGCATCTACCACTTTTCAGACCTCAGGCTGCAATAGTTTTCAAAAAATCCATAGTTTTCACTTTTACCTATGTAAAAGCCTATGTTTCCAAATTTGACCTTGTCGTAAAATAGGTCAAGGTCATCCAAGGGTCATCATTTTATCAAACTATGATGGGCTGAGGTCCCCGATGCTACACACAAAGTTTCGTGGAAATCGGCCCACCGGTTCTGGAGAAGAAGATTTTTGAGAGGTTTTAACCATATATGAGCGTGGCGGCCATCTTGGTCATGTGACCTGGATTTCGCGATCAAACTTTCGTCGCCCCTACCCATGGATGCGCCACATAAAATTTCACTTTGATTGGCCGCGCAGTTTCAGAGAAGAAGATCTTTGTAAAGTGTGTATGGACAACAGACTGGCCAAGGTCAAGAGATGACCTTGACCTATATTAATCACATACCTTCATCTACTCCATTAGTTGTTTGCATCTACCACTTTTCAGGCCTCAGGCTGCAATAGTTTTTAAAAAATCCATGTTTTTCACTTTTTCCTATGTAAAAGCCTATGTTTCCAAATTTGACCTTGCCGTAAAATAGGTCAAGGTCATCCAAGGGTCATCATTTTATCAAACTATGATGGGCTGAGGTCCTTGATGCTACATACCAAGTTTCGTGGAAATCGGCCCACCGGTTCTGGAGAAGAAGATTTTTGAGTGGTTTTTACCATATATGGGCGTGGCGGCCATCTTGGTCATGTGACCTGGATTTCGCGATCAAACTTTCGTTTCCCCTACCCATGGATGCTCCACATAAAATTTCACTTTGATTGGCCAAGCAGTTTCAGAGAAGAAGATCTTTGAAAAGTGTGTATGGACAACAGACTGGCCAAGGTCAAGAGATGACCTTGACCTATATTAATCACATACCTTCATCTACTCCATTAGTTGTTTGCATCTACCACTTTTCAGGCCTCAGGCTGCAATAGTTTTCAAAAAATCCATAGTTTTCACTTTTTCCCATGTAAAAGCCTATGTTTCCAAATTTGACCTTGCCGTAAAATAGGTCAAGGTCATCCAAGGGTCATCATTTTATCAAACTATGATGGGCTGAAGTCCCCGATGCTACATACCAAGTTTCGTGGTAATCGGCCCACCGGTTCTGGAGAAGAAGATTTTTGAAGGGTTTTTACCATATATGGGCGTGGCGGCCATCTTGGTCATGTGACCTGGATTTTGCGATCAAACTTGAAATGCCACTACCCAAGGAGGCTCCACATAAAATTTCAACAAGATCGGCCAAGCGGTTTCAGAGAAGAAGATCTTTGAAATTGTGGACGACGGACGACGGACGGACGACGGACGACGGACGGACGGTCGCCGGATCATGGCCATCCTATAAGCTCACCTTGTGAGCCTTCGGCTCAGGTGAGCTAAAAATTCCATAGTTTTCACTTTTTCCTATGTAAAAGCCTATGTTTCCAAATTTGACCTTGCCGTAAAATAGGTCAAGGTCATCCAAGGGTCATCATTTTATCAAACTATGATGGGCTGAGGTCCTTGATGCTACATACCAAGTTTCGTGGAAATCGGCCCACCGGTTCTGGAAAAGAAGATTTTTGAGTGGTTTTTACCATATATGGGTGTGGCGGCCATCTTGGTCATGTGACCTGGATTTCGCGATCAAACTTTCGTCTCCCCTACCAATGGATGCTCCACATAAAATTTCACTTTGATTGGCCAAGCAATTTCAGAGAAGAAGATCTTTGAAAAGTGTGTATGGACAACAGACTGGCCAAGGTCAAGAGATGACCTTGACCTATATTAATCACATACCTTCATCTACTCCATTAGTTGTTTGCATCTACCACTTTTCATGCCTCAGGCTGCAATAGTTTTCAAAAAATCCATAGTTTTCACTTTTTCCTATGTAAAAGCCTATGTTTCCAAATTTGACCTTGCCGTAAAATAGGTCAAGGTCATCCAAGGGTCATCATTTTATCAAACTATGATGGGCTGAGGTCCTTGATGCTACATACCAAGTTTCTTGGAAATCAGCCCACCGGTTCTGGAGAAGAAGATTTTTGAAAGGTTTTTACCATATATGGGCGTGGCGGCCATCTTGGTCATGTGACCTGGATTTCGCGATCAAACTTTCGTCTCCTCTACCCATGGATGCTCCACATAAAATTTCACTTTGATTGGCCAAGCAGTTTCAGAGAAGAAGATCTTTGAAAAGTGTGTATGGACAACAGACTGGCCAAGGTCAAGAGATGACCTTGACCTATATTAATCATATACCTTCATCTACTCCATTAGTTGTTTGCATCTACCACTTTTCAGGCCTCAGGCTGCAATAATTTTCAAAAAATCCATAGGTTTCACTTTTTCCCATGTAAAAGCCTATGTTTCCAAATTTGACCTTGCCGTAAAATAGGTCAAGGTCATCCAAGGGTCATCATTTTATCAAACTATGATGGGCTGAAGTCCCCGATGCTACATACCAAGTTTCGTGGAAATCGGCCCACCGGTTCTGGAGAAGAAGATTTTTGAAGCGTTTTTACCATATATGGGCGTGGCGGCCATCTTGGTCATGTGACCTGGATTTCGCGATCAAACTTGAAATGCCACTACCCAAGGAGGCTCCACATAAAATTTCAACTAGATCGGCCAAGCGGTTTCAGAGAAGAAGATCTTTGAAATTGTGGACGACGGACAGACGACGGACGACGGACGACGGACGCCGGATCATGGCCATCCTATAAGCTCACCTTGTGAGCCTTCGGCTCAGGTGAGCTAAAAATGGTAAAATGCTATTTAATGGGTAAAACTTATTGGGAATAGGCAAATGGACAGAAGATTAATTTTAATGGAAAATTTTAGCCCCTGGGGGTTGTCTGCCCCTGCCCCGGAGCTATATATGTATATGACCATAATATTCACACATCTTCTTCTCTGAAACCAAAGCCAATCAAAGCCAAACTTCATGTGGAGCATCCTTGGGAAGGGGGAATGAAAGTTTATATAAATGGTCAAGGTCACATGACCAAGATGGCCGCCATGGCTATAAATAGCAAAACATTTAAAAATCTTCTTCTTCAGAACCAGATTTAGACTTGGTATGAAGCATCTGGGAATGACCCTGGGATGACCTTGACCTATTTTACGGCAAGGTCATCTTAGGTCGCCCATGCATTTGAATAGGAAAATATAGGAAAATGTCATGTAATGGCAGAACACTTGCTAGGAATGAGCAAATGGACAGAAGATTTATGCTTATGAAAATATTTTAGGCCCAGGGGTTGTCTGCCCCTGCCCCAGAGCTATATACATGTAGATGACCATAATATTCAAACAGCTTTTTCTCAGAAACTGCTTAGCCAATCAAAGCCAAACTTTATGTGGAGCATCCTTAGGAAGAGGAAATGAACGTTAATATAAATGATCAAGGTCACATGACCAAGATGGCCACCATGGCTATAAATAGAAAAAACATTTAAAATCTTCTTCTTCAGAACCTGAAGGCCTATGATTTTGAAACTTGCCATGAATCATTTAGGAACGGAGGTCTACAAAATTTGTATAGACCCTGATTAACGCTGCATGATCGTGGGTGTGTTAAAATGACGTCACTGACAATGTGATGTGATGACGTCATAAACTGACATACTGGAAAACATGGTGAAGGTTCAAGCTAAGATATGGTATGTACAGATACATTCTCCAATGCATGTCTGATCCGCAAATTTATCAAACATGGCTATTTTTGATCGATCACTGGTCCCTTTACGCTATGGCTGCTGCAATGCAAATAGCCGCACAGTTCTGCCCTCTATGTTAATAGAAATACATAAACACTTTTAGAAATTTGGAAGCAGCTGTCTCGTCAAATCAGAGATGACAGGATGGTGACCTATTTTGTCAGATCTAGCAGCAAGCGAGATCTTGCGCGAATCAGATTGACAGGCAGCTACCTTGGCAATTTGTTGTCACGACCCTTAGTAGTAAATGTTCCAATTTTGTTGAAATCTGAACTTGTCAGAGTAAAGAGCAAACTTTGGACCTCCAGTTTGTCTCCTGGGGGTGGGACTTAAGCAGGGCACTGAAAAATGAAAAGTCGTTATCCCTGCCCTTCTCTGTAGGTGTGGGGGCAGTGGTTATAACTGACTGGTACGGTTGTCGAACATCAACATAGGAGTCACCTCACAGAGTTACCTTTCTAAATGAGCCGCCTCGTGGGAAAACCAACAATGTGGTTTCCGAACAGGTCTGACACAAACCGGCCTGCACAGTCACAGAAAAGAGCTAGAAGCATGAAATTTCGTATTTAGGAAGTAGAGGGAGTGTACTATCCGTGTAGCGAAAACAAAGGCGATGATCAGCTTCGCGGTTACCGCGAAGCTGATCTGCGTCTTTGTTTTCGCCAATGCAGATTGTTGGTTTTCCCATGAGGCGGCTCAAATACAATTGACCAATAGGAACAGACGTACCTTTCAGATTTCCAACGGCAAATCTCTGATGTACTATGTTGATATAAGCCTCCTGCACTTTGATTTGTAGAGGTGATCAGAAAATCAAATACAATAGATTTGTAAAATTGTTTATTAAGTGCATACTTAACAACAGATAAGCCGCCTCATGAGAAAACCAACATTGGGTCTTCTGAACAGGTTCGACACAAACCAAACTGTAAAAGCACAAATGGCTAGAGACTTGAAAGTTTGTATTTACAAAGAAGAGGTATTGTACTATCCAAGTAACAAAAAACAAAGTGGTTTCAATGCTTTGCAGTTACTGCAAAACTGATCTGCGCCTTTGTTTTCACATATGCAAAATGTTGGTTTTCTCATAACATGGCCCATATCTAATAGTGTAAAAGGGCATACACATGGCACCAAAGAATGTTTGCACAACTTGAAGGGTTTAGTATTCATAAATTATACTTTTCTGAATTTTCAAATTTCTAGTGCAACCACATAAACAGCAATGGTATTACAGTTGGCATATTAAAACTAGTATTCAGAAGGAAGATGCTTTCTATAATTTTACATTTACACTGCTAAATGGTCTGAGTGAGCCTTCCTCTATTCTTGGTCCAACTTGTAGGTATCTCGACCAAATTCGTGCCATCTAGAGAAAGCTATATATAGAGTATAAATGATGAAAATAGCTGTTTGTAAATGAGTCTTTGTCTGTGATACATAAATATCATTTTCCTAGTGGTAAACTATGAACAAAAAAAAAAAAATAAAAAACACAACAGGATTTCTTTTTCAATACAGCCTTCAATTTTGATAATAAAAATTTGTGTAACTATATGAGCCTGTGTGTGAGAAACCAACAATTTGAGTTTCGACCAGGTCAGACACAAACCGGGCTGTACAGTCATAGAAGATAAGGACTAGGGCATTTAACGATTGATTTTGGCCTCAGATTTTGCTACAAAATAAATTTTGGAATTTAGGTGTGAAAACTATTCCTCAAAACAGTCATATGCCTCCTCTATTAAAAACAAGAACAAGTACTTCATTTATTCTACAAGCGTTGCCATTACAAGCGTTGCCATGGCAACGTCAAGAAGAACCATAGATAGAGCACATTTTGCACTTTTTGGTCTATTTTTGGCAATTTCTGAACACATTTTTTAATTTTTAAGTGCCAGCCCACACGACGAACAAAATGATACTTAGTATACAATATCTCTGGTCGATACTTCATAATTATTTTATAATAAGAAATTGTTCGTCGCGTGGGCCGGTAGTTGAAAATGATGTTGAATGGTGAAAAATAGACCCAAAATTACAAAAAGTGGTATTTCTATGTTTTTCGGAGCGTTGCCATGGCAACATGTGTAATTTGAATGCGATAGTTATGCTAGAATTTATAAGCAGGGACCTATACTGGCTATTTGCAATACTTCTCTCCTCAAAATTCCAAAATTCAATTTTTTACCAACACATGAGGCCGAAATCAGGCTTTAAATTCCCTAGGCCTTTTGGATTTAGAAAGTAAAGGAATTGTACTATCTGTGTAGTAAAAACAAAGGCGATGATCAGCTTCGCAGTTACTGCGAAGCTGATCTGCGCCTTTGTTTTTGCCAATGCAGATTGTTGGTTTTCCCATGTGGCGTTTCATATGTGTACATTTTTATGCTTCAGTTTAGCATCAGAGTATATATAAGATGTGGGACATTAGGCCAAAGAAAATTAATAATAAGATTCTCATCCGAATTCTGGAAACCATTTTAGTGGGCAGGTGTATTTTATTTTAGAAGACCCAATGTGATAGTCTTGGAGGCCTACATTCTGAGAGGCTTCATGTGTTTCTTGTATTAAAAGATAAAATATACATCAAGTTGACTAGCATAACTTTCACTCTTTTAAATATTTGAGCCGCCTCGTGGGAAAACCAACAATGTGGTTTCCGAACACGTCCGACACAAACCGACCTGTACAATCACAGAAAAGAGTTAGAAGCTTGAAATTTCGGATTTAAGTAGAAGAGAAATTGTACTATCCGAGTAGCGGTTACCGCGAAGCTGATCTGCGTCTTTGTTTTCGCCTAGGCAGATTGTTGGTTTTCCCATGAGGCGGCTCATTTGGGTGGAGGATTTTTGGACAGGGGGTGGATATTTGGGTGGAGGATTTTGGACAGGGGGTGTGGGGTAGGGATGAGAATCTAAACATTATTTTTTATCTGGCCTTATAGTACAGTGGATATAGCACTTTCACGGAATATAATGGAGTAAATGATGTTAAATAATGAGGTTCAATAAAATGATGAAATATAAACACAAAAACAATTCTAATGCACTTGCATCAGACCACATATTCACAAATTGTATACCCTGTCAGAATCTGAAATAAGTCCCTCAGTTTATTTGTTATTTTTCATTTACAATGAGAATTTACTGTTCTCTGTGTATAAAATTACAAAGGTGATTCATATTAAAACCTGCTATTAGCTGCTCCTTTTCTATCTATTTGTGCATTACAGCTTTTTGATTTACTGTCATAACTGCTACATGTAGTATCCTATGTAGTATCCTAACTATCAGCAATGAAACACTATGTGCCATGGAAAAAAACCTTTGTATACCATATGTTTGTTTGAGTCCCAGTCATCAGGAAAACATGTCCGTGTAAAGTATACCCCATCAAACCCCACTTTTATATAGTAAAACTGGGGTATGCAGGGGTATACCTATTTTTCTTATTTTTGCTCCAAAACATAGATTGTGGGTACTCGTTAGAACCGCCTCGGCGAGGCGGTTCTAACGTGTACCCACAATCTATGTTTTGAGCAAAAATAAGAAAAATATCAAAAATTTTCAGCTGAAAATTTTCAATTTTTAAAGCTCAAAAAATCTCTGTATATTGCATGGGCAAGTTTTCGTAAGTCAACAACAGCTGCTATGGTGATATGCCACGTGAGGAGCAAGTAAATCAGCCATAGCAAGGCAGAAGCCTCCTTCGGGTAGAGTCGAGCCACTCGCCTTATAAATCAGGGGTCACAGGGTGGATCCTGGGGGTCACAGGGTTGATCCTGGGGGTCACAGGGTGGATCCTGGGGGTCACAGGGTTGATTCAGGGGGTCACAGGGTTGATCCCGGGGGTCACAGGGTTGATCCTGGGAGTCACAGGGTTGATCCTGGGGGTCACAGGGTTGATCCTGGGGGTCACAGGGTTGATCCTGGGGGTCACAGGGTTGATCCTGGGGGTCACAGGGTTGATCCTGGGCTTCTCCACTCTTTCGAGAGACTTTAAATTGAAATCCTGTCTCCATATTTTACTCCTATTTTACCACAAAAATGTTTGAGTAGTTGTATTATGTTGGAATTTTTGTCCAGTATCATAGGACAGTGTTCTAATGTTATCAATAAAAGGGCCACCTCGTGGGAAAACCAACAATCTGCCTAGGCGAAAACAAAGGCGCAGATCAGCTTCGCGGTAACCGCGAAGCTGATCAGCGCTTTTGTTTTCGCTACTCGGATAGTACGATTCCTCTTCTACTTAAATCCGAAATTTTAAGCTTTTAGCTCTTTTCTGTGCTTGTACAGCCCAGTTTGTGTCAGACCTGTTCGAAAACCACATTGTTGGTTTTCTTACGAGGCGGCTCAAAAATTCATGTCAATTCTGACGTCTTGTGTTTTAAGCTGACCTTATTCTGGGACAGGTTTTCACGCCACATGGCAAATAAAAAAAAAATATGGCAGATTAAAATATATGGCATAATTTGACCTTGCAAATTCCGAAGAAACAGAAATCTATATAAAAGAAAAAATATATCATAAACCATTTACAATGTTAACACGTGTTTAAAATAATAACTTTGAAACTAACAGTTAAACTCTTAGCAGATCCGAAACATTATATGAGCCAGGTCAAACAAAATTGGGTCTAATAATTATTATTCATCTTATTGAAAGAGGCAAACGTATGGGTCTGAACACCCCGTTTTGCACTATTAAACTGTTAGGCATGTAATACTGCCTAAGTTATTCTATAGATCTGATCTCAATTACTGGAAATTTCGCAAAACTTTTATTGCTCGAGTTTTCTAATTTACAAGCTCTTGAACCCTTGAATTTGTGATTGAGTACTTGTTCGGTCTTTAAAGCTTATAGAAACTCTTTATTAGCAAGACCTCTGAACTCAGGCACAAAGCAGGTTCAAATCCCACTATTATCTTCCTATATAGGAGGGCAGTGGCGGATTTAGAGGGGTTCAAGGGGTTCGCTCGAACACCCCTCTGGAACCAAAATATTTCATTTTCATGGGGAATTTCAATAAATTTTGTGTAAAATTTGGCAATCGAACCCCCCTTATCAATATTTGAACCCCCTCTTCAGAAATCCTGCATCCGCCCCTGGAGGGATCTCCCTATTTTGGGATAAAACTCCCTATTTGGAATTTCAAGATTTACTTATATCAAGATTTACTTATATATCTTAAAATTGCCAAATTTGGATTTTCAGATTTCCGTCTTTGATTAATCAACAGGAAAACATGTCCGTGAAATGTATACCCCCTTGAACCCCACTTTTATATAGCGAAACTGGGGTATGCAGGGGTATGCCTAATTTTCTTATTTTTGCTCTAAAACATAGATAGTGGGTACTCGTTAGAACCGCCTCGCCGAGGCGGTTCTAACGTGTAGCCACAATTTATGTTTTAAGCGAAAATAAGAAAAATATCAATTTTTTTCCAGTAAAAATTTACATTTTTACGACCAAAATAAATTTCCTGTAGATTACACAGGCGTGTTTTCGAAATGCATCCTCCGTATTTAGAAATGATCTCACGTGTATGATATAGACACATTTTTATAAGACATGGCTCATTTAAACTAGTCAAACATAACTATAAATTATTAAGAAATGAAACAGCAAACTTATTATATACAAAACAGCAAACATGATATACAAAACAGCAAATCTAGAAGACCATAAAAAGGAAGTATTATATCAAAAGCTGGGCCAAGCAACTGCAAACCCTGTCGGTGGAAAAGCATGCTTGTGCACCAAGGTATGCAGGGGTATACCTAGTTTTCTTTTTTAATCTAAAACATAAATTGTCGGTACTCGTTAGTATCGCCTCAGCAAGGCGGTTCTAACGTGTACCCACAATCTATGTTTTGAGCAAAACTAAGAAAAACATCATAAAATTTCTACTGAAAATTTTCATTTTTTTATAACTTAAAAAATCTTTGTATTTGCATGGGCGAATTTTCGTAATGATATGCAGCACTTTCTAATATCACAAACTACAGAGTTTGAAATATGCTTGTCTGTTTATAGCACACCATCACAGTGTATGATGATAATTGATGACAATTTTGCTCATTTCTTCATGAAAAACCTTTTATTGTGTTGGTGAATTCATTATAATGAGAACCCGCAACATTTTTTTTTATAAAGAACTAACAAAAATCATCATTCAATTATCATCAAACACTACCTTAATATCTAGTCTTCTGAAACTTACCATATATGAGCCGCGTCGCAAGAAAACCGGTCTTCGGGATTTTCGCCCAGGTCCGATACAAACCAGCCTGTACAGTCACAGAAGTAAGCTTGACGATTGAAATTTTGGATTTAACTTGAAGAGGAGTTGTAGTATCAATGTAGCGAAAGCAAAGGCGCTAATCAGGTTCACAGTTACTGCGAAGCTGATCTGCGCCTTTGTTTTTGTATAGGCAAAAATCTGGTTTTCTCACGATGCGGCTCATATATGATATGATAAAACAAATATATGATATGATATATACAAACTGATATGAGTCAGGAGCATCTTACACTTTAATCCATTTCATATGAAATTTTATGAAGCAAGCATTTGACAAGTTTCATATGACTCATTTGAAATGACAACCTGTGTAAGATTTTGATTATCATTAAGATCATTTCCATGGATTTCACAGTTTCAAAGAAAACTTAATAACAGAATACTCTCAGTCTGGAAAAATTTCTAAATCAAAATTAAGATGAGAAAAATGACAAAGTGGTCAATGACAAACAAATACATGATGTACATTTAATATTTGTCGGCAAATTACATCAAAGGGTTTATGCTTTTTTTAAGGGCTTTAGACTATTAAAGGACATCTATGGTAAAAGGTAAAAGAATTTTTGTAAAGGTTTCATTAGGAATGACTGCAATGGGGCATCAGGAAAACATGTCCGTGCAAAGTATACCCCCCTCAAACCCCACTTTCATATAGTAAAACTGGGGTATACAGGGGTATACCTATTTTTCTTATTTTTGCTCCAAAACATAGATTGTGGGTACTCGTTAGAACCGTCTCGGCGAGGCGGTTCTAACGTGTACCCACAATCTATGTTTTGAGCAACAATAAGAAAAATATCAGAATTTTTCCTCAGGAAATTATTGATTTTTGACCTGAAAAAATTACTGTATATCATATGGGCATATTTTCGTAATGGTATTAAAGGTGCCAAACCCTTGTGAGAAACTACACTAGCAAGAGCTTTGGAACATTGTATACTATCTAGGCAGCAAGCCCAAAGCAAAATCTCCTCTGTGAGTTACTCGTTGTATGAACTGACTAAGCTTCTTTGCATGAATTGTCAGTCAAAATTTCTATGACAAATACTTGAAGGCCTGTGTCACATCATAAGCATAAAATGAGCCGCGACGCGAGAAAACCGGTCTTCGGGGTTTCCGACCAGGTCCGACACAAACCGGCCTGTACAGTCTCAGAAGCAGGCTAGAAGCTTGAAATTTCGGATTTAAGAAGAAGAGAAATAGTACTATCCGTGTAGCGAAAACAAAGGCGCTGATCAGCTTCGCGGTTACAGCGAAGCTGATCTGCGCCTTTGTTTTCGCATAGGCAAAAATCCCGTTTTCTCACGATGCGGCTCAAATGTTAATATACAAGTTAAAGACTAAGTACATGTACTATAAATGTGATGATTTTGTGGTTGTATGCATAAGTTCAAGAGCCTGTGTTTCTGCTAAGATGGCTTGCAGGCATTGTATGTCTTTGAGAAAGCTTTTGAAGCTCAAGCATGTATATGCAAAAATTTTAGTCGCTAAAAATTGAAAAGTATTCTAATACTTTACTTCTTTCCCATCTGACACATTTCATATGGCACATCCTTTACACGATATCTACAACTGAATAAATCTGAACTTTGATAGTGATCTACTGCAGCAAAACTTGAGTCAACTTGAATTTTCCCAGTCATTGGAGAATGAATCGTTCACTCAAAGTTCCATCTCTTAAAGGGTTTTGATCTCTGCTTCTTTGTTTGTATTAAGTGAGCCGCGAGGTGAGAAAACGGTCTTCTGGGATTCCAACCAGGTCCGGCACAAACCGGTCTGTGCAGCTACAGAAGATGGATAGAAGCTTGAAATTTCGGATTTTGGAAGAAGAGGAATTGTACTATCCATGTAGCGAAAACAAAGGCACTGATCAGCTGTGCAGTACAGCTGATCTGCGCCTTTGTTTTCGCACAGGCAAAAATCTGGTTTTCTCATGACGCGGCTCAAGTGGAACTTTACCAACCTTCACTGTGAAAAGTGTTTAGAATTGACGGTCAATCAGAGGTGATAGTCACCCAGTAACCATGGCGACCACTAGCACTTCCTCATTCCCAGATCACAGATATACCAGTTTATAGATTCTCTCCTCCCTTAACCACACATCAAGATTCCCATACACAGCTCGGTATAACCACGACCAGACCTCAAGGTTCCGGCTGGTACACTATACCGCCGGGCCCAGCCAGTGATGTTTTGCCCATCAGGTCAATGTCAATCTGTCTAGCGGCCTGACGACCCTCTGCTATAGCCCACACAACTAGTGACTGGCCTCGTCGACAATCTGAAATAGTAATTATATATTAACCGTTTGCTGATAAGTTGTAAATTGGTTGTTCGATTACTAATGAGTCATTTTCTTGAGAAAGGATGAACTTTTGTGTTAGTGCTAAGGTTAAGCTTACACAGGAAAATGAGATGTATACATGTACACTAGCTCACTGGTGTGTTTATATTAAACTAGAAAGAAAGAAAGACTTCTATGGTACCTCCTGCAGCGTAGACTTTAGGTACACTGGTTGAGTACTTGTTCCTGGGTGTCTCCATATTCCCCCTGGGGTCTAGTTTGATAGACATCTGGTCAATTATCTCTCTCTCTGGACCAACAAAACCCATAGCTAGCAGAACCATATCACAGTTGTGGATTTGCTCAGAACCTGTTAACAGAAATTAATAGCAATCATATTAAAGCAAACTTAGTTTTTATGACCTCCACCCCCAACGTATTCTGGACAACCAATAATCATGGCTATGAGAACCATATCATAGTTGTGGATCTGCTCCCAACTTAACAACAGATAATACACAGCTATTATAAACATGTGAAGTACAAACTAAGAAGGGAGCAACTCTTGCAAGTTGTGACTCAAACAAGCTGTATATTCAGGGTTCAAAGAAAATGGTTACAGATTTGAAATTCTTATTTTTGAAAATATCTACAGTGTCAAAACAGTGGTGTGAATCAGCAGCTGTGTGATAACTGCTGTTTCCATACACAGATCTATGCCTTTGCTTTCACGTGTGCAAACTTCTGGTTTTCCAATGGCAGTAGTTCACCTCAACCTCTTTGTAACATGTTTCATTGCAACAGGGTAAAGATACAGACCAATGATAGACCCCCAAATAGGCCTTTTAGTCTAATTAGACTTTTTGTTTCGTTTTGTTTTTTGTTTGTACACTATCTCTCACTATGACACACATTAGATAACTGACACAGAAATAGGCCGACAATGGTGTTATAAAGAAATGAGCCACAGCATAAGAAAATCAACAATGAGCATTGGTAAAAACAAAAGCGAAGACCAGTAAGTACACAGCTGATAAGTGTCTTATTTTTCGTTACGCAGACAGTGCAATAGCTCTTCTTCTTAAAATAGAATTTTTCAACTTCTAGCTGGCTTCTATGACAGTACAGACCCATTTGTGTTGGACATGGTCAGAAACCCAGTTTGTTGGTTTTCTTATACCTAGTTTCAAATTGTACTACAAAAGGCAGGATCATGTAAAAACAACTTCAACAATACAGGAGCATAGTGGTAGAGTAAGAAGAAGCATGATAGCTTTACCTGGTATTTCTTGCATATCCCAGCGTCCTGTCTCTGTTTTCTTCCACTCCACGAGGTACGTCTTGATACCCGCTACATGACCCTCACCATCATCAAGGAATTCCTACAAAAAACCAATATTAGAAACGTTCAAATTAATTTCCTGACCCTGTATGACATCCTGACCTATTTTGACCTCTTACTTGAAAAAGTAAAAGTAGGCAATGATCAGGAAATGGCTCAATCATAAAGAAATTCCCACTCCAAAAACGGAGATTTGAAGTTTTGAAGCTGTTTAAACATAAGTTGGTACATGTGACATCACTGGAGACAAATAGACAAATGAGCCGCCTCGTGGGAAAACCAACAATGTGGTTTCCGAACAGGTCCGACACGAACCGGCCTGTACAAGCACAGAAGCAGGCTGGAAGCTTGAAATTTTGGAGTTAAGTATAGAGGAGGAATTGTACTATCCGAGTAGCGAAAACAAAGGCGCTGATCAGCTTCGCGGTTACCGCGAAGCTGATCTGTGCCTTTGTTTTCGCCTATGCAGATTGTTGGTTTTCTCACCAGTTGGCTCAAATTTTCTTTTCCTAAATGCTAGAAGAAAAAATAATTTTTGAGAGAAAAATTTGACCAAGACAAACCCGAGGTTCCAATTTGAAAATATTTTTAAGATACATAAGGAATTTCTTAAATGCTATGTGGTGAGAATTCTTGGAGATTCCTTCCAAGAAAGTGCTAAAAGCAATTTTATCTTCTAAATTATAAACACATTTAATAATTTCTGCAAGTACATAACAATGTTCAGTGTGAGGCAAAAGGAGCTTGTGCAAGATACCAAACGTACAAACTTTGCTACCTATATTGAACATTCTCAGATCAAACAGAAATGCAGATCAGTGCCTTAATTTTTAGCTTCACAAATCATAGAATCCCTCTTCTTCTCAAATCTGAAATTTCAAGCTTCCAGCCACCTTCTGTTACTGTACAGACCAGTTTGTGCCAGACCTGGTCGGAAACCCCAAAGACCAGTGTTCTTCATGACAAGGCAAACTATACCAACCTTGCTGCATATATTGAAAATGTCCAGCTTCCTGAGACTGCACAGACCCGTTTGTGTCTGACCTGGTATGAAGACGCAGCCCATATTATACCAACCTTGCTGCATATATTGAAGATTCTTGGATCTCGACCAAATTTGACATCGACCTCTTCATGCCCGTAGTCCATCTTAAACACCCTGGGGAACAGGGGCCAGGGGTTACTGGGCCCCCGGGACTTGGGAGGGGGAGGTAGAATCTCAAACGAGGTCACAGACTTGGCACCCTGAAATAAAGGAGAAGTTTCAGCTTGTTTTGTGACGTCACATCCCAGTCCAAAACCTTTCAGTCATGTTGGGATGGAGCCACAGCTTCCTGGGTATTTTCCAACACTTTAGTACAATGGGGTTTGAACCCAGAACTTCATTGTTCCATGTTTGACTCTCTACCACTAGGCAACTGTGCACCCAAACAACAGAAACAGCAATAACTTGTCTACCAGATTACCCGTGTAATCACCTGTCTTAGTGAAGTTATCAGTAATACCCCATCCCATGACATAAGCAACAATTGTCTTATTAATATACCGAGTATTTACCTGTCTTAGAGATGTAGCTATACAATCTCAGCCAGTATCCCAACCTCCTATCACAATCACGTCCTTGTCTTTAGCATACCACTTCAGGTAGTCGATGTTATTACCGTGTTGTTCAAGTTACATGATCAGTAATTTCTTGACGTAATCATTAACAACATTATCAGTAATTACCTGTCTCAGAGATGTAGCTATACAATCACAGCCAGTATCCCCACCTCCTATCACAATCACGTCTTTATCTTTAGCATACCACTTCAGGTAGTCGTGGATGTTCCCGTGCTGGTCAAGTTACAACATTATCAGTAATTACCTGTCTCAGTGATGTAGCTATACAATCACAGCCAGTGTCACCACCTCCTATCACAATCACGTCTTTATCTTTCGCATACCACTTCAGGTAGTCGAGGTTGTTGCCGTGTTGTTTCTTCTGCCAAGTCTCCAGGAATGTCATAGCATAGTGGATACCTTCTAGGTTACGACCTGGAATAGATAACCCAAATAAACAGCTCTGATTTCAATAAATATCATTGATAACACAAAAGAGACACAAAGTAACAAACCTGTCTTCCACAACAGAAAAAAAGACTAGAAAACGACACGGTCAAATTTGTATTACATGTATTTCAGCCCCAATATTTAGGATGACCTCAAAGCTGTGTGAATGCTACTTCTGAGGTCATGAACTGAAAGTAATGCTCTCTGATGACGAAAATGTTTTCTTGTGGGCTTGTATACATGTAGAAGTTGACAACCGACTAGTATCATAATGTAATAGTCACGGTTAAGAGTCTATGGGTTAATACTCTAGCTGACAGTACGGTATTTACCTGGTATAGGTAGATCTCTGGGCCATGTTGAGCCGAGAGCCATCAGCAATGCATCATGGTCCTTCAGTATTTCCTCTCCCTTCACGTCTTTGCCGACCTCGACCCCCGTCTTAAACATGATACCCTCGTCTTCTAGGAGTTTGACCCTTCGCTGTACAACCTGAAAATAAAACAAAGCTTCATTCAGCAACAGAAGAGGCCTTTATTTCCAATTGCTGCGAACATATTCTTTTTTAATTCTATCAAAGTTATACTGCAAACCATTTTTTTTTTTGGCGGGGGGGGGGGGGGTGGGTGGGGATGCTTGGGTTAGGTGATGAAGGCTTTACAAGCATGCTGGCCTAGTGGTTATAGTGTCAGACTCCAAATCAACAGGTCTCGGGTTTGATCCCCACTGGCACCATGTAGTGTCCTAGAGCAAGACAAATTAATTCCCCATAGTTCTTGTTAATACCAAGGAAGCGGTGACTCCATCTCAACATAACTAAAATATTGTTGACTGGGACATAAAACCATTAACCAAACAATCAAAAGTGGATATTTTCTCAATAAAGTGTCGTGGTTTAAGCCAAGACCCCGCAATTTAATTCTTTTCAGTACATGTATTTGGTTTGAGAGCATGACTTTGATTCCAATTTAACCAGCTCCTGCTCACTACTTACATTAAATGATCTTTACTTACATTATACTTTATAAAACTCCTACAAACCTCAGGAAATGCTATCAATGATAAATGTTAACATTTGAGCTGCCTCATGGGAAAACCAACAATGTGGTTTCCGAACAGGTCCGACACAAACCGGCCTGTACAGTCACAGAAAAGAGCTAGAAGCTTGAAATTTCGGATGTATGTAGAAGAGGAATTGTACTATCCGAGTAGCGAAAACAAAGGCGCTGATCAGCTTCGCGGTTACCGCGAAGCTGATCTGCGCCTTTGTTTTCGCCTATGCAGATTGTTGGTTTTCCCATGAGGCGGCTCAAATGTAAACATTTATTGACTCTATATGCTTGTCAATATGCAAACTAAGAATAGTCCGAAGCTATGTTAACTAGAATTTGTTTTCTATGTGAAAACTGATGTCTCCCCCCTTTTTACGTGCATGTCCAAAATATGCAAGCAAGAGTTATAGTTCTTGTGCATCACATATCCTGTCATTCTGTTTTATAAGTGTACCAAGTTTCATTGTTTTATAAGAGTACCAACTTTCATTGAAATATCTCTTACGGTTTTCAAGTTATAGAGGGGGCATGAAAGCGTTTGGAAAATAATCAAAGGGAAATAACTCCAAAGATATGAAAGCAAGAGTAATGATTCTTGTGCATCATGCTTTATAAGTGTACCATGTTTCATTGAAAAATCTCTAATGGTTTTTGAGTTATAGAGCAGACACGAAATTGAATGAAAAATAATCAAAGGGAAATAACTCCAAAGATATGCAAGCAAGAGTTATGGTTCTTTAGCATGACACATCATCTCATCGTGCTTTATAAGTGTACCAAGTTTCATTGAAATATTTCTTATGGTTTTCAAGTTATAGAGTGGACATGAAATTGTATGGAAAAATAATCAAAGGGAAATAACTCCAAAGATATGAAAGCAAGAGTTATAATTCTTGTGCATGACACATCGTCTCATCATGCTTTATAAGTGTACCAAGTTTCACAGAAATTTCTCTTACGGTTTTCAAGTTATAGGGTGGACACGAAATTGTATGGAAAATAATCAAAGGGAAATTACTCCAAAGATATGCAAGCAAGAGTTATGGTTCTTTAGCATGACACGTAATCTCATCGTGCTTTATAAGTGTACCAAGTTTCATTGAAATAACTCTTACGATTTTCGAGTTATAAAGCAGACACGAAATTGTATGGAAAATAATCAAAGGGAAATAACTCATAAAATACTCAAGCCAGAGTTATGGTTCTTGTGCATGACACATCGTCTGATCATGCTCAATAAGTGTACCAAGTTTTATTGAAAAATCTTAAACGGTTTTCAAGTTATACAGCGGACACGAAATTGTATCGAAAATAATCAAAGGGAAATAACTCCAAAATACTCAAGCAGGAGTTATGGTTCTTGTGCATGACACATTGTCTCGTCTTGGTCTACAAGTGTACCAAGTTTCATTGAAAAATCTTTAACAGTTTTCAAGTTATACAGCAGACACAAAATTGTATCGAAAATAATCAAAGGGAAATAACTCCAAAAATACTCAAGCTAGAGTTATGGTTCTTGTGCATGACACATCGTCTCGTCATGGTTTACAAGTGTACCAAGTTTCATTGAAAAATCTTTAACGGTTTTCAAGTTACAGAGCGGACACGATTTGTGACGGACAGACAGACGCACGGGGAAAAACAATATGTCTCCCGACCCTGTCGGGGGGAGACATAATAATCTTACATCTTTTGAAAGCTTCATGGACGGTATACCATATCTGAGAAGGCCTCCCAGTCTGTCGTTTCTCTCAAATACTGTTACAAAGTGGCCTGCCTGAAACAAAAAACAAACAAAAAACTGTGTATGTTTGCATTCAAGGACAAAAACAATACACAAGTCATTTGAAGATCCTGGTCCCAATCAGCATGCAGCAGTCTCTCCTTGTCTGGGGTTTTCTCTTGTTGGAATTATATTAATTTCTAAAATGGAAATCCTAATTCCTAAGAAATAGCCATGTTCTGTGGCTGAAAATACTTATTTGATCAGGTATTTAAAAAATTTACAATGCAGGACAATTCCTCAAACATACACATTTATACAATTTAAAACGTTTTATTTTTCATAATCTCCTATCATACCTTATTAAGCTGAGCTGCTGCGGCCAACCCTGCAGGTCCACTGCCCACTACAGCCACCTTCTTGCCAGTCCTGACAGTCGGGGGTTGGGGGTAGATCCAACCGTGTTCAAAGGCATGGTCTATGATGGCATTCTCTATGTTCTTGATTGTTACTGCTGGTGCATTGATACCCAACACACAGGCACCCTGGAAATAAAACATAGAAGTATTGATACCTAACACACAAGATTACTCCCTTGTGCCACAATGTGGTTCTAGCAAGAACTTTTAAACTGACACATAAAACTCATGACACGAGAACTGGAGACAATACTTTAGAATTTCCTCACAGGGTGCAGGGCATACCTTATTATGTACGCTAAAGAGAATTCATACCAAAACTGTCTTTGCATTAAATACACATTTCCATTAAACCTTAGATGCATCAAACACATACCTTTAGTTACGAGTGTTTGATGCATGATGGCTTTTGCTGACATACAGATTTTTTGACCTTATCTACTGAACTATAATACCCCACTCAAACTCATTTCATGACAGACATATAAACTCTATGACATGTCACAAAGAGAAAGTAATTTCAAATTCATTACCTCACACGGTGCGGGACAAACTCTGCCAGTGAACTCTGGGAAATTATTGGTCTGTAACAGCTGATGGATAGCCTCCTTCCAGTTGTTCTGGAATTATAGTATAATACCACATTCAGAATTTTGTTACTTTTCTTCAATGAATCATGTTCTGGAACCACAAAACATACAATTACTGCAATATAATGTATTTTCTACCAGTTTTATTTTTATGAGTTCCCTTTGTCACTAATTTATCATGCATAAAAAATTTCAAGATCTTCTGTATGGCAAGATTGTATGATTTTGATTGTTTGATTAAAACATAAGTCTATTTTCCTATCAATTTTTGAAGAAGAAAAAATTTACCCATTTTGATTATAACACATATGACTAATTTCCTATCATTTTTGAAGAAGAAAAAATTTAACCTCGTCCCTTTTTTATTAAAACATACAACTAATTTCCTATCCTTTTTGAAGAAGATTCTTCCCTTACCCGAAACACCAGATCATTCCACTTGGGTATGATATTTCCCAGTGGGCATCCATTATCAGACTGACAGAACGGCACTCCACAGTCCATACACCGAGCAGCCTGCATCTGTAGACCGTGCTTCACGCCGGTGTGGTTATATATCTCGTCCCAGTCCTTCAGGCGGATCTTAGCGTCCCTGTACTGGTTCTTAGCTCTCTTGTACTTCACAAAACCTCTGTAAAGAGATTGAAAAATTGTTGATGTTGTTGACATGCTGTTTTAGGCTTTCAAATCTTTATCCCTTCCATTTTTTCAATAGTTTGTTTGAGCCACCACATGGGAAAACCAACAATCTGCATAGGCGAAAACAAAGGCGCAGATCAGCTTCGCAGTAACTGCGAAGCTGATCATCGCCTTTGTTTTCGCTACTCGGATAGTACAGTTCCTCTTCTACTTAAATCTGAAATTTAAAGCTTCTAGCTCTTTTTTGTAACTGTACAGGTTGGTTTGGGTCAGACCTGTTTGGAAACCACATTGTTGGTTTTTCCACGAGGCGGCTCATATGTCATAGCAGTCTCTCAAACATCAATGATTTGTTCCTCCCACAACCACTCTTGACTACTTACCTCTCAGTCTATCACTGACTTCAGTTTTATTTGTACTATTCAATCCCTTTGCATACAAGATTTTTTAGTTTTTTCAGATTATTATCTTTCTCTTAATGTTCCTTTAATAACTATAGTGTTAGATGATCTATATACCTTCCATCAATCTCACTAAAAACTATACTAACACCCAATACCATCATCTTTAAAGACCTTACTCGAGTTTGTCTAGTTTTCTCTGTTCCATGATTTCGTCTCTGTCTCCTCTATATCAATCACCTGAGGGTCAGTGTCTCACCCCCACCTACCTACACCCCACCCCCTACTGAAATCGTACTTGAGTTTGTCTAGTTTTCTCTGTTCCATGATTTCGTCTCTGTCTCCTCTATATCAATCACCTGAGGGTCAGTGTCTCACCACCACCTACCTACACCCCACCCCCTACTGAAATCTTACTTGAGATTATCTAGTTTTCTCTGTTGCATGACTTCACTTCTCTACCCCTAACTCCTCTACTTCCACCCACTGAACATCCCTTTACTGAAGACTTACTTGAGTTTGTCTAGTTTGCGTTGTTCCATAATTTCATCTCGGACTGTCTCCTCTATATCAATGACCTGTGGGTCTGTGTCTTACCCCCACCCACCTACACCCAAGATCCATCCCTACACCCCGACCCAACTAGAGTCTTACTTGAGTTTGTCTAGTTTCCTCTGTTCCATGATTTCATCTCGGACTGTCTCCTCTATATCAATGACCTGTGGGTCGGTGTCAATCTTCATTCTGATCTCTTCTTCTTCCTCATCTTCTTCATCTATAGCCTGAAAATGACATAAAGATTCGAAATGTATAACTAGATTTTTTTTTGGTGGTGGGGGGGGGGGGAGGGGGGTTCCATTCAACACAAACTATGCTATACAACCATTATGACAACCAGTAACTGATTAAGACACATATGAGGTTTAGATGTCATTTAGATTTATTTATTTATTTTTTTTTTTTTTTTCTTCTTTTTTTTTTTTTTTTTTTTTTTTTTTTTTTTTTTTTTTTTTTTTTTTTTTTTTGATTCAGTTTTACTTCCCTTTCAAGCTTTTTCACTCAACAACCTTAACCACTCGGCCACGGGGGCCGCCCATTTAGATTTATAGTTGGGATAATATTGTCTCCACAAATTTACTCATTTTTAACCAAGTCCTTTTAATACAGGTACAATGCAACAAGGACAACAAAGAAAGCTTGGATGAATCTGATTACATGAAATAAGACCAGGGGTCAGTTGTTCAAAACTTCATTGGCTTAACAGTGTCGTTAAGCCTTCGATTTGTTAACAATATATCCACTTCAAAAGCAAATACACTGTTATTTTTTGTTGAAATATGTGAGAATCCTTTGCAATCCTTTTTCAACAAAAAATAACTGCATTGCAACGGATTCTCACATTTTTTCAACAAAAAATAACAGTTTATTTGTAATATTGCCATTTGAAATGAATCGTTAACTAACAACATTGTTAATTTTGTACAATTGGGCCCAGGGACAGTGTTATTACAACAAATCTTCAATCAAATCACCTACCACTTTAATCTGTGTACTCCCAACATCTGTGAGAGGATTGATAGGGTCTTCAACAAAATCTTCTTGCTCCTCTGGGTCTGAGAACACCCCCATTTCACTGCCGGTCGATGCCTGGGATGACGCCAGAGACGACGACGATGCTTTATCCAATGCCGCTAAATTGTTCTGGACTGGTTGTGGTTTGGGGATGCTCGGTACCTCCTCATTAACGCCATTCAGAACAGGGGAGGGGGTGATGGGAGTCATTTTCTCGGACATTTCGGAGGACAGAGATTTGGCATCGGCTTCTGCTTGTTCTTGTAAAGCTCGGCGATACTCGTGGGGGAATACCTGTATGGCAATAAAACAAGGCTTAGTTTTAAAGACAGATGATAATTTGAGGATGTGTTTGTTTCTCCAAAAACACAATCTGAACCTAAGAAACCTTGCCTTCTCTAGTTTAATTTGCAATTAAATCACAATCTCTTCATTACACTATTGCTGGCGTCAAGGCCACATTCTGGATAGTGGATATATAATCACACTATATAAAGCTTAGAAATATTGGGTGAAGTCTTTCATGACAATTTCAACATTTATCACTATTATATTCAAAATCATGGTGAAAATGGTCCTTTAAAGAGGTTCTTACAGATTCAACGATCATGACCCCAGACACGATTAAATATGGGAAATAGAGACACAAAGATAAACCAACCTTTACAAACTGTAGTTTCTCTGTATTCCAGTTATCCAGTATATTCTTGGCTATATCTGAGCCTGTCTTCTGTACAAACTCTAACAGTGTGTCCTTCACAAAGTATATATCTACGGGTAACTCTATGGACTCCAGGTCGACCGACTCAGTGTTACATTTACCATGGAATACTTTCCACCTACAAGAGAATATAGAAACTATCAAGTATACTCCTGACCATGACTGGGCCTATGTTTTGTTACAGTGTGTCCTTGTCAAAGTAGATATCTTCTGGTAACTCTATGGACTCCAGGTCTACCGAATCGGTGTTACATTTACCATGAAATACCTTCCATCTAGAAATTGAAGTATAAATAACATGAGTAACAGAAAATTATAAGGAATTTATCAGCAGAAATTGAGAGCAGAAAATCATAACCATGAATAATAAAGGTTATGACAATACAAACAAAATACTTTAAGTTTCGAAATGATGGTGAAAACATTTTGTCCTGAATTTATCGTCTTGGAAATTCTAATTTCTCGCAAATTTCAGCCTGCAATGTTTCATAAGTATATAAGACAGAAAGCTGTTTTATCTTCCTTTAAAAATTGCTACTTACGGGTCATAGACATAGGCGATTCCTCCTGACATTCCCGCAGCAAAGTTACGTCCTGTCAGTCCAAGAACAATAACTCTTCCTCCTGTCATATACTCACAACCGTGGTCACCACAACCCTGAAAATGTGGGAAAACTAGAAATTGGCTGCAAGCAAGGCTTTCAGTATACCCCCCGCAAAATTATCTGAAGCTGGCCAATAACTTCCTAAGTCAAACATGCAGAAAATTTGTCAAAGATATCTTTTTAGCATTACAATCCTTCATGTACATCCCCAGTATGCCAGTCACATCTATAAGATATTAAAAGAATATATTGAAAGCTTGAGGTTGATTTCACTGTATGCACTATGATCATTGTTTCTCATGAGAAATGGTAAAAAATTGGCTAAGTTAAATAAAAGCTGTAAATTTGTCAAAAATTAAATTTTCAGCATGAAAATTATTCATGCACATCTAAAATATATCTGGAACAAATCTACAAAGAATTTAAAAGAAACACTGAAGTTGATTTCAACTTGATATGCACTACCAACCATTATTGTACATAAGCAATGGTCAATAAATGGCTATGTTGAAAAATGATTTAAATTGTCAAAAATCACTTTTTCAGTATTATAATTATTCATGCACATCTTCAATATACGTGGAACATGTCTGCAAAGTATTGAAAAGAAATACTGAAAGCCCTAGGAGTTGATTTCACAAACCATTATTGTATATAAGCAATGGTCAAAAAATGGCTATGTTAAAAAATGCTGTAAATTTGACAGAAATTAATTTTCCAGCATTATAATTCTTCATGCACATCTTCAATATGTGTGGAACATGTCTGCAAAGTATTGAAAAGAAATACTGAAAGCCCTAGGAGAAGTTGATTTCACAAACTATTAACTACCAACCATTATTGTATATAAGCAATGGTCGAAAAATGGCAAAGTTAAAAAATGCAGTAAATTTGACAAAAATTATATTTTCAGCATTATAATTCTATATGCACATCTTCATTATGTCTGTAACATGTCTGCAAAGTACTGAAAAGAAATACTGAAAGCCCTAGGAAGAGTTGATTTCACAAAGTATGCACTACCAACCATTATTGAATATAAGCAATTATAGAAAATTTGCTAAGTTAAAAATGCTGTAAATTTGTCAAAAACGATTTTTTTCATAATGACAAGTGTTCATGCACATCTGCAATACATCTGAAATATAACAGCAAAATATTAAAAGGAAACATTGAAAGCTGTAAGAGGAGTTGATTTCACAAAGTATGTATTTTCAGTACTATGGCAAACATGTTTGATGAAGACTTAAAAAGTCCCATAACTCTTGCAATACTGACCCTTGAGCCCCTAAATTCATACCACACATGTATTGCCTAATGGAGCAAGTGTGGTGAAAATTTGAAACAAATCAGGCAAAAGCTACTCAAGTTATTCAGCAAAGATGTCAAAATGCTGCTGCAAAGTCGAAAAATGGCAAAGTTAAAAAATGCTGTTAATTTGTCAAAAATTATTTTTTCAGCATCATAATTCTATATGCACATCTTCAATATGTCTGCAAAGTACTGAAAAGAAATACTGAAAGCCCTAGGAGGAGTTGATTTCACAAAGTATGCACTACCAACCATTATTGAATATAAGCAATTATAGAAAATTTGCTAAGTTAAAAATGCTGTAAATGTGTCAAAACTGATTTTTTTCATAATGACAAGTGTTCATGCACATCTGTAATTTATCTGAACTATATAAGCAAAATATTAAAAGGAAACAGTGAAAGCTGTAAGAGGAGTTGGTTTCACAAAAAATGTATTTTCAGTACTATGGCAAACATGTTATATGAAGACTTAAAAAGTCCCATAACTCTTGCAATACTGACCCTTTGGCCCTTAAATTCATATCACATATGTATTGTCTGATGTTGCAAGTGTGGTGAAAATTTGAAACAAATCAGCTACTCAAGTTATTCAGCAAAGATGTAAAAATGTTGACGGATTGACGGAATGACGGACAGGCTGAAAACAGTATACCCTCCTAAAACTTCGTTTTGCGGGGGGTATAAACAGTATACCCCCCTAAAACTTCGTTTTGCGGGGGGTATAATGAGGATCAGTGTATGTCCATGCAATGTATACCCCCATACACCCAACTTTTATATGAGCCTGTGCATGATATAACCAACAATTTGGGTTTCCGACCAGGTCCGACACAAACCAGGCTGTACAGTCACAGAATAAAGCTAGAAGCTTGAAACTTTGGATATAAGTAGAAGAGGAATTGAACTATCCACATGCTGAAAATAAAGGAGCTGATCAGCTGTGTAGTTACTGCACAGCTGATCTGTGCCTTTGTTTTCGCATAGACAAAAATCTGGTTTTCCCACGATGCGGCTCATATAGTATAGAGGATACACGGACACATGTATTATCTTTCATGCCGTGAACCATGAATATATTCCACTAAATTCTTATCAACATCAGAAATTTCATGTGTGCCAAGCACAAGATCTAATGTTTGTTACTAAGTCTTGCAATATGACATATCTGGCAGTCAAAACTGTAACTAGGTACCTCTTTTTTTATCAAAAGAACAAAGTTACGCATGTATTAAACCATACCAACCTATTTTGTGTACTCTTTAAAACAGATATGTATTAAATCTGTCATCAAGTATACTATAAAATAATAACTGACCTCAGAGACGGCTGTCACACCTGAGTTACGAACACAGAATCTCTCAGCAGTCTGACCCCTGAAGAAAGCCTTCCCTGACGTAGCCCCATACAGTACCACATTGCCGACAATAATATTATCCCCACTGCGATACTCTGGGGGCATGTCCTTGGGTGGGTAGATGACAATCTCTCCACCAGATAGACCCTAGAATGGTGAAAAGACACATTTTAATTAAAAGTTACTAAATCTCCAGGTCATAGTGATTTTCCATGGTGATAGTTTTGGGGGATAGAAATGATTTTTCTTTCAAATCACTAGTTCCTAACCTTGCCAACATTATCATTAGAATCCCCTTCAAGCGTGACATGGACCCCTCTGGCTAGGAAAGCACAGAAACTCTACCCCCCTCCCCCACACACACACACATCCCCACCCCTTCAAGTCAATATCAATAGATCACTAGATTACCTTGCCAACATAATCATTAGCATCCCCCTCCAGCGTGACATGGACCCCTCTCGCCAGGAAGGCACAGAAACTCTGGCCCCCAGACCCCTTCAGGTTGATAATAATGCTCTTCTCCGGTAACCCCTCCTCAATGGTCTTCTGTGAGATGTGGTTACTCAGGGTGGCCCCGAATGTTCGGTCCTCATTGGTGATCTTGAGATCTATGACAACCTGTCGCTGTTTACCCTCGATCACATTCTTGGCTTTTTCAATTATAGTATAGTCCTATATGGAAAAAGAAAACACTGTCAAAATCATGAACTAACATAGTTTGGTCTATCGGTTCTTTTCTTCTTTTTTTTTTTCATCCTTTATTTTTTTTTCAGTTTTATGAAATAAATTTCATTTAGCTTGATGTTGCATCATACATAAGCTAATCACAATGTCATAAGTTATAATCAGGACCCAGTTGTTCAAAGCATCGTTAGCTTAACGATATCGTTAAGACATAAATTTGTTACGCAAATATCAGCTAAAGTAACAAATACACTGTTATTTTTTGTTGAAAAAAAGTGAGAATCCTTTGCAGTGCAAAGGATTCTCACATTTTTTCAACAAAAAATAACAGTGTATTTGTAATATTAATGTTTGAAATTTTAACGAAACGTTAACTAACGACGTTATTTAGTTTTGAACCCCAGGTTATTTACAATAGACATATAGCAAAATAATCAGTTTGGGAGCTATGGCATGGCCATGTTGTATTGAAAACTGCAATATAATGAGGCGCGTTATAATAAGTAAGAATAGAGGGACCAGGCCCCGAGGTTATAAAACTTTTTTCATGCTCGGCTCAGCTGAGACTAAAATTTATCCTGCTCTAAATGTTAAAATGCCAACAAATTTTAACATTTATTAGCAGGATAAATTAGGGCTATTCCAGTAAAACATAAGTACGGGGGGAAGAAGGCACTTTGAATTTTGACCCTCCACCTATAGAAGTGAATTTCATCTCGACTGAGCCACCTACAGAACTGTTCATTTCAATAAAACACCCTCCTACAGAAGCAAAATTTAATACGGATAGAAGTAAATTAAGAGGGAGTTTTTAGGAACAGAAGTAAATTTTTGTATTGCTGTTAAAAATATGGAACTGTATTGTGTGATTTTTGTCAAAAGTCATTAAAATAATGTTCTGAATCTCACTATAATAATAAAGATTGAATACCTATTTTTTGAAAATATGTCTTCATTTTATCATCCTGTGGACAAGGAGGCGTGTTTGAATCTCATCAGCTTTCATGATTATTGTGCCTATTTTCAACAATGGGCTATATCCAATTAATTATATGTGTAACGTCACTCTTAACCGTTATCATTATGAGATTTATTTTTTTCCAATAACGTGTGCCACTCTTAACCGTTATCATGCTGAGATTTATTTTTTCCAATAACGTGTGCCACTGAGTTGTTTTTTTTTTGTTTTTTTTTTTGCAAAAAAAAATCGCTTTTTCGCCACTATGTTGCATTTTCCAAAAAGCTAATACTTGCTTTGGGAGAGCGATACAAGTTCGTAAATCGCTACGTTTTGTGTCTAAACATCATTAAATTCATCAATGAGCTGCCATTTTAGCTTTCAACAGGTCTGTAATTGTGATTTCTGACCAAAATCCCGGTTCAAATGCCTTTTCTAGGCTTAAAATGCCAAGAAAACAACTTCGATTGCTGACAATTTCCTGATTCAGTTTTTTTTTTGCACACGTCACCAGCGCGAACGTTATAGAGAGCACTCTCACCATTCTCGCGAGATCAGACGATACCTCATCTTGATCTCTCGCATTTGACACTTTGAATTGTGGGATATAGCCGATTTTGGCAACAGACGACACACGAAGAAAGCTGGGGCATCCCGCATGAATTTCTCCGATCCCATTGGCCAACTGTGACAGGTCAGCGACAATGCACTCTCACAGGAAAAAATCGAAGTCGGATCGGGCGAACGAAAGGTTTAATTTGCTTCTATGCATTGAATTGAATTTTACACCTTAGAACCAATTTTCAACACGAAAAAATACCCCACCTCCTATAGAAGCAATTTTTCTCCAACTCCCACCACTTACAGAAGTATTTTAACCAACGAAGGACCCTACGATAGAAGTTTATTAAAGTGCCGTCTTCCCGGGGTACCTATGTTCAACTGGAATAGCCCTTACTAGGTTTTGAGTTTTGAACCTGAATTTTCCACTTATTTTGATTATTTCAACATTTATGAGCAGTTGAAATTTCATGCTCAGCTGAGCTGAGCTTGAAAAAAGTTTTATAACCTTGGGGCCAGGAATCAAGGTTGAATTGAACTGCTTTTTGTTAGCTGGTCACACTGCAAAGACTATACATAGCTTAGGTAGACTGCTAATACTCGCGTGGCTAAAAGTATTTTTCCCCAAAAAATATGAATGATTCTTGGAAAACAGCTTTTTGTTGTCTTGGCAGTAATCATTTCTTTAAATAGCACATTCCTGCACTAAGCTCCAATCCATACAAATTCAATTTGAGTAATTTCAATGGCTGCCATCAAATCCTGGCTTGTCTCACTGAACTCGTATAAAAGTTAACATTGTTTGAAAATACATGTAAAATGGAAAGATTGACTATATAGAATCAGATGGAAGAACTAACCAGTCTTTTCTCCATCTCGAAGTCTTGTTTCACACTGCCCGCTACTATGTTAGTGTTCGGTCTCATCTCCAGGGCATTCTTCAAGATGGCGGACAGGTCGAGGAGCCGCGCCTTAGGGTTGTGGGGGTTGGGGAAGAACTTCAGTTTGTCGGTACGACCTATCAGATCCTGGAATTTCCTGATCCCTAATTTTGCCATGATTGTTCTTGCCTGTAAAATTATAGAAAATACATTGTACTTAGTAAATACTGGAGTTTTTGAGATTATTTGTTTATTTCTCAACAGAAATTGTTTTAGGGCTCTGAAAACAGAACTGTCTCACGGAATCAAACCTTATGATCAAGTGATATAAACATAAGACTTAACCAAGAAAGACTTTAAACTTCATTTTACAACTAAATATTCACAAATCGTCCAAAATAACTCATCTGTATACATGAATTCCTTCATAGCTCACATGCTAAAACCTTGACCAGAAGGTCTCTGGATTTAACTATGAAATGTTAAGCATTTTTTTCTCAATTATTGCATTCATGTATAATATCAACTAAATTCCGAAAGATTTACATGTGCAAGAGGTTGAAACTTAAATTGTGTATGTTTATCTGACCGTACCTCTTCCGCCACCATGAACAGATAGTTGATCACATGTTCTGGTTTACCAGCAAACTTCTTCCTCAATACAGGATCCTAAATAGGAAAGTTAGGGAAGAAATTAGCATAAAAAATATTAAAAACTTGTTAATTTCAAGCACTTTAATGGATTTTTATGATATTTCTATTTTTAGTTTCAGAATATGTTACAAGAAAGAGCAAGCTTTGTAACATGTGAATTAAACCTCAAATTCAAAATAACTGGACTCTCCTTTATTCATTTGACACTACATAAATGTTGGACAATCTGGGCCCAGTTGTTCAAAATTAACGACATTGATAGTTAAGAATTTGTTAAAATTTCAAACATGAATATTAAAACGTGGCGCGCTGTCACACATTGCGTTTTACGGTGCGCGACGTCATATACTTGTTTATTTATATCCCTGAAGAAGCCAAGATGGCGAAACGTTGGATTTAATAAATCTGGACAGTTATTCGTGTTGGTGTTGTGTATTAATGAACTGTTTAAACATGAATATTACAAATACACTGTTATTTTTTGTTGATAAAATGCGAGAATGTGAGAATCCTTTGCAATGCAAAGGATTCTCACATTTTATCAACAAAAAATAACAGTGTATTTGCTTATGTAGTCGGCATTTACTAAAAGTGTTGTCTTAATGAAGACGTTAAGCTAACAGTTTTGAACAACTGGCCCCTGGTTGTAGAAATGCAAGGATAAAGTCTATATTTTAACTCTATCTACCTGTGTCGCTATGCCAACAGGACAGGTGTTAAGATGACATTTTCTCATCATGGTACAACCCATAGCGATCAGTGGTGCAGTACTGAATCCATACTCATCTGCTCCTAGTATGGCGGCTATCACTACATCACGACCTGTTGAATAAACAAGAGATCTAGTTGATTATTTAACAAAATAGTACGTCTTCTTTCTGTAATATGTTTAAATGTCCCAGTCAATTTGTCATGAGGAGAAATAATCATGGCTACCTGGTTATTAAACTGTATTATTGCATAAATACCCATGTCATATGATATTAACAGCTGTTTATTAATGAAGAGAAAGTCATGCATTAATATTGCAATTCACGCACGCATGTGCTGTTAACACATGGCTTTTACTTATGCTCATCAAAGCACATGCTAGTAATGAGAAACTGAAGTCCGACCGGAACAAGCATAAAAACGAAAGCTACAACGCGTATGAAAATGTGATGAGACTGTAAAATATAGAGCACCATTAATTATTTCTTTCGTTTCTGCAAAATTTTTGCAATCATAGTGATCAAAAATAATTTTGTCATTAACATTCGCTAGGTCCCTCGGGGAGTGTTAAAACCTCGGGCTACACCCTCGGTTTTCAACACTCCCCTCAGGACCTAGCGAGTAGCGAATGTTAGTGAATTCATGTTTGATGTCTATATAATGGGTCTTGCTCAAGGACACATCTTTGCACCAGAGATACTCAAACCCTGACCACTTTAGTTGAAGTCTGATGCTCAACCATAAGAAAACTCAACTTCCCGAAAATGGTAATTATATTTCCGAAACAAAATAGATGCTAAAGAGCCACATCATGAGAAAACTGTATTTTTTCATGTGCAAAAACAAAGACACAGATCAGCTGTGCAGTAACTGCACAGCTGATCAGCGCCTTTGTTTTCGCTAAACAGACAGTACAATTCCTCTTCTACTTATACCCAAAATTTCAAGCTTATAGCCTTCTTCTGCATCTGTGTCGGACCTTGTCGTCGACAGTCAGAAACCCTGAAGACAGGTTTTCTTGCATCACTACTCCCATGATGTGAACCTACCAGTTCTAATTTGTCCGTCAGCCTGTAGTATGACCCTAGATCTGAGGTCATTCATCACGAGCACCTGGTGGGTCTCTGAGATCCCTAGTTCCCATGGTAACCCAGCCCCCTTGATCCCTGTCCAGCTACTGGCCCCTGTCCCTCCGTCGTGACCTGAGATTACTATGTGTTCAGCTTTGCCCTGTAACCATGATCAAACACAATAATAGCTTTAACTAGATAATTTTTGTAAATTTATACATGTTATCATGAACAATATGACAGTTTTCATTGCATATGATCCATTTTGCAATTGTGTCATGTCAAAGGTGAGTTTAGATTCTGTGTCCCTTTAACTAAACAGGTAAACAGGCGATGCAGGTTACGGGAAGACAACATTAAACAATGCAAGAATTATAGTCTTAAAAAGATAATAATATTAATGATCTGTATAAGAGTAGGTAGCTAGTGTTTTTGTTCTGTTTCAAGTGCCCTGTAATATAGCACCACCCAAGCCAATGAAACAAGCAATAGCAATAGAAACATATTTCACAAAGTTTTTACAATAAAGTCCTGTATATGATTTCTCTACAAATATCTGTGCTATATATACATTAGGCAAATGAGCCACCTCGTGGGAAAACCAACAAACTGCATAGGCGAAAACAAAGGCGCAGATCAGCTTCGCGGTAACCGCGAAGCTGATCAGCGCCTTTGTTTTCGCTACTCGGATAGTACACTTCCTCTTCTACTTAAATCCAAAATTTCAAGCTTCTAGCTCTTTTCTGTGCTTGTACAGGCCGGTTTGTGTCGGACCTGTTCGGAAACCACATTGTTGGTTTTCCCATGAGGTGGCTCAAATATCTGTGCTATATATACATTAGGCAAATATTTTACATCTTGGAATCAGTTATCTTTGTAAAACATTCTAACCTTGGCAACTCCAGCTGCTACGACCCCAACCCCAACCTCTGACACAAGTTTAACACTGATACGAGCTGAGGGGTTGGCTGACTTCAGATCATAGATCAGCTGAAAATGTATACATGTGGTAGACAAATATTTTTATGCGGGGAACTATATGCATTTAAACAAAACAGTTAAATATGTAACTCATAATACTTAAGTGTTAATGTTTAAAACATGTTGCAACAATGTTTAATGTTACATTTGTTAATGACTTCCTGTTTAAAATATAAATTTAACTCATTTTTGAGCTAAGGATATCAAATACTATTTCTCAAACAAATAAACATTTTTGTTTTAATTCTATGCATTGCTGTTCATAACTGGAATCAAAATAACAAATGTGCTTGCAAACGATATCTATCTCAACTCTGTTGCAAAATTTAAATTGCCTTTAAATAACTTTATATTCTTCAGAAAGTTTACCTCTGCCAAGTCTTCTATAGAGTAGATATCGTGGTGGGGTGGGGGGCTGATCAGCCCTACCCCAGGTACGGAGTGACGGGTCTTCGCTATATCCTTGGATACCTGGAAATATATGGTATAGAAGATTGAAGACTAAAAATAAATCTAAAGCAGCAAAATTTAGGGCTGCCAATTAGGGATAGGTCCACACAATATATGAAGCAATATCCTGAAAGATTTTATATTTTTATATTTTATATATTTTTTATTCTAGAAGCTTATTTTACAGTTTGCATGGGTAAGATATTAATTCTGGAAACAAACCTCATTTCCAGATTTGTTTATCTTTGTTGGAGCAGATAGATGTACAAGCATAGCCAGCATCTTATTTATGGTTTTGTCAAGGGTTTTCTAGAAAACAGCTCACCTTATAAGGACTATTTGATGATTATTATTTGCTTATTTCTTCATTATATAAACCCATGTTGACCTGAGGCAATACTAATGAGTGCTCACATCATAGGTTAACATGAAAAAGTTCCAATGTTTATCATCAATTGACTCCTCCGCCAGCAAGGTATAGCCACGCCCACCCCTATTTCCTTAGACAAACATTGTGTTTTTGCACCTATATTTACCTGTAAAAAGCATGTGTTGGTTTGTTTGTCTAACCCACGTGTTGTCTAACCGTCATTGACCGTTAGCTAATGTGCAGATTTAAATGGTCAATATAAAATGAATATTAATGATGGGTGGTTTGACGGAGGACTCAATTATCAACAAGAATTGACAATAAGCAAGGCTTATTAGATAACCCCCGCTGTGAATGCCCTTACCTGTAAACAAAAAGAAGAAAAAATGTCTAAGTTCTCATAGGTGTCATTTTGTCAAAAATTATTTTTTTGCAATAAAATTTCTTCATGCAAATGTCCAATGGGTGTACATCATGTAGGCACGATATGAAATTGTTTCATCAAAAACTGTGGTAGGAGTTGATCGGCCCGTGAATGCCCTTACCTGTAAACAAAAAGAAGAAAAATTGTCTAAGTTCTCATAGGTGTCATTTTGTCAAAAATTATTTTTTCGCAATAAAATTTCTTCATGCAAATGTCCAATGGGTGTACATCATGTAAGCACAATATGAAATTGTTTTATCAAAAACTGTGGTAGGAGTTGATCGGCCCGTGAATGCCCTTACCTGTAATCAAAAAGAAGAAAAATTGTCTAAGTTCTCATAGGTGTCATTTTGTCAAAAAATATTTTTTCGCAATAAAATTTCTTCATGCAAATGTCCAATGGGTGTACAGCGTGAAGGCACAATATGAAATTGTTCAATCAAAAACTGTAGTAGGAGTGAATGCCCTTACCTGTAAACAAAAAGAAGAAAAATTGTCTAAGTACTCATAGGTGTCATTTTGTCAAAAATTAATTTTTTTTGCAATAAAATTTCTTCATGCAAATGTCCAATGGGTGTACATCATGTAAGCACAATATGAAATTGTTCCATCAAAAATTGTGGTAGGAGTTGATCGGCCCATGAATGCCCTTACCTGTCAAAAAAAAAAAAATTGTCTAAGTTCTCTTAGATGTCATTTTGTCAAAAATTATTTTTTGCAATAATATTTCTTCATGCAAATGTCCAATGGGTGTACATTATGTAGGCATAATATAAAAAAAATCTAAGAAAAACTGTGGTAGGAGTTGATCGGCCCATATCTGCACACCTTAGAATAAATGTTGAAAACTTGCACAAAAAATTGTCTAAGTTCAAACAGCTGAAATTTTGTCAAAAATATTTTTTTTTTCAAAATAATATTTCTTCATGCACATGTCCAGTGTGTCTGTATCGTGATGGCAAAGTATCAAATTGCTCCAGCAAAAACTGTGGTAGGAGTTGATCGGCCCGTATAGGCACTACTGGAAACAATGCACAAAAATTGTCTAAGTTCACAAAGCTGCAAATTTGTTAAAAATTATTTTTCCAAAATAATATTTCTTCATGCACATGTCCAGTGTGTCTGTATCGTGATGGCAAAGTATCAAATGGCTCCAGCAAAAACTGTGGTAGGAGTTGATCGGCCCGTAAAGGCACTACCATGGAACCCATGTTGGAAACAATGCACAATAAGAGCTGTCGCAGGACAGCGTAGCTCGCCTGACTTGTGCTTTGCCACTAAACTTATCAAAATCTATGACCCATGACCTTGACCTCAAGGTCGCTCAGGTGGGTTGTGATGGTACAGCATAAAATTTCAGACCAATATCCACAAACATGCAAAGTTTCAACTTGATCCATCAACATAGAAATATATACACTTCAAAAATCTTTAACCCAAAACTTTAAACAAAAATTTCTAAGGCCATGACCTTGACCTCAAGTTCACTCAGGGTGGGTCATAATGGTACAGCATAAAACTTCAGACCAATATCTACCAGCATGCAAAGTATCAACTTGATCCATCTACATGTTCAAGAGATATAGACTTCTAAAAACTTTAACCGAAAACTTTAACAAAAAAATTCTAAGTCTGTGACCTTGACCTCCAGGTCACCCAGGGTGGGTCATGATGGTACTGCATAAAACTTCAGACCAATATCTACCAACATGCAAAGTATCAACTTGATCCATCCACATGTTCAAGAGATATAGACTTCTAAAAACTTTAATGAAAAAGTCACTAGAGCACGAAATATAGGTCAAGGTCACTAGATCAAAGTAGGTGCAAAGTCGGGACATCGAGGAGAAGCCATATGCAAGGTTTGATGGTTGTAGGCTTTATAGTTGATGAGATAATAAGTGTTGGCTTCAAAACTGACAAAGTCACTGGAGCATGAAATATAGGTCAAGGTCAGTGGGTCAATGTGGGTGCCGAGTCGGGACATCGAGGAGAAGCCATATGCAAGGTTTGATGGTTGTAGGCTTTATAGTTGATGAGATATTAAGGGTTGGCTTCAAAAATGACAAAGTCACTAGAGCACGAAATATAGGTCAAGGTCACTAGGTGAATGTGGGTGCCGAGTCGGGACATCGAGGATAAGCCATATGCAAGGTTTGATGGTTGTAGGCTTTATAGTTGATGAGATATTAAGAGTTGGCTTCAAAAATGACAAAGTCACTGGAGCATGAAATATAGGTCAAGGTCAGTAAGTCAATGTGGGTGCCGAGTCGGGACATCGAGGAGAAGCCTTATGTAAGGTTTGACAGTTCTAGGCTTTACAGTTGATGAGAAACTAACACAGCATCTGAGCATTGTACAAAGGTGTTCTAGATATTGACCTCTAGCCCCGCCCCCAGGCATGACCCCACGGGTCCCTTCACACTAAATCACAGAGGACCCTCATATGCAGCAATGTTCCAAATATGAATGATTTCTGGTCAGTGACTATCAAGATATAACAATTTTAAAAACTTTGACCGAAAGTGTGACGCGGACGCGGACGTACACGTAAACGCGGACGACCGAGGTGACAACAATAGCTCTGTGCACTTCGTGCAGGCGAGCTAAAAATTGTCTAAGTTCACAAAGCTGCAAATTTGTTAAAAATTATTTTTCCAAAATAATATTTCTTCATGCACATGTCCAGTGTGTCTGTATCTTGATGGCAAAGTATCAAATGGCTCCAGCAAAAACTGTGATAGGAGTTGATCGGCCCGTATAGCCACTACCATAGCACATGCACATCCCCTGTAATAGAAAATGCTCATGAAAAATTGTCTATGTTCTCTCAGTTGTAATTTTGTCAAAAATTATTTTTTCACTATCAAACTACTTCATGCAAATGTCAAACATGTCACCATTGTATTGGTAAAGTTTCAGAGTTATTCATGGAAAACTGTGGTAGGAGTTGATCGGCCCATGAAGGCACTATACATATGCATATAAACACAGCCATTAAGAATTACAAAGGGAAATAACTCTCACAGAACTGGCCCCTAGCCCCTTATGTTTTATCATAATATTTGCCCCATCAATATGTATGTGTGTGCAAGGTTTCATGAAATTCCCGCTAAGGGGCTTCAAGATATTAAAGAATATGCATATAAACACAGCCATTAAGAATTACAAAGGGAAATAACTCTCACAGAACTGGCCCCTAGCCCCTTATGTTTCATTATAATATTTGCCCCATCAATATGTACGTGTGTGCAAGGTTTCATGAAATTCCGGCTTAGGGGCTTCAAGATATTAAGGAAACAAAGTGTTACGGACGGGACGGACGGACGGACAACGTGAAAACAGTATACCCCCCTTATAACTTCGTTATAGCGGGGGGTATAATTAATACTCCTCATTAGGTAAAAGACAACTCTTACTTACCTTGTGGCCCGGGAGTTCTCCCCCTTCCCCTGGTTTGGCTCCCTGTGCCATCTTGATCTGTATTTCTTCAGAATGGGTGAGATAGGAACTGGTCACACCAAACCTGCCAGACGCCACCTGGTGGGGAAAAATGATGAGAAAACATGTTTGAGCTAATTTTAAAAAGAAATGTTTTACGAAAATTGCTTCATATGCATTGGCAACACATTTGGTGAATAAAATTTCTTGTAGGCAAAAACTTTGATGCAAAATTTAAACCATGTAAAAGAAGCAGATCTTGGTGGGTTGGCATTAAATGTGGTTTATAAACTTGTTTTATATTGCAGTATATGGAAAACAATAAAAAAAAGATCTATCAGAATACTTTGAATTGAAACATTATGAGATACCTCTTCACATCAGGAAAACATGTCCGTGCAATGTATACCCCCTTGAACCCCACTTTTATATAGCAAAACTGGGGTTTGCAGGGGTATACCTGTTTTTCTTATTTTTGCTCCAAAACATAGATTGTGGGTACTCGTTAGAACCGCCTCGGCGAGGCGGTTCTAACATGTACCCACAATCTATGTTTTGAGCAAAAATAAGAAAACTGTCAAAAATTTTCTTCTGAAATTTTTCATTTTTTAGAACTTTAAAAATCTCTGTATATTACATGGGCAAGTTTTCGTAATGATGCCTTTATAACAAACATAAAACTAACCTGTTTTATTTTGGATTTCTTGTTGAACTGTGGGTCCTCGTTCATGTATCTGTCTGGGTTTTCTCCACCCTCTCCGGTGTTAGACTTGGCCCCGATACGGTTCATAGCTATGGCTAACGTGGTGTGGGCCTCGATAGATATACTCCCAAAACTCATGGCACCTGTAGTAAAAGAATGAATCTATGTTTTAGACTTGTCTCCGATATGGTTCATTGCTATAGCCAGCGTGGTGTGGGCTTCGATAGATATACTCCCAAAACTCATGAAACCTGCATTAAAAGATCTGCATAAGACTTAGCCTTGGTGTGGTTCATTGCTATAGAAGCAGACATTCATGGTGTGGGCCTCGATAGATATACTCCAAAAACTTGTGACACCTTAAAAAAAGAGTTTGATTTCATAAGATTCATGACAACACCTGACATTAGACATGTCAAGCCAAGTCAGTAGCCAAGGTTAAACAGTCTTTATATCATCAGCTTGTCAGATACAACAACTTCAATGAAAACATATCACTGAGTTAAACCTACCTGTGGCAAATCTCTTAACAATGGACGAAGCCTCCTCCACTTCAGACAAGTCTAATGGTTTCTCATTACACTTGAACTCCATCTGACCCTGGAGAATACACTACACCACCCCACTGCCCCCACCCCCTTCTACCTACCTGTGGCAAATCTCTTCACAATAGAGGCAGCATCCTCCACCTCAGACAAATCTAATGGTTTTTCATTATACTTGAACTCCATCTGACCCCTCAGTGTACACTGCCTCGCTCCTTCCATTGCAGACTCTTCAAACTTGGCATAGGAATCTTTGTTCTGGGTTTTGGCTGCATCCTGCCAACAAAAAATACAGAATAGTCTAGAATGTAAACCCTTTAATTAGTCTTTAATATATAAGCTTTATTTTATGTCATCTGTATCATGTCTCAGATGACAGCCAAATACCTAGTATCATCACTATCATATATATTCTATGGCTGTATACTCTGACAACAGCAGCATTTTTTACACATGTATTGAATGACAGCACAGGTAATGTCCCCCTCACCACATGATTAGCCTGGTCATTTGTCTCTCAGTAATGACAATGACCATTGCTATTTTTTTAAGATTGGAAGTTCATGTGTGTTGGTGAGTTCTTTGATGGCTGACTAGGCCAATTCTAGCACTAAACCGTTGATTACAAGGCGAGCAAATCAATGTCAAGGAATCTACTGATGACCCATTGGTCTTGGCTTTGCATAAATATTACTCTACCTGCATATTAGCTATAGTATTGGGGTCATTCATGTGTTTTTCTCCCCATCTCTCCAGTGTAGCACACCAGGGTTCATTACCAACAGACTGTCACATTCTCTGTCAGTATATCCCAGAGTGGGAGGGGAGGGGGGTTAAGAAAGTCACTGTACCTGCATATTAGCTATAGTATTGGGGTCATTCATGTGTTTTTCTCCCCATCTCTCCAGTGTAGCACACCAGGGTTCATTACTAACAAACTGTCACATTCTCTGTCTGCATATCCCAAAGTGGGAGGGGAGGGGGGTTAAGAAAGTCACTGTACCTGCATATTAGCTATAGTATTGGGGTCATTCATGTGCTTCTCTCCACCATCTCTCCAATGTAGCACACCAGGATTCATTACCAACAGACTGTCACATTCTCTGTCAGTATATCCCAGAGTGGGAGGGGAGAGGGGTTAAGAAAGTCACTGTACCTGCATATTAGCTATAGTATTGGGGTCATTCATGTGTTTTTCTCCCCATCTCTCCAGTGTAGCACACCAGGGTTCATTACCAACAAACTGTCACATTCTCTGTCAGTATATCCCAGAGTGGGAGGGGAGGGGGGTTAAGAAAGTCACTGTACCTGCATATTAGCTATAGTATTGGGGTCATTCATGTGTTTTTCTCCCCATCTCTCCAGTGTAGCACACCAGGGTTCATTACCAACAAACTGTCACATTCTCTGTCAGTATATCCCAGAGTGGGAGGGGAGGGGGGTTAAGAAAGTCACTGTACCTGCATATTAGCTATAGTATTGGGGTCATTCATGTGTTTTTCTCCCCATCTCTCCAGTGTAGCACACCAGGGTTCATTACCAACAGACTGTCACATTCTCTGTCAGTATATCCCAGAGTGGGAGGGGAGGGGGGTTAAGAAAGTCACTGTACCTGCATATTAGCTATAGTATTGGGGTCATTCATGTGTTTTTCTCCCCATCTCTCCAGTGTAGCACACCAGGGTTCATTACCAACAAACTGTCACATTCTCTGTCTGCATATCCCAAAGTGGGAGGGGAGGGGGGTTAAGAAAGTCACTGTACCTGCATATTAGCTATAGTATTGGGGTCGTTCATGTGTTTTTCTCCCCCATCTCTCCAATGTAGCACACCAGGGTTCATTACTAACAAACTGTCACATTCTCTGTCAGCATATGCCAGCTGGTGACGATTCAGAGACTGAAAAAACATGGACATTGCATTTTTACGACTGAAAATTAGATAGCTTAGTATAGATTTGCAACAGTTCTTAGAAATTCAAGGAAAGAAATCATTGCCTATAAAGTTTGTGAAAGAAAATCTTATATGCTAATATATATACATGTGCCATGACATACAATACTGCCTTTAAAAAAAAAACATTTGACGGTATTGATGGGAAATCAATTCTAGACAGCAGCAAATAGTAAGACTGTAATAGAAAGAGAGCAATTTTGCAATAATTAAAGAATAATTTTGTAATCCTCAACACAAATATGCTTTGACAACCCCTTTCACAAAATTGCCTTTTATAGGGATTTTGGTTCAGTGTAAATATCGAAAATCATTTTTGAACTCTCATAAAAGTATTGATATTTAACACCTTACCTCTTCTGCCAGATGTTTGAAGGAGACCCCTCCTATCCTGGATGCAGATCCTGTGAAACACATGTCCATCACTTCACGATTCAGGCCTACAGCTTCAAAGATCTGGGCTCCCTAAAAAAGTCAGAAAATCTTGACTATAAGGAAACCTGTCTTTAAAACCCTGTCACACACTCAAGTATTGGAACCACAAGCTCAGGTCCTTCCACATTTTTGTAACTCTTAGCATGGTATAGTGGACTTGTCATATAATGTGCACAACTCTTCTCAACTCCCCATGACTCTTAGCTTGTCACTTAAACCCTACAAGAATTTTAAACGCAATACCTTGTTTGCAATGTATTGTTCTGTAGTTTCATGTCCCAGTCAACATTTTTCAGTAATGTCAAGACAAGGGCAGCACTTCCCGAGTTATTTAATAAAATATCTGTACTATAGAAGACTGTGTCTGGCTCCAGGAACCACTTGACAGAAGATTTTGAACACCCAACTTCTTCTTGCTGATTCCAGGATCTGAACAGAAGCCAACAGCTAACCCTACCTTATAACTGTGAAGTGTTGAGATTCCCATCTTGGCCATAACCTTGGATATTCCTCTAGCACAGGCCGCACGGTAGTTCACATAGATCTCCTCATCAGCAAGTGGCGGGTCAAGGAGCTGCTGTTTACGGAGACGGGACAGGACTTCAAACACAAGGTACGGACAGATGGCGTCTGCTCCATAGCCAAGTAAGGTACAGATGTGATGTACCTCTCTGTGGAGAGAAAATCAAATAAAATGTGTTTAAGGTCTCTGTCACTATGATTTTTATAGCTTCTTACTATTTTCATGCGCGGATCCAGAGGGGGGGACCGGGGGTCCAGACCCCCCCCTGGAATTTGAAAATTTTACCTAAAAAAAGGTAATTTCGGGATTTTTTGGGGGTTGGACCCCCCCTCGTCTGTGACCAAAAATTACCATTTTCGTTGGACCCCCTCTCATGAAAATTTCTGGATCCGCGCATGATCTTAATATATATTTATACATTTTACATTTGTTATAACACAGATTGTAAATGCTTAAGAAATATGCAGATACTTTTAATACAACCAACAGCTGGCATAGATCTTTACGGCACCTCCAATCAAAACATCTCAGTCAATCGAAAATTGAAGCTAATATCTGTCATAGAAATGGGACTGCCCATCAAAAGTCTCAGCCAATCAGAAATGAGTGCTAACAGATGTCATAGTTACAGAAACTCCTATCAAAAGGTCCCTAATAGCAAAAAACAATCCTGCCACCCCTACTACTAAATCAGACTTACCTGACCTCCCCAGTTTCGAGAATGAGACCAACCTTCAGCCTCAGTTTCTTCTTGATCAAGTAATGATGGACTGCTCCAATAGCCAGCAACGAGCTGAAGAGAAAGAACACAAAGATGAATACAGGCTATGAATCTTAACTTCGAAAAGGCAAGAGAATTATTATATCAGTGATTAAGGAGTGTTTTTTTTTTGTTCTGGTTTTTTTTATGTTCTATGATCTAGAATTCACTTTTCCGGTGGTATGCAATTTAGCAGTTCTTTGTGCCAATTCTTTCCTGCGTAAGCCAGACTCTCTTCTCTTGGATCAGCAGAGGGTGGAAGAAAGCAGATATCAATTTATGCCTAAAATTATCCAGAAGCTAATTTACTTTGATCAAACCTAGAACTGATTGTGTTCCAAGGAGACAAGGAGACATGTGACAATATGCCTTATCAGTACTTTGATATTCATTTTGCCATCCAGAATGCAGCAACAACTCTAAATCACCCTACCTGACTGGTACCCAGTGTTGGTCCGCCCGTCTGTCTGTCAGTATAATGAGCTGGTACCCACTATTGGCGGCATCCTCAGACTCCTGACATATCCTCCTGAGGGCCTTCTGTAGCCCTGCTGGCCCCTCCTTCTTAGAGAATACCAGGTCTATCACTTTGGTCTAAATATGCGAAGTAAAAACATTAAGTTGAATTACAAATCTAAAAACAAAGGGCCTGTCATGAGATTTAACAACCATTTCGGTATGCTTATGCTTACTGCTCTTGGTTGAATGAGCATACTTAAATAAGTTACAGGATTTACTGTTTTCTTTAATAGCAAATCTTTTATACAAGAAGTCATATAACAAAACATTTATTGACTTCAATTTTAAGGATTTATCTACCTAACTGAAACCAAAAATTGCATAATTTTTCAGAAATTTGTGGTGTGGGATGTGGGTGTTCTGTGCTTTTCTTGACAAGTGGGAGGGACTTAACCCATATTTGACGAATGGATTTTCCCATAATTATCAATTGGGTGAGTCCACTTTCATTTTTAGGGGTGTTAGGAGTGATTTTTTATATTTATCTCATTTTTCAATAACATTCCTCCAAGCAACCAGAATAGCCCCAGATGGGCACCGCGTTTTGCGGCGTCGCGTCTGGGGCTATGCTGTTTGCCTATGTCCCATAAAAGGGACGTCAGGCATAAATGAGTAAATGAAACCAAACTATTAAACACATGCAAAAATGTCACATTTTTTTATAATTCATCTTGCAGAAAAGAACTGTAACCTTACCCTCCAACCTTTGTATGAGGTATATTTCAGCACTGCGCAGTCCTGTAGTGACAGAATAGGCTGCTCCAGCCACAGTCTCTTACACTGCTCTGCACTCGGTTCCAGAATGTTGGCCTCAGGTCCTACTGGACATGCCTGAATATAACAGAAACAATATCTAACAATCATATGAGCCACAACGCGAGAAAACCAGTCTTCGGGATTTCCGACCAGGTCCGACACACTCTCAGAAAAAGGCTAGAAGCTTGAAATTTGGTATTTAAAAAGAAGAAGGAATGTACTATCTGTGCAGCGAAAACAAAGGCGTTAATCAGCTGTGCAGTGACTGCACAGCTGATCTGCTCCTTTTTTTCTCATGACAAGGCTCAAAGAATAGAATGATGATTCTCAACAGACAATCATTTTATAAACTTTGAGCTGCCCCGTGGCCGAGCAGTTAAGAGCGCTGTTTCTTAATCACTCGATCAATTCACCACTGTGTCTGGTGTGGGTTCGAGCCCCACACGGGCCACATGTGAGACAAGCCAAGTTCTGCTTGCGGGTGTGCCAGGTGGTTTTTCTCGGGGTTCTCCAGTTTTCGCCCACCTACTAATTGGCCCGTCTCATATGAGCTGAAATCTTGAAAGGGATGTAAAACTGAATTAACAAGAATTGTCAGAGGATCTGACTATAGCCCCGCTTCTGAGCTTTTTTCCAGTGTGAGAAAAACAATGATAGGTAACAATCCCAAGCTAGATCTTGTTAATGTTGATGCACGTAAAAAAAGAATGGTAAGATTCTGTCAATTCATTCTCAAAATAATGAGCGGAAACGAAATTCTGACGTTAATCAAGGGCCGTAACGCCCTCAAAATTTATCGAAAAATAACGGGCAACAATCCCAAGCTAGACATTGTCAATGTTGATGTGCATACAAAATTTGGTCAGATTTTGTCAATTCGTTCACAAGATATTGAGCGGAAACGAAATTCTGACATCAATCAAGGGCCGTAACTCTGTCAAAATTTTGCAAAAAATGACGGGCAACAGTCCCAAGCTAGATCATGTCAATGTTGATGTGCATACAAAATTTGGTCAGATTTTGTCAATTCATTCTCCAGATATTGAGCGGAATCAAAATTCTGACGTCAATCAAGGGCCATAACTCTGTCAAAATTTTGCAAAAAATGACAGGCAACAATCCCAAGCTAGAACTTGTCAATGTTGATGTGCATACAAAATTTGGTCAGATTCTGTCAATATGTTCTAAAGGTATTGAGCGGAAATGAAATTCTGACGTCAATCAAGGGCCATGACTCCGTCAAAATTTTGCGAAAAATGACGGGCAACAATACCAAGCTAGATATTGTCAATGTTGATGTGCATACAAAATTTGGTCTGATTCTGTCAATTCGTTCTCAAGATATTAAGCTGAAAAGAAATTCTGACGTCAGTCAAGGGCCGTAACTCAGTCAATTTTTTGCAAAATATGACCGGCAACTATCCCAAGCTAGATCTTGTCGCTGTTGAAGTGCATTCAAAATTTGGTCAGATTCTGTCCAGCCATTCTCAAGATATTGAGCGGAAACAAAATTCTGATGTCAATCAAGGGCCGTAACTCCGTCAAAATTTTGCGAAAAATGACAGGCAACAATCCCAAGCTAGATCTTGTCAATGTTGATGTGCATACCAAAATTTGGTCAGATTCTGTCCATTCGTTCTCAAGATATTGAGCGGAAACGAAATTCTGACATTAATCAAGGGCCATAACTCCGTCAAAATTTTGCAAAAAATGACGGGCAACAATCCCAAGCTAGATCTTGTCAACGTTGATGTGCATATAAAATTTGGTCAGATTCTGTCCTGCCATTCTCAAGATATTGAGCGGAAACCAAATTCTGACGTAAATCAAGGGCCGTAACTCCATCACAATTTTGCAAAAAATGACCGGTTACAATCCCAAGCTAGGTCTTGTCAATGTTAATGTGTATGCAAAATTTGGTCAGATTCTGTCGAGGCATTCTCAAGATAATGAACGGAAACAAAATGTCGGAAGGACGGAAGGACAGAATAACGGAATAACAGAATAACGGAACTACGGAAGGACAGGGTGAATCCAGTATAGCCCCCACTTTTTCAAAGCGGGGCTATAAAAACCAGAGGACCATTGGTCCTGAAAACGCTCCCCTGAGATTCGGTCTTGCATGACCTTTAGTTAAGATCATGTTGGTCAATGTAACCAGAGGACCAATGGTCCTGTAAACGCTCACCTGAGATCTGCTGCATATACCAATAAACATGTTTGAATATTATGGTATTTAACTCCAGTGCAGGGGCAGATGAAGCCCTTGGGCCATTTTCTTTTTTCAGAATCTTCAATATTCTGTCCATTTGCCAATTTCCTGCTGGCTTTTCCCTTCAAATGACATTTTAACAGTTTTCCCAATTCAAATGCATAGGCAACCGATGTTGACCTTGCCATAATCTTGGTCAAGGTCATCACAGGGTCATGATTTATATATACATTGGAGTACCGTAGCCATCGATGCTTCACGCCACGTTTCCTTGAAATCAGTCTATTGGTTTCAGAGATGAAGATTTTTGATGGGTTTTTACCATATATGGGCATGGCGGCCATCTTTTTCATGTGACTTAGATTATTTATATATACATTGATTCCCCAATTCTATAGATGCTTCACATAAAATTTGGCTTTGATTGGCCAAGCGATTTCAGAGGAGAAGAGGTTTGAATATTATGGAAATATACATGTATATTGCCCCGGGGTGGGGGCACATGAGCCCCTGGGGTCAAATTTTTTTCAGAATCATTAATATTCAGTCCTACTTCCCATTTCCTGCAAGACTTTCACTTTACATTACATTTTAAAAGTTTTCCCCATTCAAATGCATTGGCGACCTATGTTGACCTTGCCGTAAAACAGGTCAAGGTCATCACAAGGTCATGATTTACATACACGTTGTAGTACTTAAGTCATCGATGCTTCATGCCAAGTTTCATTGAAATCGGTCCAGTGGTTTCGGAGAAGAGAGTTTTTGAAGGGTTTTTACCATATATGGGCATGGCGGCCATCTTGGTCATGTGACCTGGATTATTTATATATACATTGGTTCCCCCTTCCCATAGATGCTTCATGTAAAATTTGGCTTTGATTGGCCAAGCGGTTTCAGAGAAGAAGATGTTTGAATATTATGATAATATACATGTATATTGCCCTGGGGTGGGGGCGGATGAGCCCCTGGTGCCCAATTTTTTTCAGAATCATTAATATTCAGTCCTACTGCTCATTTTCTGCAAGATTTTTCCTTTAAATGACAATTTAACAATTTTTCCCATTCAAATGCAAAGGCGACCTATGTTGACCTTGCAGTAAAATAGGTCAAGGTCACCGCAAGGTCATGATTTATATATACATTGTAGTACTTGAGTCATCGATGCTTCATGCCACGTTTGGTTGAAATCGGTCCAGTGGTTCCGGAGAAGAAGATTTTTGAAGGGTTTTTACCATATATGGGCATGGCGGCCATCTTGGTCATGTGACCTGGATTATTTATATACACATTGGTTCCCCCTTCCCATAGATGCTTCATGTAAAATTTGGCTTTGATTGGCCAAGCGGTTTCAGAGTAGAAGATCTTTGAAAATTGTGGACGACGGACGGACGACGGACGGACGGACGGACGACGGAGCATGGGTATACTATAAGCTCACCTTGTGAGCCTGACGGCTCAGGTGAGCTAAAAAGTAAACTTGACCTCTAATACTCAAATAATTAATGAAAATTTACCTTTTTGGGGGCATTAGCAACCAATCAAAATAATGTATTAGGGCAAAAGTAATATTAAACATAGAGGACTACTAAATAAACATTTCTGCAAAATCTCCACTGAGACTGCATAGCAAATTTTCACTTTTCCCCATTATGAGTCTATGGAAACTGAAAGTAGCCATAGCAACCAGAGTTCTTATCTGACTGGAGCAAAAAAAAAAACATTTTTTTTTTGTAGAGGCTAATGCCAGGAACATGTATGCAAAGTATCAGCTTCATGAAGCAAACAGTTTCTGAGATCTTTTTCGAAAATTTGCCCTTTTTGGGGCCCCAGCAACCAATCAAAATAAGCAATCAGAATGAAGGTCATCTGAAACGTAGTGCATTACTAAATAAACATTTCTCTAAAAATAAAATTTGAATATCTCCAATGAGACTGCAGAAATAGCAAATTTTCACTTTTCCCATTATAAGACTAGTCACTATGGAAACTGAAAGTAGCCATAGCAACCAGAGTTCTTATCTGACTGGAACAAAAAACAACTTTTTTGTGGAGGCTAATGCCAGGAACATGTATGCAAAGTATCAGCTTCATAAAGCAAACAGTTTCTGACGAGAAGATTTTTAAAGATTTTTTCGAAAATATGTCCTTTTTGGGGCCCCAGCAACCAATTAAAATAAGCGATCAGGATGAAGGTCATCTGAAACATAGAGCACTACTCAATAAACATTTCTCTAAAAATAAAACTCAAATATCTCCAATGAGAAAGCAAAAATTTGCAATTTCCACTTTTTTCCATTATAAGTCTATGGGACGTACAAGTTGCCATGGCAACCAGAGTTCTTATCCGATCTGAACAAAAAACAACATTTTTGGTTCCCCCTTCCTGTGGATGCTTTATGCCAAATATCAAAACTGAAAAGTTTTGGCCACACAGCTTCAGAGGAGATGTCATTTGAAATTGTGGACGACGGACGGACGACGGATACCTACCTATCCTATAAGCTCACCTTTGAGCCTTCGGCTCAGGTGAGCTAAAAATAAAAAATAAAAAAATTTACTCTCCATAAAATTATGATAACATTACTAGTATACAATTTTCAATCTTGTAAAATCCAAACAGAATAATAGCAATTTCTAGAGTTAAACACACAAGTAAAAACATTTGATTTCAAAATGGCCAATGTGACTGCATATATTGCCTCAATATGCCTGGTCAAACTATACAGATGCATTTTGCTTTGTACATTTTTTATTTCTTTTGGAAGCATATTTTCAATGCAGACCTCACAGTTTGAATAAGAGTATTTGAGCAGCATCGTGAGTAAACCAGATTTTTGCCTATGCGAAAAAAAAGGCTCAGATCAGCTTCACAGTAACTGTGAAGCTGATCAGCGCCTTTGTTTTTGCTACACGGATAGTACAATCTCTCTTCTTCTTAAATCCAAAATTTCAAGCTTCTAGCCTGCTTCTGTGACTGTACAGGTCGTGTTGTGTCAGACCTGGTCGGAAACCCCAATGACCTGTTTTCTCATGTCCTGCCTCATATACAATAATGCAAGTCAGGTCAAAAATATGAGCCACCTCATGGGAAAACCAACAATCTGCATAGGTGAAAACAAAGACGCAGATCAGCTTCGCGGTAACCGCGAAGCTGATCAGCGTCTTTGTTTTCGCTACTCGAATAGTACAATTCCCCTTCTACTTAAAACCCGAAATTTCAAGCTTCTAGCTCTTTTCTGTGCTTGTACAGCCCGGTTTGTGTGGACCTGTTCGGAAACCACATTGTTGGTTTTCCCACGAGACGGCCCATATGAAATCAACCATAAAACATACCAATGACATGACAATCTTCTCTCTGAAAGGGTCTATAGGTGGGTTGGTGACCTGGGCAAACAATTGCTTGAAGTAGTCAAACACCAGGGGGTTGTACTGAGATAGGCAGGCAAACGGGGCATCATTACCCATAGAACCCAGGGCTTCTTTCCTGAAATAATGAATATTTCTTCAGCTAAAATATGTAGGGATTTTGTGATAAGGAAATGTTAGTTTGTCAAAAATGGCACACAAGAAGTGCCCCTGGGGTATATAAGCAACTAGACTTGTTATGTTGAAAACTTAGATCCAAGGCTTGACCAGTCTTTTTGAATTATACTTAACTCATTTAAGCTTAGCATCCTTTTTGTTGGACATAGGCAAACAGCAAAACACAGCGTCCCATCTGGGGCTATTCTGTTTGCTTGGAGAAAATTCATCGAAAAAGTGAATAAAAATCTAAAATCACACCTGATGTCCCAAAAAATGAAAGCGAACCCACGCAAATGATAACCATGGAAAAGTCCATTTGTCATATATGGGTTAAAACCATAACAGCACCAAATCTAATTTATGTTTTCATATCTATTTTTATTTTATTTATCTTACTATGCTAATTTATAATTTGTACACAGCTAAACAAAACTGATCATAACTGTTTCTCCAAAGCTAGATGGCCCATAAGTTCCCTACTGTAACCATTAAGCCACTTATTTTATTTTCACTCATATTTATAATGAAAAACAAGCTACATACTGGTCTCTGATCATAGGTAACACAAGCATATTCAAAGCCTCCACAGTCCAACCAAACATTGGTAGACGTCTGTCCTCCTCTAGGCAGCCGCCGAGAGGGTTCTCTATCCTTTCTATACTGGCTTTACGCATCAACCTTCTGTCGTGGCTCAGTCGCAGGTTGGTGAAGGACAGGGTCTGAAAAGATGGAAATGTCGGTAGCATAGCAAAATTAAGGTTTTCAAAAGTGAAAACTTAAGAGCAAAAACTAAACCAGAGGACCAATGGTCCTGTAAACGCTCACCTGAAACCTGAGATATATACCAATAAACCTGTTTGACTAGAATGGTAATATACATGTATATAACCCCAGGGCTGGGTCAGAGCAACTCCTGGAGTCAATTTCTTATTCAAATCATAAAACTTTAGTCCATTTGCAAATTTACTGCAAGTTTTGCCCTTCATATGACATTCTTACAATTTTCCCCATTCAAATGCATGGGCGACCTAAGCTGACCTTGCCGTAAAATAGGTCAAGGTCATCCAAGGGTCACAATTTATATAAACTTTGTAGAGCTCCATTGCCTGATGCTTCATGCCAAGTTTCAAAATCATGGGCCTTCTGGTTCTGGAGAAAAAGATTTTAAAGGTTTTTGCTATTTATAGCCATGGCAGCCATCTTGGTCATGTGACCATGACAAATTTTCATTGCCTCTTCTTAACGATCCTCCACATAAAGTTTGGCTTTGATTGGCCAAGCCATTTCAGAGCAGATGATGTTTGTATATTATGGTCATGTACATGTATATAGCCCTGGGGCAGGGGCAGACAACCCCCTAGGGAAAAAATTTGTTCATAAACATAAATAATCTGTCTTCTTGCCCATTGCCTGCAAGTTTTGCCCCTCATATCATATTTTAACAATCTTCCCCATTCAAATACATCAGCGACCTAGGTTGACCTTGCCTTAAAATAGGTCAAGGTCATCCAAAGGTAATGATTTATACAAACTTTGTAGAGCTCCATTGCCTGATGCTTCATGCCAAGTTTCAAAATCATAGGCCTTCTGGTTCTGGAGAAGAAGATTTTTGAAGGTTTTTGCTATTTATAGCTATGGTGGCCATCTTGGTCCCTTGACCATTTATACAAACTTTCATTGCCCCTTCCTAACGATGCTCCATATAAAGTTTGGCTTTGATTGGCCAAGCAGTTTCAAAGGAGAAAATGTTTGAATATTATGGTCATATACATGTATATAGCCCCGGGGCAGGGGAAGACAACCCCCTGGGGACAAAATTTGTTCATAAACATAAATATTCTGTCCATCTTCCCATTTCCTGCAAGTTTTGCCCCTCAAATCATATTATATCTATTTTTCCCATTCAAATGCATGGTCTATATTGACCTTGCCGTAAAATAGGTCAAGGTCATCCCAGGGTCATGATTTATATAAATTTTGTAGAGCTCCAGTGCCTGATGCTTCATGCCAAGTTTCAAAATCATAGGCCCTCTGGTTCCGGAGAAGAAGTTTTTTAAAGGTTTTTGCTATTTATAGCCATGGCGGCCATCTTGGTCATATGGCCTTGACCATTTATACAAACTTTCGTTCCCCCTTCCTAAGGATGCTCCACATGAAGTTTGGCTTTGATTGGCCAAGCGGTTTCAGAGGAGAAGATCTTTGAAATTGTGGACGGACGACGGACAGACGGACGACGACGGAGCATGGCCATCCTATAAGCTCACCTGAGCCGAAGGTTCACAAGGTGAGCTTTTTTATTTTTTACTTTTTTAGGCATAAGAAATATATTTAGCACCTTAGCATAAGCCAGTTACACTTTTTTTTTTTGTTTGCTAAGGTGACAATGAATTTATCATGTCAGGTCAGAAGATGCCCAAATGCCTGATATTCCAGATTTACCAAGAAGACCAATTATACTATCTAAATCATGAAAACATAGGTGTTGATCTGCTGGTAGATTATTACACAGATAATATGAAACTTTCATGCAAGCAAAAATGCTGTTACATTAAAGGACACCCAGTATATGAACATGCAAGTAATTCTTTAAGATGACGTGTGAGAATAAGACCAGATAATTGTAACTTTTTAACTAAATTTACCTGTTCTGCCAACCATTTTCCGTACGGTCTCAGGTGAGCTAAGTGGGCCTTGATAGCCTCATCTTTCATGAACACTTTCTCTTTAGTGTCCACCAGTAACATTCTGCCAGGCTTCAGTCTACCCTGTAAATCACAAATCATTACATTTACCACTATAAACTTTGTGTTGAATAAACTGAGAAAGTTTCTCAATGCCAACAAAACTCAGTACAAAACTATTTATGTCTTTGTGTAATGCTTTAAAATTTTCATGGATTTTTTCACACCACCAGCGAGCCCTTTTCATTGTCTATTTCAGTGGGTATGGCTAAATGTCCCTGTCAACGATATTTCAATGACGATGGGACAGAGCCGCCACAGTAGCATTTCCTGAATGTTAACCAAGGCCATATGTGTTATGCTCAAAAACACTACAAGGCTGAGGTAGGTATCAAACCGAGGCCATTACTCTCCCAATTTTCAAATCTGACAACTAATTCTAACATCCATTCAAACTTTGATCACTTTACATTTGTCCTTAGCTAAATGTTTGACATAAATGAAAACAACATATATCCTGCACTAAAATGACTCCCTCTACCTTTTGTATGACTTCATGGTTTTCCAAATCTGTTACTCCCACTTCGCTGGACATGTACATATGATTATTCTTGGTCACATAGAACCTTGACGGTCTCAATCCATTCCTATCCAGAATAGCTCCGATATAACGGCCGTCAGAGAATGTTAGTAGAGCTGAAAGATAACAATAAAACAGTGATTATTCTTGGTTACATAGAACCTTGACGGTCTCAGTCCATTCCTATCCAGAATAGCTCCGATATAACGGCCGTCAGAGAATGTTAGTAGAGCTGAAAGATAACAATAAAACAGTGATTATTCTTGGTTACATAGAACCTTGATGGTCTCAGTCCATTCCTGTCCAGAATAGCTCCGATATAACGGCCGTCAGAGAATGTTAGTAGCGCTGAAAGATAACAATAAAACAGTGATTATTCTTGGTTACATAGAACCTTGATGGTCTCAGTCCATTCCTGTCCAGAATAGCTCCGATATAACGGCCGTCAGAGAATGTTAGTAGCGCTGAAAGATAACAATAAAACAGTGATTATTCTTGGTTACATAGAACCTTGACGGTCTCAGTCCATTCCTATCCAGAATAGCTCCGATATAACGGCCGTCAGAGAATGTTAGTAGAGCTGAAAGATAACAATAAAACAGTGATTATTCTTGGTTACATAGAACCTTGATGGTCTCAGTCCATTCCTGTCCAGAATAGCTCCGATATAACGCCCGTCAGAGAATGTCAGTAGCGCTGAAAGATAACGATAAAACAGTGATTATCTTGGTCACGTAGAACCTTGACGGTCTGAGGCCATTCCTGTCCAGAATAGCTCCGATATAACGGCCGTCAGAGAATGTTAGTAGAGCTGAAAGATAACAATAAAACAGTGATTATTCTTGGTTACATAGAACCTTGATGGTCTCAGTCCATTCCTGTCCAGAATAGCTCCGATATAACGCCCGTCAGAGAATGTCAGTAGCGCTGAAAGATAACGATAAAACAGTGATTATCTTGGTCACGTAGAACCTTGACGGTCTGAGGCCATTCCTGTCCAGAATAGCTCCGATATAACGGCCGTCAGAGAATGTTAGTAGAGCTGAAAGATAACAATAAAACAGTCATTATTCTTGGTTACATAGAACCTTGATGGTCTCAGTCCATTCCTGTCCAGAATAGCTCCGATGTAATGACCGTCAGAGAATGTCAGTAGCGCTGGAAGATAACAATAAAACAGTGATTATTCTTGGTTACATAGAACCTTGACAGCCTCAGGCCATTCCTGTCCAGAATAGCTCCGATATAACGGCCGTCAGAGAATGTCAGTAGCGCTGGAAGATAACAATAAAACAGTGATTATTATTGGTCACGTAGAACCTTGACGGCCTCAGGCCATTCCTGTCCAGAATAGCTCCGATATAACGGCCGTCAGAGAATGTCAGTAGCGCTGGAAGATAACAATAAAACAGTGATTATTCTTGGTTACATAGAACCTTGACGGCCTCAGGCCATTCCTGTCCAGAATAGCTCCGATATAACGGCCGTCAGAGAATGTCAGTAGCGCTGGAAGATAACAATAAAACAGTGATTATTCTTGGTTACATAGAACCTTGACAGCCTCAGGCCATTCCTGTCCAGAATAGCTCCGATATAACGGCCGTCAGAGAATGTCAGTAGCGCTGGAAGATAACAATAAAACAGTGATTATTATTGGTCACGTAGAACCTTGACGGTCTCAGTCCATTCCTGTCCTGAATAGCTCCGATATAACGACCATCTGAGAATGTCAGATCAAAAAGAAACATTTTATCATATTGCAAGCTATAAGCTATATGTGAAAGAAATATATTTTGTTAGTCCTCCATGAAAGCAGGTGACTACTTGTAGGTACTCCAAAGCATGTTTTAAAATTACAAAAAACTTAACTTTTAAAAGTTAAACTATAGTTTGATTTAACTCCAATGGAATGAACTTTCATATCAAAGAACCATTGAACTGGACATCATTTTAAAAGCTTCATAGACAGTACAATCCCTTTTCTTCTTAAATCCAAAACTTCAAGCTTCTAGCCATCTTCTGTGACTGTAAATGCCGGTTTGTGTCGGACCTGGTTGGAAACCCACATTTTTGTTGTTGTTGTTGTTGTTGTTTTCAAACAAAGGCTAATAATCTTACCCGGTCCATCCCATGGTTCCATAGCAAAGGCGCTCCACCTATAGAAGGCCTTCTTGTCTGCTGGCATCAGACTGTCGTTTTGCCATGCCTCGGGAACCATTGTCATTATAGCCTGAAAGAATAAAACACAGTTTATCTGACAAGCCAAGTTCTGCTTGCGGGTGTGTCAGGTGGTTTTTCTCGGGGGTCTCCCATTTTCGCCCCACCTACTGATTGGCCTGTCTTATATGAGCTGAAATAATCTTGAAAGGGACGTAATGTCAAAAATAAACTCACCAAGTTTTACCAAGTAAAGACAACAATCAAACTAGGCATAACATACTGTAGATCCAGAAATATTCGCATGAACTTAATTTTCGCTAATATTCATGAATTGGTTGCCTCACGAATTCAAAGTTCTCGCTAATAAAGAGTCACTGTAAACATTATAGAATACATGGACACTTTCTAGCGAATTCTAGTACTCGCTAATAAATCAGAAATAGAAAATTTGCGAAATAAAAGTCACGCAAAAATTTCCAAATTTACAGTAAGTTAGATGGGCAGCTATCAACCCATACAAAGAAATAAAAGTACATTAGAATATTAGAAATCAGCTGGTAAATCTGGATCTCTGTCACTGATTGTAAAGTCAACAACTGAGCCGCATCAAGAGAAAACCAAAAATCTGCATATGCAAAAAAACAAAGGCGCAGACAATCTTCTCAGTAACCAATATTAAGTAGGATTTCAAAGATAATGAAACTATAATGGAATTGTTCTATGACCAGTGTAATCCTACTTCGGGCAGTTCTCGTCCTCCAGCCATACAGAGAAACTCCAGTACATTATCCACACAGCCAGAGTCTGACATGCCAGCCTCCACCACGGGGTACAACAGTTTGAGCCTCTCCCCGTACACGCTGGAGTGCATGACACCCTCCCGGGCCGCCATGAGGTTGATGTTACCACGTAGTGTGTTGATCTCTCCATTGTGGGCAAGATATCTGGAAAAAAAATAAACAAGGAAAGTGGCAATCCCTTTAACAACTCCTGATTTTTTTTTTTTTTTTTTTTTTCTTTTTTTTTTTTAATGTCTTAAATGAGAAATGTTGTGGTTTCTGACCAGGTCCGACACTAACCGGACTGCACAGTAACAGAAGACAGCTAGAAGCATGAAATTTTGTATTTAGGAAGTAGAGGGATTGTACTATCCGTGTAGAGAAAACAAAGGCGCTGATCAGCTTCGCGGTGCTGGTCTGCGCCTTTGTTTTCGCATATGCAAATTGTTGGTTTTCTCATGAGGAGGCTCAAATGAATCTCAATTCATTACAAATGTCATATATGACAATCTTATGACCAAGCATTTCATTTTAAAGAAGAAATGGAAACCTATTTTAAAGGAAATGCCAGATTCAAATACCATTATTGATTTCAGCAGCACACTTAATGTTAAGGAATTCTGAATGCTGAACGTGTAAGCTAGAAGGTGGTCATTTGATCTCTACATGATGAACAATACAGAAATGATATTTAAAAATATGGTCTTCAGCCCTTTGACCCCTACTAACCTTTGTGGATGAGCCCTCTCCCAGCTAGGGAAGGTGTTGGTGGAGAATCTACTGTGTATCAGGGCAATATGGGTCTCAAAGTCAGGGTCCTTCAGGTCCTTAAAGTAGCCCCATAGCTGTTTTGTGTCTAGCTGACCCTATAATATAATAAGACAAAAATGCACATTTTGGGGGCTACAGAACTGATATTCAATTTTTATTTCATTTTTCAATTACTTATAAGCAAACAGAAAAAGCCCCAGATAAGATGCCATGTTTTGCAAACTTTATAAAGCATGACCTTGGGATGACCTTGAAAAAACAGTATGGACACAAGTCAGACGGCTCCTAAATAGATGATGATGATGATGATGATGATGAATTGATGATGATGATGATGATGATTACGCATGGTAACAAACCATTTGCCAGTTCTACTATTAGACCACTAACAGGGGAAAAGATTAAATGCATTGTGAATGTTTAGTATCATGTACGCTGAGCAGGATTGGCAACATTTTCCAGTTTTTTGGTGTTTTTTTTTTTTTGTTTGTTTTGTTTTGTTTTGTTTTGTTGTTGTTGTTGTTGTTGTTTTTATCAAAGCACTATAAAACTTCCTATCTAACATCCTGAAAGCTGTACAACAACAAACAAGGAAAAGTGAGAATCCAGGAATCAAGGAAGTCAGTAATAAGGAACTATGCACTAAAACATCTGTCAATCTCAAGAATCAAAGAACTAAACATCAAACAGCCACATTATGGGAAACCACACTTTAGCTACGCTGTTTGCTGCTTCGAATCTTCATTGTTTATATCAGACGTTGTCAACCTTTTTCAGCAAGTTGCAGTGCTTCACCTTGTCCTCAACACACACCCAGCCCCTACAAACAGCCAGTTTCATCAGGAGACTCATTAAAATATCTGTTGTGTAAGATGCATCTGAATACTGTGTGATGCACATTCCAGGGAAATCAAATGATGATAAAATTAATGAAAGTAAGTTTATATGTCTGGTAATACAAAAGCTGCAATGATAAAGTACATAATCAATATCAGACTGAGCCCCAACGCCAGAAAATAGGTCTTTGGGGTTTCCGACCAGGTCCGACACAAACAGGCCTGTACAGTCCCAGAAAAAGTCTAGGAGCTTGAAATATTGGGTTTAACAAGGGGAGTTATTGTACTATTTGTGTAGCGAAAACAAAGGCACTGATCAGCTGTGCAGTTACTGCACAGCTGATCTGTGCCTTTGTTTTCGCATAGGCAAAAAGCCAGTTTTCTCTTGATGTGGCTAAGACTATGCCCAGATTATTACCTGTATAATGTCTGCCAAGGAATAAAAACATTATGCAAGCCTTGAAGTATCAAAACCTGTCTTTGTGAATTTTCATTACAAACCAGACTGTGCAAGCGCAATGATGACAAGATGCTTGATATGTTGTATTCAGAGAGTGGGGATGCAGCAATTTAAGTCTGTTCTTACAATGCACTGATCAGTTGTGACGGCACAGCTGATCTTGATTTTGTGTTTACATCCAAAGGCAGAACACAGCTTATGACAGTAACATCAAAGACAGGATGGCAACAGGTGCAGCTAAAGTACACAGAATTACTGTAACATGCACCATATTTCTGACAACCCCAAACACAATAGTTTGATTGCTAAATGGATTGGTTATGAGTTTATATGCACCAGTCATTTGTATTGCGCAGGGGGCAGGGATAGCAGGGATAGCAGGGGCTACAGTGCCAAGATTTTAACATCTGATAAGTCCAAATAGTGCAGCACCAAGGATGTGCAAGGATTTTAATTTTAGAAAGCCCTGGATGATGGATTTTCTCTTTTTTAAAAAAAAAAAAAAAATGTATCTTATCATGCAAGTGGTTATGCAATAAGCAGGAAGACACACACACACATTCATTCAATCCCAAAAATGTTTGTGGTGAGCTCCAGCCTATTGATTTGCACATAATAATAATGAGAATGCAAGTTTCAATACAGTATTTTGAGTATTATGTAATTATCTAAGATAAAAGTGCATTCATAACTTTTTTATAATCATGACAAAGGCCTGTTCTTGTCATACAATACACTCCTTCAAGTTTAAATAACATTTGCATAAAACTTTTTGTTAACTTAAAGATAATAAGAGCCTTTTAGGCCTTTTAACTCATTTAAGCCTGCATCTATAATTTTTAACAGTATGCCCCAGATGTGATGCCGCAGAATGCGGCGTCCCGTCTGGGGCTGTATTCTGTTTCCAAAAATAATAAAAAATTTAAAATCACCGCTGATGTGGGAAAGTCCATCTACCCGCTGTAAAAGGCTGACTATGTGGCTTGATAGCTCAGGTGACACAGTGCTCACACAGTGACCCGGGCCACAAGGTTGCCAACATTTGTTGGCATTTTATCATTCATTAGCAGGATAAAATGAGCCGCATCGTGAGAAAACCGGATTTTTGCCTGTGCGAAAACAAAGGCGCAGATCAGCTTCGCGGTTACTGATCAGCGCCTTTGTTTTCGCTACACGGATAGTATATTTCCTCTTCTTCTTATATCCGAAATTTCAAGCTTCTAGCCCGCATCTGTGACTGTACAGGTCAGTTTGTGTCAGACCTGGTCGGAAACCCCGAAGACCGGTTTTCTCGCGTAGCGGCTCAAATGCAGGTATTAATGATCAAAATTTCCATTTATTTGGGCTATTTGGTATAAGAACTTTAAATTTGATGCTCAGCTGAGATTGAAAAAAGTTTAATAACTTCGGGACTTGGATTCAAGTCTAAGTCAGGACACATTCTGACAGTCTCTGCCTCTGTGACATTTGGTGGCCAACGTTACACCTCTCAGAAGGCCGTAATGGGACAGAGGCTATGAAGACTGAATAAGGGGCATGTCCAGTGGCTCATGTTGAGTTAAATACATTTACCCATTCATGCAATCTTGGTCAATCAAATATAGTATGAGCCGTGACACGAAAAAACCTTCAGGGTTTCCGACCAGGTCCGACATACATCGGCATGTACAGTCACAAAAGAAAGCTAGAACATTGAAATTCCGAATTTAAGAAGAAGAGGGATTGTCTTATACGTGTAGCGAAAACAAAGGCGCTGATCACTTTCACAGTAACTGCGAAGCTGATCTGTGCTTTTGTTTTTGCATAGGCAAAAATCTGGTAGTTTCATGATGTGGCTCATATATAAAACCCTGTTGATGTGCTTAATGAACCCATTATTGACAGTCACCTGAGTGCATATTAAATACTATTTAACTGGGTGACTTGATTTGAAAGTCAAAATTTTCCTACTGACCTATATGTTTCAAAAACTTGTCTATTTATGATCGTACAATAAAGGCCACCAGACAAACCTATCAATACATAGGTCTATAGATAGCCAAAATGCAAAGCCATGGATCATTTTCTATGGTACTGCAGATCATGCAAAAACAGTTCCTCAGCTTCTTGGACACAAAATGTTAGGCCTCAAACCACCTTCATGGGCTGTTGGTTGGTCAATAAGTAACTTCTAAGGTGTTTTTAATATCCCACCAACAACCACAAAGGACATACAGAGACCAGACCTCCGTTTAAAGACTCATCTGAAAGCATCCAGGAAAGCCGGGGATTGAACCTGCAAGCCCTGATTTACAATGTACACAGACATTGACGAAAAGTCTCGAGTGACCGGACCTAATAAACTTGGTCATGGTGTTTGTATAAAATTTTCCTCAAGATTTATATGACAGACTCGTGATAACCTTAGACCAGGTCAGATCAGGTCAGTCCAGACTTTGTTTACTAACAAATGAGCCACATTGTGAGAAAACAGGATTTTTGACTATGCTAAAAAGAAGGGGCAGATCAGCTGTACAATAACTGCAAATCTGAACAGCGCCTTTGTTTTTGCCTCTGAGATTGTACAATACCTCTTCTTCTTTAATCTGAAATTGCAAAGTTCTGGTCTTCTTCTGAGACTGTATCTGCCCGTTTGTGTCGGACCTGGTCTGAAACCAAGAAGAAGGGTTTTCTGGCACGGTGGCTCATTTGATATAAGTATGATATGAGCCGCATCGTGAGAAAACCGGATTTTGCCTATGCGAAAACAAAGGCACAGATCAGCTTCGCAGTAACTGCGAAGCTGATCAGCGCCTTTATTTTCGCTACACAGATAGTACGATTCCTCTACTTTCTAAATCCAAAACTTCAATCTTCTAGCCTGCTTATGTGCCTGTACAGGTCGGTTTGTGTAAGACCTGGTCGTAAACCCCAAAGACCAGTTTTCTGGCGGCTCATATGTGACTGACCAGTGAGAATCTGGGTTGGGTGATAAACTAGGGTGTCTAATCAGGATTCCTATGGTGGACAGGCTCATGACCACCTTAGACCAGGTCAAACTGGACACTGTTTACTGTCATAATACAAAGGGGTGAAAAATTATGGCAAAACACAGAATTTGACCCCAAGATCAAATGTTAATGACAAAATGCCACAAATTTTTCTCATGCATGCTTTACTTTTCTTTGTTTGTATATATTTAGGCTTAATGTCCTAGTCAACAACTTTTCAGTCGTGTCGGGGTAGAGGCACCGCATCATGGGTATTAACCAGGGTCCAGTTGTTCAAAATTAACAATGTTGTTAGTTAACGATTCATTAAAATATCCAATTGGCAATATTACAAATACACTGCTATTTTTTGTTGCAAAAAATGTGAGAATCCTTTGCACTGCACATTTTTTCAACAAAAAATAGCAGTGTATTTGCTTATGTAGTCGGCATTTACACAACAAGTTGAGGTCTTAACAACGATGACATCAGCGAAGTTTTGAACAACTGGGCCCAGGACTTCAGGGGAGTTTATGTGTCACTCAGGCCTCAGGGCCACCAGTGGGGATTGAACCCAGGGCCTCTCGATTCTGAGTTTGACGCTCAACCACTAGGCTCCAGCGCTCCCCATTTGTACTATCGTATATTCATCAGTCGGCAATCGAACATTAACAACAATGAAACCTGGCCAAAATATTGTAAACACAAGTTGTTGTTTGTTTTCAAGAGCACTAGGACAAGATAGTGACGAACTGTGCCATATGCAGTTACGAAAAGATTTCATTCATGAATAGCGTGACAGATAATTTTCAACCCGATAATCTCGGGTCAGAACACTGGGTCACGAGGACTAACGTTGTTTACTAACATATGATATAGATAAAATGATCCGCGTCATGAGAAAACCAGACTTTTGCCTATGCGAAAACAAAGGCGCAGATCAGCTTCGCAGTAACTGCGAAGCTGATCTGCGCCTTTGTTTTCGATACTCGGATAGTACAATTCCTCCTCTACGTAAATACAAAACTTCAAGCTTCTAGCCTATTTCTGTGACTGTACAGGTCAGTTTGTGTCGGACCTGGTCGGAAACTGCTAAGACCGGTTTTCTCAAGTCGCGGCTCAAATGAGAACATGACAAATCTACTTTAGTAAACTGGGTACATGTGTATTCATCTAGGTACATGACATACACATTTTGAGCCAAGATCTTTTGTGTTAATGAATATATTTGAAATAGTATACCATATAATATTCAAACAGTGAAGAAATTTTAATGCTAACTAGTGAAATAAATATGAGAGATATGTAGATTTTTCTAAAGCATGTAAAAGGGAGGAATAGAAATACTTTGTTAATGCAAAATCCCTTCTCCATGTAAATTGGTAAATCTAAGACATAGTAAATTGGCTGTAACCATAACGATCAAGGCATTTTGCAAAATTCAGGTTTTCCCATGTCAAAACTCTGTTTATCTATAGTATGAGCCTTCACATGAGAAAACCAACAAGTTGAGTTTCCGAGCAGGTCTGACACAAACTGGCCTGTACAGTGACAGAAGCAGGTCAGAACCTTGACATTTTGTATTTAAGAAGAAGAGGAATTGTACTATTTCTGTAGCGAAAACAAAGGCGCTGATCAGCTGATCAGCGGTGGCTCGTATGTGCTGCCTATTTCAAGCTGTATTGAATCCTACAGTCAATATCAATGCACTTGGAAAAGACAACATGTATAATGATGAGCAATAGTTGCATGCCATCTCACATAAGCCTGGTCACAAAACAAAATTACATCTCTTTGCTCAGTTTCTATGAGGTTCCATATAAACTGATTGGAGTTACAAAATAAAGTATCAGGTTTGAAATTTCATAAACAGAACATATCTGGTCAGTAAACATCAACGAATCAAGCAGGCTACATGGTTTACAAGGAGATGTGCAGGCAGATCTGGGGATTTTATTCTTTAAAAACAAACCAGTTTTTCGTACAACTGATCATTAAGGCATCATAATATCTCTGTTACGTCTGTGTCTGGTGATGAGAAGTGCAAAATGCATTCTATAATATGAGGTATATCACTAGGAAGTCAGTATACAGGGTTTCCCATCCAATCTGACTGATGTATGACCAAACAATATGGCTAAATGCTTTAGATTTAATTGTATCTATTTCTGAAGCTTCCATTCAGGCTTACTTAACTTGAAATGATGGATGGATGGATGGATGGATGGATCGATGAATGGGTGGGTGGTTGGATGGATGGATGGATGGATGGGTGGGTGGGTCGGTGGATGGATGGATGGATGCAAATCATGTTTATATTAACACAAAAGCTGTTCCATGTTTTCATGCAGTCAAATTCTTTTAATTCTACCTGGCACATTTACAAATTTAAAGTATATGCAACAATGTAAACAAAAGTTTCTTATTTCATACATAACCTGGCATTAATAAACAAAATACTTTATAAATTACTATGAACTTTGTAGAATTAAGTGTGTTACAGATTTCACAGTACAGATAGGTACTTATCAGAAATCTATAAACATGACAAACATGGAGTAAGAAAAAAACAAATTTGCACTGTTATCCGAGCAGTGTTGAAGGAAAAGGTTTTAAATCTGCATTCTGCAAAAATATAGGCACAGACATAGCAACTATACAGGTTTTGTTGTATAGGTTCAAAATCACACTTCTTTCTTAATCAATTTTTCTTTGGTTTCTTTGTGATGTGAGTTTTATATGAGCCGAACAGTACCTTAATTAGGCTGCGTATTTGCGTAATTACCCAATTAAAATATGAAAAAACGCAATTAATAACGATCTGGTAGCGTAAGAAAACGCAAAAGAAATCGCCGATACACAATACCGGAAAAATCAATTGCGTACCGGTTTTTATCGCTGTGTGCCGCACAACGGCTTACGCCGTCTACATTAAACAAAAATGTCATTGGACATGCGCAAATCGATCGATTGGAAGCCATTTCTTTTCTGTTTTTTCGTTGGTTGACTGCGATTTTAGTTAATTCTCTCAAACAATCAATGTTTCCCTTTTATTTTATGCTGTGTAAAAGCGAAAGTAGAAGAAAATAAGGAAAGTACACCTCGAACACCTTTTACCAAATTGTTTTCCATTTTACCCAATTGATTGAAAATAGAGTGCGTAACAGAATTGAACTTACCCAATTAAAATTCCAGATACGCAATTGAATGAAAAAGGGGTGCGTAAATACCCTATAGGCTAAAAAATTAATTAAGGTACTGGCCGAATCATGAGATATGAGCCGAATCATAACTGCACAGGTGATCAGAGGCTTTGTTATCGCTACACGGATAATAAAATTCCTTCTCTACTTATATCCAAAATTTCAAGATTCTAGCTTTCTTCTATGGGTGTATAGCATAGGCGTAACTAGGAAATTGAAATATATACGCACACCGAAGGCCTCTCCCTCTCGTTTTTTGGGCGGGGGGGTCGGGGGCCCTCCCCCGAGAAAAAAATGATTTTCGGGATGGCTGGAGAACGATTTTAAGCCTCTTTTTTGGAATGAAAATCGTTTTCTTTCAAGAGTTAGACAGGTTTTTTATAAGGAATGTTTGTGTCTCTCTTTTTTACATTACGCACTTGCGTAGTGTGCGTAATGGGCGTTACGCCTTTATATAGACTGGTTTGTGTCAGACCTGCCGGAAACCCCGACGACTGGTTTTCTCACGTCTCTGCTCATATAGTTTTATTTTCTCACAAAACATGCAATGATGATTGTATTTTATCAAATGATAAAGTTTTCCATTCACATTTTCCTCTTATTTGACCACAATGATAAGTTATCAAATATGTGAAAATTTCCTTCAAACTTAGATACTGCATGTTACTATGTTACACAGAGATACAAAGCCAACCTAGATAGGATGAGGCTGCTGGTGAGAGAAATTCTTTCATACACCCCATCCCTGGTCCTCTGAAAAGCCTCTATGGTATAGTGATTACGCCACACACTATGTAAACCAGAGGTTTTGAGTTTGATTCCAGGCTTCTACAGTCTCCTGGATGAAACTGGAAACCAAAGTCTCACAAGCAGAATTTCAGGCTTTCTCTCAGAATTTCTCTGTGACTTTAAAGAGTAGGTATGTTTACCCCACCCCTGACCATACACTAAATGAATATCAATATAACTGACCTTATAGACGACTGTCTCAGCTGACAGAGAACATAGGTAGAACCTCAGACCTTTCTCAGGGATCTTGTGTGACGAGTATTTCCTCAGGAGGTATACCTGAATGAAAGCAAATAATGATATCAATTTTGTGTTCGTTTGTTTGAATTAGTGCTTTACATTCATGGTCAACAGCTAAGGTCATGTCGGGACAGATCTTAAGATGTTTTCTCACAATAAAGCTCATTTGAATTGACTGCTAATAAATAAGGATAACTTTAACCAGGAAGGGTATAACAATAAGCCTTCCTGGTCAAATCAAGCTGCTCCAGGATTTATCAAACATGAGTGGAAGTTGACAAAACAATCATTTTCATCTGCAGCTGTCAAGTACAACCCAGACTGGCTTTGAGTGCAGATACCCAAGAGATATATGAGCCGCATCGTGAGAAAACCCGATTTTTGCCTATGCGAAAACAAAGGCGCAGATCAGCTTCGCAGTAACCGCGAAGCTGATCAGCGCCTTTGTTTTAGCTACACGGATAGTAAATTTCCTCTTCTTCTTATATCCGAAATTTCAAGCTTCTAGCCTGCTCCTGTGACTGTACAGACCGATCTGTGTCGCACCTGGTCGGAAACCCGGAAGACTGGTTTTCTCGCGTCCGGGCTCATATACATTCTTTCTTCAGCAGAAAATACGTCTGTTATCATTGTTATTTGAGCTGTGTCATCAGAAAATCAGACTTTTTGCCTATGCGAAAGCAAAGAAGGAGATCAGTAACTGCACAGCTGATCAGCATCTTCGCTCTCGCTAAACAGACAGTACATCCCCTTCTTATCTTAAATCCGAAATTTCAAGCTTCTAACCTTCTTCAGTGGCTTTAAACCTGATTTGTGTCGGACCTGGTCGGAAATTCAAATTGTTGTTTTTCTCATGTGTAGGCTCAAATATGAGTGGAAATTGACAAAACAATCATTTTCCTGTGCAGCCTGAGAGTAAAACACAGACTGGCTTAACCACAGACACCCAAGAGGCATACATTCCTCGGCATTTTATGCATGGATGGATATATCAAATGCACATATTCTTCTTTACGAAAGCGCGGAAAAAAGACTATCAAATGCGCATTTAAAAAGCGCGGAAATTAATTGCTTTTACAGGTTTAAGGTATATCTATGCTATGATTGTATCTTGCTATCAAGACCAACATTATGATAGCAAGTTCTTCTGTTAGCCAGCGTTGAATTCAATGTCAGTTGAGCCCTGCTCACTTGTTCTCAAACGATCTTTACATTTCTTATCTTGAGTACAGCATCAATTCTATAACTATAACCATTGTGTAACAAGCTTTTCAAAAAGAATTTAAAAACACTATAAAAACGTCTAAAACCTATAAAAGCATGTTAAAATATTACTAACATAATGGTCATACCTGCCTAAAGCCAGTGTGAACATAGGTTACCTAAGTGATTATCGGCTAATTACCCTACAGGTCATCCGCGCATTTGATACTTCGATTTCACGAGCAATTCAAACAACGTCATGGAATGATTTTCGCGCATTTGATATACGGTCACATTCCTTCATCAGCAGAAAATACTCTGCTCATTTTGTGATTTATGACCCTTGTTACAAGAAAACCTATCTTTGATGTTTTAATTCAGACTTAGACAGACAATACAGCTTTTTCAGGGTTAAAGTCAAGCTGGACACTTGTATTTTTATAAAGCATTTTGACTGGTAAGCTACATGCACCACACAGACTGGTCACAGTCTTTGTTTTTCATCTACGCATTACCAGGTTTTCTCAAGTTGTGACTTTTAATTTCCTTTAAAAGCTGCTTTGTAGTAAAATACTATAAATTTTATTCAATATTTTTAGTAATGAAATGTCATGCACCAAATATTAAATTACACGAACACTTAGCTACAAGGTATTCATGAGACCTACCAGTACTTACTGGTATAACACTGGCACAGCTACCCATAAAATATTGTGAAAATACCATTTTTGCTAATATGTTAACTGTGCTGTAATTATTGCCTTGAAAATGGTAGATAAAATTTCTACTCATAATAAAATGGAAACAAAATCATTAAGTCACAATCTGCCGGAGAACAAATCTAAAATGCATAGTCAGAAATCTATAGCCTGGCCCAATCCACGAATAATGGTCTAAGACCTGTTTAGACCATTTCAGTTGAAGAAATAGTTTTTTCACAGCTGTGTATTGCAATTGCATATCCATTATTTCACTATGAGTAACAAACTGACAACCCACCTGTCTAGCAAACTCTTCCGGATCACCATTGCCTTTGACAAACACCTGCAATAGAAGGTCAAGGTCATTAGAGTCCTGGTCTATAAAAAGCACTAACTTCTGACTGGCCAGGATCCATTTGCATGAATTGGTGTGAAATTGTCACTTACGGAAATCTAAAGAAAATCCTGATCTTGACGAGTATGGGGTGTGATCACAAAATTTATGCTTCAAGTACAAGCCTGGAGTGCAACGGTCCTGTACAGTTCAGAAATTAGCACTGTTTAACAGTTTAAGCTTTTCACGTCTTTTATAGACTAAGAGAAAGGTATATAAACATAGATCTTTTCATCAATATTAAGAAATGCCACATTTTCGCGAACTTATATTTTGTACTCAAAAATACACAATGTTATAAAATAATCTTTTGAACAACACAGATTTTCATAGGCCAAAATATGAGATTCACATTTTAAAGTTTTATTCTGACAATGACATGGAAAGATTGACATGCATACCCACTTAGAACGGTGTTTTGAGACATGATTTACATCAATTTTCTAAAGTTATACATGTTCTACATGACTATCTTAACCATGGTTTTTACGAGATTCAATGAGAATTATAATACTCTCTAAAACTTGCATATTCACCACATTCTGAAAAATGCTGGCGTATCATAGTTATTCAAACATTTTTTGTGACAACCATATAATGTTCATTTCAATATTTTATCTCAACATAGATCCGACGCTTTTAAATTTAATAGTTTATTTTTTGAAATAATTTCCACTTTTGATCATTTTTCATCAGTATACAGTATACAATATACAGACTATAACATTCGTTGAACTGAAACAAACCTAGTTATACTCAAGTGATGTAACAAATAAGCAAAATGGCTACTCAAAGTTTCCATGGCGACTCATCGGCGACAGGAAATGAGGATTTTCACAGATCTGGAAAAACACTCATGTAAACCCACACGCCATACGATACAATGGGTAAATATAATAATTATATTTTTCATGCATTCCTTTAGTCATGTATTTGGAAAATTGCTGCTCTAAAATTTCAATTGGGTAAAATATCTTTAGAATATATCTGTAAACCATCTTTTTTTTTACTTGATTTTTAACAAGTTTCTGTGCACGTAACCTTTACATCAGCAATGTCAAAGACCCTTTTTATCATTTCACATTATAAAAGAGGGTTTACAGATTGTTTTGTGGGTAATATTTGAACGTGGATGGATATGGCATTTGAGAAGCATTTTATTGCAATACGGTACCTACAAAATTAAAAATGCTTTAAAAGGTATTCCTGCAATTGGTTGGGCAGTTAACATTATAACTTGAACATATAAAATTTACAACATAATGAAATCTTAAAAGTCTATGTGTTTGATATTAAAGAGAAAATCATAAATTTTAATGCAAGCAAATAAAGCTGAGCAAAAAACATATAATGTCCTCTGACATACAATCTAATGCACAGAACGTGAGAAAGTTTTCTAGATAGTGTTGGTTTTCTGTTTAATAAATCCAAGTATAACATGTATAAAATCCCCTGGGGTGTAACCCACCTGTAGAATGAGGGGTTCCTGGGTCTTAGCAACACGCCCACAGTACTGACTGTCTACTGGTACCTCTCTCCAACACAAAACCTGTAATTATACATGGCATAATTATGCTACAAGAAAACCATGCAAAGAATGTTTGGGGTGGGGGAGGCTTTAACAACAATTCAACAGCCTTTCAGACATGTTGGGACATTTCCTTGATACTTTAGACCTCTCACTACAGAGTCCAACAATAACACTAGGGCAGCATGCTCCCAAACCACACTCTAAAGTGCACTTCAGAACATGACTGCAAAATCCTGGCAAGAACTTGATGTAACCAGATTATACTGAACAATTTTAGACCTTTTTGACATTCTGTCTGGTCTAGTATGAGACCCAATGCGAGAAAACCGGTCTTCGGGATTTCCGACCAGGTCTGACACAAACCGACCTGTACAGTCACAGAAGCAGGCTAGAAGGTTGAAATTTCGGATTTAAGAAGAAGAGAAATTGTACTATCTGTGTAGCGAAAACAAAGGCGCTGATCAGCTTCGCAGTTACTGCGAAGCTGATCTGCGTCTTTGTTTTCGCATAGACAAAAATCGGGTTTTCTCACTATGTGGCTCATATATGAGCTGAGTAACTAGAAAACTAGTCATCAGGGATTTTGGCCAGATCTAGCCAGATCCATTATAAAATGAGCTGTGCCGGATTAAGAATGTGCCCCTATCAGTCCCAAGGAATAACTGGGGATCTTTGTCAAGCTAAAACCCCCATGCTGCTAGGGCAGTCAGTTGTTGAAAACATTGCAATGTTCCGCTGCAGCCATACACAATTTACATTATACTGCTCTATTTTGGCTTTTAATACACGCCCTGTGTATTTCCCCTGAACTGAGGGAGCTGTGCAAATGTCAAAACTTGGCTTGGTTCCCCGCCCTCCCTCGCGGCGGAAGTCATAGTTACAAATGACAGGTGCATTACTAACAATATGTGACATGTCTACTTTAACAAAATTCAATTTTCTCAGGTCGCAGCTCATATTATTTCAAATACAGTTAAAAGGTCATTCACATGCAACATAACACCAACACTTTTATCATTGTTGACACTGCAATGTTATCCTGCCCCACTGAACTTTAAAACACAGACCAAAAAATATCACCAGTATTTAAACCTTATCTGCGCTAAATATAAAGGTATACTCCTCTGAACATCCTTTTTAGGGGATATGAAAAAGCCCACAACTGATTAACAATTTTAATGACAGCAAAGTTTGGGGTTTACAGAACTTAAACCACTTAATTAATATATCACTTAATAAAATGTTACATTGTATGAATAAATTAAAGGCAAAAATCCATGTGAAACAGGCCAAACCACCAATCTAAATGAAGATTGAAGCATACATCTTAAAACATAACTTAATCATTCCACCCACCTCTAGTTGCATCATGGTGGCCATCTTGGTGAACTCTGTCCTCACTTCGTCCTGCTCTCTACTCTCTATAAACATCATACCAGTCGCGTACTTCCCGGCATCTGGGAGAACTATGTCCTGCTCTTCTCTGGAACAGATTAATAACTCATACATACAATTTGTCTTGCACTTCCACGGAAGACCACATGTAAAGCTGTGAGCCCAGTAGACCAACTAATTCAGATTTCACTCACTTCAAGGAAGTGGCTTACTGAACCTTACTCCAAGAAGTTCAGTACCAACTACTTAAAAGATTTCATTAACATTTTTCTTACTCAAAAATCAAAGTACAATGTATGCAGTTTCCAGAATTTTGAGTTCCATTTTCTACTCACTTCAAGAGTTTGGTGTACAGTTTACTCACTTTGAGAGTTTTGTGTACAGTTTACTAACTTCATGAGTTTCGTGTACAGTTTAGTCACTTCAAAAGTTTGGTGTACTGTTTACTCCCTTCAAAAGTTGGTTTACAGTTAAGTGAGTTTACTATCTTTAAGTTTGGTCTTAGTTTTCAACTTGAGTTTGGTGGTGTACAGTTTAGTCACTTCAAAAGTTTGGTGTACTGTTTACTCACTTCAAAAGTTGTTGTACAGTTTACAAACTTTAAGTTTGATCTAAGTTTTCCAACTTAAGTTTGGTGTACAGTTTACTCACTTCAAAAGTTTGGTGTATAGTTTAACAGTTTACTCACTTCAAGATTTTTGTACTTTACTAGCTTCAAACGAGTTTGGTGTATAGTTAACTTACTTCAAGAATTTGGTATGCAATTAGCTAACTTCAAATGTTTGGTGTTCACTGTACAGTTTACTTGTGTCAATAATTTAGGGTACAGTTCATTCACTGTAAGAGTTTGATGTACAGTTTACTTACTTCATAAGTTTGGTGTACAATATATTCATTTCAAAAGTTTGGTGTACAGTTTACTCACTTCAAGAGTTTGATGTACAGTTTACTCACTTCATGAGTTCAGTGTATTGACAAAAAGTTGGTGTACAGCTCAAGAGTGGTGTACAGTTTTCAGGTGTACAGTTAACCAAAAGAGTGCAGTTTACTCACTTCAAGAGTTTGGTGTACAGTTTATGGGGTATCCCTGTCATCACCCCGGCTCCGTCGCCACTGTCATTGTCACAACCACAAGCACCGCGGTGCTCCATACGAACCAACATCGTCTCAGCATCTCGCAACACCTGGATAACAAAATTATTTCAAAACCTAGAATGCTAATCTAAAGAACTTAACCACCACTTCCTGGGTATCAATCAGTACTCTTTGTAGTTAATGTGTCTTGCTTAAGGTCACAACACAGTACCATAAGTGGGGATCTAACACAAAACTTCTAGATTCTGTGTCCAATGCTCTACCACCAGACCACTCATTGGATTTTATTTTCACGTGCACAAGCACCCCCCGTGGTCAATGTGACGTAACATTGGCAAGCTCTTTACCAGCAAGGTAGCCATGCTTTTAAGCAACAATATTTCCCATCAATAAGGGTGACTGGACTTATTGCCACACTGTTTTGTTTAGTTTTTATATATATAAACAGAAGTAGTAGTGTGGGACAGAGTACTTTTAAAACATGTATTTTGGAGAAGAAGCAACAACAGATTGAGTTGTTCTGCCAAGATTAAAGATCAGTCAATCCTTCACTGACGTTAATACTTCAAAGTCATTATTGGAAATTAATTTTGGTCTAAATTTGTATTCCAATAAAACACCAGTGGAATTTTCTGCCTACTCAAGTATTGATCTGATTCCCTTGAAGCTACTAATTTGGTTATGTTGGACAAAATTCAACAGCCCAGACAAACAAGATCCTTAGATAATGTTTACTACATGTATTTCTCTTTTCAGTCACTCAGTTCAAAAGTATCAGAGATGATTCATAAAGAGAACTTGTATAGGGTTAGGGTTACCAAAACCAATAAAGATATTTGATTTGATTTGATTTGTATAAAGTGCCCTCAATAATAAACAAAAACCACATTCTCTGGTTCTCCTGTTCATATCTAGATGTCTGAACATGAAGCTTGAAGCTAAGAACAAGGCCGTCGCCGCGTTCTAAAAAGTGGTCCGGCGGAAGACATGGGCGAGTACCGAAAGCACTAATGGGGGAGAACACGAGAGGGAGCCCCCTCTCGTAAGAGGGGTTCGGGGGATCTCCCCCGAGAAATTTTTGATAAATTGGTGCCTCTAAATGCGTTCTGAGTGCGTTTTGGCGTCAGAGTTTCGATTGTTTTTGTTAACAAAAATGACCGAAATTCAGACAGTTTAAACTGGAAGATTTATCAGAAAAACAGTTTCTTTTTAACAACTTTTTCGACCCCATTGCGAGTCTCATCATGCGGTGGCCTACTGTCGAACCAAGACGGATTAAAACTTTTCACACCGAATGTACCGGCGTTGTGGGAACCGAAAAATTTTAGGCTGATTTTCTAAAGGGCGGGACTTGCATATCCCGATAATGGAATTACATTGACACATTACTATATATTAACACAGTCTCAGAACTTGAAATATACATGCATGCAATGTTTTCTATATTCATTATTTGCCAGCCGACATCTTCTTTGATAAACTACATTTCGAGATTAACAGTGTTATCCCATGTTCCATCTTTTTCATGTCATTTTGGCATACAAAATAAAAAAATAAAGATTGGATTAAAAGGCAACAATTTAATTACAACTCTAATCTATTTATTAATCCTAAAGGTGTCATTTTAATGACCGCAATGTTTTTACACGCCTCGTGATTCCTGTGATGTTTTTTTTCGCACCTTTGTCTTGATGACATGAGTTTCGGGTGTTGATGATAATTTCATCAATAAGCCGCGACTCGTTCAAGATGAGACGATTAGAAGAACAAAGACAGGAAAGCACTGCTGCGGTGATCGAAAAAAAGTGGTACCCGGATACCATGGTCGGCCAAAAAAGTGGTCCGGCGCTCGCCGGACCTGCCGCACCGGCGACGACGGCCTTGAAGAAGAAGCTTAACAACACCACAATAACGCTTTAAATAATTTTAGTTAAGGTCTGTCCTGTAACTTTGGTCTTTGTAAAAACTTAAAGGCAAAATAAAATGTTTCCAAATGAATCTCATACAAATACAGTCAGATGAAGGCAATGTCAGAAACTCTTACAATTGCATTGTGCCAAATACATGTACTTTCTTCCTAATATTAATTAAATATTCCTCTTCAAGATAGTGTTTATTAGACTGCAAGTAAATTTTTGGTCCCTATGGAAAAATAAATGAATCTCAGACTTGATCATAAGAAGTCCACTCTGTTCCAACTGTGATCAGTAAGACTGACCTGGGGATAACAGGGATGGTAATTCAAATCCTTTGTATACAGGAGAAGTAGCTTTATAACTATAGATCCCAGACGATCGTAGCAGCTTTACGTCACATGTTTACCGTTATATGAATGAAATGACTGTATTTGACCAATAGGAACTGGAGTGTCATTCATACTGATAACGGTGAATCTGTGACGAATGTCTACTACAATCGCCCGTGATCTATACTATTCCATGGCGGCATCTGCATATTATGTGAAAACAAAGATAATTTAATACCTCCACACTAGCCCATGCGCGGATCCAGAAAATTTTCTCAGTGGGGGTCCAAATTCCCAGACGGGGTCTGACAGAAAATTTCAACATGGCAAAAACTAATAATATGGCAATTCCAGAGGGGGTCCGGACCCCCTGTCCCCCCTCTAGATCCACCCATGCTAGCCATACAGTGTGTCATTTTGTTTTAGTAGCTGTAATAATCACCATATGAGCCGCACAGTGAGAAAAACGGATTTTTTCCTATGCGAAAACAAAGGCGCAGATCAGCTTCGCAGTAACTGCGAAGCTGATCAGCGCTTTTGTTTTCACTACATGGATAGTACAATACCTCTTCTCTCTAAATCCGAAATTTAAAGTCTCTAGTCATCTTCTGTGCTTGTACAGGTTTGTGTCAGACCTGTATGGAAACAATGAATACCAGTTTCCTCGCGTCACGGCTTATATAATCATTCCTACCTTGTGGGATTTGATGCCATCTATACTGACGACGAAGCCCACCCCACACGCCTCACTCTCCAGGCGAGGGTCGTAAAGTCCTTGCTTCTCAGGTAGTCCATATCCTGGTCCGTCCACTGTAGGCATCTCAGACTGGTGTAGTTACTCTATACAAGTTGGCGATAGGTCTGAAAGATCCAGTTAAGTTTAGTTTACTCTTAGTTATTAAGTGTCATGTTATATACTATCAGATACTATCACATACAAACAGTACATGAGCCGCGTCATGAGAAAACCGGATTTTTGCCTTTGCGAAAACAAAGCCGTAGAACAGCTGTGCAGTAACTGCACAGCTGATCAGCGCCTTTGTTTTCGCTACTCGGATAGTACCATTCCTCTTCTACTGAAATCCAAAATTTCAAGTGTCTAGCCCTCCTCAATGACTGCATGGGCCAGTTTGTGTCAGACCTGGTCGGAAACCCTGAAGACCTGTTTTCTCGCGTCGCGGCTCACATGAAGCCAAATCATGGAAAAATAAATCATATCCAGAGTTTTCAGTGAGGTAAGGCACAAACTAAGCTAAGAAAAGTGATAGATGCAAATGGAATATGTAGTGACAGGCAGCTGAAGGAAAAATCATATCAAAAATGATTTAAAAAGTACCTACATGTACAATTGTACATACATGTGCCACAGGGGCAGAAAAAATGCTGGCCTACTTAGAGATCAAACAGGGCCTCTCACTTACCATATGTGAGCTCTCTTAAATTTAGTTTGAGCTATCAAGCCACAGTCAGGCATTGCATTTCTTCTTAACTTAATTGGGCAGACTCATAAGAAAACCAACAACATGCATAGGTGAAAACAAAGGTCCAGACCAGCTGTACAGAAACTACATATCTGATCAGCACCTCTGTTTTTCACTACACAGATATAGTACAATTCCTCATCTATGTATATCCAAAATTTCAAGCTTCTAGCCTGCTTCTTTGACAGTACTGGCAGGTTTGTTTCAGACCTAGCCGAAAATCCTGAAGACCGGTTTTCTCGCGTTGCAGCTAAATCTGATCCAAACCTTGCTGGAGGCAACAAGACAAGCCCCATTTGCTGCATTTCAGAACAAGCCAAACTGAGCCATCAAACCAGGGCCTCTCGTTTACCATGCAAACACTGTTTGGGCTACAGAGCCAAACAGTCAGTCTGTTAGGCATGAATGATTAAAAACACTAAAGTCTATTAGTTTTATTCGGTTCTCAATTCTTGATTTGATCTGATACTGCAACTGTTTAAATGCTGACACACTGAAAAATGAACTGTCAAGCTTTACACCACTTGGTATCAGCATATGCAAATGGTAGAATTGCATTTTATAATAAAAATACTAGCTATCACTACCTGTAAAATTATCCTTTCATGGAAAACAAAATTATACAGAATAACCAAATTAAATGTCTTTATTGGTCTAAAATCCAGAAAAAGACCAGGAACGTCATGTCAATAAAAGAGGAATTCTGTACAAATGGTTGGCCTGTCGACCTACAGACTGATGAGTAACACTATTGACCCATGGATGTTGGATCAGAAAAAAATGTCATTTATCAAAATGAAGCGTCTCTATAGATCTAGAGATAAAAATAACTTAACAATTTTAAAAGCAATTATTATTACAAATGAAATGTCTGTGACTTACACGGATAAGTTAACAGATGTCCTGTCGACAGACGTAAAGCAAAATCAAGAAAATACCACGATATCAAGGTACCCGCGATACAACAGGAAACATGTATGAGAATGTCTTTGCAGTTATACTATTTCTTTTCCAAATGTATGTCATTAATTCAACATAGATAGTGCGTACTGACAAAGAATTTACCTTTAATGTTCAATCTTATCAATGAAATTTTCCTTGAAATAAATCCTGTTACGCAAAATGCATAACCTTACGGTGAACCGGAGTCTGAGGACATTTCCCTCACGTGGGAATGGCCTTGTCCTTGTCGCTCATTGGCCGAATGAATGGGCTGTTCCATTTCGTTGAGGTGGGGGAATTTTTATGAATGGTGACCTTTGGAGGTGTGCCTAAATACAGTAACAAAATATAACTAAAGTGTAAAACATAGCCTCTGATAATGAATTTTTCTCAGATAGTTAATTTTATGACAAGGGACTAACTCAACCAGTAGGGAAGGAGTAAAACCCGGGACCAACGCCCGGGACCCGGGACCAAAATTCGGGACCAATTTTTACGGTCATCAAAAAGTCATTTTACGTGCAACAAATAAAATAAAAATTGGCCTAAGTGTAGTTTATAGGGTCTTTTCAATGATGTATATCATCGTTTTCCCAAAAATCTCGAACTGTTTGAAATTTTGATCAAAATATAGGACCCCATCCAAGAATTTAGAGCCGGGACCAATTTTTGCGGTATTGACGATGTCCGATAACTCGTGATTTTTGCCATTATAATCGCTTCATATACAATTATTTTTATGTTTTGCCATCTGTTAACATGCTAAAGAATACTAAAATGAAAAAGTCCGTTTAGAATTTTCATAAATGTAGGAGAAAGGTAGCCCGCGACCAATCAGGGACCAAATTTTATGATCCGTATTTGCGATGTCAAGTAAATCTCAATTTTACCCATTTAAATCCTTTTACATGCAATTATTTTAATGAGCTGTCATCTGGTATGTTATTAAAGAAGATTAAAATGCAAAATTATCGTTGATATTTATTAAAATTACGGAGGAAATCAGACCGGGACCAACACGGGACCAAAATAACAAAAATGCTTAGATTTATTGCGATAATCCCAGTTTGGTCCCAGCATATGAAACTTATTTTCTTAATCAATATGGGATGCATTTAAGATATTTTTCTTAAGTAACATCTTAAGAGTTGGCTTAAAGATGCATATATGACTAAGCAAACAATTATGGGATAGAAAATAGTTAATGTTATGACAACGTCAATAGCGCAAACAATGAATTATGGAAATTTTGGTCCCGGGTTGGTCCCGGGCTGGTTTTCTCAAATATCTGTGGGATTTTATTGCAGATTTTTTCATTCTAGCTTTCTTTGATATGTTTACAGTTAGCAAAACATGAAAATAATTGTTTATCAAATTATTACAATGACAAAAATTGCAATTTCCCTAACATCGTCAATACCGCAAAAACTGGTCCCGGGTCTAAATTCCTCGATGGGGTCCTATATTTTGGTCAAATTCCCAGATATTTCGAATATGCTTGGAAGACAAATATATGGACCTTTGAGAAGACCCTTTAAACTATATATGGTGTAAATTTCATGTAATTATTTGTATGCTTAGTGCCTTTTTGGTGCCAATAAAAATTGGTCCCGGATTTTGGTCCCGGGTCCCGGGCGTTGGTCCCGGGTTTTACTCCTTCCCAACCAGTACAGTGCATTAGAGCCAGCGCACGAGCGGACTGACATAGTAGTAGAATCTTGTCTCTGAAACCGTTTTTTTTTTTTTTTTTTTTTTTTTTCGCAGAAATTTTTAAAGTGGAGGAAACTTATTTTCATATTAAAATCTCGATACATGAAATCGAGACACAGAATTCAAATATGAAATGACAACAAGTGAGGGGAAAGCTGTTGTGACGGGGATAGCCTCCCTTGGAAATATGCAAATTTCAAACTCGAGACTTTGTGAATCGAGTAAGTGTTGGGTATATAGCGCAGTAAACCACCCTTGGTGGATGAGCATGCTTTTCCACCGACGGGGTTTGCTGTGGCTTGGCTCGCTGTTCGTTACAGTTGGTGGCAGCGGTGGGATAATGACAGCTGCCAGACCGGGGTTGCCTTACCCATGTAGTCCCCAGGCCAAGACTCGGGACGAGTTTTCTCGGAGGGGGAGTAATGTGACGGGATAGCCTCCCTTGGAAATATGCAAATTTCAAACTCGAGACTTTGTGAATCGAGTAAGCGTTGGGTATATAGCGCAGTAAACCACCCTTGGTGGATGAGCGTGCTTTTCCACCGACGGGGTTTGTTTTGGCTTGGCTCGGCTGTTCGTTACACTGTAATCGAACAAGTCAAGTCTGAATGTGGCCTGGGAGTAACAGTAGATAGTGACTGAAATTTCGGGACCATATCAACAAGAAAGTGAGCATTGCTAACAGGAATCTCGGAATTACCTTCAGGACTTTCACATTCATCGACAAGGAAATGTTCCTGAGACCCCACCTTGAATACGGGTCACCCATTTGGTCGCCGTTATATAAAAAGGACAAAGCAATTATTGAAAACGTACAAAGGCGAGGAACAAGAATGGTGAAATCACTTAAGGACCTACCTTACGAAGCCAGGCTGAGAGAGCTAGGATTACCAACACTAGAGTATCGAAGAGAACGGGCAGACCAGATACAGGTTTATAAAATCATACATGGAATAGATAAGATTGAAACGGAGAATTCTTCACCATGTCATCATACACGCAGACGCGTGGTCACTCACTGAAAATATTCAAGAAAAGGGCCAGGCTAAACGTTCGGAAAAATTGCTTCTCAAATAGAGTAGTTGATGGATGGAATGCACTACCAGAATCAGTTGTAACGGCACCCTCCCTTAACACATTTAAGAGTCGTCTTAACAAACAGTGGAGAAATCATCCCTACAAATTCAAGGCCGCCTGCTACATGCCAAACCAAGAAATAGAGGGAGAACACCCATCAAGAAGCGTCTATAGAAGTCATGAAGACTTGGATGACGTCGAGGTCCAGTAAGTCCAGTAAGTAAGTCCAGTAAGAGGATGTCCCCAGAAAAAAATAGTTTTCTGGCGCTGTCCCCAGTAAAAACGATAATCGGTGTCCCAGAAAAAGTGGCTTTTATCTTCATCCTCGATTTCATATTTGAAAGAAAATAAAATAAAAACGAACATAACGTTCAACTGGAGAACACATGTTACAAAAACGTTTGATGTTATCAAGTTAAAATTCCAACCAAAGACACCAGAAATAAAGTGATTATCATTATCATTAATAAAACCATTATTACTAGGACAGTGAAATTACCGTTTCCATCAGTACAGCGAAAATATAATAGCGATTATTATAAACGGATTAGAATAAAATTAAACCAAGATCTCAACTGGCTAACACATGTATTACAAAATGTTGCTGCAATGATAAAGCCAAAACCTCAACCCAAAGATACTAGGCGGGAAGGAGACCATTTCCACTGGTTCATTAATTAAGATATGCATTCACGAAACTAAACAAGAGCCCAACAAGAATAGCAGCAACTCGATCACAATAAATCAAAAACACTCCGACGAGCATAGCAGACAGACAGACGGACTAAACGCGCAAAATGTATATAAATAACAACAGAACCGCCTTGGAACGGTCAGTAACGTTCCGCCTTGGAACGGTAAGAAAACCTCTATTCAAAACTGTTTTTACCAAAACTTTTTATTAGTCAACCGATTTTCAAAATTTTTGCTGCACATAATGCGACGAACTAAGTAACTGCTCAATTGTACCAAAAAAATGTTTCATGTGAATTCAAACACTGCAAAATATCTTCAAAAACCTTTATCAGACACTCAGAAACACACTTTAACTTCTTGATACGATCGTGAATATAACTCAGACGAGTTCGTATGCCGCTCAGACCAAATCAATATTGACTAACGAAGGGTGGGCGGCGGGGCAACAAAATAAATTTATCCTGTTCAATGGCGTATATTACAACAAAAATTATTACAATATTTGTTCAAATGAGTATTCGTATGTAGTCGTATGCATACGGTTTTCGAGGTGACTTCGGTTTGTCGTCGTAATGCAAATTTACCAAAATCTCTTTAGACAATAATCAGTAATGCGGTTCGCCTGTACCAGCGGTCAATGTACACAAAAAGAAAAGATTCCTCGAAATTCAAAGGACTCCGACCAGCATAACGTTTACCTGTAGGCCGTTCATGCAATAAACGCTTTTACGGCCGCACCATGGACACTACCATAAGGACCGGTGTTCACTTTAGACTGTTTTACATATTAGCCTTACGATTTTTGGCAGCACGATTCCGCAGGTGTCCCGTGCCATATGCAGATCGCAGACAATGGCAACCAGGCAACCGCAAGTTCATTTTGCGGGCCGTACGATATGAGCAGCGCGAATCTCGAAAAAGAAGGAAAAAAAACATGTGCAGTCGGGCGAAAGTCTTGCAAATCGCAAGCCTTGTGACTGTCGAACTGGTTTCGCGCAGATTTCGAAAGACACACTATCGACCCATACATGTAAGACAACCGTGCAAATGCCGTAAGTTTCAAGTTTGTGCGTTCAAGTCATGGTCGAATTTGAACCTATGGGAAACGTATGAATGCTATAATTAACAGCCGAAATATAGTGATGTAGCTCGATAGTACCACGTTTGGTATAGATCATCTATCCACACAATAGGCCTACGTACGTTTGTACGAACTAATCAGTTCAATTAAAATACTTGTAACTAATTGGACAAAATCTTAGATTGTTTCTAAATTCATAGAGTGTGTAAGTGTGGAGAATAACGCTAGACAAACGCTGCCAACGCTAGCCTATTACGTATAAAGTTTTTGAAAAGAAAACCGCTTGAGCATTCATTACTTCTCTACCAGTGACATGTATGTGCATGTAGTTCATGGTTTGAAAACTATGCCCGATGATCTAGACTGATATTCAGTCTCTAATTCTGTATATAATTTCACAGTACGTATGCCACTCTGATAGCTTCAGACTAAAGGAGAGAAAATTTCATTAGAATTAGCAAAATAATAGAACTGTTAAAAAATAAATAAATAAGAGACTAGTGTACAAGCCTACCGATGATCATGCACTCCTACCTGGCACAAGTATCTACATAAGACCATATGGAACATGTGTCTCAGACGTGTCTACCCAGTGGTAATAAAACGTGTGCATTATACAATCTAACATGACAGGACCGCGACAGGACATGACACAAGCATATATCAACAGGTTAACGCGACACAGAAGCGGTGTGATTCGTGAATAGCCGAAAATTTCCGCTTTGCAGTGTCCAATCGGCCACTTCGTGTCCACTCCGTGTCCAATAGGTTACAATTGATAACGATTTTCTACAAATCCCCATTACTGTTAGATTTTGGACTCGTCCAGTTTCCATATATGGCTACTTACAACAAACAGTAGTAAGAAATAGTAAACAAACTGGAGATAAATTTTTGAGTCGAAATAATAAGTCAAGTCCTTCACAAACAAGACGAACGCATTTCATCAATTACTGTTTATGTTCTGTTCAGTGATTGTTTTATTTACTTTTCCAATTCAGCAGGACAGACTTTGTGACCCACTGATCTAATTATTTATGCGAGGCGCGTAGGTCGATAAATTTCCCAACATGAATGGACCACGTGCTCACTGCGTGAACACCCGCCAAAATAAACCAATCGTTGCGAAATTGAACCAATCGCATTGGAATATTTCTGCACAAAAGTCAGAGCAACACCACTTGTTAGTCATAACACATACTGCTTACAAACTATCAACATCGCATATAATAACTGATATAATTTTATATTTGATTTTAAAGGATTAACTTCACACAATAACTGTAAGTAATGACAAAATACGATTCCAATTAAAACAAAATAAAGAATTCGATGTTTGTAAGCAAGACTTCAGTATAATTTCAGTATCCATATTTATTTTCTTTATTTCCGATTATGTTTTCTTTTCTCTATTATTTTACGACAAAATAACCCCAAAGCTAGACTGCAATTACCTTTGAGAGGATAATTGTTTTATATTTAGAAATCTGTATACTCAGTCTCTACTTACATAACCGAAGACGAAGTGACGTCTTTCTATACTTTGATCTCCTCTTTCTTATTTTGATTCTTGAAATCCGATTTTGCGAAATATTGCCGCACCCCCCCCCCCCCACACACACACACACGCGCGCGCTTTTTTTCTTTCAAGTGTCTCTAAATGATCTCAAATGTGACAAGTCTGATACATTTGTATTTAGCTTTGTATATTTTTCTAACAAAAAGTCGATGTTTGTTCGTTGTATATTTTTCTAACAAAAAGTCGATGTTTGTTCGTTGCAGATGCCACTGACAGAGAAAACTCTCGAATATGACGGATCCGTCGACTTCGGCTTGTTAATGTACGAGAACGACCACCAAGATGACGCATTTCTCAGTCATATATCTCCATACAACACTCTCCGAGCGGCGGACCTTAAGCGGCGGATTGGTCAGACCCACAAACCCCTACAAGAGGTGATAGCAAACTGGAAGAAAGACCAACCGACAACCGACGACACAAAGGCACTTGACGACTACAGACTGAGAGATAAAGCTTTAAAAGATACTGGTCTCCAAGAACACGAATTGCTAGTTCAAGGTAGGTTTATCATGAGGCTTACATGAATTTTTCATCGCCCACTCATCAAATAGCAATCTTTACATTCCAATTATCTGTTTCTGATCAATAATGCTGATGCCATATTTTTCATACGAAATGGGTAGTGTGTAATTATAAAATACAAATCAAAGAACTTTGCAGCAAGGTCTCCTTACTGTTGTAAAGATTGCTACGATAAGCGTGTGTTTGGAAAAGGAACGAAAGATCGAGACGAATGATTGTTATTGCTTTTCTTTGATTTATTTCTATTTTCAGACAAATATTTAAGGTAAGTGTATGAATGGGAATGTTCGGGAGTGACTTGTGTGTGGTTAATTGATCGTTATATAAACGCAAGTCTGGTAGATCAATGTATAGTGCCGAGCAAATCGATAGCTATATGCGGTATCTTGGCAACATCTACATACAGATGTTTCTCCGATATTGTAAACAAATCTGGATATGATTGATCTGACGCAGAAACGTGCAAGCAGATGGACACAATTGTCGGAATCAGTAGAACGCATGATGACCAGATATTAATAATACTTAGAGAATATTGATATTCTTAACATTTATCGACAAATCATACGTCGTTCTTTTCAGAATATTTACATTTCCTTGATGAGAAACTATGCTATGCTGAATTGTTCACTTTTGTAATTAGTGTTACAACGTAGTAACAACATTACAATTAAATTTTATTTGGCAGGAAAAAAAACTGTCAAAACCAGGACACTGTTGTAACAGTTCCCTGGTCAAAACAATGTAAAGAATAAGTATAGATTAAGGTGGTGTAATAGCATATTGTGATGTTTGGTTGAGTGATGACTGCAAGATATGTTTTTCATGTTGCCCACAATCATCAAATTCACGTAGTTATGCTAGAATCATACCATATATCATTTTATTGGTGAGGTTTTGTAATGTTTAGTCCTTCGAAATTTAGATGAAAAAAAGTCTTGGATGATGAAAAAAAGTCTTGGAAGCAAAATTTATCTACAATATAACAAATTAACAAGTTTTATGATTTCGTATAAAAAGTTTAGAATGAATGTAACGAATTACAAAACCTCCATTTTTTGCTTGTCCATGTTGCTACACAGTCGTTCTTTCAGAGTGATCTGCCCTTGCCACAGAGGATACACCGTTATCTGTAATTGATTCGGGGGCTGGAAGAGTATTTCTGGCTGTAAGAGGTTATGGTTTTTCCATACCATATGTTGTTAGTAACAGAGTTATAATGGACATAACATCACACCGGTTTAGTTACAGTCAAATTTTTCATTCGAGAGTCAGCGAACACGGACCCGCGGTTATCGTTTTGTGCTTTAAATTCCATGTGTTTTGATTCGAGTTCGTGACTTGTTCTCGAGAATGTTTGACTGTTACATATATCCGGTTTGTCTATAATAACTAGAAAAAATAAGAGTTACATGAACTTGTTGTTAAAACTATATTTTAGTTTGCCTTTTTGGTGACCGTTCTTGATGCTCACGTAAAAATACATTGATCAAGTAGAGCTAATACGTCAATATTTTGGTTTTGATTATATGATATTTTAGTGTACTAAGCGTTCTTTGAACTAGCCATAATTGTATTTAAAAGGAATGTTTGTTGTTTTGTTTTGTTCAAAGTGCTACAACTTTTTTCAATTTTTAAAGATTTATTAAGCTACGATTTACAATATTTTACAACACAGTTATCCCACCGTTATTGCGTCCTACTATACTTTGTTTTTGCTTGTTTCTTACCGTGCTCATTCTTTCAGGGTTTACCGTAGACCACCGAATCACTCCTGGCTTCCGGTACAAGGTGCGACGAGTGGGAGAGTCTCAGTATCTGTTCAGTGGTGAAGCCAAGAGCCTACAGTCTATTGGTCTGGGTTATGGAAGACGCTTAACTTTCAGCGGGGATCGTCTCAACTTTAACGAGTGCTTTTTCTGGTCGGACAGCAACCCGAGTGGTTTCGGTTTTAGCCTGGAGGCAATCAAAGAAGGCGATGTGTTCACCATTACCAACTCACAATCTATTCCAGTTGGAGAGGTGAGAAATTCTTGAGAATAAATATAATATTTTCTTGGTTCTTGGGTCATTGATGTGGCTTTACAAGCCGAAATCTCAATATGGCCCCTCCTTTTGCAAGTCAGTGTAGTTTCTTCCGTATCTTTATTCAAGCTCGCAAAGAGCCAGTATTCCTCTTATTATATATAAAAGAAACAATTAAAGATAAATGCATCGAATAGACGCAGTTGTAGGTGGATGTCATTCCGTACTTCTTTCATTTTCTTACGAATATAGTTTTACAGTATTCGTGTAATGGAACTGGAATGAAATCATGTTTTTGTTCTTTACTTGAGTGTTCTAAATTTAACTATTTTTTTATTTCCAGATTACTGTGGATTCAGTAGACCATCCTCAAGTTGAACTTGAAACACGCCTTGAAAATGACACTATAGTGAAAAGTGTTCTAGTCCGTTTCACTAACTCCGTTCGGTTCTATACTCACCATAATTTACTGGACGTTCAAAGTTCACAAGATGTTGATATAGTTGAAGGAATAGCTGAGCTGGTCAAATTGAAGGGTAGCAAGGAAGCTATTGTTCGCTGTATAAAGAATGTGAACTTTCCAAAACTAGGACAGTGTAATTTGGAGGCAGAAACATAAGAAAGCCGTATTGAAATGTGTCAGAGAAAGATTGTTATTATTATGGTGAAAATATTTAATGCATCACGAACACCCCTTCAGTATTAGATCTCATGCTCAGAAATTTTTATGGATGATTACTTTTTTCATCTTTCACTTCTGTCCTATTTCTTTATGATGAATGTATGTGGACCTGTATGAACATCCCTCTCATTCTACCATGTATTTTATCCCACATTCATACTCACTATGCTCTCTCTCTATCTCTCTCTCTCTCTCTCTCTCTCTCTCTCTCTCTCTTTGATATTAATCCTCACTTATTCATTGATGATCTCAGTCTCTTGAAAATGATGTAATTCTAGTCACAATTTGAAGGGTATGTCTTTAAACCAAACAATATCAAGTATTTACAAAGGGCTCATGTCCAAGAGGCAAGTTCAAGAAACGAGTAAAACATGTCTGCTGGTGCTCCAACTAGATGCGACACAAACAGTTGGATGTATATCCTTTTGTGCTATCTAATATTGAATTTGTCTAAGATGAAAATAAAATAAATGTCAGTTACCTAGAATGCTTGACAGTGCTAATTGTTATGAAAGTGTTGTTACTTTGTTCCGTTACAATTTGATATTAAAATCACAAAACGATATCTTTGTTGTGTTTATATACTATCGCCTATAATCGGTTGTGAAAACATAACCGACTCATACTGATATCGGTCAGACAGCATTACATGTTGATTTGGTGCCATTATTCATTAATTACATGAGGAAAATCCACACCAGAGCTGCCATTGACAGAACCAACAGCAATTCATACAATTTTAATACACCACAGACTTAAATACAGCGATAAAATGGGAAACATCTGTAATGTTATCTTCGTAGGATGGTGTATGTGCTCATCTTACAATACTAAGGAATTAAAGTAAAAGAGTAAGCGAAGATCAGCGATTGGCACAAGCAGAGCAAAAGTCCGTCCCACAAACCCTAAAGAAAACATAACCAAAATGACATATAAGGACCAATCAGTCATCCCAGTAATGTAAAGACAGAAAAGACCAGTAATTTATCCGATTTAGTACAAAATTGTGACCCAGACACCAGGCAGGAGATAACACACATAAATATAACATGCACGAGGAGCAGGATGAATACCCCTTTCTTACGGAACTGTCCTTCAGTTTAATATAATCATACATGCATACTTGAACGTTGTGTTTGATGTTGAAATTTGACGCACTCCGTTTATTTACTATATTGCAGAAACGGCTGAAATATACACAATTTTATATACAGAATTCCAATCTAAGCGGAATTTGAACCATCACACAACGGTAAAATGTTGTTTTTTTTTCTCGGTTATGTAGCTAAACAACCAGCATGAATAATGTCAAGAATTTTAACTACATTTACACAAGAAAAGCTTAGAGGACGATTACGCAATTGAACGCAAACATCGAGCGTAACGCTAAAAGGTAAACATCCGTTTAGTTTTGATTTTGGTGGTACCAATTCCTAATTACTATTGTGATTGATATTTTTTTAGCTTTGTACTCAGTTAGTTTGGTTTTCGATCATCGTCCTTTGGCCTCGTGACCCATTGAACCAAATTGAAGACTATATAAATATAATCGACCATAAACGAATCTCATATCTAAAGACACCGTCAGAAAATATGCATTTTTCTGGACATCAGCTTTACTCCAAAACAATGATTGTTGGTACTCGTTAAAAAGTAAAAGTAAGTAATGATCATAAAATGGCACAACCAGAAAGATATTCCCACACCAAAAATCCAAGCTGGGAAAAACTAAATTGACAATCTGTTACTAATACAAAGAGAAAAAATCGTAAGCCGAGTGAGCAGCTATTTCGCAATAGGTGGTCGCTCAGTCCACAGACAACTAAATATATGAAAACGTACATAAGATGCAAACAGCACAAAGTTCAACATTAAGGCATAAAACAATAATATTAGAACCACAACAGAAATATCACACTGGAACGGTCAGCAATATAAAATTACTGGGGGGGGGGGCTTTAATCGATTTACAGGTACCTAACCATTACAGAACTGCCTCGCCGAGCCGATGATCGGAAAATTATCGACTACTTGTGTGTATTTTTGATGAGCTTGAAATGCATGATATTTTTCGAGGTGGCCCTTCCAGATTACATATTTTGGGGTGAAAGTGCAGATGCTTGGGCTAAACCCATGCGTTGGTAAACGTTCAGACTTTTTTTTTATCCCGCCACATCCAGGGTCGGATCTTACAAGCGCAGGGCAATCCGTGTGTCCAGGTTCGCATCTCTTGTGAGAGCCAGGGACTAATTTCCCTCCTGGCGCACCCCCTGGTGAAGTATTGTCAATTTGGCGTATTACCAGTAAACCATTCAGACTCAGATTCAGAATAGGAACTCCTTGCCCAATCAAAGATCATCTTAGATTGGACGAGGCAGTTCCGATTGAAGCGCAGATCATCTAGAGCTGGAAAGGAACGAAATGACCAGTAACCTTTCTCCGTACATTCCGATCAAAATCATTTGATTCGGTTTGTTTCTTTGACAGATAATCGGATTCCTCGGGATTTGCCGTACGTTACACGTAAACAATGGCCGATTGGGAAGAAGTGAAGCGACTTGCAGCAGATTTTCAACGCGCACAGCTTAGTAGCACGAAACAAAAGTAAACAAATGCCACCATTTAGTTGCTACTGAATAACCGATTTTGAGAAATACTTTTGTTTGCCCTTACTGCCATCGCTTTGCTTTTAAATCAGTGATGATTTTCAATTTTGTAATTTAAACAAGTTCAAACTTTCACAAAAAAAAAAAATAAAAAAAGATAAATAATAATAATCAGTTTGATAAATAACCGATTATTTATCTTCTGATACTGAGTCGATCAATTTCTGATCAACACCTCCAGTGTGGGGTGGGTGGCTAAATCTAGTCAAGGGAAAACAAACATTAAAACTATTTACAAGATATAGATTGACCCGGTCGGCAATCTACTCTTTTGTGAGGAAAAATCAATATTGGTTACCGGAACTGAACCTTTCTAGCCTCTTTGCTCATTTGGTCGAGGGTACGGTTCCGGGACATTTCGGCCCATAACCATTTCGGCCCATGACCATTTCGGCCCATAACCATTTCGGCCCATACCATTTCGGCCCATAACCATTTCGGTCCATACTCTTTATTCCTATGAATAAAAAGGGAATTTGGGATGTCTTATTGTTACCTAGATGCAATATTCTTGATTTTAGTACTAATTTGATAATATTGGAGGTTGATGACAACATTTTCTGCCATTTTGGGTCTTATGGAGGTACGAGATTTAAGGCCGCTGATGTCAATTCTTTTCAGTGATGCACACTGGGGATTTAGGTATTTCACTATGTTTGTTTTAAAGTTATCTTGGTGCTTTTAATCTATGATTATAGAAATTTCTCATAAACCCCAATTGAATTCAAAACTGTTAAAACAAAATTTCAAACCTTTGACTCCATATGACACTAAATGGCAGGAATAAACTTTTCTTTTAAAAGAGACAAATTCTACAAATAAAAACAATAAAAACTGATATAAACTCTTAATCGATTAATTTATCCATTAAACTATACAAATAACAAACATCTGAACAAATACAAATACGTGTTAATAGTAGTATACTTATGGGCCGAAATGGTTATGGGCCGAAATGGTCATGGGCCGAAATTGTCATGGGCCGAAATGGTTATGGGCCGAAATGACCAGTTACCGAGGGTACAACTCGGTCAATATCGTTGTGATTTATTCATTTTTAGACACTAATAAAATCATAATTTGTTTGAAATATAACGGGGTTCATACCTTGAGTTGAAGAAATAATGAAGATCTAAAAATACATGCATAGCTTTTATCAATATTTATAATTTGTTTTCATACTTTCTGCTTTTAATTCAGTATGGTTACAGGGATGAACACCGAGTAATTCACCTCATACGAATGATCTATGATGGCACGCCGACCGAATGAAGAGAGGCATACTAAAAGGCATGCCTCTGGGCCTATGATTAAATAGAAGCCTTAAATTCCTCAATGGTCTTAGATGAGACCACTGAAGAAGGGAGACTATTCCAAACCGGAATAGTTCTGCGGAAAAATGAATTTTTCAGGGCATCACTATAGGCAAATTGTCTTGTATACTATCTATCTTCATATACTGAGTCGATCAATTTCTGATCATCATCTCAGGTGTTGGGTGGGTGCTAAATTTTGAATTTAGCAAGATGGGGAGAACATTTGGGATGGACCATTAAAACTATTTACAAGAAGCTAAGCAGAGGCATACTAAAACGTATACCTCTGAACCCCTGATCTAAATGAGAGCCTTAAATTCTTCAGCAGTCTTTGATGAGACCACTGAAGAGGGAAGACTAGTCCATAAAGGTCCTCGGGAAAAAAGAATTCTTCAGAGCATCACTACAGGCCATGTATCTTGTGTATTGTGAATTATGAGTCTGAGATGCTCTGGTACTTCTTAAGTTGGGTGCCGGGGTCAGATATCTATCTTTATCAAGAGACACTGTAACGGAGTGAATGTTGTAAAAGAAAGTTAAGAAAGACTTCACCCTGCGGTCCTCCAGGGATGGCCACTCTAGTTCGTCCAACATATCGTCGACGCTACTCCTGTTACGCCATCGCCTGCAGGCCCACCTGGCTGCTGTCTTCTGCACTTTCTCCACCTTTTTTGTCTCAGTTTCATTATAGGGATGCCAAATAGGAGCTGTATACTGTGATTCATGTGATGCCCAAGTTTGCCTTAGGTTGGGTGCCGGGGTCAGGTATTTGTCTTTATCAAGAGACACTGTACCGGAGTGTATCTTGTAGAAGAATGTTAAGGAGGATTGCTCTCTGCGGGACTCCAGGGACGGCCACTCAAGCTCGATTAGTTAATATGAAATAAAGACACACTGCCTTATCAGCAAACACATTTAAGTAGACCTTACACCAGTCTTCATTAAAAATGCTGGTCTGTCAGTCAAAACCAGCAAAATTTCATTCTGTCCGAAAACATAAATATTTTATTCTGTCAGACAGATGTCCAGCAGAAATGACCAAAATTACAATGAAAACGTAAAGAACTGTCCTACAAAACTGGGTTTTGTCCTACAAAAAATTGCAGTCTACCAGACAGCTGTCCTGCAGCTGAAAAAAGATTTCATGAAGACGGCCTTACACTAGAAGATTTTGTTGATAAACTTAACATGTGTGTTTGCTATCACTATCATGTGGTCACAGTCACACTAGGTGCCACTTAGATCACATAGATGTGATACCTTCCTCATCATCAGAGAGACTACAGGAAATGAGGATTTAAAATTTGTCTAAAATACCCTACCTTTTCTGACAAGAAGGCACCCCGGACAGTGTCATGGCAATGGGTGCCACAGGTATATCGGACACATCTACAGCCTTTCTGTATGAGCTAGCTTTTACAGTGACTGGTAGTGACAACATCTCCTGAACAAGAGGACCTCTGTCCGGCTGTTTTTACACTTGTTATAACACTGATTGGATAGCTAAAATGAAAATTGTCTTGTGTCCCAACAAAAGTGTTACAAAGGATTTGTTATTACATCATTTCAGGTTGTCGGAAAGAAATGTAATAGAGATTGTGAGGAAACTGTCTGAGTTGGGCCTTATTGAAGTGATATATACGGTGGATGGGAAAGAATATCTCACACCTCAGGAACTGAACAAAGAGATAAAGGAGGAGCTATCTGTTCATGGAGGTATGGGATAGATCTTGTTATCATCATTATGAAAACATGCCTATGATGCAATTAACAGCTTTTTTGTTATTTGTGTGTTTGTGTATGGGTGGGGCGGGGGGTTTGTAAAAATAAAAAAAATTCAGTGGAAAAATAAATATTTTTCATATTTTTGCTCTTAACAATGATTGTGGGTACATGTTAGAAGTGCGTCAGCATGGAAATTCTTACATATACCCACATTCTATACATGGAGCAAAAGAACAAAGAAAATGAATGTTTCCCCCTGCTACTCCCCAGTTTTATTATAGCCCCGCTTTGAAAAAGTGGGGCTATACTGGATTCACCCTGTCCTACCGTGGTTCCGTCCTTCCGTGGTTCCGTCATTCCGTGATTCCGTGATTCCGTTAACATTTCGTTTCTGCTCAATATCTTGAGAACGAATTGACAGAATCTGACCAAATATTGTATGCACAACAACATTGACAATATCTAGCTTGGGATTGTTGCCCGTCATTTTTCCCAAAATTTTGAGAAGAGTTACGGCCCATGATTGACGTCAGAATTTCGTTTCCGCTCAATATCTTGAGAACGAATTGACAGAATCTGACCAAAATTTGTATGCACATGGACATTGACAAGATCTAGCTTGGGATTGAAGTGTGATATTTTTTGTTAAATTTTGACGGAGTTACGGCCCTTGATTGACATCAGAATTTCATTTCCGCTGAATATCTTGAGAATGAATTGACAGAATCTGACCAAAATTTGTATGCACATCAACATTGACAAGATCTAGCTTGGGAAAGTTGCTCGTCATTTTTTGCAAAATTTTGACAGAGTTACGGCCCTTGATTTACGTCAGAATTTTGTTTCCGCTCAATATCTTTAGAACGAATGGACAGAATCTGACCAAATTTTGTATGCACATCAACATTGACAAGATCTAGCTTGGGATTGTTACCCGTCATTTTTCGCAAAATTTTTACGGAGTTACGGCCCTTGATTGACGTCAGAATTTTGTTTCCGCTCAATATCTTTAGAACAAATGGACAGAATCTGACCAAATTTTGTATGCACGTCAACATTGACAAGATCTAGCTTGGGATTGTTGCCTGTTATCTTTCACAAAATTTTGACGGAGTTACAGCCCTTGATTGACATCAGAATTTTGTTTCCGCTCAATATCTTAAGAATTAATTGACAGTCTTCAATTTAACCAAATTTTGTGTGCACATCAACATTGACAAGATCTAGCTTGGGATTATTGCCCGTCATTTTTCGCCAAATTTTGACAGAGTTACAGCCCTTGATTGACGTCAGAATTTCGCTTGAGAACAAATTGACAGAATCTTACCAATCTTTTTATGTGCATCACATTAACAATATCTAGCTTGGGATTGTTACCCATCATTGTTTTTCTCAATCAGGAATAAAGCTCAGAAGCGGGGCTATAGTCAGATCCTCTGACAATTCTAGTTATATAAAAGTGGGGTGTACATGGACTTATTATTCTGATGAGCAACTCCATGTAAATCTGCCTGATAACATTGTGAAACCATTGTCATAAAAATACCTGTTACAACATTGATAGTCCGCTGCAGGTAAATGTCCTTTGTGGTAATACAGGTTTGTTTGTGTAAAACTGCACTGAATCTTTATTCAAATGCTGCATTGCTTTATGAAATATACCCATCCCAGTGCATCTCAAAATTTCTTATGATTATGAAAACGTGCATTTTAGGTTACAAGGAATTTTAAGACAGAATTACTGAAGCACTGATTTTTTTTGGCATGATTGGGAAACAGAAACAAAATTGCCAAATGGGAAAATCCTTTCGGGAATTGCCTACAACTGCTTTAAAGTTAGGGCCAGGGGTAGGAAGTAAAGCATGGTCAGGTAGCCTTAACTTAAAACAACATTTTTGGACTTATTTTGAAAATGTGTTATTCATCAAGCATATTGACATTTTCAGGTCGAATCAACCTTGTTGAGCTTCAGCAGATTCTGAATGTAGATTTCAGTCACATAGAAACCAAGGTGAATGAGATTGTCAAACATGACCATAAACTGGACTTTATCCTCGGACAACTCATTGACAAGTAAGTGTCAAACATGGTCTGTCATAAACTGGACTTTATCCTCGGACAAGTAAGTGTTAAACATGATCGTAAACTGGACTTTATCCTCGGATAACTCGTTGACAAGTAAGTGTTAAACAGGGTCATAAACTGGTTAGTACCAAGTAATTGATGGCATGGCATGGACATTAATAAAACTTATTGACTTGGACATTAAGCGACAATACATAAAAGTAAAATCTTTGCATTCTTTCAGGAGTTATCTGGATCGTCTTGCAGAGGAGGTCAACGACAAACTACAGGAAGAAGGTCATGTGACCATACCAGAGTTAACCAAACTCTACGATCTACCGGGAGACTATTTGGCTGAGGTCTGTTGCTCATATCAGATTCATTACAAATTGATATTTTAAAGTTTGGCCTCCATATTTTTTTTTTTTAATTCAGTTTTACGTTCCTTTCAAGATTATTTCAGCTCATATGAGAAGGGCCAATCAGTAGGTGGGCGAAAATGGGAGAACCCCGAGAAGAAACACATGACACACCCGCAAGCAGAACTTGGCTTGTCTCACATGTGGCCAGTGCGGGGCTCGAACCCGCACCAGACACAGCGGTGAGATGATCGATCGAGTGATTAAGAAATAGCGCTCTTAACAGCTCGGCCACGGGGGCCGCCAGGCCTTCATATTTGACTTGCCATCATGCGATAGGCTATCTATGGGTGTGTGAGATTTAAAGATGCTGATCATGACCTGGTTTTATTATTAAGCCATACGTAAAGTAATTCTGAATGCTGCCTTCCAACCAACCTAACGTTTTGGGTTCAGACTCAAACTTTTTTATTGATTTGATACAAAAAAATTCTTTGACATTTTTCTGTCTAGATGTGTATACTTCTTTCATAAGTCAAATTTCAAATAATATTACATGAAAATGTTTGCCACTATACAGTCAGGGAGACTCATCGTATACCTCGATCTTCAAGATGGCTGTTTTCTGCGATCTAAGTGGCCGTAGATATCGGCGGGTGACAATGCTGACTTTTCAAAACAATGGAGATTGATATGCCTCTACCTCTTCGAATTCTTGACATTTACAAGATTGACAGTAGATTTTTTCAAACCCGACGGTAGATTTGAAGATAATTTATAAGTTTACAAAAAAAACTTTCGCTTACTTTTTGTACAGGGTAAATTGCCTTTGTACAGGGTCACAAAACGCTTGAAAAAAATCTATGATCTTACTCCCGCCATTTAGCACAAGATCACACTTAACAGCGATCTTAGCAAGATCACGGTATTTGATGAGTTTCCCTGATTCTATAGTTTTACGTGAAAAAAATAAATTTTCTTACGGTGACATTGTATGATTTTTTAAGTTTAGATCGTCATTTGGCAAGTTTGTATTAAATGAACCACCAAGTTTGGAATTTCAAGCCATCGCATAATTGAAATACTGGCTAGCTCCACTGATTGTTACCATGAATTGTACCACTTAAATAGGTGGCAAACAGTAACTGACATTTTTATCCTATTTTCAGAATATCCATGCCAGAGTTGGCACTATAATTCACGGCAAGGTCGACAGTTATGATAAAGACGTTATCTTCACTGATGCCTTTATAACCAGAATGAAAGCTCAGATTAGGGGAGCCTTCAGTGCAATAACAAGGTGAAGTATCTTATGTTGTAACACATATCAGATAGATACCAAGTGGAATAGTGATTTTGGAGTGAGAGGGCCTGGGTTTGATACCTACCTCCACTGCTTAGTGTTTCTGAGCAAGATACTTTTTAGCATCACACAGTACTGGTTAATATGCAGGAAGTGTCAGCTGCGGACATGACAAAAATTTGTTGACTGTGACAAGCCGTAATTAAACCAAGCTGAAACAAATATCAGTCTGAATCAGATACTAAATGAGCCACATCATGAGGAAACAGATTTTTGCCTAGGCAAAAACAAAGGCTTAGATCAGTTGTGCAGTAACTGAACAGCTGATCAGCATCTTTGTTTTCGCTACACGGATAGTACAGTTCCTCCACTTTCTAAATCTGAAATTTCCAGCCTTTTGTCATCTTTTTTGCATGTACAGCTTGGTTGTTACAAAAACACACACTTTAGAATAGCATTTTAATGTAGGGAATTGATAATTTATCAGATATGAATACCTCAGCTTTGGTAGAATTTCAGTATTGTGTGAATCAATATAATAATCATTATCTTTTTTTATTATAACAGGCCAGTTGTTCTTGGTTCATTGATACAACAGTACAAGTTTCAAGAAAGAATTTTCTTCAGTAAGTCTTTCCATCTCAAACTGTTGACTACGAGTCATTTGATTTGTTTTGTAGTTTATATGTAGTCATGGGTCAGGTTGTCTGATGTGGTGCAGCATGCCTTAAGAAATCTCTAGACTTGACCGGAAGTGTTCATGTGAACTTAATTTTCACACTGTTTATGAATGTGTTGTTTTGTGAATTCAAAGTTAAAAAGGCTTTATAAAGAAACTTTATGGACTGCATGAATACTAATTGAGCCGCATCGTGAGAAAACCGGATTTTTGCCTAGGCGAAAACAAAGGCGCAGATCAGCTTCGCGGTAACCGCGAAGCTGATCAGCGCCTTTGTTTTCACTACACGGATAGTGTATTTCCTCTTCTTCTTATATCCGAAATTTCAAGCTTCTAGCCTGCTTCTGTGACTGTACAGGTCAGTTTGTGTCAGACCTTGTCGGAAACCCCGAAGACCGGTTTTCTCGCGTCGCGGCTCAATTTGTGTATTCAAGAACTTGCTAAGAATTTGGAAATAGAAAATTTGCAAAACATTTTGAACATATTGTGAATTAAACTTACTCTTAAAGAGGTGTAAATATTTTGGGCAACACATGAGATCATTTGACATTTCTATTGGTATCTGTGTTCTCTGTTGACTCTAGGTATATTAGAAGACCTGGTAAACACCAAACGTCTAGCAGGCAGTATATCTGGAGGTCGACAGGAGAAGGCTACATATGTACCCGACATCTACACACGCACACAGAACCAGTGGGTCGACTCATTCTATAAACAGAATGGATATTTAGGTAGGGGAGATCTTATATACAGAAAAAATCAACCATTGACCATCCAACAATCAAAAATGTTACACTGCCATGGTAGTGTTTGATTTTAGATAGATTTTGTGTGACCACAAAAGATAAACTGTTTGTCTAGATTGGTGTAAGTTTAAAAATTCCTTTGTTGACTTATGTTGAAAGTTAGAGTTTCATGCTTAACAGAAGTAAGCATGAAAACAGGTGTCATAAGCATTAATTCCCTTAACACCAAGTCTATTATGTTTCCAGAATATGACTCCTTGTTGCGGCTGGGCATTACTGATCCAAAGGCTTTCATCAAGAAGCGATACCGAACTGAGCCGATAGTTTACCTCAGTACCTGCTGTGCTGGTCGAGGTATACAGGAACAGATAGAGGCCAGTATTGAGGAGGCTTTGTCGAACAGTTCCTGGGTTGATATCATGGTAAGATTGTTTGTTCTGTGATTTGATATCCTAGTCAACAAATTTTTAGTCAAGTCAGGCTGGAGCTAACAATTTCCAAGAATAAAGCAGTACTACAGGTGTGTGATTGTGGGTGCCATTGTGCCTTGCTGAAGGACACATTAGACCGAAGTCCTAATCTCTACCAATGGACCACTGAATAATGTGTGGTGCAATATATGTGTACTTAAAAGTTTGTCCAGGTATAGTAGCTCGATCTTAAGTATGACTCAACAGTGTTGAGAAGGCATGGTGAAACTTTTCAGCACATTTCTTCCATCATGATTTGGTTATGAAAATATTTCTGGGGTCATTCTTCATCTCATACTGTTACAAGAAGAGATTACCTGTTAGTGTTGAAGGAAGCAAAGATGCACTAATGCATGGTCAGCTTGCCCAGGACCAGTACAATTAGGATGACCAACTGTTTGAACATGACCGTAGCCATTGAACGTGGAAGCGAAGCAATAATGTAAAAGGAAATGAAATAAACATTTTGAATTTAAACTTTAAACTAGGCTCATAGATGGGCATGCATGTGTAGTCATGAACTGCATAATTAAAACGTCTTTCTCTTGTCAAAAACAGTAATAATATATTTCCCTCCTCGTTTCCAGCCCCTGCTACCGTCAGTCTTCAGTCCAAGTGATGCGAGTCAGTTATTGACGGGATGTTTGAGTCGGCACCAGGGGGCACTACTGTGTTGTGATACAATCGTTGCCAGTGATAAACTGATCTCAGAATGTTCCAAACCTTTCCCTGCACTGATGGCAGTGAAAGCTGAAAAGGTAAAAAGAGTCAAAACCCATACATTTTAAACAAAAATAATTAAGAGTGCAAAATGAGACTTGCTTTATTATATAAGATAATTAATTTGTATGCATACAATGAATCTAAAAGCTTTGAATATACACTTTCAATGCACTATAATATACAATTAATGACTTTTGAGGCATTGGATATGATGTGATATCGACCCGAGAATACCAATATTGACCGAGGCGAAGCCGAGGTCAATATTGGTATTATCGGGTCGATATCACATCATATCCAATGCCTCAAAAGTCATTAACTGTTTTATTATATAATTTTTGACAAAATGTCAAGCAATGAAAAGAAATCAACTGAGACTGATAGAATAAGCATTTAACATTTAATTCAATACTAATGATAATGAATTTGCCTTAATTCTACAAATGGTACACAATATGTGGTCAACAAAGAAAACATGTGGAAGTACCCCTTCTATCACAAGAAAATGACAACTAATGTCCAGTACATGTACTTGTATAAAGCGCTATGCGAAAGCGTAACCAGAACGTCAGCTCTAAATTTAGTAACTAATATTGACCTGCCAGCCAGTTAATATGACAATTTGAAGACTTGCCACGTGGGTTCTTTGGGCCAATGAAAAGCGAGATTTTCAGTAGCTTATATAATAACCCACTTTATTGTTGAAGGACCTTCTGCAGCTTGAAATCAGACAGAAAAAAATAATTTAGGTTCATGACAAACAAAAAAGGTGAATTAATCCGTATTTTATTACTAGGATGCCAAGTCTCACCCAGCTTTCAGATTGGGGCCAACAGAAGGGGATAAGAAGGGTTCTGCAGGTGAATCTTCTGGGGCTGGGGCCAGGGAAGGGAACACTAAAGAAGACAGGAAGGATCAGAGAAGAAAGAAAGCTGCTGGTAGGTTAATGTAGCATTCAATGTTTAAGGTGGATAGTTTGAAAATAATTGTTCGTTTCCATAAAAACATTAGTTATATCTAGACATTTTAAGTGCCTAAACATACATAGATTTCATCCATAATCACCCAGCTATGCAGTCTGTGGGATGAGACTTTAAACCAAGGTCTGATCTCCATATTAGCTGTTTGTGAGATGTTAACACTAGTCCTAACTCGAACCAACCAAACAACAAACAAACAAAAATCATTTGCTCAATGCATATGCGCATTAAAAGGTATCTTTCAATATTGTTTAAACAAAACAAGATTTGTTTGTGCTTGTTCAAACTTCAAGCAGAATAATTTAGAAATATCCAGAGATAATGTAACGTAACTTAAAGTATTTGTTATTCCTATAGCTGGCAGTGGCAGTACCAAAGGTATCGTAGGAACACAGGGTCGAGAGGTCAAAACCAAATCACTGAAGAAAAAAGGTTACAAAGGTCGCGACCATGACAACTCAGACGAGGAAAACGTTGCCCCAGCACCAAAGTCAAAAGTTTCAGAGATTCCATTTATGTCAACGGAAGAAATAGAGAGAGTGATACGTAAAGATAAGATTCTAGAGGATTGTCCTGATGAACTGATCACAGAAATAGCTCAACAGTTGTTCAGGTAATAGAAGTAGTGTAACCAACTTCTAATCGCCTCTTTTGCTTCATTATAGCCCCGCTTTGGAAAAGTGGGGCTATACTGGATTCACCCTGTCCTTCCGTCATTCCGTCTTTCCGTGAATCCGTGATTCCGTTATTCCGTGATTCCGTGATTCCGTGAATATGTGGTTTCCACTCAATATCTTGAGAACGAATTGACAGAATCTGACCAAATTTTGTGTGCACATCAACATTGACAAGACCTAGCTTGGGATTGTCACCCGTTGTTTTTTGCAAAATTTTGATGGAGTTACAGCCCTTGGTTTACGTTAGAATTTCGTTTCCGCTCAATATCTTGAGAACCAGTTTACAGAATCTGACCAAATTTTGTATGTACATTAACATTGACAAGATCTAGCTTGGGATTGTTGACCGTCATTTTTCGCAAAATTTTGACGGAGTTACGGCCCTTGATTGACGTCAGAATTTCGTTTCCGCTCAATATCTTGAGAACAAATTGACAGAATCCGACCAAATTTTGTGTGCACATCAACATTGTCAAGATCTAGCTTGGGATTGTTACCCGTCATTTTTCGCAAAATTTTGACGGAGTTACGGCCCTTGATTGACGTCAGAATTTCGTTTCCGCTCGATATCTTGAGAACCAATTGGCAGAATCCGATCAAATTTTGTATGCACATCATCATCGACAAGATCTAGCTTGGGATTGTTGACCATCATTTTTTGCAAAATTTTGACGGAGTAACGGCCCTTGATTGACGTCAGAATTTCGTTTCCGCCCAATATCTTGAGAACAAATTGACAGAATCCGACCAAATTTTGTGCGCACATCAACATTGACAAGACCTAGCTTGGGATTGTCACCCGTTGTTTTTTGCAAAATTTTGATGGAGTTACAGCCCTTGGTTTACGTTAGAATTTCGTTTCCGCTCAATATCTTGAGAACCAGTTTACAGAATCTGACCAAATTTTGTATGTACATTAACATTGACAAGATCTAGCTTGGGATTGTTGACCGTCATTTTTCGCAAAATTTTGACGGAGTTACGGCCCTTGATTGACGTCAGAATTTCGTTTCCGCTCAATATCTTGAGAACAAATTGACAGAATCCGACCAAATTTTGTGTGCACATCAACATTGTCAAGATCTAGCTTGGGATTGTTACCCGTCATTTTTCGCAAAATTTTGACGGAGTTACGGCCCTTGATTGACGTCAGAATTTCGTTTCCGCTCGATATCTTGAGAACCAATTGGCAGAATCCGATCAAATTTTGTATGCACATCATCATCGACAAGATCTAGCTTGGGATTGTTGACCATCATTTTTTGCAAAATTTTGACGGAGTAACGGCCCTTGATTGACGTCAGAATTTCGTTTCCTCCCAATATCTTGAGAACAAATTGACAGAATCCGACCAAATTTTGTGCGCACATCAACATTGACAAGACCTAGCTTGGGATTGTCACCCGTTGTTTTTTGCAAAATTTTGATGGAGTTACAGCCCTTGGTTTACGTTAGAATTTCGTTTCCGCTCAATATCTTGAGAACCAGTTTACAGAATCTGACCAAATTTTGTATGTACATTAACATTGACAAGATCTAGCTTGGGATTGTTGACCGTCATTTTTCGCAAAATTTTGACGGAGTTACGGCCCTTGATTGACGTCAGAATTTCGTTTCCGCTCAATATCTTGACAACAAATTGACAGAATCCGACCAAATTTTGTGTGCACATCAACATTGTCAAGATCTAGCTTGGGATTGTTACCCGTCATTTTTCGCAAAATTTTGACGGAGTTACGGCCCTTGATTGACGTCAGAATTTCGTTTCCGCTCGATATCTTGAGAACCAATTGGCAGAATCCGATCAAATTTTGTATGCACATCATCATCGACAAGATCTAGCTTGGGATTGTTGACCATCATTTTTTGCAAAATTTTGACGGAGTAACGGCCCTTGATTGACGTCAGAATTTCGTTTCCGCCCAATATCTTGAGAACAAATTGACAGAATCCGACCAAATTTTGTGCGCACATCAACATTGACAAGATCTAGCTTGGGATTGTTACCCATCATTTTTCCCAAAATTTTGATGGAGTTATGGCCCTTGATTGACGTCAGGATTTCGTTTCCGCTCAATATCTTGAGAACAAATTGACAGAATCCAACCAAATTTTGTATGCACGTCATCATTGACAAGATCTAGCTTGGGATTGTTACCCGTCATTTATCGCAAAATTTTGACGGAGTTACCGCCCCTGATTGACGTCAGAATTTCATTTCCGCTCAATATCTTGAGAACAAATTGACAGAATCCAACCAAATTTTGTATGCACGTCATCATTGACAAGATCTAGCTTGGGATTGTTACCCGTCATTTTTCGCAAAATTTTGACGGAGTTACGGCCCTTGATTGACATCAGAATTGCGTTTCCGCTCAATATCTTGAGAACGAATTGACAGAATCCAACCAAATTTTGTATGCACGTCATCATTGACAAGATCTAGCTTGGGATTGTTACCCATCATTTTTCGCAAAATTTTGATGGAGTTACGGCCCCTGATTGACGTCAGAATTTCATTTCCGCTCAATAATTTGAGAACAAATTGACAGAATCCAACCAAATTTTGTATGTACATCAACATTGACAAGATCTAGCTTGGGATTGTTACCCGTCATTTTTCGCAAAATTTTGACGGAGTAACGGCCCTTGATTGACTTCAGAATTTCGTTTCCGCTCAATATCTTGAGATTGAATTGACAGAATCGGTCCAAATTTGGTATGCACATCATCATTGACAAGATCTAGCTTGGGATTGTTACCTGTCATTTATCTCAAAATTATGACAGAGTTATGGCCCTTTATTGAGGTCAGACTTTTGTTTCCACTCAGTATCTTGAGAACGAATTGACATAATCAGACCAAATTTTGTATGCGCATCAATATTGACGAGATCTAGCTTGTGATAGTTACCTGTCATTGTTTTTTTCACCCTGCAAAAAAGCTGAGAAGCGGGGCTATAGTCAGATTCTCTGACAATTCTAGTTTCATATATTTTGCGTTTGTGATACTTCCTGTGTCTGAAATTTAAAATTACTGGAGGGCTTTACTCGATTTAACAAGGCCCAATCATGTTGGGACATTTTGGTTATTTCGAAAACAGTGTTGTATTTTACAGGAATTGCACTGCCGAATTCCTGGAATTTATGTAAAATGGGGATCTTTTAATTGCTGTCAAGTTGTGTCTCCTGACTGGAATTTTATGTTGATTGTTTGTTTATTTAAATAAAACTTTTCTTACTTTTAGACCCTTAACCAAGCAGTACCAGGATGTTGCCAAGTCTATATTTCTCCAGTCCACGGGCGCTGACTCTGGCTCGGCAAGAAAGAAAACCCACGGTGAACTACAAGAGAAGCTCACAGGGCTCTGGACTAATGCTAAACTCTTCGAGAAAGGTCTTAAACTTCTACCAGGTGAGAATGTGTGTTTTGTTTTCAAGCATTAAGGATTGCTCAATGCTGTATCAGCTTCCAAAGCCAGTAATTTATCCTGCTGATAATTGTTAAAATACCAACAATTGTTGGTATTTTAACATTCATCAGTAGGATAAATTTTAGTCTCAGCAGAGTTGAGCAGGAGCAAGTTTTGTAACCTCAGAGCCAGAGAACAGGCTGCTCAGGATTTAAAGTAGTGAGTTGGCACTGTCTCATCGATAAAAAAACATGTCAGTATGAAGCAAAGAGAATCTGTAAAGCTACAAGAAGATTTAAAGATTTAATAGTCAGTCCCATAAGGTTTTCAATCAGCTTCTATGGTTTTGTGATAAATACAATGTTAAATCACATTTTGATATAACATTCTGACACTAGAATGGTTAAACAATACACAAAATTTTCAATTGCCGATTTTAATTGCCATATTTGCATTCGGTTCAGGTTTTTTGCTCAACTGATGCATTATCCTTAAACAAATAATAAAGGAGCCTGTGCGCGAGAAAACCAACAATTTTGGTTCTGATATCGTCCGACACAAACCAGCCTGTACAGTCACAGAAGATGGTTAGAACCTTGAAATTTCGGATTTTAGAAGAAGTGGTATTGCACTATCTATGGAGCGAAAACAGTTACTGCATGGCTGATCTGCGGATTTGTTTTCGCATATTCAGATTGTTGGTTTTCTTATGCAGCGGCTCAAATGTATTTCAGAGGAGGCAACCCAGCAGAACTTGATCCGTCATTTATTGCGGACTGTGTGTACTGATATAACTAATCTTGTGTTGAATGCCATAGCCAGCGATCACATGATGTCTCTGACTGACGAATCACAGTTCAGCACAGAGGTACTGCTTTAAAAATATGATTATGGTTAGGATATGATTTAAAATGAAATTTTGTGTTTATTGAATACCTGTGATTATTCATTCACAATTAATTGATTGCTGACGATTACCCTATGTTGGTTTAAATATAAGAATTTGATATTTTGATTAAATGCTTCTTTATTTTAGAAATGAATTTTATTTTTGTTGATTTTATCGATGTGTAAACTCGGGCGAATCACTCACAAACTAAATAAAGCACGAAGGGCTTTATGAAAAAGTTTGTGAGTGATTCGCCTGAGTTTACACATCGATAAAATCAACAAAAATAATAATTCATTCCTTATAATTCCAACTTTGTCTCATTACACTGCATTTGTCTACATTGATTTATAGCCAGCGGAAGGAAAATAGAGCAAAGCGGCTCATCATGAGGCAACCATCTTGAAAATTTCCAAAGCATAGAACTCACTTTTCGCAATTAATAGAAGCTATAACTGGGTTGCTATAGGCAGGCTGTAAAAGCAGGAGCTTTAAATCATCTCCCCTTCATTCAAAATTGTTCTATTGGGAGAAAATATCGCTGTCTGGACCGATAGAAAGACATGTCTATTTTGAACTGGGGCTCGGAACATTAGAAATTCAAACGTCAAAATTCAACACACAACAAGAAGATTAAAACACTTACCGTAAGAAGTTCTGTTAAAAGAAAAATGGTCCATGTTATTAAAAATTCCAAATATTCATTTTGACACCTTCAAAATGCATTCATCCATTGTTTTTATGACGTTTTTCGAAGACATGTCACACTTTCACGTAATGTCGCGCCGTTTTTAAGGTCAAAACCGAATATTTTATCTAAGTATAAAGTCGTCTAAACAACCAATCAGAATGTAGGAAATTAGTAAAGTTTGAATTATTATTGGATAATGGCATGATAGTTGAAGCAGTAAAAAGAGGAGCTGGTCAGTGAAATTGTTGGAATGCATTGTGGTTGCCATTTACTGGTGTAAAGACGAGCAATGAGTTATGGTTAACTGCCCAGATAGGGCTTGCCCAAAATAGGTGTGGTTATAGGATGACCTAAGCTGCTTACCATGGATGCTTAGTGCAACAAAAGCCTTTATTATTACATGTACGTGATTGTAAATTAAAATATGTTTATAGAAGAAAAATGCTTGCAAATAATTTTACAAGAGTTTTGTATTTTACAGAGTAGAGCAAGACTGATCAGCAAACTTCCTCAAGATATACAGACCATCATGTCAAAACTCAACACTGCTCTAAATGGAAAGGTATTATTTGAGCTGCCTCATGGGGAAAACCAACAATCTGCATAGGCGAAAACAAAGACGCAGATCAGCTTCGCGGTTACCGCGAAGCTGATCAGCGCCTTTGTTTTCGCTACTGGGATAGTACAATTCCTCTTCTACTTAAATCCAAAATTTTAAGCTTCCAGCCTGTTTCTGTGACTGTGCAGGCCGGTTTGTGTCGGACCTGTTCGGAAACCACATGGTTGGTTTTCCCACGAGGCGGCTCATTTTTTTATTGTTTTAAAAACTTACACAGTATTGGTTAAATTGTTATTGGTGTATAAGGTACATCACTAGATCACAAGAAACCAAAGATCAGCTGCAGTTTACCAATGACTGTGTTTTACCAAGACAGCTGTAACCATTTATAACATCCCATGTCTGAAACATCAAGCCTTTAATCGTCATCTGTTGATAGATAGCCTGGTATGTGTTGAAGTGGTTGAGTGGTTGGAAACAAGTTTTTCCATGTTGAGAAAGCTTTGATGGCTGTTCCTCTTGTTAAGAGTTTAATGTACTAGAATTGTTGCATCTCAGTATAGCTGAAAAATTGTTGAGACTTTAAACCAAAAACAAAAAGAAAAAAAATATTACATGTAAGGCAACCATACTTTATGGCATTTTAACATCAATTTTAGAAGTTTTGAATGTCAAGTGAATTACACCCAATAAGGTAAAGTTAATTAATTGTTAAATTAGTAAAATAAATATTAACTGCTTGTATATTCAGAGTTTAGAAGAGTTCTTCGGTCACCTAGATGTGATGTGTGGGCCAGAACATCTCGGTATTCTACTCAAGAAACCAGACAAAAAGAAAGAAAAGTAGGTATACAACAGAAAGTTCTACAACACTTTGATTTTATGGCAGCCATTTTGAATATTTGATTAGTTTATTTTTATCATCCAAATATCTTTTGTCTCCGCATCGTCAAATCAATTGGTTTTTAGCTTTGTGTGCAAGTAACCATATTACTACTTAAATCTATATTGATGTCTTCTTTCTTTCGGCCAAGGTATGTTTTATGTTGAGTGCATACTATTGTTCTAAATTTCATTCAATAGTTTTGTCCATTATTCACTTGTAGGCAACTGACATTCAGCCATCGTCAAGCTCTATGTGAACAGCTGAGCAGTGAGACCGACTCCGCCATGACCCTACACCTTGCGGCAGTGATATTGTTCCAGAAGTTTACACAGAATATAATACATATCCCGGGGAAATGTGTTCCACAGATTCTTGTCTTCCTCAAGGACCATTTAGACGGGGACAATTATTTCGAGTTAGTCAAGTTGCAAGGTGAGCTTGGGTTTATGAAATGAGCCTATGCATGAGAAATCCAACAATTTGGGTTTCCGATCATGTCCGACGCAAACTGGTCTGTACAATTACAGAAGAAGGCTAGAATCTCAAAATTTTGGATTTAAGAAGAAGAGGGATTGTAGTATCCGTGTAGCGAAAACAAAGGCATGATCAGCTGTGCAGTCACTTCACAGCTGATCTGCGCTTTTGTTTTCCCATATGCAGATTGTTGGATTTCTCATTCAGCGGCTCAAATATAACGGGAATCAGTTTTGAGCTAGTTGTACCTAAGCAAGAAAGGGTAGATTGTATCAAGGTCAGATGTATTGATATCGTGAATTTGCTAGGGTACGAACGAGCTGGGTATTAGGAAAGAGAATATCAAACATGAATAATTGAGCCTCGTCACGAGTAATCCGGAGTTTTGCCTATACGAAAACAAAGACGCAGATCAGCTTCGCAGTTACTGCGAAGCTGATCAGCACCTTTGTTTTCACTACGCTGATATAACAAAGCCTCCTCTCCTTATATCCAAAATTCCAAGCATCTAGCGTTCTTCTATGACTGTACAGGCTGGTTTGTCGGGGCCTGGTTGGAAACCCAGATTGTTGGTTTTTCTCATGCGAAGGCCCAAATCATGTAATGGAATGAGTTTCTCAGCAAGACAGTATGGTAGCCTAGTAGTAGATGGGAGCACTTGGAATCAAGAGGTGGTTTGTTTTAACCTACCTCCTGGGTTGTGCCCTTAAGCAAGACACATTTACTTCTCAGAGGACTTGTTCTACCCATAAAGTGTTTAAAATATCTGACATTTATTTACTGGAAAATGTTGACTGGGGCATTAAAACTCAAAGTAGAAAATTTCTTATCAATTATGACATTATCAAATAACTAGGTGAGCTGAGTATAAGAAATATTAAAGATGAATTATGAACAGCCATGACATGATGTTGGTAAGATTTGAAATGAACAGCATCAAGAGAAAATTGGCCTAAAATGAACTTACACAATCTCAAAAGTGTGATTTCAATTCAAAGAAAGATTTTTATGCCCCCAACTTCGAAGTTGAGGGGGCATATTGGTTTGGGTCTGTCCGTCCAGTCCAGTCCAGTCCAGTCCAGTGAGTCTGTGATGCGTGAGTAACACTTAGCACACGGTCAGGAACCGTTAGAGCTAGGATCTTGAAATTTGGTATGTAGTTTGTATATGAAAATTAAGAGGACCCATATTTTTTCTTTCAGGTAAATTCAAGGGGCTAGGGGCCCATTCTGTGAGAGTTATTTCCCTTTTTAGCTCACCTGAGCCGAAGGCTCACAGGTGAGCTTATAGTATACCCATGCTCCGTCGTCCGTCCGTCGTCTGTCCGTCGTTCACATTTTCAAAGATCTTCTCTGAAACCGCTTGGCCTATCAAAGCCAAACTTCATATAAAGCATCCTTAGGAAGGGGGAACGAAAGTTTATATAAATGGTCCAGGTCACATGACCAAGATGGCCGCCATGGCTATAAATAGCAAAAACCTTTAAAAATCTTCTTCTCCAGAACCAGGGGGCCGATTTCCACGAAACTTAGTATGTAGCATTGGGGACGTGGGCCCATCATAGTTTATATAAATCATGACCTTGGGATGACCTTGACCTATTTTACGGCAAGGTCAACTTAGGTCGCCAATGCATTTGAATGGGAAAAAATGGTAAAATGCTATTTAATGGGTAAAACTTACTATGAATAGGCAAATGGACAGAAGATTAATGTTAATGGAAAATTTTAGCCCCTGGGGGGTTGTCTGCCCCTGCCCCGGGGCTATATACATGTATATTTCCATAATAATGAAACATCTTCTCCCCTGAAACCGCATGGCCAATCAAAGCCAAACTTCATATGGAGCATCCTTGGGAAGGGGAAAAGAAAGTTTATATAAATGGTCAAGGTCACATGACCAAGATGGCCACCATGGCTATAAATAGAAAAAACCTTTAAAAATCTTCTTCTCCAGAACCAGAAGGCCAATGATTTTGAAACTTGGTGTGAAGCATCATCGACTGGAGCTCTGTAAAGTTTATATAAATCATGACCCTGGGATGACCTTGACCTATTTTACGGCAAGGTCAACATAGGTCGCTCATGCATTTGAATAGGGAAAAGTGTTAAAATGTCATTTGTAGGGAAAAACTTGCAGGAAATGGGCAAATGGACTTAAGATTGATGATTCTGAAAAAATTTGGACCCCTGGGGTATGTCAGCCCCCACCCCGGGGCAATATACATGTATATTACAGTGATATTCAAAGATCTTCTTCTCTGAAACTGCTTGGCCAATCAAAGCCAAACTTTATGAGGAGCATTGTTAGGAAGTGGGAATGAAAGTATATATAAATGGTCATGGTCACATGACCAAGATGGCTTCCATAGCTATAAATAGCAAAAACCTTTAAAAATCTTTTCCTCCAGAACCAGAAGGCCTATGAATTTGAAACTTGGCATGAAGCATCAGGCAATGGAGCTCTACAAAGTTTATATAAATCGTGACCCTTTGATGACCTTGACCTATTTTACAGCAAGGTCAACTTAGGTCTCCCATGCATTTGAATGGGGAAAATTGTTAAAATGTCATTTGAAGGGCAAAACTTGCAGTAAATTGGCAAATGGACTGCAGTTTTATGTTTTCAAAAAGAAATTGACTCCAGGGGTTGCTCTGTCCAAGCCCTGGGGTTATATACATGGATATTACCATTCTAGTCAAACAAGTTTATTGGTATATATCTCGGGTTTCAGGTGAGTGTTTACAGGACCATTGGTCCTCTGGTAAATTCTTGATAAAGTGAATAGATAGTGGGTACCTTGTGTGCGCAACTTCTCCTACAGTTTTATTCCGATTCTCTTGAAACTTTACAGATGTTGTGACCATGCTTTGAAGATATGCATGTGGTTTGGATATACTCCTCAGATTAATTTTTGTCACTTTTTTCGCAATTTGAACTTAGCCATTTTTCGGGCATTTTCACAATGAAAATGAATGGGCATTGGTTACCTTGTGTGCGCAACTCCTCCTACAGTTTCATGCCAATTCATTTAAAACTTTACATGTGTTATAGGCATGGTCTGAAGATATGCATGTGGTTTGGATGTAATCCTTGGATTATTTTTTGTCATTTTTTTCACAATTTGAACTTCATTTTTTCTGGCATTTTAGTGAATAGATAGAGGGTACCTTGTGTGCGCAACTCCTCCTACAATTTAATACCGATACTTTTGAAACTTTGCAGACATTGTGACCATGCTTTGAAGATATGCATGTGGTTGGGATATACTCCTCAGATTAATTTTTGTCACTTTTTTTACAATTTGAACTTAGTCATTTTTTGGACATTTTTACATCTTGAAAGTGACTTACCAGTTGGGGGCATAGTGTTTCATAAACACATTTTCTAGTTATTATAAAATCTTAAACTGACAGCTTTAGTAAAATTTTGACTGCTCAAGAAGCATCTGTATTCATTAAGAGTTAATTTCTACAGGATAAAAGATTAACAAAGGTTCAGTTAGAGTTTAAAAATTCAAATCAATTTTCCCATACTTACGAATGTATTCTGGTATACATACAGCTCTGCAGCTAATCTGGCTAGAAATCGGGACTTCGCAGGCTCCGTGTTTTACCCAACTTAAAGATAAACTCAGTCATACTCTGTCATTTGGCAGATACTCAGGTTTACCTGAGCTTAAAGGTATATCAAATACCCACAGCCCATATATATCAGTAAATGGAAGTAATAAGCACAACCTTTGCACAGAGACTGTTTAGGATTGTTTCTACTAGATGTATATTTCCTAATCCTTTGTATGCTTAACATTACGAAAACTTGCTCATGCAGAGATTTTTTTCAGCTGTTAAAATTTAAAATTTAATTGGATAAATTTTGAATTTTTTTTGAATTTTTGCTCAAAACATTGATTGTGGGTACACGTTAGAACCGCCTCAGCGAGGCAGTTCTAATGAGTACCCACAATCTATGTTTTAGAGCAAAAATAAGATAAATATCAAAACTTTTCAGCTAAAAATTTTCAACTTTAAAAGCTAAAAAAAATCTGTTTATTGCATGGGCAAGTTTTCGTAATGTATTTCCTAATTCTTTGTATGCTTTTAAGAGCTTTCACAATTAGTAAGTACTGACAGAGGCATGCGGAAAATATGCGAGCAAAACTGAGAATGAGATGGAAAAAAATCAAAGTTTTGATCCCGTAGATGTTGCAAACTTATCCCATCCCTGCCCTACATAAACATGTTTCAGAAAACCCACTGCTAAGCACAGTTACCCCTTGCAACATTCCACATAGCATATAAATTGACAAACATAACTTACGTGATACGAAATCTTCATGATCAAGTAAAAAAAATTTGAAAGTTCATTTTCATATTCTTGGATTACTTCCCTTGCCAATGCAATATTAAACTGTATGACAGATTTTCAAAATTTTTGCTGGTCTTTTTGGGACAAACTAAGACCATGATTTGAAATGAAAATAGTTTTCATATCATCTGCCACACAAAAATTTTCTACGAAAAATCAATATCAGAGGCAAGGTTTTAAACTGGTTTGTTTTTTTTTTGTATATTTCAGACCTGGTAATATCCCAGCTGCAGAGATCTCAGTCAGGGGAGGAAACTCACAGTGACCTTGAACAGACTATGTCAGAGGTCATGGCCAAGGTCAAGGACATCGCCTTGACAACCAAGAAATCTGTCCAATCAACATCAGCCGATGAATAACTGATTAAAATGATGATTTTGAGCTTTATAAATGGGACAGTTATGGCTTCAGTGTTTTAGAATAGGCTCTGAAATCATGCTCTATTTCAACTGAGCCGCCTCCTGGGAAAACCAACAATGTGGTTTTTGAACAGGTCCAACACAAACCGGGCTGCACAGCCACAGAAGACACCTAGAAGCTTGAAATTTCGGATTTAAGTAGAAGAGGAATTGTACTATCCGAGTAGCGAAAACAAAGGCGCTGATCAGCTTCGCGGTTACCGCGAAGCTGATCTGCGCCTTTGTTTTCGCATATGCAGATTGTTGGTTTTCCCACGAGGCGGCTCATATATCAAAATGCAAAATTCTGTGTTTTCATGTTAAAAATGATTTGGCCAGTATATTTGGAAATGTTGCATATGGGATAAATATTATGATCAGGCCAGTTGAAAATAAAAAGTTTTATAACAGATGAGCGTCTAAAAATTTCTGTAACCTTGAGCTAGCTGGACTGGGACCGTTTGGCATTTTCAAAAATATTGGAAATTTTAGATACCCCAAATCAAACAGCTGGTTCAGACCAGAAAAAAAGACATATTTTTAGGCCATGGCACATGAAAATCATGAATATTATTTTTCCAGTTTTTGCAATTGGTATAAATGTCTGTAAAAATGTCACACAAAAGCAAAAATAAATGGCCACAAGTATAAGTTTGGTTACAGTAAGTGCTTTGTTATTAGAGAGGTTGAGAAAATGAACTTGTAACTTGTACGTGTACGTGTAGAACAGTTTTATCCCCAAACTTCGTCATTTATTACAAGTTCAAAATACTCGCTACACGTTGAGAATCAGTTGGGCTGTGAATGAAATAAATTTGCGACTTGTAAGTTTTCTTTATATGTTTCCATCGATAGGTCAGGTAGGAACAAGCAGAAACGAAGTTCGATGAAGCGTTGCCAAATCGTTTTGCACGTGCAGCCGAAGTATATCTGACCAAAGGCGAATCGACGTACATGTGACCATATATGTATGTAGGTATCAACACATGTATAAACAATAAAAAATTCAGCTGTATATACTTTATGAAATCTACACGTACACGTTCGATTTTCTCAAACGATTTTACACTCAAAACGATCGTGTACGGGTAAATTAAGCTACAAGTACACGTACACGTTACAAGTTTATTTTCTCAACCTCTCTATTATTAAAGTTTAAATTCTTGTTTGGAAAAAAGGAAAATAAACCAGAAATATCTTTTTCCTAGGTGTTACTTTATAAATCCCAATATTATGGATACCCCATATAATGTTCTGTAATTATTCAAAATACTAACCAGAGGACCAGGGGTCCTGAGACACTCTCCTGACTTGTGGTTGGGGGCCTTGGAGCAAAATAGGTCATCATAGGTTAGTGTCATGATTAGTATGAACTAAGATAGGCTCGAGTCCAAAATGGTACGTACCAAATTTCATGTAAATAAGCTTAACAGTTCTGGAGATTTGTGAGCATGGCATCCATGCTGCGCAAATGTGAACAAATGTTTGGTTCTGGTGAGCCAGTTAAGAGTTTATTGATTTCTGTTGCAGCTCATATGTCTTATGTTCATGCAATGCATGCTGGATGGTAATGTTGGACCAATGAGTATATTCATTAAGAAGTAATTGACCCTAAACATTGAACTACAATGCCACTGATAAGGCTCTATATTCTGCTTTATTTATTTATTTGCATACCACAGTATTTTTTAGAACTGGACTAAAAGAAAGAGACTGACAAAATTTGAATTTTAAACATTTTGATAGAAAAATATATCACTAACAAATTGGCTAAAAAACGTGAATAATTCAAACCAATGAAACATGGATAAAAAATCTGTCAACTAAAATACACTAAAAAAGTTAAAACAATTACAATACCTGAAATGTTTACATGATGTCTCCATGTGACCTCCATTGTCTTGTTTATCTGTTAACCCGTATCTATGTGAGGAATGGATTCTTCCATTGCTATCATTTGAGTAAGTCCACTTTTAAGGGAAACAAGAATGATTTTTAATTTTAATTTCATATTCGGATGAAATTCCTCTAAGTAAACAGAATAGACCCAGAAGGGATGTCGCTGTCTGCCACATCTGGGGTTATTTTGTTTGCCTATGTCCCATAAATAGGACGCTAGGCTTATTTGAGTTACGGAACGCAGAACAAAAAGTCACCTTTAACAATATTCTATACAGCCATATTCTTCAAGAGTAATTGCCAGTTGCTGGTCAAAAGATTTGCAATGAGCATTGCTTTTAAAGCTATTATAAACCAAATCAGGATTTGCATATGAAAATACTATTGAAATACAATACAATCCCATTATATGAAAAGACAATCAATAGGAATTATCAAATGGATACGTTTGCTATATGACAATTTAATAGAGGATCTTACAAAAATACTATTACATGTATATGGCACTAGATTGTATTAATGCACTTGAATAATGCAGCAAGTGTGGTGGCCTAGAGGTGGAGCACAAGAATATGAATCAAGGTCCTAGGTTCGAAATCCACTGGCACCAGATTGTGTCCTTGAATTACTATACACCCAGGAAGCGGTGGCTCTGACCAGACATGACTGAAAAATTGCTGACTGGGATGTTGGACCACAAATCAAAACTGTTCTAATCTGTATAAATCAGTTCACACACTATAGTCTGTGAGGCTATAGAACCGACTATCATCTTGCTACCATAGACTGCTGCTATACTTGATCCTGTTAACTCTGTACCATTGTTCAGATATACTTCTATAATGTCAGTTATCCGGTCGTCTCTTGTCTTCAACTTGAATACCTGTCAATACAAATACATGTACCTTGTAAAATTATGAGCCAATTTGCCAAAAGCTTAGGTGCTACGAAGTAATGTTCACTTGGTCTAATTAAACATCAGTTATATAAGCATTTTGTTCATGTTTTTTAGAAATAGCCTTCATGTCACAGAACTGAACAGACAAAGTTGACTCAGAGGCTGGATACAATACATGTAATTAACTGCACAGCTGATCTGCATCTTTGTTTTTGAATCTTGTAGAGTACTATTCCTCTTCTTCATAAATTTGAAATTTCAAGCTTCAGCCTTCCAGCCTTCTGTGATTGTACAGGCAGATTTGTTTTGAGCCTGGGCCCAGAATTACAATCCTCCCTTAAAGTTAAGGAAGACCTTAGTTAAGGTGACAAATTTCAGCATCCAAAAAGATGCATTTGAAACATACTGAAATCAAATTTATCTGTTTTATTATGTAAATAACATTTTATTCTACACACCTGTATATTTTTCGTAAAAACAGTTATTGATTTTAATGGTAAAATATCGAGTCAAAATTCGTCACCTTAACTAAGGTCTTCCTTAACTTTAAGGGAGGATTGTACTTCTGGGCCCTGGTTAGTAACCGCAAAGACCAGTTATCCCGAACTGCAACACATTTTACCTGTGATGAGGAGATCATGCCTGCAGCCTCTGTTCTATTTTTCTCGTAAGCTGACAAGACGTCTGCTATATCGTGTAATACATAGTGGCTTCCAATCCAGAGGTCTCCGGTTCCCCTATCTACATCTATATTATCAACATGGGAACCAACATACACACTCTGTAGAAAACAATGTCAAACAATTAATTGACTTTTGTGAAATTAAATATGAAGTTTAAACCACTTTGACTGAGACGATAGATTAATAGGCAAGGCCAATAGTGGTATTCAGTGGATATCAACGTCATATCCAATACAGCAAGTTTGTAAAAGTGTGTAAAATTCTCTTTTTGCTTTTATTAGTGAAATGTATGCCTTTCATTTCAAGAAGTCTTTTTGACTCTCATTCCATTTAAGAGTATGCTTGCTTGTGAATTTAAGAATTCAGCATTTTCTGTGAAGCAATCTATTCAACAACTGTTTAATCTTAATGTCTTTAAATTTCCCAATGACAAGTTTACAAATGAGCCTTTGCATGAGAAAACCAACAATTTACATATGCGAAAACAAAGGCGCAGATCAGCTGTGCAGTAACTGCACAGCTGATCAGTGCCTTTGTTTTTGCTACACAGATAGTACAATTTCTCTTTTTCTTAAATCCGAAATTTCAAGCTTTTAACCATTTTACTGTGACTGTATGGGCCGGTTTGTGTAGGACCTGGTCAGAAACCCAAATTGTTGGTTTTCTCATACGAAGGCTGAAATTGTTTGTTAGACACCTTCAATTCATGTCCAAGTTATTATACTTGTGATGTTGACTTTATCTGTTCAGATACAAAGTCTTTCATTATTAAGGTTAGGGTGTTGTAAAAAACGCCACGATGGAATTTTCTTATTTTTTGCATATCGATGTATTAAATGCTCCCCCATCGGAATATGCAAAACAATTCCTTGACTACCGGATTAGATTTTGAGCTACAGGCAATCCATAAACACCATTTTTGCCATTGAACTCAATGAGAATAAAAGCGCTGCAGGCATGCATGATACCCCGCCACGCAAATTTAATTTAGCAAAAATGTTTGTCAATAAATTCTCAAGATAAAGAAAAGAACAAAATTTTGTCATAAATGTAGGACCATAACTCTGTATACATTGATAAAATTTACCCATCTTCAATCCCAAACCACTACTTCCTGATTTGAGCTTTTATACAAAGTTTGAAGAAAATCGGTTGATAAATGCACAAAAGAAACTTTAATGTAAATCATGGGCCATAACTCTGTACTTATTTAACGAAATTTATTCATTTTCAATTCCAAACCACTCCTTCCTGATATGAACTCCTATATAAAGTTTGAAGAAAATCGGTCAATAAATGCTCAAGATGGAGTCCGGAAACAAGATTTTAATGTAAATCAAGGGCCATAACTCTGTACTTATTGGACAAAATTTACACATCTTCAATCCCAAATCTCTCCTTCCTGGTATGAACACCCTATACAAAGTTTGAAGAAAATCCGTCAATAAATGCTCAAGATAGAGCCCGAAAACATATTAACGTAAATCAAGGGCCATAACTCTGTAATTATTTGACGAAATTTACCGACCACTCCTTCTTGGTATAACTGACTCCTATACAAAGTTTGAAGAAAATTGGTCAATAAATGCTCAAGATAGAGCCCGGAAACAAAATTTTAACGTAAATCAAGGGCCATAACTCTGTAAATATTTGACGAAATTTACCCATCTTCAATTCCAAACCACTACTTCCTGGTATCAACTCCTATACAAAGTTTGAAGAAAATTGGTCAATAAATGCTCAAAATAGAGCCCAGAAACAAATTTTTTACGTAAATCAAGGGCCATAACTCTGTACTTATTTGACGAAATTTACCCATCTTCAATCCCAGACCACTCCTTCTTGGTATGAACTCCTATACAAAGTTTGAAGAAAATCAGTCAATAAATGCTAAAGATAGAGCCCGGAAACAAAATTTTAACGTAAATCAAGGGCCATAACTCTGTATATATTTGACGAAATTTACCCATCTTCAATCCCAGACCACTCCTTCCTGGTATGAACTCCTATACCAAGTTTGAAGAAAATCGGTCCATAAATGCTCAAGATAGAGCACGGAAACAAAATTTTAACGTAAATCAAGGGCCATAACTCTGTACTTATTTGACGAGCTTTACCCAGCTTTAATCCCAGACCACTCCTTCATAGTATGAACTCCTATACAAAGTTTGAAGAAAATTGGTCAATAAATGCTCAAGATAGAGCCCGGAAACGAAATTTTAACGTAAATCAAGGGCCATAACTCTGTACTTATTTGACGAAATTTACCCATCTTCAATCCCAAACCACTCCTTCCTGATATGAACTCCTATACAAAGTTTGAAGAAAATCGGTCAATAAATGCTCAAGATAGAGCCCGGAAACGAAACGCTGACGGACGGACAGACAGACGGACGGACGGACGGACGGACGGACGGACACTCAAACGCAATTTTTTTTTTGGAGGGTATAACATAATACCCCGCACTTTTTTAAGTGGCGGGGTATAAAAAGGAAATAGATGTCGAATTTCGTACATAAACATATTTTTCTCCTGAATTCCACGATGAATTTTTTTTTTAAAAACTGATATTATCTGCCTGAATCAGTTTGAAACAGGTTTCTTGAAAAAAAGTCTTTGACAACCGTGCTCGTTTTTGTGCTTTTAGAGGTTTTGATATGTATGGTACATGTAGTGCGTTTTTGGTATTTTCCGCGACGTAACGTAACGCGGCACGAACACGCGTTGCATTTCAATGTGCGACTGACGCAAGAATTACAATTAATACCTTTTGCGGCAGAAATTCTCATTTTCTGTGTTTTGGTGAAAATTTGTGACAGTCTTTAATGGAGAAAAATGTAAAATTCGTACTAAATGACGTAAAAGCAACAGCTTTCTCCGGTTCAAAAAGGCGCAACATAAGAGCGTCGATGCTCGTTCCGCTGGCATCGCAAAGCAACATCGCACGTAACGCTGCATAACGACGTTTTACAACACCCTGACCTTAAAGCATTTTTTCTTAGAGAAGGCAACCTTTGGAAAAACATTTAAATGAACAAGAGCAAGTTTTGCAAGCAGGATTAGCATGAATGCTAATTAATGAGCTGGGCCGTGAGAAAACCAGATATTTGCCTATGTGAAAACAACGGCGCAGATCAGCTTCACGGTAACCGTGAAGCTGATCAGTGCCTTTGTTTTCCCTACAGGATGGTACAATTTCTCTTTTACTTATACCCAAAATTTCAAGCATTCTTCTGTAGCAGCACAGCCTGGTTTGTGTCAGAGTTGGTCGAACACCCCGAAGACCGGTTTTCTCGCATCACGGCTCAAATAATACATGATGGAAGAAAGCCTGTGTACCTGTTGTCGTGTTACACTGTTATCCTGATGTCTTTTATAGACACTAACTGTCGAGGACACAAACTCGGCCAAATATAAATGACTGAAAAACAAAATGTTCACATTAGCTGCATGCAACTAGTCTTGTCCAGTAGGACTACATTAGAGCTGCATCATGAGAATACCAGATTTTTGCATATGCGAAAACAAGGGAGCAGATCAGCTGTGCAGTAACTGCACAGGTGATCAGCTCCTTTGTTTTTGCTACACGGATAGTGCAATTCCTCTTCTAATTTCATCCATTCAAACTTCTAGCCTTCTTTTGTGAGTGTACAGCCTGGTTTGAGTCAGAACTGGTCGAAAAGAATGAAGACCAACTTTCTCAAGTCATGACTCATATAACTGAATAATAATACACCATATTCATGTCAGAAGCATCAGAAGAGAAAGTAAACCGTGTTCCAAAGGTATTTCTAGGGCTTGGTGTGACAAAGGTGACTGACCATACTCCAGTCTGCACAGCCTCCTATCTAAAATAAATTAGGCCAAAGGAGTTTATTGCGTTATTTCTTTGGAATCTGACAGTCTACCACTGAGCAACCATATGTCTTACCTTTGCATCAGGATAACGTTCGTGCAATATGTATCCCCTTAAACCACGCTTTTATATAGCAAAATTGGGGTATACATATTTTCTTATTTTTGATCCAAAACATAGATTTGGGTACTCATTAGAAATTTCAATTTTTACAGCTGGAAAAAAAAATCTATGTATATTGCATTTGCAAGTTTTCATACTGGATTAAATGCTTTTAGAGCAAGGTCAACAGCTAAGGTCATGTTGGGACAACTGTGAGCCTTCGCATGAGAATACCAACACAATGTTGGTTTCTGACCAAGTTCGACACAAATCAGCCTGAACAGTCACATAAGATGTCTAGAGGCTTGAAATTTTTTATTTAAGTAGAAGAGGAATTTTACTATCCAAGTGGCGAAAACAAAGGCGCTGATCAGCTGTGCAGTTACTGCACAGCTGATCTGTGTCTTTGTTTTCGCATATGCAAATTGTTTGTTTTTCTACTGTGTAGCAGCTCACCAACTTTGTGGCAATTACCTTTGAGAGGGTGAGACATTTATCCCGTTAGGAAAAGATAATCCAGTATCAACTGTCCACACAGTGCTGCCATCATAAAACAAGAGTTCTCCCCACTTAAGAAGCAGGAAAGTCTCCAATAGTCGCCAGTCACGCCTAAGTCTGTGGGTCCTTGTTGTATAGAACTGATTAGGGCTAACCAGAACTAAATCATTCAGGCTGAAAAAGATACAGGTAGACCTCAGTACTATTCAGCATTAGTGGAGTAAAAGGTAAATGTAAATATCGGAAGAACATTTTATGGTAGTTTCTGTCTAATTTTATGTCACATGAAAACAGAATTTTATGGTTATATGGTACAGTGTCACCTCTGTAGTCCATGTTCAAATCTGGGTCAAGGCATGTGGCAGAGTAGTGGTCGCCGGTCCAGGTTCTCCAGTTTCCTCCACCACATTTGACCACATATATGTTTGAATGCCAACATCCACGCCTTCAAGAGCATGTATATAAAGTTCCTTGAGCTTCCTGTGTACTTGAAGTAAAAAAAATAAGAGCTGTTGCAGGACAGCGTGCTCGACTGCTTCTGAGCTTTGTCAAACATAAGGCCAAATCCGACCAGTAACCCAAAGCATTATGCTCATACATCTTTTTGCCTTAATGCAATAAGGCAAAATCACTGAACCATGAAAGTTAACAATAACTACCTAAGATTTAAAGGTCTCACTCATATTGTGAAAGAAGTGTGTTCATATACCAACTGAGTGCCAAGACACAAGGCAAAATCACTGAACCGTGAAAAAAGGTCACACTGACCTATAAGTATTGCAGGGTCAAAGGTCTATTGATACTTACTCATAATGTGAAAGAAAAATGATCATATACCCATTCAGTGTTGAGATATAAAGCAACATCACTGAACCATGAAATTAGGTCATAGTGACCTATAAGTATGTTTGGGTTAAAGGTGTGGTCATACTCATTCATAATCAGAAAGAAGTATGAAAAAATACCAACTGAGTGTCGAGATATAAGGCAAAATCACTGAACCATGAAATAAGGTCACAGTGACCCAGGAATACTTTACAGTCAAAGGTCTTATCATACTCATACATATCGTGAAAGAAGTATGTTCATATACCAATTGAGTGCCGAGATATAAAGGAAAATCACTGAACCGTGAAATTAGGTCATATTGACCTAGGACTACTTTAGGGTCAAAGGTCTTGTCATACGCAAACATAGTGTGAAAGAAGTTTGTTCATAAAGCACTTGAGTGCCAAGATATAAGGCAAAGTCACTGAACCGTGAAATTAGGTCACAGTGACCTATAAGTATATTGGGGTCAAAGGTCTGGTCATACTCACTCATAATCTGAAAAAAAGTATGAAAATATACTAATTGAGTGTCAAGATATAAGGCAAAATCACTGAACCGTGAAATTAGGTCACAGTGACCTAGGACTACTTCAGGGTCAAAGGTCTTGTCATACGCAAACATACTTTGAAAGAAGTTTGTTCATAAACCATTTGAGTACCGAGATATAAGGCAAAGTCACTGAACCGTGAAATTAGGTCACAGTGACCTATAAGTATATTGGGGTCAAAGGTCTGGTCATACTCACTCATAATCTGAAAAAAAGTATGAAAATATACTAATTGAGTGTCAAGATATAAGGCAAAATCACTGAACAGTGAAATTAGGTCACAGTGACCTATAAGTATATTGGGGTCAAAGGCCTGGTCGTACTAACTCATAATCTGAAAGAAGTAAGAAAATATACTAATTGAGTGTCAAGGCAAAATCACTGAACCATGGAAAGTAGGTCAACCGACCCTTACCGTCATGACACACAAGTCAGTGTCACAAAGTCAAAAGATGAATGACCAACCATCTTCCTAAGTTGTTTCTATTAAGAAATAAAAAGAAAAAAAAATTCGGGGAGTTCTAGATTTTGACCTCTAGCCCCGCCCCCCTGACTCCGACCCAGAGGTCCGATGTCATGGAACCTAAAGTGTATGAAGTATGAATGCTTTATGATAAGTTGTTGTCAAGATATGCCTCCTTGTAAAAGTTACACAGCAGTACATCTATTTTTTAGTGTTCTAGTGTTTAACCTCCAGCCCCACCCCCCAGGCATGAACCCAGGGGCCCGATGCCATGGAATGAAACTCAACCCTACAGGGTACCTATGGTCCGAGTATGAAAGCCCTCTGATAAAAAGTTTTTAAGATATAGACTTCTAGAATACTATATCACAGAAAAGCCATTATTATCAATGGTGTTCTAGATTTTAACCTCTAGCCCCACCCCCTGGCATGGACCCAGCGATCTGATGCCATGGAATGAAAGCCGACCCTACAGGGTGTCAATGGCCCAAGTATCAATGCTTTCTGATGAGTGGCTGTCAAGATATGGACTTCTAGAAAACTTTAACACAAGAATTGCCATTTTTGAAGGTGTTCTAGATTTTAACCTCCAGCCCCACCCCCTGGCCTGGACCCAGGGGCCCGATGCCATGGAATGAAAGCTAACCCTACAGGGTATCTATGGTCCAAGTATGAATGCAATTTATGAGTGGTTGTCAAGATATGGACTTCTAGAAAACTTTAACGCAACTGTGACGCGCACGTGCACGCGCACGGGAACGAGAACGTGGACGACCGGGATGAGTGCAATAGCTTCGTGCAGTCGAGCTAAAAAACAGGACTAAATTCTGCTTGAATTTAGATATACAACTTACTTATACAGTGATGGTTGTGTGACACTATGGGTGTGTTTTAACACTGCTTTCTCCTGATCAAAGGTGAAGAACTCTACCCTGTCATCACATAACTCGGGATGGGTAATTACTGCTACAGTTACTGTACCTGTAATTGAAGAGCCGCATTATTAGACAAGAACGCCGCGGAGGTCGATATTGCACCTGCATGGATCACAAAATAACTTAAAAAAAAGAAATATAGGTCAAGGGCACCAGGTCAAAGTGTGTTCTGAAAAGATATGTCAAAGACAATTACTATGCAAGGTTTTACATTCGCAGCTACCTTAGGGGCAGAGAAAACCAAACTTTGACGTAAAAATTAACAAAGTCAATGGACTGTGAAATATAGGTCAAGGGCACAGGGTCAAGGTGCGTGCTTGAAGGGTATGTCAAGGACAATTTCTATGCAAGGTTTCACACTTGCAGCTATCAATGATGCAGAGAAAACCAAACTTTGACGTGAAAATCAACCAAGTCAATGGACCGTGAAATACAGGTGAAGGGCACGTGCTCAAGGTGCATGCTTAAAGGACAATTAATATGCAAGGATTCACACTCGCACCTATCACTGATGCAGAGAAAACCAAACTTCGACTTAAAAACCAAACTTCGACGTAAAAATTAACAAAGTCAACAGGCCATGAAATATAGGTCAAGGGCACCCGGTCTAGGTGCGTGCTTGAAGAGTATGTCAAGGACAATTACTATGCAAGGTTTCAAGCTCCCAGCTATCACTGATGCAGAGAAAACCAAACTTCGACTTAAAAACCAAACTTCGACATAAAAATGAACAAAGTCAAGGGACCATGAAATATAGGTCAAGGGCACGGGGTCAAGGTGCTTGAGGGGTATGTCAAGGAAAATTACTATGCAATGTTTCACACTTGCAGCTATCACTGATGTATGGAAAACCAAACTTTGATGTAAATATTGACGGACTGACATACAGATGGATGGACGGCCAGAAATTTGGACTCCTATATCACACCCTGCTATAAGCAGGTGCGATAAAAACTGACCTTTTATTAAAGGATAAAGGTTATATCAAACAATCAATTAAAGAGGTTACAAATACATACAAAATAAATAATAATATGCATAATACTGGACATTTAGAAGAAAATAATGAAACAACAATGGTTTGTGTCAGACCTAGGCATAGTATTGGTTAATACCTAGGAAGGGGTGGCTTTGTCCAGACATGACTGAAAAATGTTGATTGGGATGTTCAACCTGAAACCAAACCATCTTCGGGCAGAAATGTGACTCAAACCGTCTAATGCTGTACATGATGGTTGGTTGGTTCAATTTGGTTGCTTTCAGGTTTTATGTACCACTCAACAGCCATGGTTATATGGAGATGACTTTGGCTTTAATTCTCATCCAAACCTGATTTACAGGGCGAGATTAATCACCGTTATGGTACCAAAGCATCTGGTTTGTATCTTAGATGAACCAAGTCCTCTTCTATAGCATTTGCTGTGACCAAAAACAGCCAATAAATGATAGCATATCATTCTCCAATCTTTAAAATAAAATATGTTAACTTTTATGTGTGTGCAGAAAATCTTACTTCTTATCTCACATACTCATGAATGCCTTTGTTTTCGCTACACGGACAGTATAATTCCTCAACTTTCTAAATCCAGAATCTCCAGCCTCTAGCTATCTTCCTTGTTTGTACAGCTCGATTTGTGTCGGATCTGTTCAAAAACCACATTGCTGGTTTTCTCATGACGCGGCTCAAATACAGTTATACCCTAATTCATTCAAAAAGGATGTCAATTTACTCTGTACCAGGACTCTCAAAAATCAAACTTGGGAGTCCCAAGGACTCCTAGAATACAAAGCTGAGGGAAAACCCTGGATGTATCCTAAACAGGCCCATCTATATCCCACCTGTTTTATCGTCAGTGAAGGCTGACAGCCCATGTGATTTCACCATAAACTGATCTATACCATCTCCTCCCTCAATCACAACGTCCTTGACCTTCAACTCAGGGTCACCAAGGTCAACTAACTTTATCTGACCTACTTCCTCATACAAGCCCTGAAGAAAAATTGAGAATAGTTGTCACTGATGCTTCCGACCAGGTAAGACACAAGCCCGCTTACAAAAGTGTGTGTACATGTATATGCATAATCTTGTGGAAACTGAATACCAAGATGTATGGTGTGAGTAGCAAACAAGAAGAAAATTGAGTCCTCCGTCAAACCACCCATCATTAATCAGACCTGTTATCGATTACTTTCAAAGTTAATCACTAAGGATTACAATTACTTTCAATTTTACGATTAACGATTACGATTAAAAATAATTTTTTCCTGAATGTAATCTATTACAATTACAATTGATTTGCAAAAGTAATCGAATAATAAATCGATTAGTTTTGCATTTATAATCTAGCCAGTCTTGAACTACGCAGTTATGATTTTGACTATATATGGTATAATGTTGGCATATAGGAATCCTCTTGGTGTATTGGGCACTTTATCTTAAGATTTTAAACATTACAAAACAGTGAATCATAAACATAATTTTAGGTCTCATGATGCTGTGTGTATGTTTATAATTTGGGTAGCAACTCCAAATTGTACAAAAAAATGTTACTAGATCTGAATGCTGCAGTAATTTTGACATCAATTTTTATAATATGACTCACAAAGTTGTTTATTCTGTCATGGTCTCTCTATAGCTAGAGAGACATTGATTCTGTTAATCCTTTGTATACTGTCACTAACTTGTTCTAGGGTGTTTTGACAACACAACCCATATGGCACCTGTTTATTTAATATTAGTTAATCTGTAAAGGTGTGATTTTAAGATCTACCAGGTAACAATAGGTTTACACTTTTGCAATAGGTTTCAAAATCGATTTAGAATGTTTATGTATGCTTCTAACATAATTATGTTTAAATGCATGGTGAGGTCAAAGAAATGTAAGCAAAAAAAGGAGTGTTCTAAGAAGAGTTCTGAAATGATGTGGAAAATGCCTGATATTATTTCGATAAAAAAATACCCAAAGATGACAAGAAAAAATATAATAATGTTAAATTTGTTGATCAGTATGCATGAATAACTTTATTTTTATTATGTGCCCATGTAGAAAATTCTCTTTGGATTTTTACATTTTTCCTGCAGGGAACATACTTCATTAAGTTTTATCTTTTAGACTTTTACCATACTTCTTCAGACTCCTTTTTTTTAGAAATTTCAAAAATCAATCATAATTTATTCGTTAAATTAATCACGATTACAGGCAATTTTGAAAAGTAATCGAATAAGAATAAGAATAATTTCAATCGTAAAAATCTACGATTACAGAATAATTTTTGAAAAAAATTTCAATCGAATAAAAGTAATCGTGATTAACGAATCAAATTAACCCAGGTCTGTCATTAATATTCATTTTTATATTGACCATTCAAATCAGCACATTAGCTAACGGTCAATGACGGTAAGCCAACACGTGGGTTAGACAAACAAACCAACACATGCTTTTTACAGGTAAATAAAGGTGCAAAAACACAATGTTTGTCTAAGGAAATAGGGGTGGGCGTGGCTATACCTTGCTGGCGGAGGAGTCAGTTGGCTCTGAGCTCTTAGTTATGTGATTGATAATGACATACCGTTGATAGCAAGGCCAGACCATTTGGTAAAACTGTAAGATCTTCTGAACCATTCTCTGTAAGGAAAGTGTTTAATTTCACTAGGAAATTTATAGGATAGATAAACCTAAAAATGTGTATAAATATGTAAATTGGGTGAGTTTGTGTTTTACATCTATGGTCAACATTTAATAGCTACGGTCATGTAGGGACCATAAGTTATCATGGCTAGACTGTTTCTGGGCAGTCTCCCAAACGCAAGTTACCAGTACTAATTGCAAATTTCTTTCACCACAAACTTACAAGATGCTCTTGTTATGTGCATAATGCTTGATAAATGAGCCGTCTCATGAGAAATTCAACAATGTGGTTTCCAAACAGGTCAGACACAAACCAAGCTGTCCAAGCACAGAAGATGGCTATAGGCTGGAAATTTCAGATTTAGAAAGAGGAATTTTACTATTTGTATAGCAATTGTACGATTTGATCAGCTTCGCATTTACTGCGAAGCTGATCTGTGCCTGTTTTCGCATATGCAAAATGTTGGTTTTCTCATGATACGGCTCAAATAATATATACTTTTCTTTTTCTTCATCTTGCCGAATCTTTTCCGTGCAACTACATTTAGCTTGTGCACTAGAGAAATGCAGCCTTTGCTGCACTCTACATGTCCATACCATCTCATCTGCTGGGGCAAAGCATATCATCTATATCCTGGAGTCCGCTTTTACAGAAGGGAATCTGAGCTTAGAAATGAAATGCTCACCTTTGATGATCTGTCTACATGGTCCTGGGGCGTGGTGGTACAATACTGACTTGTGGAAACCAAATGTATACCTGAAAAGTGATTTTACATTACAATATGATATGAGCCGTGTCAGAAGAAAACGAATGTGGTTTCAAAGCGGGTCAGACACAAACCGAGCTCTACAAGCACAGAAAATGGCTTGATGTTGGAAATTTTGGATTTCGAAAGTAGAGGAATTGTACTATCTGTGTAGCGAAAACAAAGGCGCTGATATCAGCTTCGCAGTTAATACTGAAAAGCTAATATGCGCCTTTGTTTTCGCACATGCAAAATTTTGCTTTTCTTATGATGCGGCTCATATGAGCCGCCTCGTGGGAAAACCAACAATCTGCATATGCGAAAACAAAGACGCAGATCAGCTTCGCGGTAACCGCGAAGCTGATCAGCGCCTTTGTTTTCGCTACAAGGATAGCACAATTCCTCTTCTACTTAAATCCGAAATTTCAAGCTTCTAGCTCTTTTCTGTGCTTGTATAGCCTGGTTTGTGTCGGACCTGTTCGGAAACCACATTGTTGGTTTTCCCACGAGGCGGCTCAAATGTTTGTTATTTTGTCTGGTGGCTTAATGTCCCAGCCAACACATTTTCAGTTATGTCGAGATAGAGCCACTTCTATACGTACCTGAGCTTTAACCAACAGTATGGGGAGATAATGTGCCTTGTTCAAGGACACAACCCTCAGCTGGCAGCTATCAAACTCCAGGCCACTCAACAGAGAGTCTGCCTAACACTTTCTGCCACTGGGCCATCTCACTCATCTAAGTGCTATTTTATGCTGCCCAGGACATGAACAATTTGAGGCAATCCAACATAGAAAAAAATCCATTCCTAATAAGGCAAAGATGCCAATCGAAAGTCTCTTATAGCTCAGCAGGCTTGTTTTTGTCTATTTTACTCAAAACACTCAAAGACATCTACTTTTTTTAATGACAAGTAGAGCCATACTGTTTAAGCTGCATCATGAGAAAACCAACATTTTGCATGTTCAAAAACAAAGGCGCAGATCAGCTTTGCAGTAACTGCAAAGCTGATCAGCGCCTTTGTTTTCCCTACACCGATAGTATTATTCCTCTACTTTCCAAATCCAAAATTTTCAGCCTCTAGCCATCTTCAGTGATTGTAGCTAAGTGATTGTACAGCTCGGTTTGTGTTGGTCCTGTTTAGAAACCACATTCGATTTGTTGGTTTTCTCATGATGCGGCTCATTTACTTACATAACTTTCAGTAGATGCTGAATAACGACAGCCAGGAAAACAGATAGCAGGATTGTCTTCAGCATCCTTGGCTTGGATCTTGTCTATACAACCTCTAGCATAATGAAAACATAATCCATGCAATATGCAAATTCTTACAGTTGTAAAATTCAAAATTTTGAGTTGGAGAGTTTTGACATATACTTTTTTTTTTTGTTTGTAAAGTCTCAGTCAACAGCTAAGGTCATGTCATGTCGGGACGTTGCTTCCAGTTTATGGGACTTTTACCAAAAATGAGGATGTCATTGCATCCAATAAGTGTTTAAAATATAACCATCAAAGTAAGCCACAAAGGCTTATAATATGTATGGATGGTTTGACTTGAACCACTTTTCCTGAGTATGCTCAAACCAGAGCAGTTTACCAGTAATCAGATGGTCAGTCACTAGTGTACAAGCTTTGCCTGGAGGCACAAGCAGCCCATCTATTTCTTTAAGCTCCAATGGGCAGATGCCCATATTCTCAAAATATAGATTGTGACATAGGCATGTCACTCTTACAAGTACCCACAACCTATGTTAATGCACCAGTCATTTGCAACCACGTCCCCCTCGGGGCCGGGAAATAGCGGGGATATTGACTTTTCCATTTGCAAAGCCCAGGTATAAGCCCTGCACTGCGGGGACTTCTTTTCGGTAAAATCCCTGCAAAAAGCCCCTGCACTGCGGGGACTTCTTTTCAATAAAATCCCTGCAAGAGGCATGTCAGCATGACAAACTCCAGTTTAGAGTTGCACTAAAACGTTTTGCAGGTTTTTTTTTTTTTTTTTTTTTTTTTGAAAATTCAGACTTTTTATTGCTTTGGTAACCAAATGAAGACAATGACAACGAGCACTACTGGAGGAGAATTTCTGTAGAAAAAATATCTTCAGGTTAATATCCATATTGGTAATGACATCTTTAACACAAAACCTGATGTTTGAAAATGTTGACAGATGTAGAAGAAACACCGGATCATCGCCACCCATACAAAACGCCCAGCTATTTCCCCCGCTGTTTTGGCGGGAATCAAAAGCCCGGCCATACCACGGCACTGCCGGGACACCCCGAAGGTAAAATCCCCGTACTTTAGCCCCGCTATGCCCCCACTATCCCCGGCCCCATAGGGGCCGTGGTTGCAAATGACTAGTGCATAACTCATACGAGTACCCACAATCTATGTTTTGAATCAAGAGACAAGAATGAAAATCATTTTACTGTTGTTTAGATATAGCCTGTTTATATAGCCTGTTTATAGGTAACACCGAATTTGGCTTAGTGTGGATAGGTTAACCCACCATTTTGACATGACTGTGTAAAGTGTTTTAGCCCTTATCTGGGGACAAAGTGGTCCCAGGTTCAGCCTTACCCAGGGCACCATTCGTTGTTGTCTTCAGCAAGTCACATTTCTACAGCTAGTTAGTGGTCAGAATTTCATATTTAAATTGACAGAAATTAGTTTCCGGTATCGTAACTCGATCCCGGTAAATATACATATGGATATTTTTTAAAGGGGACAAAATACTTCAACACCTTTAGTTTAACTAGAGATTAAGGATGCATTGTAACATGTGATGCAAGCAATTTGAATAGAATAAATCTTTAAGAACATCAGAAAACAAAAATAAAAGCCATTGGTATAAAGATCATTCATCGAAGGAGAAAATTCTTACTCAACTTGAAGCTGGTATTTTGTCTACCTTCGCACCGCTTAACGTTGTTACCTCCCCTGAATCTAAGCCAATCAAATTTTTTGGCACATCGTTTGAAAGAAACGACAACAAAATGAAAAATTGAGACAATTGAGTTTCTGATTTGAAAAGTGGTAAATTGGTTCATTACCCAGCATATACCCTTGTCCTAAGCCTGATAACCTTTCGGCGATTCTGTAACACATCGACCAAATCACTACAAAAACAAACAATTCACTAAACTTCATTAAACGTAACATCCGTACCAACAATGTTAAATTAAAAGAGTCAGCATACAAAACATATGTCCGCCCCTTAGTTGAATATGCAGCCTCTGTTTGGGACCCATGGCAAAATAAGTATATAGAAAAAATTGAAATGATTCAACACAGGGCTGTTCGCTACATACTCAACGACTTTAGTTTTACTAGCAGTGTAAGCAATATGCTATCTAAGCTAAACCTTCCTACCCTCCAGAAACGGAGACAAATTTCAGCCTTGACTATGTTTTACAAAATCAAACATCAGCGAGTCAATATTCAATTCCCAAATACTATCCGACCAGCTCTGAGACATAGATACTCATTCCCAAGATCAAACATAAACACACACAGACACTCTTTCTTTCCGCGGACTGCCAAAGTTTGGAACACTCTCCCACCTGACATCTGTAATAGCCCTGACCTCGGTTCATTCCGAGCAGGGCTTCTCAAAACCATGTAAATTTCATCAGACAAGCTTCATCCATCACACATCATCATTCATCATATTTTCATGCATCAATCATTATTCATTTCTACAGCAAACATTCTACCCTCTTAAAGTCACATTAAAGCAGAACAACAAATTCAAAATTCAAAATTTTGTTATCATTACAGACAGAAATCCGGGTTAAATTCACATAAGTTTTTGGCTTGATATTTTTGGAACCGCCATTTGCGCACGCACTCCATGTAATACTCTTTTAGAGGTGTTTGGAGTATCTGGCAGATTCAGATTCAGATCTCCATCGCTGAAAGGGTGATAAAAAATTGCTCTCTCATGATTTTTTTTTTTGTTGACATTTTTTTTATGTGTGTGTGTTTTATTGTTACTCGGTCTCTCCCATCAATCAATTTCTGATTATTCTTTGGAGGTGTACGTTGTACACTCTGGTGTGTTTGGAAGCAGGTCAACTCGGCCTGATACCAACTCGGCCCGTGAGTCAACTCGGCCTCGGGTCAACTCGGCCGGGTCAACTCGGCCTCTTATTTGTCCTATTTTTAGGCTGATATATTCCGGAAACGTACACATAAAATATAGGATGGCATTATTTTAGTATTTCAAACAGATCAACAATCTCCTTATTGAGCAAAGGCAAAAAGCCCATAGGGTGTAAACTGTCTATAGGGTGACGAGCATGCAAGTTAATCAGTTTTAATTTAAGGCATTGACTTATCTGTGTATAATAGTTAGTGTTTCCCCCAGTCCCAAAAAAGGGCATGGTAAGGTTGATAAAAAGGGCACTTTTTAACGCGCGGCAGCATGTCAAAAGGGCACTTTTAGCGCGCGACAACAAGCAAAAGGGCACTTTTTTAAGTGGCCCATAGCATGCTATGAGGGCACATTTAAGCATACAATTGAACACTTAATATAGTTTCTCTGTATTAATAAATTTGCTTTTCAGCTTAAATTGTTCTTTCCTCAATATCAGGATTCACTTTTACCAGAGACAACTTAAAAATTTCTTGTCCCTCTGTCTCACATTAATACTGAATTATTTAACCATGCTTGTCAAAACAAGAGATAACCTCACTCAAGATTTGTTTTTGAAATAGTTGAAACTAATTAACTGTCACACTTATATTACCAGGTAGGACATTCATTTTTCACACCTTTTCTCATTTGGTGTCAAACTGGGTAATTGTCATTGAGTTATTATCAACATTTGCCACTGCAATAAAGTGACAATAAACAAGAGTGGAAGGATGCTCTTATCTCGCCCATCTACAAGAAAGGAGACAGAACCTCGGCAACTAACTACAGGCCAGTGTCTCTTACTTGCGTCATATGCAAGCTTCTGGAGCACATCATCCACAGCTCAGTGATGAAACATCTGGACAAGTATGACATAATCACGGACAAACAACACGGATTTAGGCGCAGGCGCTCGTGCGAGACCCAGCTCATTGCTACGATAGAAGGAATAGCCAGTAAACTACGCTCAGGCAAGGATCAAGTTGATATCATTCTTCTTGACTTTGCCAAAGCGTTTGACAAGGTTCCTCATGTGCGTCTGCTTCACAAGTTACAGTACTATGGCATCCGAGGAGAAACCCTAACCTGGATCAAGGAATTCCTGAGTGGCCGATCCCAACAAGTGATCCTAGAAGGTCAAAAATCTTCGCAGAAAGATGTTCTATCTGGTGTCCCACAAGGAACCGTCTTGGGGCCATTGTTATTTCTGGCCTTCATCAACGACCTGCCAGAGGTTGTGAAGACATCAGAAGCACGGCTATTTGCAGATGACTGCCTTCTGTATCGCCAAATCAAGAATGACAAAGACACAGCAGACCTCCAGGCCGACCTCTCTGCCCTTGAAGACTGGGAAACCAAGTGGCAAATGCGTTTTCACCCCGAGAAATGCACAGTCATCAGAGTCTGCACAAACAAGAGATGGAGGAAACAGACCTCATACAAGCTGCACGACCATGTCCTTGACGTTGTTGACTGCAACAAGTACCTTGGAGTCAACATCAGTGAAGACCTAAGCTGGAAAAAACAGGTAGACTACACAGGTGCAAAAGCCTCCAGAACACTAGGTTTCTTAAGGCGCAACTTACGAGAGTGCAGCAAAAATGTCAGATCATCTGCTTACAGCGCCATGGTACAGCCCACTCTTGACTACGCATCCACTACCTGGGACCCATATGCTAAGGAGGACATTAACACGCTTGATAAAGTCCAGCGCAGAGGGGCAAGATTTGTGTGCAACAATTACACTGACAGAACTCTTGGATGTGTCACAGCTATGATAAATAGTCTGGGATGGATTCCCTTGAGCACAAGAAGATGCCACCAACGCCTGATCATGCTATATAAGATACAGCACTCACAGGTCGACATAGGCCAGTTCAACATCTTGCGCCCCAATGACCGCAGAACAAGAGGTGCATATAGACTCTATCAGATACCTGCAGCACAGAATGTTTACAAGTACTCCTTCTTCCCGAGGACAATCCATGATTGGAACAGCTTACCAACATTTGTCACAGATTGTGTATCACTGGAGGACTTCAAAGCTGCAATGACTACAGCAGCTCTCACCTCCCCTGTGGCGTACTAGATGGACAACGACGTGTAAATAGTTTTAACTGTATATATTTGGAACATTTTAATACTTCTGGAGGGTGGCTGTCCCATTCACTCTCGCTGGACAAAGTACATTCCAGGTGGAATCCTGTCCATTTCCGGGAAGAAGATTAAAGCAATCAACAACTGTGGAAGTCATGATCATAAATTTTGCCAAATTTGTTTCTGCAGACTTCAAGCAAAAATCTTGAAACTTCCTTATTTTTTGTACGATTTTGACAAACTTTTTACTAAAATGTAGGGCACAGAATGTAGATTCACGAAAAGGGCATGGCGCTGGAAAAAAGGGCATGGCGCTGGAGAAAAAGGGCATGGCGCGGCGCCATAGTAAAAGTGGCTAGGGGAAACACTAATAGTAAAGTGTTCACACCTAAAACAGTACCACAATTAAATAAAGTGTGGTTACTTTTTGGTTACACCCTACAGCAGCGGTAGGCCTACATGTATATTCAATGATTCAATTCTCATGTATATGATGGAAGAGACGGATGAAAATAATTGGTTAAAATGAGAACTATATACAAGCATTCACCATTGCCTCACATCTATTCCACTTGTTTTAACCATAACTATATATACTTAAATATAAGGCCGAGTTGACACGGATTCGTGTGTTTGCAGGTAATCCGAGACTGCTCTGACATTAAATAGCCTTCGATCAATGAACAAATTATTTTTGACTGTCAGACCCTTTATGGATTTGCAGCCAGAGAAGACTCGGGACGTCGGGTTAGTTTGCAGGATGAGCCTACATGCATGAGGATAGAAACTGTGTAGGGATCTTTAACCTGCACAAGGGATGACTGTCCCTGCACAGGGGGCCTCCAGTTAACGTCCCGATACAAAGGACGGCGCACTGTATCATGTCATTCCTGCAAATGACATGAAGGGAAGCGTGTTCGGACCAACAAATTTTCCTTGCCGTCGGCGGGGATCGAACCTGGGACCTCTAACACAAGAAGCCAGTGCGCTAACCACTCGGCTACCTCGCTTCCTTTTTACTGTGGACTGAGTTGATCAATTACCTCAGGAGCTGTGGGTTTGTGACTTGCTCAAGGCCACAATGAATGGTGACTATGTGTTGTCTGATGACTGTGTGATGACTCGGTAACAGGTCGTTTCGTCCGTGAGTCATTTCGGCCTGGGTCATTTCGGCCAATTCTGGTGAGTCGTTTCGGCCTGATTTTTATCCAATCCAATAATTTCTTTAGATTTTTGAACAATGCTGAACATATATTTTCAGTGGGACCCCTGAAAAATTTGTTAAAATTTTGGAAAAATAGTAAAATGTGTTAAGAAATAATTTTACTTTACGGTGAATTATCATGATTAACGTGGGATGTTGGAGGGCAGATTGCGATTTATTAATTCACGACAGCACAGCCAGAGTGAATTAAATATCGTATCTGCCCGACAAGTAATAATTTTACTTTACCGTGAATTATCGTGATTAACGCGGGATGTTGGAGGGCAGATTGCAATTTATTAATTCACGACGGCGCAGCCGGAGTGAATTAGATATCGCATCTGCCCGACAACATCACGCGTTAATCAAAGATAATTCACCGTAAAGTAAAATTATTTCCATTCTAACACGACTAATAAATAAATGCTTACAGTTTAAAACGTTTTCCAGTGGACTCATTCTTGGCGGACATGAATGTTAATGTACGACGTCACAAAAACGCCACCTTAAGCGCATTATTTTGTTTACAACTTGAATTATTGTTAATTTGCAAACGGTGACGTTACTATTAGGTTCAATGGGAAAGACGATAACGTTGTGTTAGAATCAACAAATGAAAATGTCCTTTCTCTATGCATAGATTATGCTTTATTGGTATTCAAGCTTTAAAAAGGTAAACGAAACTATAATAGTATTAATTAATAGTAAATACTGGCACGGCAATTCGAGTGGGGTAAACTTGTCATGGTCACAGCTTTCACACCTAACCGTTAATTCTACTGAGGTCTCAATATCAAATCATCACATCAACAGATCAAGCTATATATAATTATTGGTTTCCATTTCTGATTGACAAAACCTTGTTAACAAGCGTAAAAATTTGGTTTCTTTGATTAACTGACAGAAGAAAATGCAACAAACTTTGCAAAATATACTACAGTATTTGATTATTTAAAGAAAATAATTAACAACCATAACATTTTTTTGATATTTTTTTAAGGAGTAGGATGTAAAACCTTTAATGTCAATTTTCCATTAAATTATGTCATTGAAGTTGATTCGAAACACATTCTTTATTAAATATGTATTGAAGCAAACATATATTTATTAAGTAAGTAAGTAAGTAATGGTTTATTTAAGTGTCACATATCAAATACAGATACATATACAAATACAACAAAATATACATTTGATACCCAGCCTGTTAGGCTTACGAGACACTATAATTTGGCATTTTGCCTGTCATAATGATGATGATAATAACTTTAAATAACACGAAGGCAAGTCTAAAATATGACATTTACGTTAATTGTCCATGGTATTTACACTATGTACAGAGTTTGTGAATTCTCCGTACATCGAGCCGACTGCGAGCGGGCTACCCAACCCTACTCCAGTGGAGGGGGAGGTACGATTTATCCAGGCTCCAGATCAGTCAGTTGTTAGCAGACGCACACCGAGACAGGCGACGATGCACCTGTCTCGGCGTGCGTCTGTTAACAACGGAGTGTTGACTCACTCGCTCGATGTTGATTTAAAAATCTTTACAAGCTTTTTACAGTCATTCATTCATAAACCATTTGCAGCCATTTTCTGTTTCCGTATGACGTTAGCTATTAGTGGGACGATGAAACACTTTCATCCATGCATGTATCACTAGAATTGTTTAAAGGCATATCTATTACAGATAACGTTATATAATTATACAATTGTACATGTACATGTAATAAAATAAATTCTGTTTTAAACACATGACCAAGCAAGAGACAACTATTTAAACAAATACTGCGTTGTTGATATTCTTACTTTAAATATGAAATAAAGTAAATGACAATAAGGATGTACCGCAATTGAATAAGCTCGAGTTATAGGACTCGTAGTCTATTGCTGGAACCGGAGCGTCACGTATAGCTTCTCCACGATCCAGCCCCGTATCTCCAGGAACCGGTTGTGCCCGGAGCATACAGGGTACTAAGTACGTGCGGACAAGATACGTTTGTTAATACATTTGTACTAATTATACGTAAAGGAACGTTTGCGTGAAAGTATGTCATAAAGGATTTTGGCAGTAGTTCTTACTAAGTGACAATTTGAGAGCACAGCAATCATTTTCTCCTCTGAATTTAAGAAATCAAAACTTTGGATGACATGTTTAGCCTTATCAAATAACGAATTTCGTAAGTCTTCATATAATGGGCATTCACATATTACATGTTTTTCACTTTCGACGACATTGCAATTAGTACATAATCTATCCTCTAATGCCAATCTCTCGTATCGACCCGTTTCGATTCTTATTGGCGCAACCCCACATCGAAATTTTGCGAGCGCGCTTCTGTGATGAATTGGAAGGTTTGCAGTAATATAGCTTTCACTTTTGTATTCTGACTTAAAGAGTCGATATGAACGTAGCTTGCTTTGTGCGCCGTTTGCTCTGTTAACATTATTAAGATTTTCTGTCCAATTCTGTTTAAACAACTCAAATTCTTTTTCTTGGATCATTCGCAATATGGCATTTTTAGTGTAGTTTTGGTTATCGTCAAATATACAATCTAGTTCTAGCAAAGACATATGATTTCGAAATTTATAGAACAAATTTTTGCACCTGTTTTCACCATGTTTCATGCACCATTTGGAAGTACGTTTGTTGAGGCGGTTATCGTCCATTTCCCTAAATCTAACCCACCGGCTTCCCATTGATTTCCAGATTTTGACCGACGTTGGCGTCCAACCCATATCTCCTTGGACTGCAATATTTGGCGTATACTTTCCCACAGCCATAAAATAACGACATGCTCTGTTTTGAACGGCCTCTATGCATGACCTCTTGCTAGTCCCCCAAATACTTGACCCATATTCAATGACAGGCCACACCAGCGAGTCATACAGCTTAGTAAAACATTCAAAAGGAAAGCCACCGTTTTGTTTACTTTTATGAATAACTAAACCGAGTGCCCTGCTAGCAGACTTTGCAACATTCGATGCCATGATATCATAGTTCAAGAATTCTGTGAGTGTAAGTCCTAGATAGTTATACTGATGGGTAATTCCCAAGCTGAGATCTCCGCATTTAAAACTGAAAGATGACTTTTGGACAGAAGGCGTTCTGAAATGGACAATGTTCGACTTTTCACCGTTAACACATATGTTGTTGTTTCTGCACCATATACCCAAAGTGTCTAACATAAGTTGTAGGTTTGTTTCATTTTCAGCTATTAAAACCAAGTCATCAGCGTAAAGGAGGATTCCTACTTTTTCTCCGTCAATATCAACGCCTACATTCAATGAGTTGATTGTTTGAACTAAGTTATTAATGAATAAGTTAAACAAGAGTGGTGAAAGCAAACAACCTTGTTTCAGGCCGGTTCTAACATTAAACCAATCAGTAGCCCATTTAGACGTATGCAATATTGAACATCCATATATATAACTTTGATGACATTTAAGATATTCCCAGCCAGGCCTAAGTCTTCGAGTTTAGACCATAACAAATTGCGGTTGATGGAATCGTACGCCTTCTTGAAATCTATAAAAGCGGTGAAAGTTTGTTTGCGTTTCAACTTGCGTGTTTCAATTATGTTCGTTAAAGACGAAATGTGGTCAATAGTGCTTCTTCCACTGCGAAAACCATTTTGCTCATCTGCTAAGATATTGTTACTCTCTGTCCACTTCGTTAACCTATTGTTAATTAATGCACAAAACAGCTTATAAGATGCAGGCGCGAGTGCTATTCCCCTATACGACAATGGATCTAAGACTTTGGAATTGGGTTTAATACACATTTAGACCATTCTTTAGGAATTTTTCCAACGGAAAAACATATATTGAAAAACTTAACTAGGAAAAGACACGTGGCTTCATTCTTCAAGACGTCAACTGGAATTTCGTCGAATCCCGGTGCTTTGTTGCATTTTGCGCGTTTGACAACTTTTTTAAGTTCATCGCAAGTAAACATACCATTCATTTCAGGGTCGTTCATCATAGGTTGTGCAGCGCCTATAGTATGTAAAATATTTGCCTCATTGTCTAGAATCTCATTTTCATTCGGGTTAAACAAATTAGAAAAATCATTTTTCCACTTTTGCAAGACTGTTGGGATATCATTGGTGATCGAACCATTTTCAGACTCAACTTGCAACGGAATAGTAGATTGACGAGCATTTGCAACCCCAATAGAACCTTTATTTGATATGATTAATATTTCATCTGACAGTGAAATATAGCAACTGATATAAGACATAGAGAAAATAAACAACCATAGTAAATGCTAATTCATGTGTTGAATGTTTCCATGCCCCTCCATTGTTAATTATATTGCCAGCATAATTGATCATAATGATCTCAATAACATTAAAATTAATAATTTAGGAGCATAGAAACATTCAACACATGTCAGAATTAGCGTTTACAGTCAATCATGAATGGATGGTTATTAATGGTGGGTGGGGAACCTACAAGCATGCAGTTTGAACGTTAAACATGTAATCAACCAACCACCCTATATAACAACAGGCAGTGTCTGAGCAGGTGTGTTTATTGCTGATCACAGTCCGGGCCCTTTATTTATAGAAGGCCTTATTAGAAAGTGTAGCTATTGGTTATAGCATAGCTATGGGTTATAGCAAAGCTAGTGGTTAACTCATTTAAGCCTGGCATCTTTTTCTGGGATACAGGCAAACAGTATTATAGTATAGCCACAGGCGCAGAACAGGTTGTACGATCTGGGCTGTTCTCTTTGCTTTAATAGAGGAATTTCATAGAAAATTCTATTGCTCCTAAAAATGACAGTGGACTCATCCAAATGATAATGACTGGTCCATTAATGCATTAGCACGCTTATGAATTATGACACCATTGTGTATGTTATAGAGCCAAGATGAGCCTGGCACGTCTAAAGGAGCGGATGAACCAGATCGCTATGAAGAAAAATGGCGATACTGGGACAGTCGACATAACAGGTGTGTATACAAGTTTGGAAACTTTCGTGTGATTTTTCAGTTCGTAATTTTTCGATTTCTAAACTATTAGCGAGTTGTTGAATTTGCGAGCAAGTACTAGTGCAGTCTATAAAGCTTTCAGTAATTCTTTACAAGGGAGAACTTAATTTTCATGAGGAGATGAATCAGTGACGATTAGTAAAAATTGAGAACTCATGAACTTTAAGGAATTTACAGCATTTGAACATAGCTGTTTTCTTAAGATTCCAGAAATATATTTATAGCTTAGTCTGTATCATATGAGTGGCAATGCAAGAAAACCAGTCTTCGGGGTTTCCGACCAGGTCTGTCACAGATCTGGTTATCTCATGATGGGGCTCATATCTCTGGTTCAGTACTAAAAAGTTGGCTTCCCGGTATCAACTTGAGTAGGAATAAAAGGACACAGATTAGAATGATAACCCATTTTATAGCAAATCCTATTCATTTAAACATGTTAAATCCATGAATCTTTTGGCAAATTGGTCAAGACATTCTTCTGATTTGGTCAGACAGGTTTTTTTTTTTTCTAGTAAACAGTGCAGACTGAGAAAAAGTATCTAAAAATAGAATTATATTATGAGCTGCTGCATCAGAAAACCTACATTGTGCATATGCGAAAACAAAGGTGCAGATCAGCTTCGCAATGACTGCCAAGCTGATCAGCGCCTTTGTTTTAATTTCGCTATACAGATAGTACAAATCCTCTTCTACTTAAATCCAACATTTCAAGCTTCTAGCCATCTTCTGTGCCCGGACAGCTCAGTTTGTGTCGAACATGTTCGGAGACCATATTGTTGGTTTCCTCAGGTAGCAGCTTAAATTATATTGTTTCTTCCTCAACAGAACAGAACACGAACACCTGGCTCCAGAAGATCTCGCGGCGCGGGAACCAGCCTGAGGACTGGCTAGAGTACATCAACCTCATCAAGAACGAGGTCACCTTCCCCAACATGATGGCGAAACACAACTTTCTCAATGATCTGTATGAAAAGGCCTTGCAGGTATGGGTATAAACCGTCTTATATTAATTGTTGTAATTCTCTTGATCTCAGCTATCTGCACATATGAGCCTGTGCATGAGAAAACCAACAATTTGGGTTTCCGACCAGGTCCGACACAAACCAGGCTGTACAGACACAGAAGAAGGCTAGAAGCTTGAAATTTCGGATTTAAGAAGAAGAGGGATTATACTATCCGTGTAGCGAAAACAAAGGCGCTGATCAGATTCGCAGTTACTGCGAAGCTGATCTGCGCCTTTGTTTTCGCCTATGCAGATTGTTGGTTTTCCCATGCGGCGGCACATATTTGAAGTTGCAATAAAAATTTGGAGTAAAATACTTGATGTGAAGAGTTTGCTGCCTGCGATTTTTGAACATACAAAAAAGAATTCTAATAGCAACATTGTAAGATTTGTTTATTTTAAGAATTTAAGCGTAAATTTAATGCCGTCTTATCATTTATAAATCCAATAGCAGCAGTCATTTTCAGTACATTTTAAAGACACTGAGTAAATATGTAACTTCCAGGTGGTTACGAAAGTCACGTAAAATCCTAATGACTAATATCCTTCTGTCCAGTACTCCAAAGAAAGCTGACTAGTGACTACCTGCAAAACTACATGTGATATTATTTCAACATCCACTAATTGTTGAAATGATGCCAAGCTGCTTAACCACTAATGCAAAGTACAAGCCTGTGTGTTGTGTTTAGAAGAACTTGACCGTTCAGACATGACCACAGCTGTTAATTTGAACTTATTTGAGTCATGTCAGACCAGGTCCAACACAAACTGGGTCTGGCCTGTGCAGAAGATTTAAAATTTCGGATGTAAGTTAAAGAAGAATTAGACTACCTGTGAATGGAAAACAAAGATGGCTTCAGACATCGATTCACAGCAAGATGAACAGAAAATCACAGAGGTGAGAAAGTTACTGATTAAACAGAAACAACAGATTCAGGGCTATCATATTCACAGTCCCTTAATTAGGCTGCGTATTTGCGTAATTACCCAATTAAAATATGAAAAAACGCAATTATTAACGATCTGGTTGCGTAAGAAAACGCAAAAGAAATCGCCGATATGCAATACCGGAAAAATCAATTGCGTACCGGTTTTTATCGTTGTGGGCCGCACAACGGCTTACGCCGTCTACATTATACAAAAATGTCATTGGACATGCGCAAATCGATCGATTGGAAGCCATTTCTTTTCTGTTCTTTCATTGGTTGACTGCGATTTTAGTTAATTCTCTCAACCAATCAATGTTTCCCTTTTATTTTATGCTATGCAAAAGCGAAAGTAGAAGAAAATAAGGAAAGTACACCTCGAACATCATTTTTACCAAATTGTTTTCCATTTTACCCAATTGATTGAAAATATAGTGCGTAACAGAATTGAACTTACCCAATTAAAATTCCAGATACGCAATTGAATGAAAAAGGAGTGCGTAAATACCCTATAGGCTAAAAAATTAATTAAGGTACTGTATTCATGCCTTGAAATTGGGTAAATTGGTAAAAAAATTGTAGGAATGGCTTAATGGTTGGCTGGACATGTGAGGCCGAAAGACTGCTGGCTTTTTCTGACCCCAAGGTTATAAAACATTTTTCAGGCTCAACTCAGCTGAGACTAGAATTTATCCTACTCATATTAAAGTCATGAATGAAATTAAAAAAAAAATAATTACATTTAAACATTTATTAGCTGGATAAATTTCTGGCTTTGATTTGCACTTTAATCCACTAATTTGCACTAAGTCAGTATAAATGAGGAGTTTGAATTTCTGTTTCAGTTGAGCTGAGCATGAAAAAAGTTTTATAACCTTGTTATCTAATTGTGATTTACTGCTGTCAGGCCTGAATTTTACTTAACTACGACTGTTATCGTCGTAATTTGTAATGCTATAATAAGTTTCTCAGCTGTTTTTTTTTTGTTTTTTTTTTACGTGTTGTATATTTTCAGGATATTAAGTCCGATGTGAACAGGAACAATGAGGCCTACGCTACTCTGTTTGTCCAATATGCTTGGCTGAAGAGGTGGGTTAAAGGAGAACACTGTTACACATAAATTTACAGGGATTGCCTTGACTTCTTGGTATAGCATCAGACTATGGGGCAAAAAGTCCGGGATTCGTCCAGGGTAGTCTAATGGAAAATGTGTTTGCTTAGCAAGCAAGAGGTTGCGGGTTTGATACCTGACTGTTACATATGTCTGTCTCGTTGGTGACATAATATGTTCACCTTGACATAGTAAAGGCAAATGCCCATAGGGTGTAACTAACATTGTTTTAATAGTCTGGGATTCCAAATCTACATCCACCATGTTTCCTCTGTCTTTGTTTCAAATGGAGCTTTAAATAGCAAAAAAAAAATAAATAATGTGCGCTTGATGTAGTTGAGGCTTGCCCAGAAACTTATTAGTGTATCATTTTGGACATCTGATCATGACCTCAGTAAAGCATCGAATAAAAGAAAGTATAAAAGAAATTATATTCTAGATCACAAGTTTCTTTATAAAAGATTTCAAATCTTTGGCAAGTTTCTTTACCTCTGACAACCTACATCATCATCATCATCATATCCGTTTTTAGCTCACCTGAGCCGAAGGCTCATAGGTGAGCTTATAGTATACCCATGCTCCGGCGTCCGTCCGTCGTCCACAATTTCAAAGATCTTCTTCTCTGAAACCGCTGAGCCGATTGTTCTCATATTACACATACACCATCTACAGGTAGGGGGAAAGAATAATTGTGTTTTTTGTTTTGATCGGATAAGAACTCTGGTTGCTATGGCAACTTATGCTTCCCATAGACTTATAATGGAAAAAAGTGAAGATTGCCAGTTTTTGTTGGTTTGTTGGAGATATTTGAATTTTGTTTTTGCAGAAATGTTTATTGAGTAGTCCTCTATGTTTCATGTGACTTTTGACCTAATCCTTTATTTTGATTGGTTGCAGGGGCCCCATATAGGGCAAAATTTTGAAAAACATTCAAAAATCTTCTTCTCAGAAACTGTAAAGGGGATTAAGCCTGTACTTTGTATACATGTTCCTGGCAGTGGCCTCTACATAATTTGTGTTTTTTATTCCAGGCAGATAAGAACTCTGGTTGCTATGGCAACTTAAAGTTTCCATAGACTTATAATGGGAAAAGTGGAAATCGGCTATTTTTCCGCTAATATTGCAGTCATTTGAATTTTGTTTTTGCAGAAATGTTTATTGAGTAGTGTTTGACGTTTTTTGTGAGTTTTGTCCTAATCCTTTATTTTGATTGGTTGCAGGGGCCCCATATAGGGAGAAATTTCGAAAAAAACATTCAAAAATCTTCTTCTCAGAAACTGTCAAGGGGATTAAGCCTGTACTTAGTATACATGTTCCTGACAGTGGCCTCTACATAATTTGTGTTTTTTATTCCAGGCGGATAAGAACTCTGGTTGCTATGGCAACTTAAAGTTTCCATAGACTTATTATGGGAAAAGTGGAAATTAGCTATTTTTTCTGGACCAATTGTAGGTATTTGAATTTTGTCTTTGCAGAAATATTTATTGAGTATATCTCTATGTTTCATTTGACTTTTTTCCTAATCCTTTATTTTGATTGGTTGCTGGGGCCACATAAAGGGTAAAATTTCGAAAAACATTTAAAAATCTTCTCTTCAGAAATTGTCTACGGCATGAAGCCTGTATATGTTCCTGACAGTAGTCTCTACATAATTTGTGTTTTTTTATTTCAGTTGGATAAGAAATCTGGTTGCTATGGCAATTTAAAGTTTCAATTGACTTAAAACTGGAATAGTGGAAATATTTTTTCTGGTCCAATTGCAGATATTTGAATTCTATTTTTGCAGAAATGTTTATAGATTAGTCCTCTACAGTTTGGTTGACTTTTGTCCTAGTCCTTTATTTTGATTGGTTGGTGGGGCACCATAAAGGGCATTTTTTTAAAATAAATATTTGGTTAATATAGCAGATCTCAGGTGAGCGTTTACAGGACCGTTGGTCCTCTGGTATAGTCGGATGTCCTCTACTGAGGGTTGGACTTGTTTGAGGTTGGACTTGTTTGACAAGTCTCCTTTTTAGACGAACTCTCCACTCTGAGCGATTCTGAGGATCAGCAGTATCCATTCCTAGCTCTTTAGCTCACCTGAGCCGAAGGCTCACAAGGTGAGCTTATAGGATGACCATGATCCGGCGTCCGTCCATCGTCCGTCCGTCGTACGTCGTCCACAATTTCAAAGATGAATATCTCTGAGACCAGTTGGCAGATCACAATCAAACTTTGTATGCAGCATCATTGTGGTGGGGCATTGCCTGCATAAGGTTTTGAAGCAGATTTTTAAAAATTAGAACTCTGCTTGCTAAGGCAACAGACAACTCCCATATATTTTCAATTGGATCTTTTCCATACTTGCAAGGAACAACAACTTACATAAGAGCTTGGATGAGTTCGAAATTCAGCCAGATCGGATCTCGGGTCTTGGAGTTATCTGCCCTTGAGCGTCTGAAAAAATCCCCATAGACTTATAATGGGAAAATGGTGTCCACGCATTATCTCCGCTATTTTCAATTGGATCTTTTCCATCTTTTGCAAGGAACAACAACATACGTAAGATCTCGGTTGAGTTCGAAATTCAGCCAGATCCGTCCATGGGCTGCGGAGTTATCTGCCCTTGAGCGTTTGAAAAAATCCCCATAGACTTTGTATGTAGAAATTTTTTGTCCACGCATTATCTTCGCTTTTTTCAATTGGATCTTTTCCATACTTGCAAGGAACAACAACGTACATAAGAGCTCGGATGAGTTCAAAATTCAGCCAGATCCGACCACGGGCCGCGGAGTTATCTGCCCTTGAGCGTTTGAAAAAATCCCCATAGACTTTGTATGGAGAAAATGTTGTCCACGCATTATCTCCACTATTTTAAATTAGATTTTTTCCATACTCGCAAGGAACAACAACATTCATAAGAGCTCGTACGAGTTCGAAATTAAGCCAGATCCGACCATGGGCTGTGGAGTTATCTGCCCTTGAGCGTTTGAAAAAATCCCCATAGACTTATAATGGGAAAATGGTGTCCACGCATTAACTTTGTTATTTTTGATCAGATCTTCTTCATTCTTCCATGTAACAAGGACAGCCATAAGATCACGGTTGAGTTCAGAATTCCACGAGATTTGACCATGGACTGCGGAGTTAGGTGCCCTTGAGTCTGTCGTCCGTCTGTCATCATCAACAATTACAAAGACCTTCTTCTTAGAAACCGCTTGGCCGATCAAGTTGAAATTTTATGTGGAGCCTCCTTGGGTAGTGGCATTTCAAGTTTGATCGCGAAATCCAGGTCACATGACCAAGATGGCCGCCATGCCCATATACGGTAAAAACCACTCAAAAATTTTCTTGTCCAGAACCGGTGGGCTGATTTCCACGAATCTTGGTATGTAGCATCGGTGACTCCAGCCCATTATAGTTTGATAAAATGATGACCCTGGGATGACCTTGACCTATTTTGGCAACATAGGCTTTTACATGGGAAAAAGTAAAAACTTTGGATTCATAGTTTGATAAAATGATGACCCTGGGATGACCTTGACCTATTTTGGCAACATAGGCTTTTACATGGGAAAAAGTAAAAACTTTGGATTTTTTGAAAACTATTGCAGCCTGAGACCTGAAAAGTGGTAGATGCAAACAACTAATGGAGTAGATGGTGGTTTATGATTAATTTAGGTCAAGGTCATCTCTTAACCATGGCCATGGTCTGTCGTCCATACACACTTTTCAAACATTTTCATCTCTGAAACCCCTTGGTCAATCAAAGTGAAATTTTTTGTGGAGCATCCATGGGTAGGGGGAATGAAAGTTTGATAGTGAAATCCGGGTCACCTGACCAAGATGGCTGCCATGCCCATATCTGGTAAAAAACTTTCAAAAATCTTCTTCTCCAGAACCGGCTAGCTAATTTTCATGAAACTCAGTATGTAGCATTTAGGACTTCAGCCCATCATAGCTTGTACATATGATGACCCTAGGATGACCTTGATCTATTTTACTGCAAGGTTAATTTTAGGCTTTTACATGGAAAAAGTGATAACTAGGTCTCAGGTGAGCGTTTACAGGACCATTGGTCCTCTGGTTTCTGTCGTCTAACAACACTTCATCCCATGATTTCCTTGGCTTGCCAGATCTTTTCTGTGCAACTATGTTCAGCTTGCGTACTTGAGCAATCCAGCCTTTGCTGCGCTCTAGGTGTCCATACCATCTCATTCTGCTGGAAGCACCAAATCTATATCCTGGAGTCCAAGCTTTGAGAGAAGGGAGTCTGAGCTTATTTCATCATTCGCCTTGACATTACAGATCCAGCGGATCATAGCACGGTCATTGCGTCATAGGCGGTTAAGTGTAGCCACAGTCATGGCCCATGTTTCTGCCGCATGCAGCATTACACTTCTCACACAAGTTGAATAAACTCGACCTCTGGTCAAAAGTGGCAGATTGCGGTTGGTGAGTAGGGGAAGTAGCTGTCGGAACTTGCCCCAAGCGGATTTGCAACGCGTTATTGCAGCCAGTTCACAACCACCACCAGCAGAAAGCATGTCTCCCAGATAACAGAACTCTGGAACAGCCTCAACTGTTTCGTCATCAACCTGAACCTCCTTCACTAGTCTTCCATAATTGGATGTGCCTTTCCTAGGCAGCGAGCACATCTGAAATCAGGATCAGGGCGCAAGGGGCCTTTGATTCCAGGACAAGCAGCCACCACAGAAGATGGCATTTCTTCCTACACCTGTCTGACAGACGCCACAGGGATCCTTTCCAGATTTTCTCATAAGGTCCAGATTGGGGCCAGAGACCATGATCTTTGTCTTCCCCATGTTCACTCGAAGGCCTTTCCTCTCCATCTCTGCTTTCCATGTCTTCAACTTTACCAGTAGTTCCTCCATGGACTCAGCACTAATCATCAAGTCATCTGCATACAACAGCTCCCAAGGGCAGCCTGTTCGGAACTCCCTGGATAAAGCCTCTAACACAATGATGAAGAGAAGCGTGCTTAGGACAGAGCCCTGATGAACACCTACTTTGACACCAAACTCCTCACTGTATCCACTGCCAACTCTTACCCTACTTCTCATGTCTTTATACATGGACTTGACAAGGCGCACTAGCCACTCGTCGATTCCTAATTTTCGCATTGCCCACCAGATGACATCCCGTGGGACCGGATTGAATGCTTTCTCCAGATCAACCAAGGCCATGTAGAGCAGCTTGTTAGCAGCTAAGTGCTTCTCTTGTAGTTGACGGACAATGAAAATTGCATCTGTAGTGCCAAGACCTGACATAAACCCACACTGCATCTCATCAATATCAACTCTTTGCCGGATGAGTCCTTCTACTACACGTTCCAATACTTTCATCGTCTGTTCAATCAGCTTCAAGCCCTTGTAGTTACCCCTGTTCAGAGCATCTCCTTTGCCCTTGTACAAATTGACAATGTAACTCTCCTGCCAGTCAATTGGGATGCAACCTTCTGAGATGATGTCCTCGATAAGATCACGCACCTCAGCTACACCAGCTTCACCAAGGGGCTTCAGCATCTCAGCAACGATACCTGCTTTGCCAGATGCCATCTTGTTGATGGCCTTTGTGATCATCTCCAAGGTGATTGGCTCGCTTGGGCCTTCAACTGGGCTTTCCACTGACAGGTCCTCTGGATTCCATGGGAATTTGACATTGAGGAGATGCTCATAATGCTCTTTCCAGGCATCTTTCTTTGCATCCTCATCTAGTGACCGTAGGCCTTCATCATTCTTTACAGGTTTCTCTCCCATGACATCCTGGTTGTCACGTCTCATTTGCTTGGCCAGACGATACACATCTGCAGATCTTGGATCTACATGTATTTTGATCATATGAGCCTTCTCATTAGAAAACCAACAATTTAATTTCCAACCAGGTCTGACACAAACCAGCCTGTACAGTCACAGAAGCAGGCTAGAGGCTTGAAATTTTGCGTGTAAGTAGAAGAGCAATTTTTAATACTATCCGTATAGCGAAAACAAAGGTGATGATCAGCTTCGCGGTTACCGCAAAGCTGGTCTGCACCTTTGTGTTCGCATATGCAGATTGTTTGTTTTCTTATGCGGCGGTTCATATTTCTTTTTAGATAAAAATTGATGTTTTTATTCTTCAGTGAATATTTGATAGAGGACGTCCAGATGGTGTTTAACCAAGCCCGAGCAATTGTTAGGAAGTTTGCCTTTGTCCACATTGCCTCTGCAAAGTTTGAGTTAGAGTCACTGGGTAAGTTATAGTTAAACATGATTGTTGAATTTGACTAGGTATTGTGCTTATAATTATAGTGTTGTGCCGATTAATCGAAATAATCGATAACTATCGGAATCTAGCTTCTATCGGTAGCTATCGATTGGAATTTTCCACTATCGATTAATCGAAATTAAATACATGAGTGTATAGTAAAAACATTACTAACATAAAATGTTGTTACAAATTCAATTCATTTGTCACAATAATGCCTCCTTATGTCTGCCTTCATTTAGACTTGAATGCATTGTTAATATTCACTTATTAAAGCATCACTTGACAATCTTCACTGTTTATAGTTAGGTTTTTTCTATGCTATGTGCTACAGCAATATTCTATCACATGGTCACTTTATCATTTGTAGAAAATGTGGCCTTAATATATCGGCTATGTTCAATTTAAATACAGAGAAGGGGCATGATGCAGTGACTTGTCACTACATTGTCAAATACTGAGCATTTTTAATCACTTCACTGGTTAATGTAAGGGGAACATACATTTCGATTGTACAATCGATAATCAATCGACTAATGTGCTCCGATAATCGATAGTGATTTTCGCGACCGATACCCAACACTACTTATAAAACTTTTTTCATGCTCATCTCAGCTGAAACTAAATTTTATCCTGCTCATAAAATGTTAAAATGCCAAAAATTGTTGTTGGCATTTTAACATTTATGAGCAGGATAAACGACTAGTTTTTAAGTTTTGAACCTGGATTTTCCACTAATTTTGACTATTTCAACATTTATGAGCAAAAGAAATTGCATGCTCAGCTGAGCTTGAAAAAAGTTTTAACCTTGAGGCCAGTTCAGAACTTAATGAAATAACCAAAGCAAAATAAAGGAACAATACTTTTAAATAAAGTTTTAATCTCATCTTTATGTCATCATGATAAAACAAACTGGTCATCATATTTTCTCTTGAACCCAGTGGTGGAGTCAGCCAAATATTTGAAGAAAAAAAAGAAGTAGAAGAAAAAAACAACAATACATTATCATTTTTAGCTCGCCTCGCCTGTACGAAAGTACAGGAAGAGCTATTGCAGTCACCCCGGCGTTAGCGTCGGCGTCGGTGTCAGCGTTGCTCAAAATGTTAAAGTTTTTGGTTAAAGTTTTTATGAGTCTATATCTCTTGAAGTTGTGGATGGATCAAGTTGATACTTTGCATGTTGGTAGATATTGGTCTGAAGTTTTATGCTGTACCATCATGATCCACCTGGGTGACCTTGAGGTCAAGGTCACGGACTTGGAAATTTTTTGTTAAAGTTTTTGGTTAAAGTTTTTTAAGTCTATATCTCTTGAAGTTGTTGATGGATCAGGTTGATACTTTGCATGTTGGTAGATATTGATCTGACGTTTTATTCTGTACCATCATGACCCACCTGGGTGACCTTGAGGTCAAGGTAACGGACTTAGAAAATTTGTGTTAGAGTTTTTGGTTAAAGTTTTTAGCTCGACTGCACGAAGTGCATAGAGCTATTGCAGTCACCCTGGTCGTCCATGTTCCCGTTCCCGTGCGTGTGCGCGTGCGCGTCACACTTGCGTTAAAGTTTTCTAGAAGTCCATATCTTGACAACCACTCATCAGAAAGCATTCATACTTGGACCATAGATACCCTGTAGGGTTAGCTTTCATTCCATGGCATCGGGCCCCTGGGTCCAGGCCAGGGGATGGGGCTGGAGGTTAAAATCTAGAACACCTTCAAAAATGGCAATTCTTGTGTTAAAGTTTTCTAGAAGTCCATATCTTGACAACCACTCATCAGAAAGCATTGATACTTGGGCCATTGACACCCTGTAGGGTCCGCTTTCATTCTATGGCATCAGATCCCTGGGTCCATGCCAGGGGGTGGGGCTAGAGGTTAAAATCTAGAACACCATTAATAATAATTGCTTTTCTGTGATATAGTTTTCTAGAAGTCTATATCTTGAAAACTTTTTATCAGAGGGCTTTCATACTCTGACCATAGGTACCCTGTAGGGTTGAGTTTCATTCCATGGCATCGGACCCCTGGGTCCATGCCTGGGGGGGTGGGGCTGGAGGTTAAAAACTAGAACACTAAAAAATAGATGTACTGCTGTGAAACTTTTACAAGGAGGCATATCTTGACAACAACTTATCATAAAGCATTCATACTTCATACACTTTAGGTTCCATGACATCGGACCTGTGGGTCGGAGTCAGGGGGGCGGGGCTAGAGGTCAAAATCTAGAACTCTCCGAATTTTTTCTTTCTTTTTATTTCTTAATAGAAACAACGTAGGAGGATGGTTGGTCATTCATCTTTTGACTTTGTGATACTGACTTGTGTGTCATGACGGTAAGGGTCGGTTGACCTACTTTCCATGGTTCAGTGATTTTGCCTTATATCTTGACACTCAATTAGTATATTTTCTTACTTCTTTCAGATTATGAGTTAGTACGACCAGGCCTTTGACCCCAATATACATATAGGTCACTGTGACCTAATTTCATGGTTCAGTGATTTTGCCTTATATCTTGACACTCAATTAGTATATTTTCATACTTTTTTCAGATTATGTGTGAGTATGACCAGACCTTTGACCCCAATTTACTTATAGGTCACTGTGACCTAATTTCACGGTTCAGTGATTTTGCCTTATATCTCGGTACTCAAAAGGTTTATAAACAAACTTCTTTCAAAGTATGTTTGCGTATGACAAGACCTTTGACCCTGAAGTAGTCCTAGGTCACTGTGACCTAATTTCATGGTTCAGTGATTTTGCCTTATATGTTGACACTCGATTAGTATATTTTCATACTTTTTTCAGATTATGAGTGAGTATGACCAGACCTTTGACCCCAATATACTTATAGGTCACTGTGACCTAATTTCACGGTTCAGTGACTTTGCCTTATATCTTGGCACTCAAGTGGTTTATGAACAAACTTCTTTCACACTATGTTTGCGTATGACAAGACCTTTGACCCTAAAGTAGTACTAGGTCAATATGACCTTATTTCACGGTTCAGTGATTTTCCTTTATATCTCGGCACTCAATTGGTATGTGAACATACTTCTTTCACGATATGTATGAGTATGACATGACCTTTGACCGTAAAGTATTCCAGGGTCACTGTGACCTAATTTCATGGTTCAGTGATTTTGCCTTATATCTTGACACTCGGTTGGTATTTTTTCATACTTCTCTCTGTTTATGAATGAGTATGACCACACCTTTAACCCAAACATACTTATAGGTCACTATGACCTAATTTCATGGTTCAGTGATTTTGCTTTATATCTCAACACTGAATGGGTATATGATCATTTTTCTTCACATTATGAGTAAGTATCACTAGACCTTTGACCCTGCAATACTTATAGGTCAGTGTGACCTTTTTTCACGGTTCAGTGATTTTGCCTTGTGTCTTGGCACTCAGTTGGTATATGAACACACTTCTTTCACAATATGAGTGAGACCTTTAAATCTTAGGTAGTTATAGTTAACTTTCATGGTTCAGTGATTTTGCCTTATTGCATCAAGGCAAAAAGATATATGAGCATAATGCTTTGGGTTACTGATCGGGTCTGGCCTTATGTTTGACAAAGGTCAGAAGCAGTCGAGCATGCTGTCCTGCGACAGCTCTTATTATAAGTCTGTATCTCTTGGATATGTAGATGGATCAAGTTGATACTTTGCATGTTGGTAGATATTGGTCTGAAGTTTTATGCTGTACCATCATGACCCACCTGAGTGACCATGAGTTCAAGGTCACGTACATTGAAATTTTATGTGAAAGCTTTTGCTTAAAGTGTTTTTGCTGGAATAGATGGATGGATCTAGTTGATACTTTGCTGTTAGATATTATTCTTTTATTATGCTGTAGCATCTTGACTCACCTGTGGTCAAGGTCACAGACTTAGATTTTAGGTTATAAGTCTATATCAAATATCTAGATGGATCAAGTTGAACATGGCATGTTGGTAGATATTGGTCTGAAGTTTTATGCTGTACCATCACGACCCACCTGAGTGACATTGAGGTCAATGTCTTTGGTTATAGATTTAATAGATTTAGTCAGGCGAGCTACGCTGTCCTGTGACAGCTCTTATTTATGTACCATTGGGGTTATAAAAATTACATTTTTTCTTCAGGTAACAAGTCCAAAGCCCTGAAAATCCTAGAGAAAGCCCTGTTGTTTGAAGCCAAGCCGACTGAGGACCTTAAAGAGGCTATCAGTAACGTGAAGACCGGGAAAGAAATTGTCGTCAAACTGCAAGAAATGAACTCCAGTAAGTTGAGAATGTGTTGAGAGGTCTTACAGTATATTCCTAATATTAGGTCATTAACAAGGAGATGGGTAGAGATGTAAACAGTCAATGCCAATTTAATTTTAGTCAGTGTCATTCAGTTATGTTTTTTGGAAGATAGATTTACATGAATAAATAAACAGCAAATCTGTCAGTGTACAATCTCTGCTTTTTGGATTGTTTAAGTAAATTGCCAACTGTGATGTCTGTGGAAACAAAATGCAATTGAGATACATTTAAACAGACTTCTGACAAACATATTTGTACAGTTAATAGTCAAAAGGTGCAGAAAGTTTGTGTAAATGTTTGCAGGAAAAATTAATGCAAACATGCAAGTGCAAATGTGAATACTAATATGCTGCAGCAAAAAAGAGAAGTTGGAAACCAATGGGCATTGGTAATGTGCCTCTATTAGGCTTTGCATATAGTTCTAGTAAAAGAATCGTTATATAACATACTTTGTTTTCACCATATTTTCACTGTCTATTTATCATGTCTAGAAGAAGGGCTTGGACTGCGAACTTCACCACAAGAATCATCACGAGTTACTCAGCCTACTACAGTTTCCCCTGCAGCACAGCCTTTGTCTGGAATTCAAGTGGCGAATCTTCTCGGATCTGCAGTAAAACCTGCTCTAGAGTAAGTAACGTAGAGTTGAAAATAATTGTACTTTGTATTTACATAATGTTAAAAATCAACACAACTGTGCAGATTCGTTGCATTGTTGCACAGTACTGTAAAATCAATTTTCGCGAGTGATTTATATTTTTGATTTTCAAGAGAAAGATGATTCCTCAAAAATAAATTGGCAAAATTTTGAAAAACTGTACATTATCCTTGTTAAGCCACTTCCGCAAAATACACTTCGAGACAAAATCTGCACAGATATGGAACCAATCTGTATAATTTGAGCCGCATCATGAGAAAACCGGATTTTTGCATTCTTGCGAAAACAAAGGCGCAGATCAGCTTTGCAGTAACTGCACAGCTGATCAGCGCCTTTGTTTCCGCTACTCGGATAGTACAATTCCTCCTCTACTTATATCTAAACTTTCAAGCATCTAGCATGCTTCTATGACTGTACAGACCGGTTTGTGTCGGACCTGGTCGGAACTCCCGAAGACCGGTTTTCTCGCGTTGCGGCTCATTTATTATCTTGCATTGTCTTGCTTGCATTCACATATTATTACGCAAAATAAGATTGCCCCAAAAATGTTCTTTCAATTACCAATTCCTCTTCAGCATACCAAAGTCAGAGCATGACAATGTAACAGCAGAGTCCAAACCAGCCCCTGTAACAACAAGTCACTCTGGGGAGCCCCATCACAGATTGGGGATGCGCTCATATCACAGCACACCGGTCCTGGGCAGTGAGACTAAGTAAGGATTTTTGTCTGGTCCCGAGGTTATTGAAGTATTTTACACAACTGAGTTGAACATGTAAAAAGTTTTATACCCTAGATACCTGGGCAAATAAGTCTTAAAAACTTGTAGACAGTTCCTTAGCCTACCAAAGGAGCATGACGATTTCACTGCTGAGTCAAGACCATCCCCTTTAAGAGAGGATCTTTTCAAGTAACCTGGTCATCATACACATGTCCTGAGGAAGAGGCATAGTATACAGGTTATGGGTACTTTACAGTTTTATGAACATTTGTTTAAGAAAAGATTCCCCAATGCTAAGGGCTAAAACAATACATCACCTTAGCTGTTGACTGTGGGTATAACAACTCAATGGTCAATGTTTTCTCTATTTCATATTTCAGAAGAGTAAAGGACTTTGGCCTGCCGATGAGGGTGAAGCGACCTATCAACCTGCCATTCTCGGAGGCCGTGGAGAATGAGAATGATAATGACTACGAGGACACCATGGAAAGCTTCAAACCACTAGAAACTCACCATGTCACTAATGGTAAGATATTGGATGCCTCATTAAAAGTCCCCCCCCCCCCCCCCCTCTTACCCACCCCACCTCCAACTCCCGCATTTTTACATAGAGTTGTCTGCTAGATCAAGAAAAGCAGTTGTAAGACACTATGTTAGCATGATTATATCAAGTCTTCCCTGCTTAATGATTATTTTCTTGAGGTGTACAGAATCTCTTCAATTTTTTCTAATTGCAAGGTGCACCTATGGCTACCGAGCTATGTCACAGCTGAAGGATTTTGATATTATCCCATATTATATGAAGATGTTTTTGTGTGATGAAGTTTATTTTCTCTATGTTTGCCAGGTGTGTTAGGAGTGAGCCATGCATCCACCTCTGGTTACCAGTCTATGTCACAGCTCACAGACTATACAGATAACACAGAGTTTAAACCACCACAGCCTAAGGTTTGTTAAAATCATTTATTATACCTTATTCATATTCATTGGCTGAGTGTGGATTTTGATTGGTCCAGAGCAGGTCACGCAGAGGTTGCTATTCTGTCATGTCTCATGATCATATTACCCTCTGATGTCATATCGTGCAGCTGCACTTGTAGTCACATGCATTTGTATACAGTGCACATGGAGGGTTCTATTCTGTTATGTTGCATTATCATATTACCCTCTGACATCATATTCGTCTAAATGTGCAGTTGCACTTGTAGTCACATGTATGAGTTTGGCATGTCGCTAATTTGTTTCTAAAGTGGTTCGGTATAATAAAACAGTTGTTGCCCATGAGTGAGGGTGACATGACGATTTTTTCACCCTCAACAGCTTATATTACCTGCCTCGGGTGAACCAATCGTCATGTCACCCTCACTCAAGGGCAACAATTGTATATTACCATGTATGTGATAATGTGTTAACCACCTTCAGTTATTTTGCCCTGCTTTGAACAAGTTGGGCTATACTGAATTCGCGCTAGCTTTTTGTCCATTTTGTGTCAGTTGTACAGCACAGAATCAGATCTATAGTCAGATTCTCTGACAATTCTAGTTTACGACTGGTTTTATCATAACGAATTGTTGTCAGAGCATTATTCTAAGAAAAACTTTTGTATTGGTTTATGAGCAGGTCTGACTTAAACAGGGCTTTTTAGCCACTAGTTCTTTTTGGATAAATGCATTAAATTTGGAATTTGGTCAGTGAAAAGTCATGGAATTTTACATTCCTGAATTTGTGGGAACCCTGAGTTGCTTTTGTTAGGGCTATTCCAGTAAAACATAAGTACGGGGGGAAGAAGGCACTTTGAATTTTGACCCTCCACCTATAGAAGTGAATTACATCTCGACTGAGCCACCTACAGAACCGTTCATTTCAATAAAACACCCTCCTACAGAAGCAAAATTTGATATGGATAGAAGTAAATTAAGAGGGAATTTTTAAGGAACAGAAGTAAATTTTTGTATTGCTGTTTTACGGAACTGTATTGTGTGATTTTTGTCAACAAAAGTCATTAAAATAATGTTCTCACTATAATAATAAAGATTGAATACCTATTTTTTGAAAATATATCTTCATTTTATCATCCTGATCAGCAAGCCATGTGTGAACAAGGAAGCTTGTTTGAATCTCGTCAGCTTTCATGATTATTGTGCCTATTTTCAACAATGGGCTATATCCAATTAATTATATGTGTAACGTCACTCTTAACCGTTATCATGCTGAGATTTATTTTTTTCCAATAACGTGTGCCACTTTTTTCTTTTTTTTTGCAAAAAAAATCGCTTTTTCGCCACTTTTCAGGCTTCAAAAAACACTATGTTGCATTTTCCAAAAAGCTAATACTTGCTTTGGGAGAGCGATACAAGTCCGTATATCGCTACGTTTTGTGTCTAAACATCATTAAATTCATCAATGAGCCGCCATTTTAGCTTTCAACAGGTCTGTAATTGTGATTTCTGACCAAAATCCCGGTTCAAATGCCTTTTCTAGGCTTAAAATGCCAAAAAAACAACCTCCATCGCTGACAATTTCCTGATTCAGTTTTTTTGGGGTCCGTAGAAATACCAAAACGCACCGAAACACCGGAACGCACATGTAATTACATGTAATTACCAGAACGCACTGTAAATATTTGTGTATGAGGTACAAAAGTATGTATGGTGTGCTTTTATTGAGTTGTTTAAGTGTAATAATTTGGTAATCCAAAATATTTATGGATATTTAAGAATAAAAATCAACTATTTATCATGTTTATTGTGCGTTCCTGTGAATTGCAAGTGCGATTGTGTTCCGAATGGGTGATCATCTAAAGGTGTTAAGGTGTTATTTTAACATGTTAAATCAATCATCCATAATATCAATAATCACGGTACTTTATTGTTTTTTCAGGTTGTCTTTACAGTTTGAAATAGAAGACCTGTCAAATAGTTCATGTTTAAAATTGAAAATTTCATCGAAAATTTTTGATATTTATTTGCTCAAAACATAGATGACATAGATTGTGGGTACAATCTATAGATGTTTATTCTTCAAACGATTATAAAAAATGAATTGAAGAAACCGAAGTCTGATTGGTTTCCTTTCATCTCTGTTTTGTTATAGCTGCTGAAATTTAATCATTAAAAATGTATACGCATTGAGAAGCAGGCGATACATCTGTTATACTATTTTAACTGTTCACGAAGATTTTCAGCATGTATTTTTAGCATATACATAATTCGAACGTACCTAAACTCAAAGTAGTCATTCAATTAAATCAAAGAAATAAAGGGTGTTAGTGTAGCGCTTTTAATTTAAAGGGTGGAATTTCATTTTTAAAAACAAGTGATAAAATCTGCATCACTGAGACTTATTGTCTAATAAATAGTTATTATATAAATAGAGGATATTCAAAGGTATCTGGCTTTTATTTCATTAGAAAAAGGATGATAATAAGCAAGTCGTGTGTCTGTCTATTGGAGAGGAAATAAACATTAAACACTAGTTTAACAGTAGATATAAGCTAGACGCGTGCAGGTCTATTGGGGAAGTAAACAATAATGGACTTTATTTTGGGAGCCGAGATAATACTTAAATTCCAGTTTTCTGCATTAAATATTATTTCATCATATCAAATTTTATTTTCTTCATTGATGTTTTGTTGATTAGCCAAACAAATAGGTGTAATAGAATTATTGGTTAATTTGAAGTGAGTCATCTCAAACTTAATTGAATAATTAGTATATTCCCTCTTCATCCTAAATCAGAAATTTCAAGCGGTTGCTGCATGTATACCAACTAAAAGGCTGATGTTTTCTTCACAGAGCACAATATTATAATCTGACGAACAAACATGTAAATACGCACATGTATATAAATATAAAGCAATGAACGTAAATAAAAATATAAAGCTATGCACCCTGGGCAGGGGAAGTCTTGCTTTCAAGAAATGACACCTGTGATAATTCACGCCTAATCCAATTAACGGTAGCGGTAGCGATACAGGTAGCAAACATCCAATCAACACCTCTGATAAAAGTGAAAACTGCGAAAACTGGCGCGTGTCGTTAATGAACTTCTTTATTGATCTTCTTTAATTTTGTTTTCTGCAGACAAAGAAAATAAACTTGTGGCTAACCATTTTTATCCAAGACTGAAGCTAATATTAAATATGGTCCGATGCTGATTTTCTTTTCTTAAAATATGTGATGTGATGCATATAATGACCACGTCAGCTGTTCTTGCACAGGGGTCATCAAGTTCCATGATATCCCTTGTCATAGAGATTACGACGTTGACCTGGTGCACTTGTCCAACCAAATTTGTGGCATTCGGAAATACTGTTCCTGGATCAGGCTGGTGTTCTGCAGTGCTTGTCCTTGAACAGAAATTATTTTACAAACGGTCCTTTTCAGGGCCATCAATTTTGTCAGAAAGAAAACACCTTAAGAATGTCCCCTGATATGTCCTTATTCCCTTACCCCGTTCCCTAAACAAACACATAGTCCCAGCTTATCAAAGTCTATACAATAAAAACTAGCCGATATATAGGCCCACAGCAAACATAGCATAAGAAAAAGACAATATTTACAGTGCATTCCGGTAATTACATGTGCGTTCTGGTGTTTCGGTGCGTTCCGGTTTTTCTATGGACCTTTTTTTTTTGCACATGTCACCTTGAAGTATAGCGCGAACATGAAAGAGAGCACTCTCTCGGGAAAAAATCGGAGTCGGATCGGGCGAACGAAAGGTTTTTAGTCTGTTTAATTTTCTTCTATGCATTGCATTGAATTTTACACCTTAGAACGATTTTCAACACGAAAAAATACCCCACCTCCTATAGAAGCAATTCTTCTCCAACTCCCACCACGTACAGAAGTAGTTTAACCAACGAAGGACCCTACGATAGAAGTTTATTAAAGTGCCGTCTTCCCGGGGTACCTATGTTCAACTGGAATAGCCCTTAGAAATGTGGTCTAAAATCATGCACTTTATGCAGATATGAAAACAAAAACAACAACAATACGTAACATTGTAGGTTACCATAGCTGAATTATCCTGTTTCCTGAAATAAGTATTCCTTTCCACAAAAAGGGCTATCTGCTTGAACTGATCATGTTTCACATGGTCCCGACATGACAATAGCTGTTGACTGGGAGGCTAAGCCGCAACTCAAACAAACAAACAATGATCATGTTTCACTTCCTGTTCTTTCTAGAGGCAAGATGTAACAGAAGAAAAACTGCTAACAGACCCTATAGTAGAGAAACAGAGGTTTAAGCCCATGATTGACCTGCCTGAACCCAAGATAATGAAGCCAATCCCAGAGATACCGAATGAACCACTGCCACCCGAGAATAAACCACAACAACTGGCTGTCCAGCCAAATTACAGGTAAATATCTACTCTCATACTAAAGAAACTGAGGTTTAAGCCAATAATTTACCTGCTTAAACTCAAATTATGAAGCCTATTCTGAAGTTCCTAATGAACTACAACCATCAGACAAAACCACACCAACCTATTAACCAACCAAATTACAGGTCAATATCTATCTAAACTATTTCTTATGCAATTCTTCTACTGATATAAGAAAAGTATGTATCATGGTGAAAAAGCATCTTATTGTTTTTACATGCCTGAAGAGCAAGTTGACTAGCTCTTTGCTAACGAGGCAATCTTTCAATCAAATACAGAAAACCATGATGACATCTTACACCTCTCTGCTTTCAGCAATCCTCCAGTCAACCCATTATTATGTACCCCGTCTATGAAAGGAATGACACCTCCCAATATGGTACCCAGTACACCTCTGGTGAGTAGAAGTTGTTTAGAAAATATATCCTAGATAGGGCTTTACGCTTTTGTGTAAAGTTAAAAATTACACATACAGACTCTTAGTTTTGTAGCTTCTATAGAACTCTTAGAGAAATCCTGTTTACAACAACTTTTCATCACGTTTGGGGCTCTTAACATCAGATTACTCTAATAGTGACCATGTGGCTGAGTGGTTAAGCTTACCACGGTGTTTAATATGGGGTTGAGCCCAATGCATGTGGGACAAGCCAAGTTCTGCTCATGGGTATGTCAAAAGTTATTTTGAGGGGAGAGGGAGTACTCATGTTTTTACCCCCATCTACGGATTTGCTCGTCATATATGAGTGGAATCTTGATAGGGACGCAAGACAATAAAAAAATCTTATGACTACCCAAAATCTAATCTATGTTTTGAGCAAAAGACGATAAAAAAAGAAGAAAAAAACATTTTGTTCCTTAAATTGTAAAACGTGGTGTATTGCATAATGCATAGATATGGTAATAATGAAATATACACATGTTTGTAGGCTAACATGAAGGTGATCAGTGTGAATGATGAACAGTATGGCATTCTAGGAGTCATGGGGAAAGGGGGCTCTAGCGAGGTGGGTACCATATTGTTTCTTAACCCATTTGTGACCTTGTTATATCATGTGAGTCCATTTTGATTTTTTGTGCCACCTGGTTCCGGGTTTCGAGGTTATAAATTAAAACTTTTTTCTTGCTCAACTCAGCTGAGCATGAAATTTAAACAGCTCATAAATGCTAAAATAGCCAAAATAAATTGAAATTTGAGATTTAGATCACCAAAGCTTGCAATTTATCCTGCTAATTGTTAATTGCAATTGTTGGCATTTTAACATTTATTTAAGAAATGAATTTCATTTTTCATTTTTCTGGTGTTCATGGAGCTATGAACCGCAGTGGGTCGCGTGCAAAGTGAATGAACCCCGAAGGGGTTCATGTAAGCTTTGCTAGCGACCCACTGCGGTTCATAGCTCCATGAACAACAGAAAAATTAAACTCATTGCTTATATTTACATTCATTTTCCTCTATCGCTTGTTGAAAAATCACCAAGGCGGTCACATTTACCAGCAAACAGAGAATCTACACACAGTGTGTGTTCAAACAGCGCAACGGCGTCGACGTTTACAACGTCCAATCAGATTGGCGAGATTCATGTTTTTTGACGTCAAGTTTGGATTACGCCATGTTGTTCATGGAAGTATGAACACAGATGAACATCTAATTGTTCATCTAAGGAGGTTTTAGAAAAATGTAAATATTAGCAAAATAAATTTTATTCTCAGCTGAGCTGAGCATGAAAAAAGTTTTATAACCTTGAGACCAGGAGTGATATTTAACATTTCATTTATTGATGAAATTCCTCTGATGTACAAACAAAATAGCCCAATGTGACACTGTGTTCTGCAGAGTCACATCTGGATCTGTACTGCTTGTCTATATCACATAAATAGGATGCTAGGCTTGTACAAGTTATTTTTAGACAAACATTCTGATCATTATACCCCCGGCATTTATGCCGACGGGTATATAGTTTTCGCTTTTCCGTTCGTATGTTCGTTAGTTCGTTAGTTCGTTGGTTCGTTAGTTCAGTTAAAATGTCAAAGTTTTGGTTAAAGTTTCTCTGCTGGTGTATATCTCATGAACTAAATATCAGAAACCATTCATATTTGGACTATAGGTACCCTATAGGGTTGGCTTTGTTTCTATGAGTTTGGACCCCAGGGTCCATGCCCGGGGGTGGGGCTAGAGTTCAAAATCTAGGTCACCTTTAATTTGCGTCAAAGTTTTGGTTAAAGTTTCTCTATTGGGGTATATCTCATGAGCCAATCATCAGAAGCCATTCATATTTGGACTTTAGGTACCCTATAGGGTTGGCTTTGTTTCTATGAGCTTGGACCCCAGGATCCATGCCCGGGTTTGGGGCTAGAGTTCAAAATCTAGGTCACCTTTAATTTGCGTCAAAGTTTTGGTTAAAGTTTCTCTATTGGTGTATATCTCATGAACTGTATATCAGAAACCATTCATATTTGGACTATAGGTACCCTATAGGGTTAGCTTTGTTTCTATGATTTTGGACCCCAGGGTTCATGCCCGGGGGTGGGGCTAGAGTTAAAAATCTAGGTCACCTTTAATTTGCTTCAAAGTTTTGGTTAAAGTTTCTCTAGTGGGGTATATCTCATGAGCCAATCATCAGAAGCCATTCATATTTGGACTAGGTACCCTATAGGGTTGGCTTTGTTTCTATGAGTTTGGACCCCAGGGTCCATGCCCGGGGGTGGGGCTAGAGTTCAAAATCTAGGTCACCTTTAATTTGCGTCAAAGTTTTGGTTAAAGTTTCTCTATTGGTGTATATCTCATGAACTATATATCAGAAACCATTCATATTTGGACTATAGGTACCCTATAGGGTTAGCTTTGTTTCTATGATTTTGGACCCCAGGGTCCATGCCCGGGGGTGGGGCTAGAGTTCAAAATCTAGGTCACCTTTAATTTGCTTCAAAGTTTTTGTTAAAGTTTCTCTAGTGGGGTATATCTCATGAGCCAATCATCAGAAGCCATTCATATTTGGACTATAGGTACCCTATAGGGTATAGGGTTGGGTCCATGTCGCGGGGGGTGGGGAGGGGGCGCTTGAGTTCAAGATCTAGGACATCAATACTTTTATTATTACTATTATTTTTTTTTAATTCAGACTGACACTCTATTTTCATTTTCCATCTAGGACTGAGGACCTGACCCTCAATGTCCGTGATTAAGTCCTAGATGGAGTACACAAGTCAGCTCTGTGTACTGCTCTAAAGAAGATATGTCACTCTACACTCCCTCATGTCTGTGGTCAAAGTGCTTTAGAATGCACACTTCTATAAAGTATTTGATAAGGGTACTGTCTTTTGTTCGGGATTTGTGATTCAATGTCAGGGGTGTACATGTGCTGGGTGGTTGTGGGAGGGAGAAGGAGGACTGGGTGACCACCAGCCGGGGGTATACGTGCCTCTCAAGGCACTTTTTCTAGTTATTAAAGTGTGTGAATATTACTGACATCTTTGATTATACTTCGGATGAGACCACATCTTCTAGTTACCTTGAAAGACATGTGAAGTGTAGAAATGAGCCTATGATCCCTTTAAATACATTGATATTTTATATGAGCCTTCGCATGAGAAAACCAACAATTTGCATATGCGAAAACAAAGACGCAGATCAGCTGTGCAGTAACTGCACAGCTGATCAGTGCCTTTGTTTTCGCCACACGGATAGTAAAATTCCTCTTATACTGAAATCCAAAGTTTCAAGCCTCTCGCTTTATTCTGTGACTGTACAGCCCTGGCTTGTGTCGGATCTGGTCGGATACCCAAATTGTTGGTTTTCTTGTGCACAGGCTCATATTAGAAATAGAAAAAAAAGTTTTAGAATTAGAAAAGAAGGTATACAGTGGCCTTGTGCCATTTAACAAGACACATTAACTTCCGAAAGTACTGGTCCCGTCATGACTGAAAAATTGTTGACTTGGACATTAGAGCTCAATATAAACAAGCAAATAATAAACATGTATATATACACCTTATTGTAATGTGTTATTTTTAGTATGATGGCCAATTTGTTTAAATATTGAATAACTCAGCCTCAGATTTTGATAAATGCTCTATTTTCTGCAGGTGTATAAAGTGTTTGACAGTAAACATGTAGTGAAGGCCGTGAAAGTTGTGGACCTTGACAATGCTAACGACATCATCGTAGACGGATATAAGAATGAGATCAACTTGCTCAAGAGGCTACAGTACTGTGATAAAGTCATCAAGATGTATGACCAGTAAGTGATTGGGTTGTCGCGTTTGCAAATATTGAATGATAATAATGGTATTTTTGTTTAGTCGCTTCCATTTACAACTAGTAATGTAAGCTCTGTAGAGTTTTTATTGCAACATATCAAGAACATTTGTACGTATACACAAGTTGAGCTGTGAGTTGCTCAAGGACATGATGAACGGCGACCCAGAGCGGCACTTGATCCATGGACTCCTTGGTCCAAAGTCCAAGATGCTTATCGCTGTGCCAGTCTGCTCCATAGGCCTGTACTTGTCTATTCTACATATTTACTGCAAGGTGCAATTAGCTTTTCAAAATTGAACCCAAAATGCCAGTTGAAATTTCTGCTAAATGTGTGCATACATACACTGTACTTACAGAAAAATAGATGCAGTATGAAATGAGTGAGCATGTTCAAATCTTGATGCAGAACATTTTAAGTGGTCTGTGGCAAAAAGAGAACGTAGATGTCAGAGCCAAGACATTTTTTTTCTAAAGCACATTATTTGAGCCATCTCATGGGAAAACCAACAATCTGCATTTGCGAAAACAAAGACGCAGATCAGCTTCGCAGTAACCGCGAAGCTGATCAGCGCCTTTGTCTTCGCTACACGGATAGTACAATTCCTCTCATTTCTAAATCCAAAATTTCAAGCTTCTAGCCATCTTCTGTGACTGCACAGGCTGGTTTGTGTCAGACCTGGTCAAAAACCACATTGTTGGTTTTTCTCACGAGATGGCTCATTTGCCTATTCCAGTCAATATGACACTACAGAGAACAAGCTGTATGTTGTTATGGAGGCGGGCAGTGAAGACCTCGCATCGTTCTTCAAGAGCCAGACTAAAGATCGTCAGCCGCTGTCGGACAACCTGATCAGGTTCTACTGGGAGGTCATGTTGAAGGCTGTTCAGGCTCTACACAGAGAAGGTATGAAAGCAAATTTAAATGATTTGAGCATATTTAAATGAAACACTTCAAACAGCAGTACTGTCACTGTATAGTCATGCGGATCAAGCTGGAGACCTAACTATACAAGCTATACAATGACCTTATTGTTGAAAAATATCTCCACAAATGTAATCAGCAAATTTCTGCATATTTTACTGTGTCTTGTAAAAGCCTGCTTTGTAGCACCAGGTATGAAATAGTCCAATCATTAAGCTTTACCAGTGTTCTGAAAGTTTTGACTATCTTTTGTAGCTGTGTTACCAAAAAATTCCAAAGACATATAACATTCATTAACATTCACAGGTATAATCCACTCTGACTTGAAGCCAGCCAATTTCCTCTTAGTCGGAGGGAAGCTAAAGTTGATAGACTTTGGTATAGCCAAGGCCCTACAGCAGGACAAGACAGGGGTCATACTGGAGACCCAGATAGGAACCCTGAACTACATGAGCCCTGAGGCCATCAAGGATCTAGAGTCATGTGGGGACCAGAAACCTAAGTTCAAGGTAATGTCGCATTGCGAATTATTGAGATTAGTGTGAAATGTTGGAGGGTAGATGGTAGGATACATCAATTCACAACAGCACATTTGTAGTGAATATATTATCACATCTGCCCAACAACATCACAATAAGATAATATTATGATTCTGACATGGCCAATATCAGAAATACAAATAGTTTGTCTTTTGTGGATTACTCGGCAAGTATAATGGGGATTCACGGCCTGACCGTAATCCCATTTATTTTGAGCGGACATAGCTTTTACAATTCTTTAAATATTCAATTATTTACTTTTTATCACAACAGTAAACACTTCCGGGTTTGTGATCAGGACAATCGAACGCTTGCAATTCTCAGACGCTTGTTTTGGAAACTTGAAATTATTAAGCGTTTATGGATTTGATTTATTGGAAATTTCGGCATGTCGTAAAACCTTTTTTCTACATCCGGGTTGTCATTGCTTTCGCTCCAAAATTTTAAAAAAAAAAAAACACGTGTTGCTTAATTTCTCAATTTTTTGGTTAATTGATTTCAAGATTTGACTTCGATTCGATATGTCCACTACTCGTAGACGTCGTGGTTCCAAGCGCAAGCGACAGGAAACCGAAGAAACGGGAGAGAGAGAGGAAATTGAAAGGGTCAATTTGCTGGGTGGGCCTGGTACCGGTATTGCACCGAATTCAGGCCACCCGCCAGGTACGATACGTGGCTCTAAGGAGCCCTCTTTGCTCAACTTTGTGGATTTCGAAAAAATCCTAGCAGATGCAAATATAACTTCAGTGCGATCTGTGTCTGATTCTACCCCACCACCACCACCACCTGCTCAACAGACTCTTAGTCCTAACGTCTTGCCTTCGGCAATTTCTGCCTCCCAACAGACTTTGCCAACATTACAGTCAATTTCATTTGCTGAAAATCGTGTCCGGTTAGGTTCCGATGATATTGCCTCGCATGTCCCAGAACAGCTTTGCAAGAAAATATGGGCCCACGAATATATTAATCTTGCTTTACTTTTGAAGGGCAGTGTCGAACTGCAAGACCTTTTTTCCACTGGTGTCGTACACCTAACAGGCAAAGGTCAGTTGGAGGCTAGGCCACAGGTTAATACCAAAGATAAGGTTCCCAATATCGAAAAGTGGACAGATGCTTTTCTGATATTTGCCTCCATCTACTTAAAACGTTACCCAAGCAAAATTCAGGAAATATTGCAGTATATGAACATTATCAGGGAGGCTGCATCCCGGTCTGTTACCTTTACTTGGCGATCATATGATGAGCAATTTCGTTTGCGTCAAGAATCCGAGGTTCAGTCTTGGGGTAAGATTAACTCTGATTTATGGCTTCGACTTATGACGTCTAGTACGGTTACTTCCAACATGCCACAAAATACACAACCGGGTGCATTAACAGGTGGTCGCAGTAGTACTGGCAATTCGCAGTATGACAACCATGTTTTGGGTACATGTTTTGATTTTAATGATGGTTTTTGTCCACGAACTGTCTGTAAATTTAAGCATATCTGTTCAAACTGTAATAACCCCAGTCATGGACGTGTGACATGTTTCAAACAGTCTACTGCTAATTCAAGGGGTTCTTATGCCAATCGAGGGGGTTCCAATTTTCGCGGACCACGTGGTTATACAACCAACCGTGGGGGAAGACTTCAAGCCCGGCGTGGTAACAGACTGTAATTCCTCAGCTGTTAAATCCGCTGCCAGGCAAAATTACACAATTTCCCCGGATCTATTCACATTGTCTTCATCCCCAATCAATATTGAAGCTCTACGACAAGAACTTGATGGTTATCATTCCTCTAAGGCATTGGCAATTTTGGAAGGGTTCACTCTTGGTTTTCCTCTACATTATTCTGGTTTGCATTCTCCTTCGGACTCGAAAAACTTACAATCAGCTTTAGGAAATCCAGACATTGTTCGGGAGAAAATTCAAGCCGAAGTAACAGCAGGCAGAGTTGCGGGCCCATTTATTTCCCGCCCAATTCCCACATTACGCATTTCTCCACTTGGTTTAGTCCCTAAGAAGGAACCCAATCAATTTCGACTTATACACCACCTCTCGTTCCCCTCAGGCCACTCTGTAAATGACTTCATTGATCCTAAACTTTGTTCTGTGCAGTATACTAGCTTTGATGAAGCAGTGCATATGATACAGGACCTGGGTCAAGGCTGTTTGTTAGGGAAATCCGATGTCCGTCGAGCCTTTAGGATCCTACCAGTATCGTTGTCCGAAATTGATCAGCTCGGTTTTATGTTTGACGGGATGTTCTATGTGGATAAGGCTATGCCATTTGGTTGCTCTATTTCTTGCCAGACCTGGGAACTTTTTGCTACGTTTTTAGAATTCTGTGTAAGACGGGCATCCCCATGTGGATCTTTATTACACTATTTAGACGATTTTTTGTTTGGAGGAAAGAAAGATACCAATGATTGCACTTTCATAATGTCTGTTTTCATGGATAAAATGCAATTACTTGGTGTCCCTATTGCTTCCGATAAAACAGAGGGTCCTACCACCAAATTATCTTTTCTTGGTTTAGAGCTTGATTCGGAGGAAATGACCATTCGTATTCCCATGGGAAAGATTGAGGAAATCCGACAAAAAATTGTGAGTATGCTGGCAAGGAAGAAATGTACTTTGCGCGAAATGCAATCTTTGATTGGTTCCCTCAATTTTGCTTGTAGAGCAGTGGTTCCAGGACGGCCATTCTGTCGGCGACTGATCAATGCTATTTGTGGCCTGACCAAGCCTCATCATCATCTGAATATCACTTTAGCTATGAAGGAGGATCTTCAGCTTTGGTTGAATTTCTTTACAGAGTTTAATGGCATATCTGTATTTCATGACCGTTACTGGGTTTCAAATGAGGATGTTCAGTTATTCACTGACAGTGCAGGCGGTGCTGACTTAGGTTTTGGGGCATACTTTGCTGGGAAATGGACATGTGCACATTGGCCACAGTGGTGGATTGATCAAGGCATTACTGCTGATATAACAGTTCTGGAAATGTTCCCTCTTTTGGTGTGCTTGCACATTTGGGGTCAAGAGCTTAAAAACAAGAAGATAGTTTTCCGATCTGACAATTTATCATCTGTCCATATTATTAACTCCATGACCTCCAAAAATGATGAAGTCATGATCATTTTAAGAGCCATTACTCTCTTGTGCTTGCAACTTAACATTGCCTTTAAAGCACTACATGTAAGAGGCTGTTTTAACAGACTTGCCGATACGCTAAGCCGTTTTCAATTGCAGAAATTCCACGAACTCGCTCCCGATGCCGATCCGGAACCTTCAACAGTACCCAACCATCTCTGGAATATCTTCAAACAAGTGTAAACCAGTTGTTAGCTTCCAGTATTGCGCCCAACACTCGAAGTGTTTATGATAATGCTTTATCAGCTTTTGAACAATTTAGAAATAATTATTCATTGCACGTAATATGGCCTGTTCCAATTCAACATGTTACGCTGTTCATTGCACATTCTTTTGAACTTGGATATTCACCATCTACCATTGCATCCTACCTGTCTGGAATAAGTTTTTATCACAAGTTACACAACTATCAGGACCCAACTAATGCATTTGTTGTAAAGAAGCTCCTAGAGGGCTTTAAAAGGTCACGCAAGTCCCGTGATGTCCGTGCTCCTATAACGGAACATATTCTAAGAAGGATTTGCCATGTGCTTCCTAACATATGTTATTCAGATTTTGAATCCTGTCTCTTCCAAAGTGCTTACTTCTTATCTTACTTTGCACTTTTGCGGGTAAGTGAAGTAGTTTTTTCTAGCTACCTTCAGCCTGATAGGCCTTTACTTTCTGGTGATATTGAACTTGTTGATGATGGCAACACCTTACTCATCACCATTAGAATTTCAAAAACTAATCAACGCGGGTTGCCCACTACTTTGCGTATTCCAAAATCTGAAGATTCTTCATTTTGTTGTGTCACAACCATTCGTCATTATATGCATCTTCGTCCTGCAAATGCATATTACTTCTTTTCACATGCAAACGGCACACCTTTGACACAGAGCCAATTCAGCGCAGTTCTGGCCAAAGCTGTAAGAGTTTTGAGGCTTCCTACTGGCATTTATACCTCTCATGCATTTCGCATAGGTCGAGCTACAGATTTAGCCTCAAAAGGGATTTCGTCAGATGCAATAAAAAAATTGGGTCGTTGGAAGTCTGATGCTGTTGACGGGTATATTCGCCTTTAGGCTTCCTCACATATCGTCTTCTATCCTTTATACGGTTTACCAGACCTTTAATTTTGCTTTCTTCCAGATGTTTGGATCATCGGAGATTCAATCATCTCCCATGCTGAGGAAGAGGCTATCAAATCCAAACAGGCTAACTTAGACCTTGACAGAACTGTGCGCTGGTTTGGCCGGCCAGGCATGCACTGGCCACAACTAAAGCCGACCATTCAGCTGAAGATGCTTTTTCATACTACCCCAGCGTTAATTGTGGTCCACCTGGGAGGCAATGATTTGGTGTCAATCAAATTAGCTAAATTGATGAGCAAAATCAAAAAGACTTTATGGTATCTGCAGTCTGTTTTCAATGACACATACATAGTGTGGTCTGACATTCTACCCAGGACTCAATGGAGAGGTTTGGATGACATAGCGTCCATGAAACATTTGGACCTACAACAAAAACTCAAATTGATGGACCAAAAAAGAAAACGGGTCAATCGGGCTGGTAGACAGGCTGTGAGAACTTTAACATGGGGTCGGTCAATCCTTCACGAGATTGATACCGACACGCCTGGCCTCCTTAAAAGAGATGGTACACATCTGTCAAAGATCGGCAACCATATTTTTCTTCTGACATTGCAGGAAGCGATCCGACTTTTTCTTCTAGACCCAACAAAAACAATATATGACTCAAATGCCCCCGCAAATTAACCGGCTACATTCTTAACCTTCTGTTTCCGCCCAATATGCCGCTGAATGGGGGACAAATTTGGTAAATTTGTTGTGGCGGGATTCAAGCGGCATCTGGTTGGACGTCTTGGCAATCATTACTTTTGAATTGAATCTGACTGCTATTTTATAAGGTTGATAATTTTAGGACTAGTGCAATTTGATTGGTGGCCGAGGAAACACACAAAGCATGCTTTGAGGTGTAATCCTTGTGTCATTCAGTCATTGAGCACAAATCAAAATCGTAGACTTCTCTTCTCTAATTTTATGAACACACTGGTTTTTTCAATACACTTCGTCTTACGATACCCGTTGCAAATATGTGAGATAAGCATTTAACTTAAAGAGCTTACTCTTGTATTGGTGTCGTTATTTGGCTCGTATATTTCTTTTGAAAATTTTGGGTCGTATGTTATGAGTCGTTCAGATGAAACCTGGCTTAGTTACAATTTAGGTTATACTTTCTGCATGTCAAGCGTTATTCTGTATCAGTTAATAGTTGCAGAAGACACCATAGCAGTTGCTCACCCCATTGTATCAATCAGAGTGGTATACTGTCCCAGTTATAGTTGAAGAGGTTACATCCACAATTTTTGTTCCGTTGTACCCGTCCGTTGCATCGTTTCGTCGTGTTGTGTCGTTTCATTCGTATAAAATAGCCAGGATAGTTTAAATAAAAATATTCAAAATCAAAATTCAAAAACATTGAATAGCTAGGGTGTTTACAAAATCGCCACAATAATATGTAATGATTGCTAAGACGTTCAACCAGCCAATATTCAAGCTCCAGTGACCATATTCACCCATTTCTAAAAGTTCAAAAAGTTATATTTGAATCTGTTTGATTAGTATATTCATGCATAACATAATTTGTGTATGTGCATATTGGACAGGATTGTCACTAATTTGTCAGTATTGCTATAACAGCCGTTATTGCATAAAGTATGTTTTCTGATGTTGAGACAAATGGATAACATATATAAAGACAAATCAAGTTTATCAGTTTGTGTTTTATTTTATGGTAGCATTCTAAAATAATGGGGATTCACGGCCTGACCGTAATCCCATTTATTTTGAGCGGACATAGCTTTTACAATTCTTTAAATATTCAATTATTTACTTTTTATCACAACAGTAAACACTTCCGGGTTTGTGATCAGGACAATCGAACGCTTGCAATTCTCAGACGCTTGTTTTGGAAACTTGAAATTATTAAGCGTTTATGGATTTGATTTATTGGAAATTTCGGCATGTCGTAAAACCTTTTTTCTACATCCGGGTTGTCATTGCTTTCGCTCCAAAATTTAAAAAAAAAAAAAACACGTGTTGCTTAATTTCCCCTCCCTCCCAATTCCCATCACAAGCGTTCGACTGTTCTGTTTTCTTCCATAGCTATTTATTGTACTTTTTCTGCTGTTAGTTTTTTCAAATTTCAGTCAAGCTGTATCTAGCTTCGAGTCTCTCAGTACTGGAAGGTACATACTGGAAGGTGGCAGGTAGAGGCTGGACTATCAATCACATGGCACCATTTCCCGTTAGCCACACAGTTTTATAACAAATGAACATGAAGAACAACGACCATAAAACAGTTATTGTGATGGCTTTCGTAGGACTAACTGGAACATCATTCCTGGAGGGAACAATCTGCATCGACGATGAATACTAGGACTTTAGTGGTTCTGCTGCCTTATGTTTCATAGAGACTTCGAGATGACTTTTAAAGAAGGGATTGTATTCCAATGTTTTATATGTTTTTATTCTTCCTGAATTCTGATTTGCTTTCTGATGAATCATAATGTTCTTTGTATATTTGCTCCACACACCTCTTTTTTCTAAATCTGTTAAGAGATATTTTTTATAAATATGCAATGCTATTTGGTGGAGTATCTATTGACAAAGTCTCTGGGGCTTGAATTATGTTGGTCATTTGTGTGTGTAAGTGCCGGGATTCAAGCGGCATCTGGTTGGACGTCTTGGCAATCATTACTTTTGAATTGAATCTGACTGCTATTTTATAAGGTTGATAATTTTAGGACTAGTGCAATTTGATTGGTGGCCGAGGAAACACACAAAGCATGCTTTGAGGTGTAATCCTTGTGTCATTCAGTCATTGAGCACAAATCAAAATCGTAGACTTCTCTTCTCTAATTTTATGAACACACTGGTTTTTTCAATACACTTCGTCTTACGATACCCGTTGCAAATATGTGAGATAAGCATTTAACTTAAAGAGCTTACTCTTGTATTGGTGTCGTTATTTGGCTCGTATATTTCTTTTGAAAATTTTGGGTCGTATGTTATGAGTCGTTCAGATGAAACCTGGCTTAGTTACAATTTAGGTTATACTTTCTGCATGTCAAGCGTTATTCTGTATCAGTTAATAGTTGCAGAAGACACCATAGCAGTTGCTCACCCCATTGTATCAATCAGAGTGGTATACTGTCCCAGTTATAGTTGAAGAGGTTACATCCACAATTTTTGTTCCGTTGTACCCGTCCGTTGCATCGTTTCGTCGTGTTGTGTCGTTTCATTCGTATAAAATAGCCAGGATAGTTTAAATAAAAATATTCAAAATCAAAATTCAAAAACATTGAATAGCTAGGGTGTTTACAAAATCGCCACAATAATATGTAATGATTGCTAAGACGTTCAACCAGCCAATATTCAAGCTCCAGTGACCATATTCACCCATTTCTAAAAGTTCAAAAAGTTATATTTGAATCTGTTTGATTAGTATATTCATGCATAACATAATTTGTGTATGTGCATATTGGACAGGATTGTCACTAATTTGTCAGTATTGCTATAACAGCCGTTATTGCATAAAGTATGTTTTCTGATGTTGAGACAAATGGATAACATATATAAAGACAAATCAAGTTTATCAGTTTGTGTTTTATTTTATGGTAGCATTCTAAAATAAATATGTGTGATGTCAAAAATGGGCACTTTTTTGCCATTTGTTTAGGTGGTTGTGAATCATTATTTTCAAACAGTGACGTTTTCTTCATTGGCCTCAATTTTGTGTTTTAATGTGTAATATTTTATACCATAATTTACAGATAGGTGTTAAGAGTGATGTCTGGTCGCTGGGCTGTATACTATATCAGATGGTGTACGGCAGGACTCCGTTCCAACATATGCGACACAACTTTGCCAAACTACAGGCGATCATTAACCCTGATTTCCCAATAGAATTCCCAGAAATACCCAACAAACATCTTATGGACGTTATGAGGGTAGGTTGTTTCGTATATGAACCATGTCATGAGAAAAACAGATATTTGCATATGCGAAAACTGCACAGCTGATCAGCGCCATTGTTTTCGCTACGTGTATAGTATTCCTCCTCTACTTGTATCCAAAATTTCAAGCTTCTAGCTTTCTTGTTTCACCAGGCTCCAACAAAAGGTTTATGACAGGCCAGTTTGTGTAACACCTGATTTCTGGAAGATTGGTTTTCTTGCATTGTGGCTCATATAGTGTTTCTGTTTTAAAAGGTTAATTTTGTCACCAATGCCTCAGATTAGCCTATGTACCACATACTAGTAAGTTACAAAACTATTTGGACAGGATATGCATTTATAGATATTCAAATTTGAGGGTGTATCATACAGAACAAACAAAAAGTCATTCCACACTTAACATTTAAAGAGAGTATTAATAAATGAGCCGCCTCGTGGGAAAACCAACAATGTGGTTTTCGAACAGGTCTGACACTAACCAGCCTGTACAAGCACAGAAAATAGCCAGAAGCTTCAAATTTTGGATTTAAGTAGAGGAATTGTACTATCCGAGCAGCGAAAACAAAGGCGCTGATCAGCTTCGCGGTAACCGCGAAGCTGATCTGTGTCTTTGTTTTCGCCTATTTGGATTGTTGGTTTTCCCATGAGGCGGCTCAAATGTATGTGATACCTATTCTATTTTCACTTCATATTTACACATGAAGAAAAAAATAGGAGGAGGTCTGAAAAAGAGACAGTTTGGTATGCCCAGAAAAATAAGTGACTGCCTGATAATTAATAATACAAACAATGTTTGAATTACTTTTTCTATGTAGTATAAAATGTATGAAAGAGATTTGAGCTGCCACATGGGAAAACCAACAATCTGCATAGGCGAAAACAAAGGCGCAGATCAGCTTCGTGGTAACCGCGAAGCTGATCAGCGCCTTTGTTTTCGCTACTCGGATAGTACATTTCCTCTTCTACTTAAATCTGAAATTTCAAGCTTCTAGCTCCTTTCTGTGCTTGTACAGGCCGGTTTGTGTTGGACCTGTTCGGAAACCACATTGTTGGTTTTCCCACGAGGCGGCTCATTTAATCTGTTCATCGTTTTAGAGTTGTTTATGTCGTGAGCCGAAGTCTCGACCTTCCATAGACAAGTTACTCTCACATCCCTACGTAACTGGTGATTCAAGTGAAGGTATGTTACAACAAGTACTAGCTTCTAACAAAGGTTTGTTTGTCTGTTCTTGTCTACTTTCCAGATAGTGTATCTCTAGCTTATGGTTAAGTTATGCACACTTTGGTTGTTTGTCTTGTCAGTCTTGTTTGTACACATGAAGCTAAGGTTCGAAGCTGATCCAAGTCTTTGCTGAGGACAAAGGTTTGCTCTCATGGAGGGTGATGGTCTGGTGGTTTAGCCTGGATAGTAATTTTTGGGGTTCAAACCCACTGGCACAGACACATAATGACACATTAACTTCACACTTTAGTGAAAAATACCCAGGGCATGGTGGCCCCATCCTGGTTTGACTAAAATATCATTGATTCGAATATTAAACACAAAAAAACATGATTATTTTTCAGAAGTTGTAGAAGAGAAAAAGGAGAAGATAATCAATAAGAGAATGGAGGCCCTTGTCTCGACGCTGGCCAGTCACTCTACTCTGTCTCCCGGCAGTGTGAGGACACTGATCAGAAGAACTATGGATACGGAGGTAAAAACTACAAGGTGTTCTGTGGTGTATTGGCTGGAGGTTTGATGCTATGCTAGTGCAGCATTTTGAACATGATTGTATCAGTGACTGGACTTTCTCTCTTGATGGTTATGTGGTAGTCTAATGGGAGAGTGCCGGACTACGTCTTGTCTGCTTTGGCAATCCTTGCATGTAATATTGCCTTAGTATGACGCTGTTATGACACTGAATTGTCCTGTAACCCTGCCTGGTAATTATGTTTTTTTTTTCGGCAGCACTCATATTCCAACAAAAGGTTTGTAAAAGTGAGCAGTTGTTAGCTCACCTGAGCCGTCAGGCTCACAAGGTGAGATTATAGTATACCCATGCTCCGTCGTCCGTCCGTCCGTCGTCCACAATTTTCAAAGATCTTCTACTCTGAAACAGCATGGCCAATCAAAGCCAAATTTTACATGAAGCATCTATGGGAAGGGGGAACCAATGTGTATATAAATAATCCAGGTCACATGACCAAGATGGCCGCCATGCCCATATATGGTAAAAACCCTTCAAAAATCATCTTCTCCGGAACCACTGGACCGATTTCAACCAAACTTAGCATGAAGCATCGATGACTCAAGTACTACAATGTGTATATAAATCATGACCTTGCGGTGACCTTGACCTATTTTACGGCAAGGTCAACATAGGTTGCCTTTGCATTTGAATGGGAAAAATTGTTAAATTGTCATTTAAAGGAAAAGTCTTGCAGAAAATGAGCAGTAGGACTGAATATTAATGATTCTGAAAAAAATTGGGCACCAGGGGCTCATCCGCCCCCACCCCGGGGCAATATACATGTATATTATCATAATATTCAAACATCTTCTTCTCTGAAACCGCTTGGCCAATCAAAGCCAAATTTTACATGAAGCATCTATGGGAAGGGAGAACCAATGTATATACAAATAATCCAGGTCACATGACCAAGATGGCCGCCATGCCCATATATGGTAAAAACCCTTCAAAAATCTTCTTCTCCAGAACCGAATGACCGATTTCAACAAAACTTGGCATGAAGCATCAATGGCTCAAGCACTACATTGTATATATAAATCGTGACCCTGTGATGACCTTGACCTTCTTTACGGCAAGGTCAACATAGGTCTCCAATGCATTTGAATGGGGAAAGATTTTTAAAATGTCATTTAAAGTGGAAATCTTGCAGGAAATGGGCAGTAGGACTGAATATTGATGATTCTGAAAAATTTTGACCCCAGGGGCTCATCTGCCCCCACCCCGGGGCAATATACCTGTACATTACCATCATATTCAAACATCATCTCCTCTGAAACCGCTTGGCCAATCAAAGCCAAATTTTATGTGAAGCATCTATAGGATGGGGTAACCAATGTGTATATAAATAATCCAGGTCACATGACCAAGATGGCGGCCATGCCCATATATGGTAAAAACCCTTCAAAAATCTTCTTCTCCGGAACCGGTGGACCGATTTCAAAGAAACTTGGCATGAAGCATGGATGGCTAAAGTACTATAATGTGTATATAAATCATGACCCTGTGGAGACCTTGACCTATTTGACGACAAGGTCAACATAGGTTGCCAATGCATTAGAATGGGGAAAACTGTAAACATGTCATTTGAAGGGAATAAATAAAATAGAAATTGGCAAATGGACAGAATATTGATTATTCTGAAAACAAATGGCCCAAGGGCTTCATCTGCCCCTGCACTGGAGCTAAATACCATTCAAACATGTTTATTTGCATATGTAGCAGATCTCAGGTGAGCGTTTACAGGACCATTGGTCCTCTGGTTGTTGATGATACATGGGATATGCTGGGTGACAACGAGTAACTGCGAAGCTGCTCAGCGCCTTTGTTTTCGCTGCATGAATAGTACAATTACTCTTATTTCTGCATCAAAAATTTCCAGCCTCTAGCCATCTTCTGTGCTTATACAGCTCGATATGTGTCGGACCTGTTCGGATACCACATTGTTTGTTTCCTCATGACACAGCTCATACATTAGTATTGGCTTATTTCTTCTTTTACAGAACTCCCCCAATGCAGTATTAAAAGGGAAATCTCAAGAAACTGAAAACGTAGGTGTTACTTTGTTTTTCAACCCAGTGGAACATACTCATCAGGAAAACATCTCCGTGCAATGAATACCCCCTTAAACCCCACTTTTATATAGAAAAACTGGGGTATGCAGGGGTATACCTATTTTTCTTATTTTTGCTCTAAAACATAGATTGTGGGTACTCGTTAGAACCGCCTCGGCGAGGCGGTTTTAACGAGTACCCACAATCTATGTTTTGAGCAAAAATAAGAAAAATAACAAAATTTTTTCTGATAAAATTTTCAATTTTTTCTTCTTAAAAAAATCTATGTATATTGCATGGGCAAGTTTTCGTAATGTGTAAGCACAACTACTAGGGGAGTGCTGTGGCCTGGTGGTAGAGACTTGGACTTTGAATGGCGAGATCCTTTGTTCATACCCACCGACACCAGGTTGTGCCCGTCCTAGACAAATTTTCACTCCATAGTACAGGATAATACTCAGGAAATGGTTGATCAGTCCTCACCTGACATGACTGAAAAATTGTTGACATGGACATTAAACCACAAATCAAACAGTTGTGCTGTTGTTGTGCAATATGAATACAATTGATATCGAATTTTAACTACATAGTTTATTCTCACTATTATCTCAGATAAGCATATCGTCGGTCGGGTGACAAAACCTCGTAACTCGACTTTTTGCCAAAATGCTTTTTTTACACGGCGGGAATAATAGACATGAGGCGCACATTCTGTCAAAATATCGTAGTCCTAGGCCAATCAGAACACAGAAAAAATAATAAAACTGGCTTGTGTTACGAGTATTTGGCATAATATTTTCACCAATTTGTAGTCAAAATGTCGTATAACCTGCTAAAATAGGGTCAAAAGGTCGTATCTCAGCCCAAAAATTGTGAAAAAATGAGTCAAAAAGTCGTATCACATCCAATTATTTGATTTTTTTTCCATGATCCTTTTCATTTTTTTAAGAAAGAAAAAAATCTGTAGTATGAATTTTTGTAAATAGTATTATATCTGAATTAAATAAACATTGAAAGCACCTATCAAAAATTATTAAGTTTTTTGTCTCTCCTGAAAAGTTGGAAAATCGCAGATACAAGGTTTTGATACCCAACCGACGATATGTAATTTAAGTTTTACACACAGTACATTCCACACAATACAATTATTTCAAGGTATTGTCGCTCTGATCAGTCGAGATACCTTTTAATATCAGGATCGATTTTGAATTTCAGCTACTATGTGATTCTGTGTTACTTTTACATTGGTCCCATCTCCATATGGCATTAGCTGTTGGCAGGATGTTTAACCTTCACACAACAACAACTTTATCAATCAGAAATGTTGAGCATGTAGCCTTCTTTTATGGCTGTGGTGCACTTTTGTTTAAATTGGACCTGGCCCCAAGGTCATAAAACTTTTTTCATGCTCAACTCAGCTGAGTATAAAATTTAAACTGCTCATTAATACTGAAATAGCCCAAATACATTGAAATTTTAGGTTTAAATCACCAATCCTGCTGATACATGTTAAAATGCCAACAATTTATCAGCAGGATAAATTTTAGTCTCGGCTGAGCTGAGCAGGAAAAAAGTTTTAAAACTTTGGGGCCTGGATGACAGTTTTTTACCTGACAGAGTTCTACTCGTAATTAGGCCACACCCAATTTATTTTTGGTTTTTGGTTGATTGGGGTTTAACGTCCCACCAACAGCTAAGGTCATATGGAGACGGGACCTCGGTTTATAGTCCCATCCAATGGACTGGAGAAGCCCGGGATCGAACCTGCGACCCCTGTTTTAGAAGGCGAGTGACATAACCATTGCACCATGGAGGCTTCTAAATTAATTTTTGGGATGAGAATCTACAAATTAATTTGTTGCAGCCTTATCATAGTTATTTTTCTTTTCCAGAGAAGCAGCTCATCTTTAGCATGTGAATCAAAACAAACTGTGCCCCCAGTGAAGCAAACTGTGCCCCCAGTGAAACCCACCCTAGTGAACCGCCCCCAGGCCCCAGTGACAGTCAAACACATGAGAGCCCCTCTACAGAACATTAATCTACAGGGGTCGTTACATAAATCAACAGACAGATAGGGGTTGTTACATAATTCAACAGACAGATAGGGGTCGTTAAGTCCCTCCACAGACAAACAGACAGGGTACTGGGTCCTGATGTGCTGTGTTTCTTTGAAAAAAGGACTCTTTGTCAATTTTATTAGAAGGCAGAAAAAGAGGGTATTTGATGAAAATTAAATGATAATTTGTGCTAGTTCTTCATAAAAACCTTAGTTTTGGATGCTCATTAGAATCTACTTGGTAAGTCGTTCTAATGATCACTCACAGCAAAGATTTGAGCCACCTCGTGGAAAAACCAACAATGTGGTTGCCAACCAGGTCTGACACAAACCGAGCTGTACAAGCACAGAAGATGGCTGGAGACGGGAAATTTTGGATTTAGAAAGTAGAGGAATTGTACTATCTGTGTAGCGAAAACAAAGGCGCTGATCAGCTTCGCAATTACTGCGAAGCTGATCTGCGCCTTTGTTTTCGCCTATGCAGATTGTTGGTTTTCCCATGGGTCGGCTCATTTTATGAAGAAATGAGCAACGTTATACGCATTAGAAGACCAACATTTTTTATATGCAGAAACAAAGACGCAGATCAGCTGTGCAGTAGCTGCACAGCTGATCAGCGCCTTTGTTTCTTTACACAGATAGTATGTGTACCCTTTGTTTCTTTACACAGATAGTATGATTCCTCATTTACTTATACGCACAGTTTTCTTCTATGGCAGTTGAGGCCAGTTTATGTCAGACCTAGTCGGAAACCCAAATTGTTGATTTTCTAATGCGAAGGCTCAATTATAATCAAATACTGCCTATATCTGATCTTCTGGATCAGTATCTACACTGTTGTTCCGGACAAATTCTATTCAAAATAGAACACAACCACCAGACACCCCTTAGTCTGTAACTGGACTGGTCCAGTTGATAATGGGCTAGTCCGGACTAGTGAAAACCAAAGAGAACGGGTGAATTTGGGTTAGAGAGATCAATGGATACTGCGTATCAGTACGAAGACATGTCCATGCAATATACAGAGAATTTTTTTGGCTGAAAAAAAGAAAATCATTCAAAAAAAATTGATAATTATGTTATTTTTGCTCAAAACATTGATTGTGAGTACACGTTAGAACCGCCTGGGCGAGGCAGTTCTAAGGAGTACCCACAATCTATGTTTTGGAGCAAAAATAAGAAAATAGGTATACATGGGGTATTTAAGGGTATACATTACACTGACATGTTATCCTGATGTTAAAACCCATGAGTTCTATTAACAGGATCTTGTAAAGCATGAGTAGTTTGAAGCTTAAGCATAGTAGTTTCAATAGATATTTTATTTGATGTCATATGAGGTTTTAAAAGTGGTAATGTATTGAAAGTGTAAACTAATAAAGTAAGGGTTGGTCCTTGTTGAAATGAAGTGCGATTTCTATGCATAATACATGTACAGCAAAACTATTAAAGGCATAGAATGTTTTAATTATAACATACATAACTTGAATGTCTCTCTAAAATGAGCTGTGTCATGAGAAAACCAGACTTTTGATTAGGTAAAAACAAAGGCGAAGATCAGCTCAGCAGTAACTGCACAGCTGATCAGCGCTTAAGCTTATTGCTGAGTCTAAGTTGCTAGCCTGCTTCTGAGACTGTAGAGGCTGGTCTGTGTTGGACCTGGTGGGAAATCTTGAAGCCTAGTTTTCTCATGTTTCGGCTCATATATCTGTCCTTTGTCTCTGAACTGTTATCTTGTCATCTCCTCTCTCCTATATGAGCGTTCGCTTGAGAAAACCAACAATTTGGGCTTCTGACCCAGTCTTACACAAACCAGTCTGTACAGTCACAGAAGCAGGCTAGAAGCTTGAAATTCGGATATAAGAAGAAGAGAGATTGTACTATCCGAGTATCGAAAACAAAGGTGCTGATCAGCTGTGCAGTTACTGCACATCTGATCTGCGTCTTTGTTTTCGCATATGCAGATTGTTGGGTTTCTTATGCGGTGGCTCATTCTTTTCATCTGTGTGTTTTATCCATAACAATTTTTATCTGTCATATGACAGCTGTTTTCCAGTGGATAACGTCATGTGATAAAAAGTGTTATGACCACACATGTATTTTAAAACACTTTTGCGGTAAAACATAACATCATTGACGACGTCCGTAACAACCATATAAATTTTCATTTAAAATTTTTCCACTTTGAAGGCGATAAAATCCTATTTTAAAAGTCAATTGATAAAACCAATCTTACATGCGTTAGATTTCATATGAAATGACCACTCGCAAGATTTGAGCCACATTGTGGGAAAACCAACAATGCTTCCAAACAGGTCTGACACAAACTGGGCTGTACAAGCACAGAAGATGGCTAGAAGCTTGAAATTTCGGATTTGAGAAGAGAGATTGTACTTTCCCAGTAGCAAAAACAAAGGGGCTGATCAGCTTCGTGTTTCTCCAAATTTAGGAAGAAGAAGTGTACTATCTGTGTAGCTAAAACAAAGGCGCTGATCAGCTTACCAAGAAGCTGATCTGCGTCTTTTTTTTCGCATATGCATATTGTTGGTTTTCTCATGGAGAGGCTCATTTCTGAACTTACAGTATTCTGTTGTCAAAAGACATTACAAAAACTTGCCCATGTTATATACAAAAAGATTTTTTTCAGCAGTAAAAATTGGAAATTTCATTGGAAAAGTTTTTATATTTTTTAAAAATTTGCTCAAAAAAATTGTGAGTACATGTTAGAACTGCCACGCTGAGGTGGTTCTAACGAACACCCACAATCTATGTTTTGGATCAGAAATAAAAAAAAAAAAGAATACACCTGCAAACCCCATTTTTTTCTATATAAAAGTGGGGTTTTAGGGGGTATACATTTCAGGGACATGTTTTCCTGATGAGGAGTTGATCAGCTGCCTGTGTACCACACCCCTAATCTGCACATATGCAAGAAGCCTTTTTTACGATCCTGTGAATCATATGATTCCAAAACTTTAACATTTGAGCCGCCTCGTGGGAAAACCAACAATTTGGTTTTTGAACAGGTCCGACACAAACTGAGCTTCAAAAGCACAGAAAAGTGCTAGATGCTTGAAATTTTGGGTATAAGTAGACGAGAGATTGTACTATCAGTTTAGCGAAAACAAAGGCGCTGATCAGCTTTGCGGTCACCGTGAAGCTGATCTGCGCCTTTGTTTTCGCATATGCAGAATGTTTGTTTTCTCATGATCCGGCTCATTGAAAATTTTCAAGTCAAGAATAAGAGTGTAGCACTGCAAAAATTTTGAGTTTAAGAACTCACAAACTTTAAAGATTTTTGAGTTTAAGAACTCACAAACTTTAAAGTCAAAGTTTAAGAATTTAAGAACCCACAAAATTGAAGAAATCAATGTAGTTTTAAAAATGTCATGCGAAAATCATGAAATTTGTCTTGTATTGTATTTCTTTTGTAAAATCTCATTGAATAGGGAAGGACAGAAAGAATGGAAATGAGTTTTGGTGTTGTGTTGTCACTCTAGTACCAGACAGAGCCATGTCATGAGAAAACCAGATTTTTGCCAGTGCGAAAACAAAAGACGCAGATCAGCTGTGCAGTAACTGCACAGCTGATCAGCTCCTTTGTTTTGGCTACTTGGATAGTACAATTCTTCTCCTTCAATCCAAAATTTCAAGTTTCTAGCAATCTTCTGTAGCTGCACAGGCCGGTTTGTGTCAGACCTGGGCGGAAATGCCAATGACCAGTTTTCTTGCGTCGCGGCTCAGACACGTGACATTACAAAAGAATTTTTGTCTAAATCATGAATGTATACAAGTTCTGTGATAAGCCCCTATCTCACTGGAATGCGACAACTGGAGACTAGTTCGCGAATAGTTTGCGACAAAGTTTAAAGATATAAACACAAGTTTCACGTTGCAGTCTCATTGAATGGACATTTATACGACAAATTCGCAAATTTCGGTCTAATTTTGAAAATATATCTCGCAACAGTCGCTTGACATTCGTGAGAGTGTCTCACGACTTTCCCGCAAATGTAGCTAATTTTTATTTTCATTTGTATGACAGTCGCACAACATTACTGTCGCGAAAGTCCGCGACAAAATTTGCAGAACAGTCGCGAGAAATTCGCATGCCAATTCGCATGCCAGTGAGATACTAGCTAGAGCAATACATGTACATGTCTGACAAAAAAGCTGGCTAGTGCGGGCCTTCAAATTCAGTCCTTACGGATGACTGGGTGAGGGATATATGAGCTGTGAAGGGAGAAAACCGGTCTTCTGTGCAGTCTCAGAAGCAGGCTAGAAGCTTGAATTTTTGGATTTAAGAAGACATTGTACTATACTTGTAGCGAAAACAGAGGCGCTTATCTGAGCCTTTGTTTTCACATAGGCAATAGTCCTGTTTTCTCATGATTGATTGATTGATATTTATTCGGTAAAATCAACACATACATACATATGACAGTATACTCATGACAGTGCTCATATATTTACCAAGGGTATATATGCATCTCCTAAGAAAAAAAACATAGCCTATGAGCAGTTGAGTCTATCCTCAATTCAGATAGCAAGCTCGTATATTTGTCAGTTACTGAGTTGTCTTTCGGAGAGCTGCATGAAAAAATGGGCCATGGGCCATATTTGGTGTCTATGAACTCTTTATTTTATGATTCATATCACAGTCAGTGATTCTACTCCACAGTTAATTAGCTGCCCAGGGACAGAATGTCAGAATTTGGTTTAAAGTGAACCAGAGATCATACAGCTGTTTAGTAAATAATCCAGACTGCCAGTGAGGTGCTCAGTAAATGAGTCATACAGTCAGTCAATGAGGTGCTCAGTAAATGAGTCATACTGTCAGTGAGCTGCTCAGTAAATGAGTCAGCCGGTCAGTCAGTGAGCTGCTCAGTAAATGAGTCAGACTGTCAGTGAGCTGCTCAGTAAATGAGTCATACTGTCAGTGAGCTGCTCAGTAAATGAGTCAGACTGTCAGTGAGCTGCTCAGTAAATGAGTCAGACTGTCAGTCAGTGAGCTGCTCAGTAAATGAGTCAGACTGTCTGTCAGTGAGCTGCTCAGTAAATGAGTCAGACTGTCTGTCAGTGAGCTGCTCAGTAAATGAGTCAGACTGTCAGTGAGCTGCTCAGTAAATGAGTCAGACTGTCTGTCAGTGAGCTGCTCAGTAAATGAGTCAGACTGTCAGTCAGTGAGCTGCTCAGTAAATGAGTCAGACTGTCTGTCACTCAGAGATCTGCTCAGTAAATGAGTCAGACTGTCTGTCAGTGAGCTGCTCAGTAAATGAGTCAGACTGTCAGTGAGCTGCTCAGTAAATGAGTCATACTGTCAGTGAGCTGCTCAGTAAATGAGTCAGACTGTCTGTCACTCAGAGATCTGCTCAGTAAATGAGTCAGACTGTCAGTCAGTGAGCTGCTCAGTAAATGAGTCAGACTGTCTGTCAGTGAGCTGCTCAGTAAATGAGTCAGACTGTCAGTGAGCTGCTCAGTAAATGAGTCAGACTGTCTGTCAGTGAGCTGCTCAGTAAATGAGTCAGACTGTCAGTGAGCTGCTCAGTAAATGAGTCAGACTGTCAGTGAGCTGCTCAGTAAACGAGACAGACTGCCAGTCAGTGAGCTGCTCAGTAAATTAGTTAGACGGTCAGTCAGTGAGCTGCTCAGTAAATATGTCAGACTGTCAGTCAGTGAGCTGCTGAGTAAATGAGTCACTGTCAGACAGTGAGCTGCTCAGTACATAGGTAAGACTGCCAGTCAGCTGCTCAGTAAATGAGTCAGACTGTCAGTCAGTGAGCTCCTCAGTAAACGAGTCAGACAGTCAGGGAGCTGCTCAGTAAATGAGACAGACTGTCAGTGAGCTGCTGAGTAAATGAGTCAGTTTGTCAGTGAGCTGCTCAGTAAATGAGACAGACTGCCAGTCAGTGAACTGCTCAGTAAATGAGTCAGACTGTCAGTCAGTGAGCTGCTCAGTAAATGAGTCAGACTATCAGTGAGTTGCTCAGTAAATGAGACACTGTCAGTCAGTGAACTGCTCAGTAAATGAGTCAGACTGTCAGTCAGTCAGCTGCTCAGTAAATGAGTCAGGCTGTCATTCAGTGAGCTGCTCAGCAAATGAGTCAGGCTGTCAGTCAGCGAGCTGCTCAGTAAATGAGACAGACTGTCAGTCAGTCAGTGAGCTGCTCAGTCAATGATTCAGACTGTCAGTCAGTGAGCTGTTCAGTAAATGAGACAGACTGGCAGTCAGTGAGCTGCTCAATAAATGAGACTGTCAGTCAGTGAGCTTCTCAATAAATGAGACAGACTGTCAGTCAGTTAGCTGCTCAGTAAATGAGTCAGACTGTCAGTCAGTGAGCTGCTCAGTTCATGAGACAGACTGTCAGTCAGTGAGCTGCTCAATAAATGAGTCAGACTGTCAGTCAGTGAGCTTCTCAATAAATGAGACAGACTGTCAGTCAGTTAGCTGCTCAGTAAATGAGTCAGACTGTCAGTCAGTGAGCTGCTCAGTAAATGAGACAGACTGTCAGTCAGTGAGCTGCTGAGTAAATGAGTCAGACTGTCAGTCAGTGAGCTGCTCAGTAAATGAGCCAGGCTGTCTGTCAGTGAGCTGCTCAGTAAATGAGTCAGACTGTCAGTCAGTGAGCTGCTCAGTAAATGAGTCAGGCTGCTCAGTAAATGAGACAGACTGTCAGTCAGTGAGCTGCTCAGTAAACGAGTCAGACTGTCAGTCAGTGAGCTGCTCAGTAAATGAGTCAGACTGTCAATCAGTGAGCTGCTCAGTAAATGAGAAAGACTGTCAGTCAGTGAGCTGCTCAGTAAATGAGCCAGGCTGTCTGTCAATGAGCTGCTCAGTAAATGAGTCAGACCGTCAGTCAGTGAGCTGCTCAGTAAATGAGTCAGGCTGCTCAGTAAATGAGACAGACTGTCAGTCAATGAGCTGCTCAGTAAACGAGCCAGACTGTCAGTCAGTGAGCTGCTCAGTAAATGAGTCAGACTGTCAATCATTGAGCTGCTCAGTAAATGAGAAAGACTGTCAGTCAGTGAGCTGCTCAATAAATGAGTCAGACTGTCAGTCAGTGAGCTTCTTAATAAATGAGACAGACTGTCAGTCAGTTAGCTGCTCAGTAAATGAGTCAGACTGTCAGTCAGTGAGCTGCTCAGTTCATGAGACAGACTGTCAGTCAGTGAGCTGCTCAGTAAATAGGTCAGACTGCCAGTCAGTGAGCTGCTCAGAAAATGAGCCAGACTGTGAGTCAGTCAGTGACAGACTGTCTCATTTACTGAGCAGCTCTTTGGCAGACAGTCTGTCTCATTTAATGAGCAGCTCACTGACTGACAGTCTTTCTCATTTACTGAGCAGCTCACTGATTGACAGTCTGACTCATTTACTGAGCAGCTCACTGACTGACAGTCTGACTCGTTTACTGAGCAGCTCACTGACTGACAGACTGTCTCATTTACTGAGCAACTCACTGACTGACAGTCTTTCTCATTTACTGAGCAGCTCACTGATTGACAGTCTGACTCATTTACTGAGCAACTCACTGACAGACAGTCTGTCTCATTTAATGAGCAGCTCACTGACTGACAGTCTTTCTCATTTACTGAGCAGCTCACTGATTGACAGTCTGACTCATTTACTGAGCAGCTCACTGACTGACAGTCTGACTCGTTTACTGAGCAGCTCACTGACTGACAGTCTGTCTCATTTACTGAGCAGCCTGACTCATTTACTGAGCAGCTCACTGACTGACAGTCTGACTCATTTACTGAGCAGCTCACTGACAGACAGCCTGGCTCATTTACTGAGCAGCTCACTGACTGACAGTCTGACTCATTTACTCAGCAGCTCACTGACTGACAGTCTGTCTCATTTACTGAGCAGCTCACTGTCAGTCAGGCTGTCAGTCAGTGAGCTGCTCAGTAAATGAGGCAGGCTGCTGCTCAGTAAATGAGTCAGACTGTCAGTCATTGAGCTGCTCAGTAAATGAGCCAGGCTGTCTGTCAGTGAGCTACCAGTCCGGATGCCATATTGTCAGTATACTATCTTATCTTCTGACACTGAGTCGATCAATTTCTGATCATCACCTCAGGTGTGGTGATACAGTATACAGTAGCTTTTTCAAAAGCTTTACCTTGTTAATTGTGTAGGGGAGATCACTGTTAGATATATTTTCCGCGAAAAGCTTGTTTACTTCCTGGTAATCAGTAAACAGTAAATCACAGCCGCAGTTTTTAGTTTTTTATTTGTTGACAGCACCTGATTCATTATAGGTTTGTTAGCTTTGTCATTCGCATGCTCTTTGACGTTTTTCATAGGTTGTTCAAGTGCAATTTTGTTGCAAAATATCCGAATTTTCATGATCCTGTGAAACTGATTCATTTCTATTTTTAGCCCACCCACTTGATATAGCTAAAATCTTGAAAATTTGTGACTAAAATGGGTGCAACTAACTATTTTAGGCAACTATTTTGATCATGTAAAGATTTGTAATAAAATTTTAAGCCTTCAAGTCAATAATTAAAGTGTTTTGCACTGAAGTATTTTAGGAGAAAGAGACCATGTCCCTACCCAGGATCGAACCGTGATCTCTTGCGTGACAAGCGACCACTCTAACCATGTCGCTAAAGAGCTAGCCCAACAGCGAGGCTGTTGGAAGTGGCCTTATTTCACAATATTCCTCCCCACTTTATCTTTGAGGTCTTGGCAGTCGCCGAGTACTACCCGTCGACATGTAGAGAAGTAGAATTAATAACTTGAGAGCTATGCTCACAGAATTCCACAGACAGAGCTGGCTATAAGCCTCGCTCCTGCATCCGCCACTACCACCAACTTAATGGCTTGCCAGACCTCTTCTGTCCAAATTTTCTCGTCGCCAATGAAGTATTTTAGGAGAAAGAGACCATGTCCCTACCCGGGATCGAACCGCGATCTCTTGCGTGACAAGCGACCACTCTAACCATGTCGCTAAAGAGCTAGCCCAACAGCGAGGCTGTTGGAAGTGGCCTTATTTCACAATAGCATCGATCACCGCAGATTACTACAGACCTGCCGCAGTGCATTTAGTATATAATGGTCAGTAGCCAGTGACCTGCCGCCCAATTAATTTCAAGAATGCATGCATCAACTAACCTGTATGTGTGTTTTATTGTTGTTGTTGTTGTGTTTCATCCTAGTTTCTGGCCCGGGATAAAACGCAGTAGTTTTACGCAGCAATATATAATATATAGGAAAACGCAGTACATAGGGATATATAGTGTAACGCAGCTATTGGAGATATAGGTATAAAACGCAGTGACATATTGCAGCTAGTATAAAACAATAGTGAGAAGAGACAGGTGCAGCCATCTAGCCATAATACTATGAGTGATGTAGTTTGGTAATGTTCATACAATTATCATGGTTTCCCCCGAACATATAATAATTATTATATTTTGATCATGGATATAAAGCATACATCTATTAGGTACATATACATGCCTATTAAAAACTTGGATATTTATCCTTCTGGTGTTCAATGTATATCAGCACATGCTAGTGAGCGTTAGAAAAGTTAAGAACAAAAAAAAAAAAGAAGAAGAAATGCAAACAAATGAATGAATGAATGAGAAAGGGTGTTCGGTTCAACTTAAATAGCACAAAGGACTATGATTCCTTTTCATCTTACCCTAAAATCAGAAAATGACTGGCGTTTCAAGGAGTTGATATTTGTATTAATGCTTTTCATTTCAAGAGAATGTGTTAACAAATTTAGTGATTAGACTGAGTATTTAGATCTGCCAAGTGGTGCGATGTGTAGTAAGCTAGTGCAAAGTGGCGCAAAGTGGTGAAAAATAGCACTTAAGCGTAGTATTTATCAAATAACTTCTTAACCTCCGAGGAGGACTTCAGAAGGATATGAGGTAGATGTCTAGATGATACACATTTAGTTATTTACATGTGTGCAATACGCATGTATGGATGGGGAGACGGGGGAGAGGGGGGTGCGAGGGTGCAACATAGTCGCCGGTGTGACGGACAAGAACGTTGACATTGCATTATTTTTGGCAATGTTTTCATTAAAAACAAAAATTACTCTTCTCAAGTTCTGCAGTCCTAGCTTACAGTTTCCATGTTAGAATTTTCTACACAGAGTGAGAGTGTGGGATTCAGATTTTACGCAGAATATTTACTGAAAGAAACAATGTACAAAATAATGATCTTCAGAAGACTTAAAAGCTTGAAGTGCAGATGTGATGGAAGGCAAGAGGGCATTTATTTTATGACGTTTGGCTCTTTCTTACTGATCATAATATTGATATGTGGCAATATGCAATATAGGCAATGTCTCTGGTAAAACTACAAAGTATGAGCCTTGTGTCTTCTGGACTTTTTGTAAGAAAAACTATAAGTATAAAAAGTACTGCCAGGCAACTGTGAAAATGTTAAGTCTTCTATTTTTTCATAGCCAGAGTACATTATATTGTAAAACATGTGGTCAGAATTATAACTGTTCCCCTTCAGAACATTTAATTTTATATTGTAATAAAAATGAAAATATTCGTATGAAACTATGGGAAACTTTAATAGTGAGATTCGGTAATACTTTTTACCGTTGGTTTATTTCCCTTAGTCCTTTTGATCAAATAGTTGCATTGCTGTCGACCTTTGACGGTGTTATCGTCGACGAGAAAGACAATCAAATTCTAATGAGAGTCATTATCTTTACTTTGTATAGAATGCTATAAACTGACTTAAGATTCTCCATATTTCGTGTTTATGTGATGTGCATATGTTTGTGTTTCGTTTCGGCAAATTTTGCTTATCATTTATACTCGTAATTATAATGCAACCGTTCCTCTTGTGCATGTCCTTAAGAAATTCTTTCAACATCAGCAAGAAAATCACTAGGGATTATGTCACATGTATACGGGTTAAAATTCATTACTTCTGATAATGAATATAGATAATGAAGCATGCCAATAAATTTGAGGTATGTTGTATATGTAATATTCTCTTTTCTTTTTCCTTTTTTTTTTCCTTGCTTAATTTATATGTGTTTTGGTATTTTCATCTGTTTTTGTCATTCTGTACTTGTAGTATGTTGTATTTTGTATTTGTACTGTTTGTTTATGCTCTCCTTATATTGGAGGAAATAAAAGTATCTATCTATCTATCTACGTGTTGAAATATGTAATATATTGTTCGGAAATTGGTCGTTATCATTTCTTGCTCTAATAATTCTATAGGTGTATATCATTAAATGGGGAGAAAGAAGAAAGCAACAATTTTGTGTATTGAGAATCGTTTGTCATGTGACTGAGCAATAAAAGGTGTGAAAACGTGTGTCAGGTTACCGTGCAGTAATCGAATTATCAGTCACACGTCTGTTTGCGAGGTGTTAAAACAATCAGCTACTGTTCAAGTGTTGAATTAATCTTTATTAGCGCGGGTCATTAATTAGATTATCAAACATTTTAGGTAAGTAAATTCTTTATTTAAAGAGGGTGGCCCAGTTGGTTAGCTCCAATCTTCCTTGGGGCCCTTTTAGTTTATAACAAGTTAAAATATTTACAGCAGCATATAACGCAAAATACTTCTAATCTCGAAAAGGAAACAAGCATGCATGTTGTTACAATTTCTTTTTTGTTTCTGTGCAAAATGTTTTTACAACTAACATGTTTGCGCAATGTTAAATTTCAATAAGTTAAGTAAATTTTACGATTACGCGGCTATGATACGTTCAAGAGCAAACTGTTTTTCAACCAAAGTTAGTTTGCACTAAAACATCATTTTCAGAGATTTGGACTTATCCTAGAGTAGAGTAAAATGATTGTGTCAGTTATATTTTCCGGCGTATCTACTCATATACATGAGGAAGCATCATAGACGACGAACAGACTGGTTGTATAGCGCTCAACTGGTGCATGTTTAGTGCATATTGCAGTTTCAGTTATATTTGCGCTTCTACGGAAAACCTTGCTGGTCACGGTTTCGTTTCAGTTAATATTCGGCCGTGTCTTTACATACATAACTTATTCCTTGTGTATGATAAAGGACGCATTTCAAATGAAAATTGTGCGCAAACAATTTTTATTTATTTATTTATTTATTTTTTTATTTTTTTTTTAAATGTGCGTAAATGTAATAGCACCTGTTAAACAGTGCTTTAAATCGTTTCCAATCCCATTTTAATCAGGCATGGCTGATAATGTTTTAGAGTTGTGATTTACGGTTTATAAGGTTGATCTCCAGTATATGCAATCGCTCATCAAAGATTTGTCAGCTGACACTGTATGCAAAGTGAGTGAACAAAGTGCAGAAAAAATGTGTCTGCGTACCTCATTACGAAAACTTGCCCATGCAATAAACAGATAATTTTTGTGGTTTCAAAATTGAAAATTTTTGGCTGAAAAAAAAATTGATATTTTTCTTATTTTTGCTCAAAACATAGATTGTGGGTACACGTTAGAACCGCCTCGCCGAGGCGGTTCTAACGAGTACCCACAATCTATGTTTTGAAGGTATACCCCTGCATACCCCAGTTTTACTATATAAAAGAGGGGTATAAGGGGGTATTTATTTCACGGACATGTTTTCCTGATGTCTGGTTAACTGAAAAGATACCAACCGCTCAAGTTATTAACAACGATGCAAAATCTATGCATTGAATCCTGTATGAATTTGCTTCGGCGAATAACATATCTTTGAGAAAAATCTTTATAAAATTGTATCATCATTTGTGACCCTTTTGAAAGAAACATTGAGCACTGCCGGCCAAGAAAAACCAAGATTAACGCGCATCGGCAAATAACTTGACATCTTTTAGAAAAAAGAATATCTTTATGAAATTGTCTCATCATTGTGACCTTATTGAAAGAATCATTGAGCATGTAAATGTATGGGTGATAGGCATGATATGCATGAAAGAGGTTTTCGTTTATCACCACGAAATATAAAGTTATAACAAATATTAATCCAAGGTTATAAATATAAAAAATAAAAAAAAAAATAAAAGATAAATTGTAAAAAAAAAACAGCAAGAATTGCCTGTATGTTAGCGTTATTATTTCAAACCCATGTACATGATTCGCATATGCACAGATGAATAAGCTTATTCAGGCTTCTCAAGATTTAATCTTAATATAGGTCATTGTGCATGCTGCTCTGTGTCTTTGTTGTTCGTAGATTCTGCAAACTGGATACCCGCCAAAAATGTTGCACTGACAATCGATATTGACCACTGTAAAATGCATTCCGTCCTTATAATGTTACTCATAAGAATCACCGCCCACAAAACCTCGCATCATAAAAGTAAACAACGGACACACTTAATTCTGCAATCAGAACAAAACCCATGACCAGTCTGTACAAACTATCACAAATCTGTAACATGTATTGTATATAGTACATTTTAAAAAAAAATGGATCACTGATAAACGTAATTGACAGACATGAATTATAAACTTTTCCGTCATACCTGTTACCAGGGTCTCTATAGAGACCCTGCTGTTACCAATTATGTAAGGAAATATTAATTTCAGGACTAAAATACAGATTATTTCTATTATAATATTATATAGCTGCAATAAACTTCTGCGTTTAATACTCTTTCTTCAATAAGCTGCGTAACCTTCTTTTTCTTTGCAGCTGCGTTTTCCTATATAACTATTACAGCTGCGTGAAACTACTGCGTTTTATACCCACCCCTAGTTTCTAACACACCTCGCCTATATAGCCAATGGTAAAAAACGTGTTATATTGTGCAACAATTTCACTGGGCGAATAAGCGTGACGTTACTTTGCTGCATTTGTGAGGTCAGCTATCCCACAAAGCAGCGTTAGACGGTGAAACGTCGTTTTAGCGCACAACAAACGTAATAAGTGTGTGTAAATACCAGCATTACAGTCAAATATTTGGCGGGATATCTGCAATGCAATGGCGGAAAGCTGAACGATTTCGAGGGTTTGAGCAACATTTATTCCGTTTATTGTGTGTTAGAAACGAAATAGATCAGCTCAAGTGCGTGAATTGTTGAGTAATAATTCACTGTATGTCGGTCAGTTGTAAGACGATAAATCACTCGCGCTACGCGCTCGTGATTTGATCTTCTTTACAACTGACCTCGAAACAGTGAATTATTACTCAACAATTCACTGCTAGAGCTGATCTATTTCTTAAGCAACAGCTATGGTCATGACGGGCTTTACTGCACTTCTAGGCATGTCGTCGTTTTGATGTACCCAAAATCTTTAATTGGTGCCCTCGCCCATTGGGGCTGCGATTAACCACATCAGTTCATGTCATAGAGAGACATGCAGAATGACAAGGAATGTCATGTCAATAAAAGAGGAGTTGGGCCAACCTAGGCTGTGATTAACAGCCTGGCTACTTGTGTAACCGTAGTGTGTGTGGGGTCAATGCTCGTTACGTGACGGATAGTCCGACAGACGACCAGAATATTCTATACCAGATGATTATGCTGACAAGTGACGGAACGGACTGACGGATGGACAACAGAGCAGTGGCTATACCATGTCTAGTTATCTTGTTGTTTCACATGTGACGTAACTGAGTGACGAATGGTCGACCACAGCAGATCAAACCTTAAAGTCGAATTATGTTGCTGTATGGCCGAGTGCTCAGGCCCCAATCTGCCTGGTCACTCGATATATGAGGCAGGGATTCGAACCAGGTCTATTGTGGCTGGCCCGAACCCGTAACTGCTACCTGACTCTGCCCGAATCGCCTACGAGTCGAATAGCTGTGCTTAACCGGTTGGGCGGTTGACACTTTCGGGTCAACCGAGCAAAAAGCCAAGCACAGAGTTAGTGAGTAGCGGTTACGGTCTACTCAGGTTCGTAAACTGGATATTGTGCAGACTCAGACTAGTCAGTAAAAGACGAGTGGAAATTAAAATGATTTTAATCAAAGTGAAATAAATTTATTTAATAATGACAAAATTCTATGAAAATGAAATGTTTCAGATTGCAGCTATATTTTTCAATGAAGATTGCTACAAAATTCCATGTCTTTAGAAATACCAAAGTATTTAACGAGAATCAACTTAAAGCTTGATCAGACTGCTATGCAACTTTTATCCTTAAACCTTAATAAGACTGCTATGCATCCAACTGTTAATCAGAGTGCACATAGCAGCTACCCTTAAACCAGATGCTTTTGATTCTGACTGTTAATCAGATTTGCGCATCAGAACCCATTACTGGGTCCTTACAAACCGTTACCAGCTTGCACTGGTAAGGTCCCTCTTCGTCTTCCTCCCTCACTTCAATTCAAAAGTGATGTCTTATATGGAACACATTTAAAGTTTAAAAGGTGCCAAAGAAAGTTGTTTCTGTCTCTTCATCATGGTTTCCAAATTTGTGAAATCTCCACAGTAGAATACAAAGCGACACATTCTTTATCAAACAAACATATTTTTAGTGTCTAGAGAAACCAAAATGATAAAAATCATCCTATGGAAACGGTGTATTAGAAAAACGGTGAATCAACGGGGGTTAATCGGAAAAATGTGAAGCATCGGGCGATGTGTCGGTGAGACATCGGGATTTGCACTAGATAAAAGGTATGTTGTTTGTTTACTTCTATTTTGAAGCGAAAGCTAAAAATACTGCAGAAAATAAAAACAAATCGAACACTTGCAGGAGCTGTAAGGGTCTTTGATGCAGCCCCGGAAACCCTAAAATTGTTGAAAATGTATTTTGTTTAATCGCCACAGTGCGCCCCATTTTACTACTCAAACATTTCAGTTGACTTTCGGTTGTATTTTTTGTTTATTTTTTATGCTTACACCGAATTACGAATGTAAACAACCTTAATTCAGATTGGTGAATATAGAAAAGTAAGCTCCTGATTATCAACCTTCAGAAAATTTGTAAAAAAGACTGGGAAAATCGAGATTCAGCCGGGTGATTGATTATTTGGTGAGTCTCCGGGCAAGTTGTGTGTGTCGCCGGGGAGCAACCAAATTTTGATGGAATAAAACTTTATTTTCTTAATTCTAGCCAGTACATGATTGTTGTTTTTTAACTTTTAGTTTGAGTGGGATCATATCTATCCCAATTACGGATGCTATAAACACACGTTAATCACCGGCAGTGATGAGAACTCGGACGTTCCTCGTCCGCAGCGTCCGTCATATCGCACTGTTCGCATATATATAGTATTTTTTCGCTGGTTAAATGAAGCTGAAGCAAATGAAAACGTGTAAGAAATAATTGGAAAAGATACTGTCTCCAATTCTTAAATTTCTTCGGTTGCCGATTTGAAGAATGGGAAAATTATAACAGTAAACGCAGGTCCAATCTTTGGAAATAACATGGAACATTTCCCAAAATTATCAGGGCCTGAAATGCCCCCTCTGATGTCTATCGCTGAGGTGCCAGATGATTGCGTGTCGAAGCTTAACGTTTCTTGTGAGATCTAGGGACAAAGATACCAGTCACAGCCCCCGCTAGTAGAGCGCGGTAGCTGAAGCGGTAGAGCGTCAGACTGTCACTCTGGAGCGAGAGGTCCTGGGTTCGATCACCACGAGCGCCGTGTAGGGTTCGAGCCCCGCACGGGTCACATGTGGGACAAGTCAAGTTCTGCTTGCAGGTGTTTCAGGTGCTTTTTCCTGGAGTACTCCTATTTTCGCCCCACCTACTGATTTGTTAATGAGTGAAATAATTGGCTTTTAAGGCACGTAAAACTTGATCAAAAATAATAATAATAATAATAATAATAATAATAATAATAATAACAATATCAATAATAATAACTGATTCTTAAAACATGACATTTTGACAGGTTTCCAAGTTTGATTAGCTTTACAATATACCGGGACAATGCATACCTGACGGTATTAATTGATGTTAACTTTAGGTTCGGTCTCCTTTTGTTGCTCAGTTCACACGACTGGACATTAATTTTCTCATGGGAAAAATGAGGATTTTCGACATGACTATCCGAGTAACACAAGTATAAGCGTTTCCAAAATGCTTGCGATCTCTCAGTACTAATTTCACTATATGACCACGTATAAATCCACGGCGATAACCACAGACCGAAAAGACTCTGACAGCTCGGTTCAACGTGAGCTTTCATACCCGAGCTGGCATGCGCCGGTAAACTTGGTACAAAAACTATTACCATGATCATACACTACATTTATCAGACACCAGTGTATGAAGGTATTTCCACCAAGATGTACGTATGTATTTCTAGCAGAAAACGTATTATTCACCATTTTTGCTGATAATAGGAAACAGCAATATGGTAAATTTTAAGCTTTCTACCAGAAAATTGTAGCTTGGTGTGGAAATACTTTCATACATTGTAGTTAGATGACTGCAGATCCTGATTGTGGTAACAGTTTTGTCTAAAATTTATCCAGCATTCCACACAGATGTGAACAGAATCAAACAAGGTAGCAACTTGTAAATGGCTGATAAGCAATTTAGTGAGACCACCAAAATACATATTTGGTAATAAATTAATCTGCATTTGTTGGACCAACTGCACATACATGCACAAAAATATAGAAAGAATTACTATCAGTATTCCTGATAAAATCACAATTGAGCCACCGCATGAGAAAACCAACAATTTGCATATGCGAAAACAAAGGCACAAACCAGCTTCCCGATAACCGCGAAGCTGATCAGCGTCTTTGTTTTCGCTACACAGATAGTACAATTCCTCTTTTTCTTAAATCCAAAATTTCAAGAGTCTAGCCTGCTTCTGTGACTGTACAGCCTGATTTGTGTCGGACGTGGTCGGAACTCCAAATTGTTGGTTTTCTCATGCACAGGCTCAATTTTCCTTTGTACAGGTAAATTTTATAACAAGTATTAGATTTTAAGATCGGCATCCCCTTAAACCCCGACTGTTTTTCACCTCGGAGGTAAAATTCCGACACGTCCCCGCTATATGGGTGTGCAAATTCTTTCGTTGTTAAGTGACAGAATAAGCGGAAGAAAGGTCATTGTACCAAAGCATGACAGAAGTTCGTGTATTACATTAACGATCATACATTAGTGGTCATTTCATAGGCGTGTATCATAAATTTCATATTAAATGTAAGATTTTTATTATAAGAGTTTAGAGGTTTTTTTTTCTTTGATAAAATATCGTTGTCACGGACGTTACTAATTAATATTATTACACATGTGGTCATCTCATTTTATGGCATGACCTTATCCACTGAATAACATAGATGTGATGCGATATATGAACGTTCGTTGAGCTACGGGCGTGGCAGCTACTTCGGTCATGCAGCCCAAAGACGTTTCTTTTGGGTCACATTTTTATGTATATACCGTAATTTTACCAAATCTGTCATTTGTCCTATGTAAATGTATACACCCTATATACTGTCGGATGCAACCAAATTCTTACAGCGCAGATTGTTGCAATATCACAAGACACATGCCGAAAGGGAATGTGTTGACTGGAAGCCGGATAAATTAGGCAACAACCTACAACACAGCAATGAACTTTTCGCTGTAGGTTGTTGCTCAATCGATCTGACTACCAATCAGTAAACTCCATTTTTGTCAGGTTTCGTGTGTCGCTGCATCAATCTGCGCTGTAAGAATTTAATTGCATCCAGCGGTATATGGCGGGGTAAATTTAGCCCAATTTGACCTTGCTGTACCATAGTTGGTTTGTTTGAATTTAAGGCTTTACGTCCCAGTCAACAACTATTCAGTCACGTCTGGACGGGGCCACCGCTTCCCGGGTATTTAACAAGAACTAAGGAGAGTTAATGTGCCTTGCTTAAGGACACAACCCGGTGCCACCGGTGAGGATAGAAAGGTAAAGAAATAACCTTTAATAATCAAGAAAGTCAGACTTTAACAATGGTCAGTCCTAAAAGGGAATAAGTCACGATTAACTACCGACATTAACATTGTCACATTTTTAAACAACAAATCACTGCCAGCACGAATTAACAGAATTCGAGGCTAACGCACAAGCAGGCTGAAAAAACAAACAGATCCACTGTTGATACGAATAACATAGAATGCAGAAATGCGTATCAGTCAGAAGGTTTTTTTTCCATAAATTTCAAGTAATTCCCCTGGGGGTGTTACTACCCAAGCTCTGGGCCTATAAACGAGGTCATATAAGACAGTATATAAAGTTTCAGGTGAGCGCTCTCATGGCCATTGGTCCTCTAGAATATACCTGGTAAACTGAGGCTATGTGGTAGCGCGTCGGACTCCAGAGCGAGAAGTCAGGAATTCGAACACCATGATCATCTTGTAGTGTCCATGGACGTGACAGTGACACTTAATCTCCCCAAAGTATATGCCAACTACCCCGGAAGCGGTGGCAATGAAAAATTATTGACTAGGACGTTACACAACAACACCATTCAATCACGATATTCGCAATTCAACGTCTAAACATGGTTATGACTTGAACCACTTTCAGATCATGGAACAACTTTGAGTTCTGGAGAATATTTTTAAAGGATTTTACCAATATATGGACGCGGCGGCCGCCTTTGGCATGGGCCGTTTATATACATGCCAATGAGGCTTCATATTTTTCTGAAATATGAGTGATGTTTGAAAAACTGCAATTTGTAGTTTCACGGCAATCACTAATATTTCCTTAGAAGCCTCCGTGGCATGGTGGCCAAGCTACTGGCCTTGTAAATCAGGGGTCGTGTGTTCGATCCCGGGCTTCTCCAGTCTTTCGGATTAGACTTTAAACCGAGGCCCCTTCTCCATATGACCTGACAGCTGTTGAGTGGGAAGTAAAACACCAATCAAACAAAGAAACAAACTAATATTTCCGAAAATATTTCCAGATGTCGTTAGCAGTTAACTGACGGCTCATCGGAACTAAAATTGCAATTTGGTGATGACGCTATGTAATTGCTCAAAATATTACTGGACTTTACAAAATTACTACAGTTGGGGTTGAGTTTAAAATGAATATATATACATGTACATATTTTAAACAACAAACGGTAATCCGTTTGGGAACAATTTTCACACAAGTGCGTCTGGCACTGGCAATGATTCAGGTGAACGCTAGCGTTTTACACTTGTCGGTCTAGCACTTTAATTTCCCAACAAGAAAAGGTCGAAGATGATGCGGAATATGAAATTACCGGGTCGAAGATGACACGGAATATGAAATTACCTTGATCAAAAATAGCTCTAGAGTGTTTATAATCGGAAATTAATGCAATAAGTTTTGATTGCCCGATGACTCACAAAATTCGCCCCGTTGTCTCACACGACTTGCCCGATGCCTCACATTATGTAAATGCACCTAGCATTAAATCCCTTTGCAATGCTTGGCGAGATTTTATTTTTTGTGGGAATTTTCCAGTATACTATTATTCATTTGCAAATACCAACGTGACCTTCTTGGTCCATTTCTTTTACTAGAAAATCAAACGAAAATGTGTTTTCGTGGCCTTGAAAGGCATGCCCTCTAAAATGGGGCGCACAATCACGCGTTTCTTGGAATATTTATTTACAAACTGTTTACATAATAAAGAACAATAATGATTTCTACAGCTCCTGCAGCAAACAGAATTTTGACATGCAACGTCACCCAGCCATGTCGGAACAAAACAAAAAGAAGATTAAAACTACATACCGTGTCGCCATTGTAAATCCCGATGTCTCGCCGACACATCGCCCGATGCTTCACATTTTTCTGATTAACCCCCGTTGATTCACCGTTTTTCTAATACACCGTTTCCATAGGTTGAAAAATGCTATGAAATGACAGTTATTTCCAAAGAACCGGAAAACTGTACTGGCTCAAGGGAAACATACATGTCATGACCAAAAATTAACAAGTACTAGATTTCATAAAAATTTAGTACCCATTCTAATGAAAAGATGAACAGTTTCAAGTTATGAAACCCTTCATCAATGCAAGCTAAAATAGTTAAGGTTTGGCTCTCCAGACTGCGCAAAATATGAATGTGGCTTGAAAATTATTTATTAACGTACATCTGTATACAAATAATGCAATTCACAAAATCAAAACTTTCACACTTCTACCTCCAGGCAAAGCCAATTCCTACTGACTGCATGACCATCTGATAAGTGGCTTAGAAGGTCTGAGCTCAGGAAAAGTGGTCCTGTCAAACCACCCATACTCATGAGCCTTAGCTGTGAACTTGGATAGTTCAAAGCACAGGTGTGATGTTAATTTGGGTAGAAGTCCCATAAAATGGAGGCAATGCCCTAACATGACTAGAGCTGTTGACTTGGATGAAGGGCAAACAAACAACCAACAAAACAACTTTCAATGGGCATGGATGGGAAGGACCTGTCACCTGACTATGAGTTTAGATAACATCTTAAACTCTTGTCCATCAAGCTTTAAGTATTAGGCTATCTAGCTTTTATGAATAAGCTTTTACATGTATTTGCTTAAATTGTACTTATGAGTCAGCCCTTATGAGTCCTTCTTTCTGCTTCACAGTGCTTACATGGGGTGTTTTCTGTAATGCTTCATTAATGACCTGATGTAGCTTCTAATAGACATTTTCACTTAGGCGTGAACTCCGATATGGACACCTACTCTGACTAAATTTGACAAGGGGATATTTCATATGTATCCGATGTAAATACTGTCTACGAAACTGCTAATGAGCCGCGTCATACGATCAATAAAGCTGTGTCATACGAGGAACAAAGTAACATAAAATGAATGAGATTACCTAAATAATATTGAGTACTAACTAAGGAAGTCAACGAGAAACCTTAATATGTGTGAGGTAAACTGACAGACCATGCGTCGACAGCAAAATGTCTGAAAGTGTTTTTTTAGCTCACCTGAGCCGAAGGCAGTATACCCATGCTCCGGCGTCCGTCCGTCGTCCGTCGTTGTCCGTACGTCGTACACAATTTCAAAGATCTTCTCCTCTGAAAACGCTCGGCCAATCAAAGCCAATCTTCATGTGGAGCATCCTTAGGAAGGGGGAACGAAAGTTTATATAAATGGTCTATGTCACATGACCAAGATGGCCGCCATGGCTATAAATAGCAAAAACCTTTAAAAATCTTCTTCTCCAGAACCAGTGGGCCGATTTCCACGAAACTTGTTATGTAGCATCGGAGACGCAAGCCCATCATAGTTTATATGAATCATGACCCTAGCATGACCTTGACCTATTTTACGGCAAGGTCAGCTTAGGTCGCCAATGTATTTGAAAGGGAAAAAATGGTAAAATGCTATTTAATTGGTAAAACTTACTGGAAATAGGCAAATGGACAGAAGATTAATGTTAATGGAAAATTTTAGCCCCTGGGGGGTTGTCTCCCCCTGCCCTGGGGCTATATGCATGTTTACATATGACCATAATATTTAAACATCTTCCTTCTCTGAAACCGCTAGGCCAGTCAAAGCCAAACTTCATGCGGAGCATCCTTGGGAAGGGGGAATGAAAGTTTATATAAATGGTCAAGGTCACATGACCAAGATGGCCGCCATGGCTATAAATAGCAAAAACGTTTAAAAATCTTCTTCTTCAGAACCAGAAGGCCTATGATTTTGAAACTTGGTGCAAAGCATCTGGGAATGAAGCTCTATAAAGTTTATATAAATCATGAACCTGGGATGACCTTGACCTATTTTACGGCAAGGTCAACTTAGGTCTCCCATGCATTGGAATGGGAATAAATAGGAAAATGTAATTAAATGGCAGAAAACTTGCTAGAAATTAGCAATGGACAGAAGATTTATGTTTAAGAAAATATTTTGGGCACAGTGGGTTGTCTGCCCCTGCCCCGGGGCTATATATTTATGTATATGACCATAATATTGAAACATCTTCTTCTCTGAAACCGCTAGGCCAATCAAAGCAAAACTTTTTGTGGAGCATCCTTAGGAAGAGGGAATGAAAGTTTGTATAAATGGTCAAGGTCACATGACCAAGGTGGCCGCCATGGCTATAAATAGCAAAAAACGTTTAAAAAATCTTCCTCTTCTTCAGAACCAGAAGGCCTATGATTTTAAAACTTGGTATGAAGCATCTGGAAATGGAGCTCTACAAAGTTTATATAAATCATGACGCTGGGATGACATTGACCTATTTTACGGCAAGGTCAACTTAGGTCGCCCATGCATAGGAAAAAAATAGGAAAATGTCATGTAATGGCAGAAAACTTGCTAGGAATGAGCATATGGACAGAAGATTTATGCTTATGAAAATATTTTAGGCCCAGGGGTTGTCTGCCCCTGCCCCGGAGCTATATACATGTACATGTAGATGACCATAATATTCAAACAGCTTTTTTTCAGAAACTGCTTAGCCAATCAAAGCCAATCTTCATGTGGAGCATCCTTAGGAAGAGGAAATGAAAGTTTATATAAATGGTCAAGGTCACATGACCAAGATGGCCGCCATGGATATAAATAGCATTTTTTAAATCTTCTTCAGAACAAGAAGGCCTATGATTTTGAAACTTGGCATTAAGCATTAAGGAACGGAGGTCTACAAAATTTGAATAAATCATGACACTGGGATGACCTTGACCTATTTCACGGCAAGGTCAACTTAGATCGCCCATGCATTTGAATGGAGAAATTTGTTAAAATGTCATTTGAAGGACAAAACTTGCAGTTAATTGGCAAATGGACTGAATTTTTATGATTTGAAAAAGACACTGTCTCCAGGAGTTATTCTGACCCTGTCCTAGGGTTATATACATGCATTGTACCATTCTAGTCTAACAAGTTTATTGGTACATGTATATATCTCAGGTCTCAGGTGAGCGTTTACAGGACCATTGGTCCTCTGTTGTTTGTTGTTGTTGTTGTTGGTTTTTTTTTTTTTTTTTTTTTTTTTTTTTTTGCAATGGCCGAGTTAGACTTACTTCGCTTTACGATGGGTAACCTGAAACAGGTTGGGGACGTCTAGGGTGCATTCGCAAAAAGACCACGTACACCTTTCGATTCTGTAGTGCCCTCACTACAGTACACATTTATGAACAAGAAATAAGAAACATAAGGTTTGAAAACTAATATACTTATATACCAATTCTTAACCAGACTGAGTCGTCGCGTGACAAATGCAACAATTTGGTTTCCGACCAGGTCTTACACAAATCGGGCTGTACAGCCACAGGAGAAAGCTAGAGGCATAAAAATTTGGATTTAGAAAGGAGAGGGATTGTACCATCCGTGTAGAGAAAACAAATGCGGCTACCGCGAAGCTGATCTGCACCTTTTGATTTCGTATATGCAGATTGTTGGTTTTCTCGTGCGACGGCTCAAATATAAGTAGAAGCTTTTGAAAATCTTATAAAATTAGCCCCAGTCCTTTTTTTTCTGCAATTAATTCCGGCACATATACATGTTACCGAAGATAGATATGGGCGCGGGTGTCGCCACAGAGATCCAACAGATTATTTTTTTTAATTCTGCAATGGCATGTTCTACCCCTATCCTGTAACGCTTAACGACCCGATTGAATTTTAAGCATTTCTTTCTTTGATTCCCTGGCTTTCGAGCAATTTGCTGTGCCGTAAACTGTGTAACAACGTTTCCTCGATTTGGGTAAATCTTATCACCCAGTAAATAACAATTATCTGGAAACTCCAGATCTGTTCCCAGCTGGTCGGTGAGCGTCATTTAAATGACCAAGAAACCCACTCTGAATATACCTTATCATTCTTCGATGTAGGATGATGATGTTTAAACGAGTAAGTTATCGACTGTCTATCAAACTCTGACCCAATGGATTCAGTTCCTCGGTCGAAAATCGGGCTACGGAGCGCTAACCCCACGACTGCCGTGTAGTGCCAACTGTACCCCCTCCCGAAAAGTACAACAAAATATAAATTAAAGTCAATAGTAAAGTATTCAAGGCCTAGAAGGATTCAAAGCTTCCGTTGTGTCTGTCTGTCTGTCTGTCCGCCCGTCCGTCCGTCCGTCCGTCTGTCTGTCTGTCTGTCTGTCTGTCTGTTTGTCTGTATGTCTGTCTGTCTGTCTGTCTGCTCATCCACCCCTGTCACTCCGTCTGTATTTATGTATGTCCGATACTGCATATACAACATACGCTCCTAAATGCTTTGATGAAACTGCGCCCTGGTCAAATAAGTAGGAAGCGTCGTGCCCGTCACAAATTGACTTACGTCTAAACATGACATTACCTGCTGGAAAAATCAAAGAAGAAACATCGACCTGGTAATTCCGGGGCGCCGCCCCCGGGCCGAGTGGTTAACTTAAGGTCTTTGATGCAAATTTCGGCGCTCTTAATCCTTCGATCATCTCATCGCCTTTTCCAGTTCATTTTCGAACCCCGCGCGGGACACATGTTGGACAAGCTAATTTCTGATTGCGGGGGAGGGGGTGGGGACAGGTGTTTTTTTCGGGGCACTCGTGTTCTTACCAAACCTACTGATTGACCTATCTCATATGACTGCATAAATAGTGAAAGGGGCGTAAAAATTAAACAAAAGAGGATTTTTCCCGAAAAAAAAAAAAATACACCGTACCACTTTAAACACAGTGTGATCCAGATACCGTATAAGATAATTTGGACATGATCCCACTAAAATAAGTACGCAAAACAGTCAGCATAGGTGTCCGCGTTGGAGTCCACACTTAAGTGAAAATGTCTAATACAACTGAGCTAATTCTTTTTTACAACATTACAACACTGTTCTGCTGTGATTGACCTTTTTATTAGCTCACCTGAGCCGAAGGCTCACAAGGTGAGCTTATAGGATGGCCATGATCCGGCGTCCGTCCGTCGTCCGTCGTCCGTCCGTCCGTCCGTCCATCGTCGTCGTCCACAATTTCAAAGATCTTCTTCTCTGAAACCGCTTGGCCGATCTAGTTGAAATTTTATGTGGAGCCTCCTTGGGTAGTGGCATTCCAAGTTTGATCGCAAAATCCAGGTCACATGACCAAGATGGCCGCCACGCCCATATATGGTAAAAACCCTTCAAAAATCTTCTTCTCCAGAACCGGTGGGCCGATTTCCACGAAACTTGGTATGTAGCATCAGGGACTTCAGCCCATCATAGTTTGATAAAATGATGACCCTTGGATGACCTTGACCTATTTTACGGCAAGGTCAAATTTGGAAACATAGGCTTTTACATGGGAAAAAGTGAAAACTATGGATTTTTTGAAAACTATTGCAGCCTGAGGCCTGAAAAGTGGTAGATGCAAACAACTAATGGAGTAGATGAAGGTATGTGATTAATTTAGGTCAAGGTCATCTCTTGACCTTGGCCAGTCTGTCGTCCATTCACACTTTTCAAAGATCTTCTTCTCTGAAACTGCTGGGCCAATCGAAGTGAAATTTTATGTGGAGCATCCATGGGTAGGGGAGACGAAAGTTTGATTGCAAAATCCAGGTCACATGACCAAGATGGCTGCCATGCCCATATATGGTAAAATCACTCAAAAATCTTCTTCTCCAGAACCGGCAGGCCGATTTTCGTGAAACTTGGTATGTAGCATTTGGGACTCCAGCCCATCATAGTTTGATAAAATGATGACCCTAGGATGACCTTGACCTAATTTACGGCAAGGTCAATTTTGGAAACATAGGCTTTAACATGGGAAAAAGTGAAAACTATGGATTTTTTGAAAACTATTGCAGCCTGATGCCTGAAAAGTGGTAGATGCAAACAACTAATGGAGTAGATGAAGGTATGTGATTAATGTAGGTCAAGGTCATCTCTTGACCTTGGCCAGTCTGTCGTCCATACACACTTTTCAAAGATCTTCTTCTCTGAAACTGCTGGGCCAATCAAAGTGAAATTTTATGTGGAGCATCCATGGGTTGGGGAGACAAAAGTTTAATCGCGAAATCCAGGTCACATGACCAAGATGGCTGCCACGCCCATATATGGTAAAAACCACTCAAAAATTTTCTTCTCCAGAACCGGTTGGCCGATTTCCACGAAACTTGGTATGTAGCATCGGAGACTTCAGCCCATCATAGTTTGATAAAATGATGACCCTTGGATGACCTTGACCTAATTTACGGCAAGGTCAAATTTGGAAACATAGGCTTTTACATGGGAAAAAGTGAAAACTATGGATTTTTTGAAAACTATTGCAGCCTGATGCCTGAAAAGTGGTAGATGCAAACAAATAATGGAGTAGATGAAGGTATGTGATTAATTTAGGTCAAGGTCATCTCTTGACCTTGGCCAGTCTGTCGTCCATTCACACTTTTCAAAGATCTTCTTCTCTGAAACTGCTGGGCCAATCAAAGTGAAATTTTATGTGGAGCATCCATGGGTAGGGGAGACGAAAGTTTGATCGCGAAATCCAGGTCACATTACCAAGATGGCCGCCACGCCCATATATGGTAAAAACCACTCAAAAATTTTCTTCTCCAGAAAGGGCAGGCCAATTTTCGCGAAACTTGGTAAGTAGCATTTGGGACTCCAGCCCATCCTAGTTTGATCAAATGATGACCATAGGATGACCTTGACCTATTTTACGGCAAGGTCAATTAGGGAAACATAGGCTTTTACATGGGAAAAGGCGGAAACAATGGATATTTTGGAAACTGTTGCAGTCTGAGACCTGGAAGTTGCTAGATGCAGACAACCAATGGAGTCAATGAAGGTAAGTAATTAATGAAGGCCAAGGTCATTTCTTGACCTTGACCCAAAGTCATTTAAATATCAAAATTAAAATTGTGGTTTTCTCATAAATCACTGGGTTTGGAAACTATTGCAGCCTGAGACCTGAAACTTTGCAGATGCAGACAACTTATGAATTCAATAAAGGTGTGTGAGTATTCAAGGTCAAGGTCATTTCATGATGACTTAATACTGCAGGATCAGGCTTCAGGTGAGCGTTCTCAGGACCAATGGTCCTCTGGTGTTTTTTGTCTATTGAGTCCTCAAGATCTGTAAGACACATAAATTCATTGACATTCAAGTGTGACAAAATATATTTATGCTATGTATTCGATTTGGAAAACAATTTTTATTCAATGAGGCTTTAGTTTTTTTTTCTCCAAAAGTGGAAATTTGTATGAAGGGATTTTTTTCTCGTATTATGACCCATATTAGCCACCACATTAGAAAACTAACTATTTGTATAAGTGAAACCAAACGGCAAAGGGGCAGATCAGCTGTGGAGTAACTGCACAGCTGATCAGCGCCCTTTGGTACTACAATCCCTCTTTTTCTTAAATCTGAAATTTGAAGCTTGTATTTATTTTATGTGACTGCACAGCCGGGTTTGTGCCTGGTACCGATATTTGGCTTTTTCATGCAAAGGCTCATATATTTACAGGTCAAATTGCTACTGCAGATCTTCAGTAACACCAACCACAGAACACTAGTGTAATAATGTCATGTCCTGCAAGCAACAACTGGGAACATGGAGAGGAAGAAGGAACCCCCGGAGTTTGCCTCCATTGATGAAAATCCTGTCACAAGTAGATCTATAGACACAAACCTTGCCCGCCAAAACCTCCAGAGGCTACAGGACCATGTAAATCGTCAGTTCTCTAATGTTGTAAGCAGCAGCCCTTGCGCTGGGAGGGTGATTGGTTCAGACACTTCACAGTACCACCCAAGGGCAGCTAATTCGGACGTTTCGCAGCACCACCCAAGGGCAGCTAATTCAGATGCTTCGCAGCACCACCCAAGGGCAGCTAATTCAGATGCTTCACAGCACCACCCAAGGGCAGCTAATTCAGACACTTCACAGTACTGCCCAAGGGCAGCTGGTTCAGACACTTCGCAGCACCAGCAGCAGATGTCATATATTTCTAGAAGTGGTCTTGACATATTTCCGAGGCCACCATCAATAAATAATGACGATGACTTATTCAAAGGGGAATCAGACTCCAACCATAGTGGAGAAAATGATCCTGAGCCTGAAACGAAACTAGCAGATGAAAATGTAGAAAATAATGATAATTCAGCAACTGCAGATGGAAACAGTATAGAAAGGACTGAAAGTGGGTTTGAAAGCCCTGGGACAGCTGGGGCTGATGCAATTCCAGACTTTGGGGCAATAGGTTTTTCATTTACTTCAATGTCTTCCAAAGGTAGTGATGCTGAAGTTAGTCCTACTGGTAAAAGTAAAGATAAACCTGGAGGGAACAAAGAGTTTAGTGTGAATGAAGTTGACACTGAAAATGATAAAGTGAAAACAGAAGATGCTGGAGTTGGAGAGAAGAATTTAGAAAGGAATGTAGAGTTTAGAGCTCAAGATCGAGGCACACCAGTATATAGGAGGAGCCAGTCAGACATCAAAGACAAAAGGAAAAGATTCAGTCAGAGAGATGACTTCGCCTTTGAAGAGATTCCAGTATTTGATGAAGACAGTCATGTTCCTGTTAGAAAGAGTAATAGTTTACCAGATTTGATATTAAGTCTGTCAAGTAGCAACTCTTCCCCGAGGTCAGGGTCAGATAAACAATCACCAGATGTTGTGTTTCGTGGACACCAAGATGATAGTGTAGAAAATGTGACAGACATTCAGAGAGATAGAAAAAATCTTAAAGACAGTTTTGAAGGTAAAAGTTCCTTTGAGAAGCAAGACATAGGTGAAATTGACAATAAAAAGAGGAAGCCATCATTCAGAAGGTCTGTCAGTTTCAATGAAAAGACAGATTATAGATATTTTCATGAAGGTGAACCTGCCGTTTCTCCAGGCGTATTTGATGAATCAGTTGAAAATCCACTTCATGATAATATGCATACAGCATCCAGAAAAGAAAATGATGATGGCGATAAAGTTCAAAAGAAAAGAAATGCTGATAATGAGTTACAAAGCCCTAAATCAGTAGAAGGTCGCAGGCAGCTGTTTAGTAAATCTAGTGGCTATCAAACTGGGAGCGACCAGAGTCGTGAGTCACATGATACACAGAATGAAAGTTTTGACAAGACTTTCAATGAAAATCGGGGCCCTATGGGAGTTGATGAAGTGCAAGATTCCCCTAAAACCGATTCTGGAAAGAGTGACACAAGTAACTCGAGTCAAGATACAATCTTAGAGCAGATTATTTATGAATCTAATAGGCACAGGGACGATTTAAGGAGTGCTTCATCAGGAGAGCAGACTGAACAAAGGAATGACAAATCCACAATACCTGACCCTTCTCCAGAGCTTCCATTTCTTAGTATAATGGAGAAATCGCCAGAATCATCCTTAGGGAATTATGTGGTGCAAAAGAAAAGTTTGGATAATGATAACAATGACATTGCAAGTAGGACTATTGATGACATTAATGTTGAAATTGCTCATACAGGTAATGAGCCTATACAGGATCATCTAAAGATGAACCAAATACAATCAGCCCTAGACTTCCGCAGGTCCCAGTCAACCCTTGGTTCCTCAATGCCTGGAACCTTGCTAACAGGCAGCTTGGGAAATCTACCGAAGCTGGATATACTGGACGACAGAAGTTATTTAGTCGGGCCATCTATGTTAGAGAAAGTACAGGAGGTAGAGAATCAACAAGAGGAATGTGTGAAACAAAAGTACTTAGGAGGGAATGATGCTGCTTCAGGGAGGAATGGTCCTACAGCCCCGGGGAATGATGAAACTGCTCTGAGTAGATACAGTCTATCTTCTTACCAGGTGAGCCTGATAATGCAGCGATCTAATGATTAGAACCTTTGTTTTAGAATGAAAAATGATTTGTTTCAGGAACTTTGGAACATAAACTTAATGTATGCTTATGGTCTCTATCATAAAGACTGAGATATATTCATCTCTGTTGCTTTCTTTAGAATAAATGTAATTTTATCTTGGAAAAAGCTACTTCTTCTTAACCAATCAGGAACTTCTTTTTATGTAACCATTTTGCAAAATTGCATCATTTGTAATGTTGACCAAGTGAAAAAGTAAAAAAAAAAGCAATTTATATCAGGAAATGGTGCAATCAGAAAGAAATTCCCATTCCAAAAACAGGTGGGAAACTTGAATACACCTTATAGAACCAATGTTTCAACTGACCCCCGGCCTATAACATCTTTCTTTTTATCTTCAGATCCCAAAGTCACTGATGGTACATGAGTTTGAGCAGATCTTGATGGCCAATGAAGTAGAGACAGTTACTGCAGCTATCCATAAACTGTTAGAATCCAGCAGCTCTTCACCAGGACATAGTCCATTTGGTAGGTTAACCCCAATGTGGAAACATTAAGTCTAAAATTTTCTGGATACATAGACTGGGATGGGGTGGGGGAGGGGGAGGGGGCTGACCTGTGCCTCCTTTGGGGTGAGGGTCAAAATCAAGTTAGATTTTGTTAATAAAACTAAAATTTATTGATATTTGTACTATCAAATTAATATGGCTCTTACTGTTTTTGTTTTGTTTTGTTTGCTATATATCTACAATAAATGCCTGATCTTTTTTTTTAACTGTGTACTTCTCCCACACATGCAAAAAGATTTCAAGCCCCTAACCATCAACATGTTTTTACAGGAGTAGTTGTTGTTGAGTTTTGATTCAATTTCCCTTCAACAACTCGTATGGATATTGCACCTCAGTCTCATCAAAAAGACTGAAGAAGCCTGGGATCAAATTCCTTTGATTTCCAGAAACATTTCAAGTGACTGGCAAACTAGGACAACTTCATTACGAAAACTTGCCCATGCAAGAGGGTCTGGATGGGGGGTCCTGGTATTCACTAATCACTAAAAATTTAGCCATTTATTCACTGTCATTAAAATTTTGGCTTATTCATTAAAGTTAGCTCAATTATTCATTAAAATATGATAATTACTAGTCACGCCTTCTTCACCCAGCTAATATGTAAAAGTTCTAAAACGGGTACTAATCCTAGTTTTAAGCGACATTTTTCTTGTTTTGTATGCTGTTTGGTCAGTTTAAGGCCAAAATCTGGACGATAGAGGCAAATTTTACGTTTTCACCATATCCTTAATTAGGAGCACCAGGCATTTTACAAAATGCTCATAAAAAGGGGGTAGGGTTGGTAAATCGTCCATAAAACCATTTCTGTGAGACTTAGAAACACGCCTTATGCCTGTATTAAAAGTAGAAAGACCGCTCTTTAACATAGTGTAAGTTGTTTTGGTTTTGCTACTGAAAGGTCACGGCGCAGGGGTCACCGTGGAAAAATCGATGCGTACTGACTTCTTTTTTTTTTTTTTTTTTTTTGCGATTTGATTCCCGATTTTTTCCTCCTTTCGCCTCTCTTTTTATCTCTCTTTTTTTCTCTTTTCTTGTGTCTTTTTTCAACCCTAGCAGTTTGGTCGCACTTGTTTGGTTTGAGCGTGGTGGCGATTCAAAGATAACAGGGTAAACTCGACCTTTTTAACACAGAAAAATCACGTTTTTTTCCCAACTTTCTGGACCTCTTACTCGCTTGTTTGATGTACTGTGCAATTAAGCTTTATATCGGTTAAAGCCTACTTACTGGGCAATTGAAAAATATAAAAAGATCGCACATGCTAGCTTTAACAATGCTGTGAGGGTCGATCAAAAAGTGTTTGTCAGCAATTACGCATAAATACGCTCTGGTAGTGGAAAGGATATCCATAAGCAATACATGTAGGTGTTCCCCACCTAAGGCATCCCCTATCTCAAGCCACAAGGACTAGTCCTATGATATTAAATTGTAGACTGCCGAGTGCAACCTTGATATTAACATCTTGAGAGAAGCATATATACTGTGCTAGACCACAAAGCCTCATAAACTTTCCGAAATAGTATACCGATTTACTTTAGCAAATCCCCTTTAAAAGCTGTTGGGAGTATAATCCCCTCTACCTTAAATACTGAATACGCCCTAAGTTTTACCCTGAATCTTTCTCTTCAATTATGAATACCAAAGGTTATTAAGAAAAAAAATGTAAGTTCAGGGGTAAAAGTTATAATAAAATGGTGTTGCTTTTACTTAGTAAACTATGTGATGTATGGATTTGTAATTGTGCCTGATTGTACAATACATTTTATTATTTATTAATGTTTTAAATACCGAGCGAGCGAGGAAAAAATATGTAGCGCCATATAAATTGTCAGATAGATTTGCATTAACGTTCTTAGTGCTGCCTTGTTTCTGATTGCAAAAGACACTATAATTATGTTCAGTCCTACAAAAAAGCAAGATGATGTCCATCCACAGAAAAGATTATCATTATAGGATTGGAACATACATAATAAGGACAAAGTGGGGTAATAAGTGTAGAATAAAAAGAAAATACATATAACATAAGCAAACAAAACTGTTAAACAGTGAAATAGTATCTGGCTGAGTAAACATCCTGATTTATTTTTCTCTGCCTTCAAATGACACATTTCTTTTTCAATTGGTCCATGAGGTGAGTCCCTATATGCTTGGCTTCCAGACATATGTCTTTCCAAACATTCAAGGATTTCTGAAATATGAATACATTTTAACTAAATCGGGTCTGGGGGCGTCCAGACCCCAGAAAAAAAAAATGAAATTCTGGAATGTCAGGGAAGCCATCTAAGACAATTTCATAGCCAAATTTTAGCATATTCATTATTCTTTAAAATGTTATTATTCACTATTCATTATATTACTCTGCTATTCATTAAAAATTTACATTTATTCATTATTCTTTAGGACCTCATTATTCACTAATCATTAAATTTTTTGCTCTTTATTCACTCTCATTAAAAATTTTAGTTCATTATTCATTAATCATTATACCCCATCCAGACCCTCATGCAATAAACAGAGATTTTTTTTAGCTTTTGAAAATTGAAAAATTTTATCTGAAAAATTTTGATACTTTTCTTATTTTGGCTCAAAACATAGATCGTGGGATAAAGATAGGCTTGTTTTGTTATTTCAGAGTATGGGGATGGCCGGTACAGTACAAGTTCTCCTAAAAACAAGGTAAAGAATCTTCTCAACAATCAGTCCTACATGTATGTATTGTCTTTATCTGACTTATTGAAGAGTTCAAAACCTACCCTCACCATATTGTGTCCCTTGAGCTAGACACATTTACTCCCCTTAGTGTATTAAGTGTCCTGGAAGTGTTTTAAAACTCATTCAGGTATTGGCATAGGGCAGTGGGCACAAACTTGTAGGAATTTTACTGAATTTAGATATGAGAATATTTGCTCAGAATAATTGTTGAAACAGTTATTGGCATTTTAACATTTATGAGCAGGATATTAAATTACTACCGTAGTTTTTGAGTTTTGAACCTGAATTCTTTACTAATTTTGACTATTTCAACGAGCAATTGAAATTTCATGCTCAGCTGAAAAAATTTTATTACCATGTGGCCCGACTTAAAATCCCTCCTCATTTTTTCCTCCTATGTATTTCAGTTATTCACTGTAGAGGACTTGGAGAGAGCTTCAAGATGTACACACACAACTTGCCCAGAGAAAGCTTGTGAAAAGGTATGTTTTTTTAGCTCACCTGAGCCGAAGGCTCACAAGGTGAGCTTATAGGATGGCCATGATCCGGCGTCCGTCCGTCCGTCGTCTGTCCGTCGTCCACAATTTCAAAGATCTTCTTCTCTGAAACCGCTTGGCAGATCTAGTTGAAATTTTATGTGGAGCCTCCTTGGGTAGTGGCATTTCAAGTTTGATCGCAAAATCCAGGTCACATGACCAAGATGGCCGCCACGCCCATATATGGTAAAAACCCTTCAAAAATCTTCTTCTCCAGAATCTGTGGGCCGATTTCCACGAAACTTGGTTTGTAGCATTGGGGACTCCAGCCCATCATAGTTTGATAAATTGATGACACTTGGATGACCTTGACCTATTTTACTGTAAGGTAAAATTTGGAAACATAGGCTTTTACATGGGAAAAAGTGAAAACTATGGATTTTTTGAAAACTATTGCAGCCTGAGGCCTGAAAAGTGGTAGATGCAAACAACTAATGGAGTAGATGAAGGTATGTGATTAATTTAGGTCAAGGTCATCTCTTGACCTTGGCCAGTCTGTCGTCCATACACACTTTTCAAAGATCTTCTCCTCTGAAACCGCTTGGCCAATCAAAGTGGAAATTTATGTGGAGCATCCATGGGTAGGGGAGACGAAAGTTTGGTCGCAAAATCCAGGTCACATGACCAAGTTGGCCGCCACGCCCATATATGGTAAAAACCACTCAAAAATCTTCTTCTCCAGAACCGGTTGGCCGATTTTCATGAAACTTGGTATGCAGCATTTGGGACTCCAGCCCATCATAGTTTGATCAAATGATGGCCATAGGATGACCTTGACCTATTTTACGGCAATGTCAATTTTGGAAACATAGGCTTTTACATGGGAAAAAGTGAAAACTATGGATTTTTTGAAAGCTATTGCAGCCTGAGGCCTGAAAAGTGGTAGATGCAAACAACCAATAGAGTAGATGAAGGTATGTGATTAATTTAGGTCAAGGTCATCTCTTGACCTTGGCCAGTCTGTCGTCCATACACACTTTTCAAAGATCTTCTTCTCTGAAACTGCTTGGCCAATCAAAGTGAAATTTTATGTGGAGCATCCATGGGTAGGGGAGACGAAAGTTTGATCGCGAAATCCAGGTCACATGACCAAGATGGCCGCCATGCCCAACTATGGTAAAAAACACTCAAAAATCTTCTTCTCCAGAACTGGGTGGCTGATATTCGCGTATCTTGGTATGTAGCATTTGGGACTCCAGCCCATCATAGTTTGATCAAATGATGACCCTAGGATGACCTTGACCTATTTTACGACAATTTCAATTTTGGAAACATAGGCTTTTACATGGGAAAAGTGAAAACTATGGATTTTTTGAGAACTGTTGCAGCCTGAGACCTGAAAGTTGCTAGATGCAGACAACTAATGGAGTCAATGAAGGTATGTGATTAATGAAGGTCATTTAAATATCAAAATTAAAATTATGGTTTTCTCAGAAATCACTGGGTTTGGAAACTATTGCAGCCTGAGACCTGAAACTTTGCAGATGCAGACAACTTATGAAGTCAATAAAGGTGTGTGAGTATTCAAGGTCAAGGTCATTTCATGATGACTTAATATTCCAAGATCAGGCATCAGGTGAGCGTTCTCAGGACCAATGGTCCTCTGGTTCTCTGATATTAAAGCATCCTAAGTTTGGACAGACAGATCAGAGGGAAAAGCAGACCCTGATTAAATTGTCTAATTAGATTATTCTGTGTTTTCGGTACCATCTGCATCTTTGTTACGCATCAGGAAATTTGTCCATGAAATGTATACCCCTTAAACCCAACTTTTATATAGTAAAACTGGGGTATGCAGGGGTAAACTATTTTTTCTTAAATTTGGTCCAAACTTAGATTGTGGGTACATGTTAGGTACACGCTAGAACGGCCTTGGTACCCACAATCTAGGTTTTGGAGCAGAAGTAAGAAAAAAAAAAGGTTTACCTCTGTAGACCCCAGTTTTTCTATATAAAAATGGGGTATAACGGGATATACATTACGTGGACATGTTTTCATGATGATTGTTCTGTGTTTGCAGTAATATCTGCATCTTTGTAAGGCCCAACTCTGAGATGAGCTGCGTAATGAGAAAACCGGTCTTCAGGGTTTCCGACCAGGTCCGTCACAAACAGGCATGTACAAGGTACAGTCGGAAAGTTCCCGGACTGGTTCGTGTCAAAAGAATTTTGACGTCCAATCACTATGAAATTTTTGAAATAATAAATCCAATCCATTTTCAATATTTTTCAGATAAATTAAGAGAAATAGGCAATAATTGTTTTTTGAAATGTCGATAAACATACGGCATATACAGGGATACGGAGCACTTTGAAAAATCACTCAATCGGATTTTTTTGATGTTTTGAATCGCTGTCAATTCCTTTATAAAACGGCGCCACAACGGCGTGAATTTTTGCATGATGTCATATCAACGATATTTTGATTCAACTACAAAGAATCAGAGTGATAACATAAAAAATTACAATTCTGACAGTGTTTTAGACAGACATGGACGAATTTTCGAGCGTAAAAAAGCCGACGTGTTGAGAACGTACGGAGCAGCGCGGGGTAATCAAGTATGGTAAAAGAGCAGGTAAGACCCCTACAAACACTTTGAAATTCATGAAACCGAAGGAAAAGGCATAGAGAATGCTGGTGAGTCTTGTGGTCCACTGGGATAGGTGAAGGACGCTTGCGGAAATTAATGACAATCGCAAAAGCGAGAGGCCTACGGAAGAAATGGTCAGGGTTTGACATAGAAGAACGGATTTTTCACCAAGACAACACCGTCCGCTCATCGATCGCAAGATATATTGACGACTATTGATTTCATAGGATACGAGAGGCTACGGTATGCGCCATAAAGACCCCGGTTTAGCCCTGGTTGATTTTTCCTAGTCTGAAATCTGAGTTTGACACCACACTTAGTTATGAACATTGATAACGTCAATGTAACGTTTTTAACGTCAAAGTGCTCCATACGTTGTTAGTGGCCATACTTTGAACCCTAGATTTTCGGTGCTTTCATGCAAAATGACCCTAAATGTATATGTTGTTGTGTAGAAATATGTTTTACCCACAAGTGTGCAAAGTTTTGACTTTCTCCTCTGAAAACAAATAACACAACAAGAACAGTCCGGGAACTTTCCGACTGTACCTCGTACAAGTGCAGTAGATGGTTAGAAGCTTCAAATTTCGGAATTAGGAAGAAGAGTAATTGTACTGTCCGAATAGTAAAAACAAAGGCGCCGATCAGCTTCGAAGATACTGCCAAGCTGATCTGCGGTTTTGTTTTCAAATATTTGATATGAAAAGCCAATTTTTGCATATATGTATTCAAAAACAAAGATGCAGGTCAGCACCTTGGTTTCTGCTCCATACAATAGTTCGTGGGCAGAACACTTCAATAGTGTGCTTAATCGACCATCAAGCATCAATGAGGATGCAATCGACAGACATCCACAGATAGAGTGCAATGTTCTGTTAGATGAATTTCCTACCGTTATGGAAACAAGAAAAGCAGTTCAACAACTATCATCTGGCAAAGCCCCAGGTGCAGATGCAATTCCTGCCGAAGTTTACAAGGCTGGGGGGCTACCCATGGCAGAGAAACTGACAGAGTTGTTTCACTGTATGTGGAGAAAGGAGGCTATCCCACAAGAATTTAAGGATGCATCCATAATCCACCTATACAAGCGGAAAGGAAATCCTCAAGTCTGTGATCACAGAGGCATCTCCCTCCTATCAATTGCTGGGAAGATACTTGCAAAAATTCTGTTGAATCGTCTGAATGTTCATCTTGATCAGACGGGACTTATCCCAGAAAGTCAATGTGGATTCAGAAAAGACAGAGGGACAATAGACATGATCTTCACAGCAAGACAGCTTCAGGAGAAATACCAAGAACAGAATGTAGATCTATACATGACGTTTGTTGACCTCACCAAAGCTTTTGACACTGTTAGTCGTGATGGACTCTGGAAAATCATGGCCAAGTTTGGCTGTCCACCCAGATTCATAGCAATGGTGCGGCAGTTTCATGATGGCATGCAGGCACGTGTGCAAAATGATGGAGAGTTCTCTGAACCATTTGAAGTAACAAATGGGGTCAAACAAGGCTGTGTTCTGGCACCAACACTGTTCAGCATGATGTTTTCTGCCATGCTTATGGATGCTTTTCAGGACAGTGACACTGGTTTTCCAATCAGGTACCGTTTTGATGGCAACATATTCAACCTCAGAAGGTTGCAAGCCAAAACTAAGGTCCAGACTGATGTGCTAGATGAGCTCCTGTATGCAGATGATATGGATAAGAATGCCAGCACAGAGGCAAAAATGCAAAGAGCCATGGATCAAGTCTCACAGTCATGTGATAACTATGATCTCACAATCAGCACAAAAAAGACAGAGGTTGTACACCAACCAGCGCCTGGAAAGCCATATAATGAACCAACCATCACTGTGAATGGGCAAAAACTGAAAGTTGTTGACAAGTTCACCTACCTGGGAAGCACTCTCTCCAGAGCAGTGCATATTGATGATGAGATCACTGCCAGAATTGCAAAGGCTAGTGTGGCATTCGGACGACTCCGTGCAAATGTCTGGGAGCGAAATGGAATCAAGCTTGACACCAAGCTGAAAGTCTACAAGGCTGTGGTACTTCCAACCCTCTTGTATGCATGTGAGACCTGGACAGTATACCAACGCCATGCAAAGAGACTTAACCATTTCCACTTAAGCTGTTTGAGAAAGTTGAAAGAAGTTCCAGACACAGAGGTCCTGACGAAAGCAGGGATGCAAAGCATGCATACAGTCTTAAAGCTAGCACAGCTAAGATGGACTGGCCATGTTATAAGAATCCAAAGAAAGTTTTCTATGGAGAACTACAGGAGGGAAAGCGCTCTCAAGGTGGCCAGAAGAAACGCTACAAAGACACCCTCAAAGCCTCTCTGAAGGATTTCGAAATACCAATGGGGTCCTGGGAACAGACTGCACAGGAGCGATCAAAGTGGCGAGGTCTCATCAACAAAGGAGCAGCTCTTTATGAAAAGAAGGGAATCTGTGAAGCTGAAAGAAAGTGAAGAGAGCGCAAAGCCAAAACAAATGTGCCACCATCAGACTCTATGACATTGACTTGCTCTACTTGCAACCGACAGTTTAGAGCCAGAATTGGCCTAGTCAGCCATCAAAGAACTCACCAACACACATCAGCACTATTCAAGAAATAATGATGGTCTTTCTCATTAGTGAGAGACGAACTATCAGTTTGTATACTACTACTGCTGTCTGAAAGTGAAATTTTACGTCTCCAGCCACCTTCTGTAGCTGCACTGTCCTGGCGATCTGTTTTTGTCCCACAATGGACATCGCTCCAAACGAATTTCATGTACCTTTGACTGTTTGTTTCATAGTGTTTTTAATGGTCAACAGCTTTAGGTCATACCAGGATGGTTGGTTATCCTAAATTCTCACTAATATTTGTGAACTCATTGTCTCACAGATTCAAAAGACTCGCTGATATAGAGTTACTGTAAGCTTTAATTTATAGACTGCAAAAGTACTCAGTCACAAGGTCAAGAATTTGTCAATAATTTGGAAATAGAAAAATGCATGCCAAAATTTCTGAACTTACAGTATCATGCTCGGGTCATTTCATACCCTTAGTGATGTGTCTGTTAACAGATGCGCCAAGTACAGATGCTTTTGAGTCTGGACATCGAGGAGTCTCACACTTTGACCAATCTGATGTTGATGCAGTATCTAGAGGCTCTGTATCTACACAGTGAGAGCTGTGATGAAATACCCCTAATGTGTCCCGTACTGTACTGTCATATGTGTTATGAAAGGTAAGATATTCAGAAGTGTGTCTGAATTCAAAATCAAGAGATTCTGTTTTCTAACTCTGGATAGTGCCCTTAAGCAAGACATTAACTTTACATAGTACTAAGAGATTATCATATGGCAATTTTCATATCATACCCCGTATCAACCTGAGACTTCCGTATCAGCCCGAGACTCCCATATCAGCCTGAGGGCCGAAGGCCCGAGGGCTGATATGGGAGTCGAGGGCTGATACGGAAGTCGAGGGTTGATACGGGGTATGATATGAAAATTGCCATATCATGATCTCTTTATCATATATTTTTATTGAAAAAAAAGTGTTTGATACAGTTCAATGCACAAAATGTTTCCCAACATAATTTCAAGTGGAAAAAAGAAAGAATGAAAAAAAAATTCTGGTCACAAATTTTATTCAATAACATTTAACCATTAATACAGAAAATTCAAATACAAAAATTTGATTTATAAATTGAGAACAATTTACAACGTACTATTAAATAGAACAGAGCGCTCCAAATGTGGGGGTCACGTGAGATGTGATATGAGGTTTGGGGTGTGATATGGGGGTGTGATATGAGTCCATATCTCCCTAGGGAGATATGGATTTTGACAAATTTTGAACTGATACAGCTTTCGAGATTTGGGGTGTGATATGGGGGTGTGATATGAGTCCATATCTCCCTAGGGAGATATGGATTTTGACAAATTTTGAACTGATACAGCTTTCGAGATATGGTGTCCCGATACGTGCATAGGACTTGCGCCTGTATCGCATATGTAAAAAGAACGTATTTTACAGTAAATATATGATAATAGTCAATACCTCCATAGTGCTAATTAATAATACTCTGGAATTAAAACTGATATAACTGAAAAATTGTTGACTCGGACATTAACCATATTAACCATCCAAACAAAAAAGAAAATATCAGTTCTGAGGTTGTGTCCGGTTATTTAATGTAACAAGGTTAATTGGCTGAACTTTTGTTTTTCTGTTCCCTTGTTAGCTCGCCTGTACGAAAGTACAGGAAGAGCTATTGCAGTCACCCCGGCGTCGGCGTTCGCGTTCGCGTTGCTCAAATGTTAAAGTTTCTGATTAAAGTTTTTATAAGTCTATATCTCTTGAACATGTTTATGGATCAAGTTGATACTTTGCATGTAGGTAGATATTGGTCTGAAGTTTTATGCAGTACCATCATGACCCACCCTGGGTGACCTTGAGGTCAAGGTCACGGACTTAGAAATTTTGTGTTAAAGTTTTTGCTTAAAGTTTTTATAAGTCTATATCTCTTTGACATGTTGATGGATCAAGTTGATACCTTGCATGTGGGTATATATTGGTCTGAAGTTTTATGCTGTACCATCATGACCTACCCTGGGTGACCTTGAGGTCAAGGTTACGGACTTAAAATTTTTGTGTTAAGCTTTTGGTTAAAGATTTTGTAAGTCTATATCTCTTGAACATGATAATGGATCAAGTTGATACTTTGCATGTTGGTAGATATTGGTCTGAAGTTTTATGCAGTACCATCATGACCTTTTCTGGATGACCTTGAGGTCAAGGTCACTGACTTTGAAATTTTGTGTTTAAGTTTTGGTTAAACTTTTTGTATGTCTATATGTCTTGAACATGTACATGTATCAAGTTGATACTTTACAATGTTTCTAGATATTGGTCTTAAGTTTTATGCTGTACCATCACGACCCACCTGAGTGATCTTGAGGTCAAGGTCATGGGTCATAGATTTTGATAGATTTAGTGGCAAAGCACAAGTCAGGCGAGCTACGCTGTCCTGCGACAGCTCTTATTGGTAACCCATTTAATCTCTTTTTTTTATTGGCTAACTGAATTGTCTTTCACTTTGTTTCAAATGGACTTTCTCATCATCATCATTTGGATGAGTCCACTTCTAATTTAAGTGACATCAGGCGAAATGTTTCATATTTTAAATTCATTTTTCAATAAGATTCCTCTAAGTAAACACAGTACTCCCTGATGGTACATGTGCACAACATTTTGGGGTTATACTGTTTGCCTATCGGTATGTCCCAAAAGTAGGATGAGTTGAATAGCAGGCTTAACTAAAATGTCATTACTTTTTCATAGCAAAGTATGTATGGATAGGGCAGTAAACAGTCAGGGACAGAACCTAAACAGGTTATAAAAAAAATAACTGAAACAAGTTATTAATACACTTTAAATGATCTCCCTTTCCAAGATGTTAGAGTTAAATTTTCTTGGATATTTTTTTCAGGTCAGAAAAACACTTATATAAGTTATGCTTTAATTAGTAATTATGACAATATTAACTTGAATAGGTTATTAGTATCATTACCCACTTGTCTTTGAAGTACCTGCGTAATACTTTTTAGACTATGCATTATAAGAAATTCTTTTGTAGTAGCTACATTAAAGTTACATCATCCTGGGAAAATTGTCTAGACATGTGCCAAAATTCTGGTAAGGTGGAAACAGATGTTTTAAAATCAGAGATTTTGCCATTCTGATGCCAAAAAACTGAAATTTTCAAAATCTTAATGGTATATACTAACTTTCAGTCATGTGAGTATAAAGCTCTCATCTTGCTGCATCTCCCATTAACATTTTAATTATGTAAAACCCTGCACATTTCAATTAAATTAAGAAAAACTTCACAGATTTTGACTGATGCAGGGAAAATGAAAAATAACTTGTTTCAGTTATTTTTTTATAACCTGTTTAGGTTTTGTCCCTGACTGGTAAATGACAATTTATACTTTTGATTGGCAGGTGTGATCAGAGAAGGTTTAATCCACATCAGCTTCTAGCAGACATCAGAATGCACATTAAGAATCCTCTGAGCCTCTTGAAAGAGCAGTTAAAGCCAAAGTTTACAAAGGTACCAATTGCTATTATATTTTTTGTTTGATCTTTGCCTAGGTTACATTAGCCCCGACATTGTATGATTTTTCGGTCTGGGATTTGCCCTACGATTTTTAAGACATTGTAGGTGATCATGGGATATGACGTATGAGTTTACAATTCACATGGGCGTCATATGATTTCTTGCTCTGGCTTTCATCCATGTTCTGAGTCAGAAACGTACGGAGATCATAGGGAAATCATACAGAAATCGTAGGGTATCCGCATACTTAAGTGGAAATCGTACGGAGCCCAGCCCATGTGAACTGCCTATGAGTACCGTACGATTATTTTGTCCCTAAATTATCATAAAAAACCTTAAGGTGACCGCACAATTATCGCAGGGTCTCTGTATGGGCTACGGTCTTATGATTTTTAAAAAATTGTTAAAGTGCAGACTTTTATATGTACAAAATCGTAGAGGCTACGGAGATTGTAAGATGTCATAGAATCATAGGGACATTGTAGGCTACAGGCACATGAAGATAAACTCAAAATTTCATAAAGGTGGCATGTTGGGAATTATTTGGGCCTCCTCTCATAGGGGCCATTGAAATAGATGTGCTGCATGTGCCTCTAGGCAAAGGTTATAACCGACTTCCAACCACCTTATTACTGGTTGATTGCTTAGAAGGTCTGAGCTTGCCCAAGAAAAGGGGTTTAGTCAAACCACCCACACATGTTGTTTACTTAGGTGGTTATACTTTATTGCCCATTTCATATAGCATGGCATTCAAATATTGGGTAGAAGTACCATAAAATGGAGGCAACGTCCCAACATGAACATAGCTGTTGACTGGGCTGTAAAGCTTCAAATCAAACAAACAAAATTCTATGCCCTGAGGTGAAGTTTGTTTGTTGTTGTTTTTTTTTTTTTTGTTTTGTTTTGTTTTTCTTTAGCTCACCTGAGCCGAAGGCTCACAAGGTGAGCTAATAGGATAGCCATGATCCGGTGTCCGTCCATCCGTCGTCCGTCCATCCGTCCGGCGTCGTCCACAATTTCAAAGATCTTCTTCTCTGAAACCGCTTGGCTGATCTAGTTGAAATTTTATGTGGAGCCTCCTTGGGTAGTGGCATTATAAGTTTGATCGCGAAATCCAGGTCACATGACCAAGATGGCCGCCATGCCCATATATGGTAAAAACTACTCAAAAATCTTCTTCTCCAGAACCGGTGGGCCGATTTCCATGAAACTTGGTATGTAGCATCGGGGACTTCAGCCCATCGTAGTTTGATAAAATGATGACCCTTGAATGACCTTGACCTATTTTACAGCAAGGTCAAATTTGGAAACATAGGCTTTTACATGGGAAAAAGTGAAAACTATGGATTTTTTGAAAACTATTGCAGCGTGGTAGATGCAAACAACTAATGGAGTAGATGAAGGTATGTGATTAATTTAGGTCAAGGTCATCTCTTGACCTTGGCCAGTCTGTCGTCCATACACACTTTTCAAAGATCTTCTTCTCTGAAACTGCTGGGCCAATTAAGTTGAAATTTTATGTGGAGCATCCATGGGTAGGGGAGACAAAAGTTTGATCGCAAAATCCAGGTCACATGACCAAGATGGCCGCCACACCCATATATGGTAAAAACTACTCAAAAATCTTCTTCTCCAGAATCAGTGGGCCGATTTCCACGAAACTTAGTATGTAGCATTGGGGACTTCAGCCCATCATAATTGATAAAAAGATGACCATAGGATGACCATAACCTATTTTACGGCAAGGTCAATTTTGGAAACATAGGCTTTTACATGGGAAAAAGTGAAAACTATGGATTTTTTGAAAACTATTGCAGCCTGAGGCCTGAAAAGTGGTAGATGCAAACAACTAATGGAGTAGATGAAGGTATGTGATTAATTTAGGTCAAGGTCATCTCTTGACCTTGGCCAGTCTGTCGTCCATACACACTTTTCAAAGATCTTCTTCTCTGAAACTACTAGGCCAATCAAAGTGAAATTTTATGTGGAGCATCCATTGGTAGGGGAGTTTTTTGAAATGATGACCCTAGGATGACCTTGACCTATTTTACGGCAAGGTCAATTTTGGAAACATAGGCTTTTACATGGGAAAAGGTGAAAACAATGGATATTTTGGACACTGTTGCAGTCTGAGACCTGAAAGTTGCTAGATGCAGACAACCAATGGAGTCAGTGAAGGTAAGTAATTAATGAAGGCCAAGGTCATTTCTTGACCTTGACCCAAGGTCATTTAAATATCAAAATTAAAATTATGGTTTTCTCAGAAATCACTGGGTTTGGAAACTATTGCAGCATGAGACCTGAAACTTTGCAGATGCAGACAACTTATGAATTCAATAAAGGTGTGTGAGTATTCAAGGTCAAGGTCATTTCATGATGACTTAATACATGTACTCCAGGATCAGGCTTCAGGTGAGCATTCTCAGGACCAATGGTCCTCTGGTTTTGCGTTGTTGTAGATGCTCCTGTTCCTTTTGTCTTTACTCTGCAGATTGATATATATATATATATATATACATATAACAAGTTGGTAACTATTTTACAGCTGCATGACAATGTGAGTGACAGAGTTCCAGAACAGTTCATATCCTACATACCGCTTTGTAATCTAGACCAGTCGGGTAAAATGTTGCTCATACAGGATCTCCAACTGCAGACATTGTGTGTTCTCAAACAGGTAAGTTACCTTTCAGCCAGGCAAGATAGTTGGGCTGATAGCATACAAACATACACTAGTGTATACCCAGTTGTACAGACTTTATTCTGTCATGAAACTTTAGGAGATCTCTGTGGCATTGTGGTAAAGCATTGTACTCTGCATTTAATCAGTCCCATTAGCATAATGGTTAGAGCGTCCACTTCAGGAGCAGGAGGCTTGGGTTCATTCCCGGGCCGGGTCATGCCATAGATGTTAAAAATGATACCAGTGGCTACTTGCTTTGTGCTCAGCATTATAAGGCAAATCACTGGCTTCTCCCAAAAATACAGCTTCACTAACGTCGTTGCATGTATAGCAAAAATATGAAAAAAAGTCTGCCAGAATAAAATAAAAAAGTCTGATAATAATCAATGTTCTGTATTCACTGGAGGACCGTATGGAAGACTGGCATTTGTGCTAAATACGTTATCCTCCTAAAATATGATGATGATGATGATGATGATGATGATGATGATGATGATGATGATGATGATGATGATGATGATGATGATGATGATGGAGATGTGGGGGCTTCAAAACTTACCCTCAGGGTGTAGTGCTATTAAGCAAGACACTTTAGCTCCGTATTGATTGAAGGGTTGGTTGTGTCTGAATAATACCAAAACTGTTGATTCAGAAGTTACACTCTTATTTTAGCCATGATGCGAGAAAACTGGTTTTCAAGGTTTCCTACCTGGTCAAACACAAACTGACCTGTACAGTCACAGAAGAAGGCTAAAAGCTTGAAATTTCGGATTTAAAAAGAATAGGGTTTGTACTATGCGTGTAGTGAAAACAAAGGCGCTGATCAGCTTCGCAGTTACTGAGAAGCTGGTCTGCTCCTTTGTTTTCGGATAGGCAAAAATCCAGTTTTCTCATGAGGCGGCTTATTTCATAGCTGCTTCATCATGATGCTTTTTTGCAGTATCCATTGTTTGAAGACAATCACCAGTCAAGAGCATTAGAGACGTTATGCAACTTGGACCACCCCCATCTCGTCTTACAGTTATGGATGTCAGAGTTTACAGATGAAAGTATCCAGATCTGCTCACAGTTTATGCAAGGTAACTCCAACACAACCATCTTTACATCTTTATATTATCTACCCATGTGTGTTTGCTAGGCTACATGGTTGCAAGTAGAGCAAGTCAGTGTCCAAGATTCTGGTAGTGGCCAATTGAATATGGTCTCTCTACTTTAGATTCTATTTTCTATAACAAGCTGCTGCATGTACACTGCAGATATTCTAGACAATATAAGTATATGAGCTGCATGCAATCAGAGCGATCAAAAACAAATTACATGTAGTTTCTTATGTATGTGTACCAGATTTAGGTCTTGTGTGAGTAGTTAAATAAAGAGTTGATCCCCCAGGATACATTTTCAGGTGGTAGTCTACGAGAATATTTGCATGTGTCAGGCAAGTTGCCATGGTTACAAGCAGCAGACTACTTGAAGCAGCTGACAAACGCTGTCTGCTTTCTCCAAGAGAGAAGAGTTGTCTACCTTAACTGGCAAAGTAGGTCACAGAAAATTATAGAGCTTCAGACTTTTAATCGAGAGGTGCTTGATGTGAACATGCTTTGTAGTATGTGTCATTAAGCAAGGCGCATTGGCTGAGTTCGGATGGGGCTATATCCGTGGCTATAGCCGCTGTTCCATTATTTGGTATTCTCTTTCAATAAAATCAACCAGTTAGCAAGGTTGTATCAAAACTAGTCGTGGAAATCTGAGGGAGCCTTCACACCATTTGATTGGTCTGTACTATTCACCCTTGCTGTTTTCCTTGTATATAAATGACATCTCGGCAGACATTGAGTCTGAAATAAGACTCTTTGCTGATGATTGTGTTTGCTATCGTGAAATCAAGAATGAAGAGGATACATTGAAACTTCAGAGAGACATTGATCGTTTAGGCAGTTGGGCTAGGAAATGGGGAATGAGATTTCAACCCGTCAAATGCAACATGATGCAGCTGACAAATAAACGGTCTAGTAAGATACAGGCTAACTACACCCTTGAGGGCACTGTACTGGAAAACGTTGAAAACATCAAATACCTGGGTGTAACTATCACAAATGATTTGAAATGGAATACTCATATTTCCAATGTCTGTACAAAGGCTAACAGAACTCTTGGATTCTTAAGGAGAAATTTGTATTCTTGTCCCCCAGATGTGAAAGAAGCAGCTTATAAAGGACTGGTGCGGCCGGTCTTGGAATATGGAAGTTCAGTTTGGGACCCTCACACTCATGGCCTCCAGGAAGAACTGGAAAAGGTACAAAATCGTGCGGCAAGGTTTGTGACCGGAAATTATGTTTTTGAAACTGGGAGCATGACTGGCATTTTAGGTCAACTGAAATGGGAATCTCTTAAGAAAAGGAGGAAGGATAGTAGACTTATATTGCTATACAAAGGTCTAAAGGGTAAAGCCAGAATACCCACAGATGACCTTATCCCAAAGAATAGGCGTTGTAGAAATCAACACTCTTTGGCTTTTCAGATACCTTCAGCTAGCAAAGAAGCGTACAAAAGTAGTTTCTTTCCACAGACTATCAGGGACTGGAATGACCTCCCTGATTCACTTATCTCCTCTGCTGAAATGTCTGATGACTGTGTGTCCAAGTTCGCTACACTCGTGCGTTCAAGGGACTAGTTTCTCCCCCATCCGAACCCCCTGGTGAAATAATGTCATTTGGCGTGTCACCAGTAAACTATTCAGATTCAGATTCAGATCCGGGCATTTCTTGGCTTCTTAGCATGGTCGCAGCTATAGCTCGAGCCACAGCACGTTCGGCTGACGCTATAGCCAGGGCTATATCCACAAGCGAACTCAGTCATTTAATTCCCAAAGTTACTGGTTAATACGCAGGGAACAGTGGCTTCATCTCAACATAACCTAAAAATTGTTGATTAGAACATAAACCACAATACAATCGAACAAAAAAACGGTTTAAGGTTTGCAATGAGCAGGAATGGATGCCATCAGAGCCAAAGATGGAGCTCTTTCCTAATAGATGACCACAAAGGTAATATGAGCTGCGACACAAGAAAACCAACAATAGGGTTTCCGAACAGGTCTGACACAAACCGGTCTGTGCAGTCGCAGAAGATGGCCAGAAGCTTGAAATTTTGGATTTAAGAAGAGAAATTGTACTATCAGTTGAGCGAAAACAAAGGCGCTGTTTTCACATAGGCAGAAATCCGATTATAAATGTCATGATGCAGCTCAAATATGCTCGAAAGTGGGCCTTGTACTTTACTGGAAAAGGAAGAGACCTAATCATGACAAAGCCTTGCCTATGCAATATACAGATATTTTTTTCAGGAGCAAAAATTGAAAATTTCATTTCCACTTTATCTTTCCAGGCAAAAACATGTTATTCCCCGACACCAGACGAGAGACAGTCAAGCTAGGTGACTTTGGCCTGTCTCACTGTCTAGGTGGAGAAGCTGATATAGGATCTCTTAAACAGTGTCTGCCTGTCTATCTATGGCCACCTGAGGTAATTATATCATGGTTATAGTTCCTTGAGGTAAAACATGTTGTTCCCCGACACCAGGCGAGAGACATCAAGCTGGGTGTCTGGTCTATCTTACTGTCTAGGTGGAGAAGCAGATATAGGATCCCTCAAATAGTGTCTACCTGTCTATCTATGGCCACCTGAGGTAATTACATCATGTTAATAATCCCTTGAGGTGAAAACGTTCCCAGACACCTGACGAGAGACAATCAAGTTGGATGACTTTGGTCTATCTCACTGTCTAGGATGGAGAAGCTGATATAGGTTCTCTCAAATAGTGTCTGCCTGTCTATCTATGGCCACCTGAGGTAATTATATCATGGTTATAGTTCCTTGAGGTAAAACATGTTGTTCCCCGACACCAGACGAGAGACAATCAAGCTGGGTGACTTTGGTCTTTCTCACTGTCTAGGTGGAGAAGCTGATATAGGTTCTCTCAAACAGTGTCTACCTGTCTATCTATGGCCACCCGAGGTAATTATATCATGTTGATAGTCCCTTGTGGTGATAACGTTTTTTCCCCGACACCAGGCGAGAGACAGTCAAGCTGGGTGACTTTGGTCTATCTCACTGTCTAGGTGGAGAAGCTGATATAGGATCTCTTAAACAGTGTCTACCTGTCTATCTATGGCCACCTGCGGTAACTTTGTCATGTTTATAATCCCTTGAAGTATAAACATTTTGTTCCCCAACACCAGACGAGAGACAGTCAAGCTGAGTGACTTTGGTCTGTCTAGGTGGAGAAGCCGACGTAGGGGGTCTCAAACAGTGTCTACCTGTCTATCTATGGCCACCTGAGGTAATTATATCATGTTTATAATCCCTGTTGGTGAAAATATGTTGTTCCCTGACACGAGATGAGTGACAATCAAGCTGAGTGACTTTGGTCTATCTCATTGTCTAGGTGGAGAAGCCGACATAGGATCTCTCAAAGAGTGTCTGCCTGTCTATCTATGGCCTGTTAATACCTTGTGACATGGATATTATGCAATAATGAAGAAATATACTTAGAAATAGTGCATGTAGTTATAACTACTATAGGTCAACCTCATTATAGCGCTATATTTGGGGTCCATGGAAACAAACTATGTTATAAATGAAACTGTGTTGTAATGTGGTTAGTTACAATAGACATATAGCAAAATAATCATTTTGGGAGCCATGATGGCCATGTCATATTGAAAAATGCACTATAGTGAGGCATGTTATAATGGGTTTGAACTGCTAGTTTATTAATGTTTGAATATTTTGTATTGTATATTTTGTTTACTAGTTGCTACACGACAACACTGTACATGAGAAATCTGACTGTTGGGGACTTGCCTGTCTGCTGGCTGAGATGTTGACTGGTACCCCACTCTGGTATGACCTCAGACATGAAGACAGGGACACGGTACAGAAGGTGAGTTATTACCGGACCTGTTAGCTGAGATATTGACTGGTACCCCACTCTGGTATAACCTCAGACATGAAGACAGGGACTCGGTACAGAAGGTGAGTCATTACTGTTGAGATGTTGACTGGTACCCCGCTCTGGTATGACCTCAGACATGAAGACAGGGACACGGTACAGAAGGTGAGTCATTACTGCTGAGATGTTGACTGGTACCCCGCTCTGGTATGACCTCAGACATGAAGACAGGGACACAGTACAGAAGGTGAGTCATTACTGTTGAGATGTTGACTGGTACCCTGCTCTGGTATGACCTCAGACATGAAGACAGGGACTCGGTACAGAAGGTGAATCATTACTGTTGAGATGTTGACTGGTACCCCGCTCTGGTATGACCTCAGACATGAAGACAGGGACACAGTACAGAAGGTGAGTTCTTACCGGACCTGTTAGCTTAGTGGATAGAGTGTCTGCTTCAAGAGCAGAAGTTTGTTGGTTTGATCCCAGGCAATGTGAGCCGCAACATGAGAAAATCGGTCTTCGGGATATCCGACCAAGTCTGACACAAACCAACCTGTACAGTCACAGAAGAAGGCTAAAAGCTTGAAATTTTTGGATTTAAGAAGAAGAGGGTTTGTACTACCCATGTAGCGAAAACAAAGGTGCAGATCAGCTTCGCAGTTACTGCGCTGATCTGCGCCTTTGTTTTTGCATAGGCAAAAATCCGGTTTTCTCGTGACGCAGTTCATATGATACCAAACAAATTAAAAATGGTGTGTGTATCTACCGTGCATGGGGCTCAGCATTACAAGGCAAGCATTGGTACATTTTTATATGCATTTTAGGAACGGAGTTGGCAAACTCGGAGCATTTGAGTAGCGAAAACCGGCCTTCGGGATTTCCGACCAGGTCTGACTCAAACCGACTTGTACAGTCACAGAAGAAGGCTAGAAGCTTGACATTTTGGATTTAAGAAGAATTGGGCATGTACTATCCATGTATCGAAAACAAAGTCGCTGATCAGCTTCGCAGTTACTGCAAAGCTTATTTGCGCCTTTTTTTTCGCATAGGCAAAAATTTGGTTTTCTCATAACAAGGCGCATTTGGTAGAGGTAAGGATTATTCAGAATTAAGAGGTCTTGGGTGTGAATCCCACTGAGATCAGATTACATCTTTGAGAAAGACAAGTTTTTAACATATTTTAACATACCAATTACATACATGGATAGTAAAATCACAAAAATATCAATCTTTATCTGGGTTGTGCCCTTGAGCATGAAATGAGCCGCATAGTGAAAAACCTGATTTTTGTCTATGCGAAAACAAAGGGGCAGATCAGCTTCTCAGTAACTGCGAAGCTGATCAGCGCCTTTGTTTTCGCTACACAGATAGTACAATTCCTCTTCTTCTTAAATCCAAAATTTCAAGCTTCTATCCATCTTCTGTATCTGCAGAGGCGGGTTTGTGTCAGACCTGGTCGGAAACCCCGAAGACCGGTTTTCTCGCATCACGGCTTAGATATTAACTCCCAGTAGTACCGTTTCGTACCCATGAAGTGCTAACTCCATCATCTGAACATAATTGAAAAATTGTTTACTAGTATACTAATCCACAAAAAAGAACAAAAAAAAAAAAGGAATTGAAAGTATTATTATGTTTTTCAGAAAATTAGTGGTAATATGATCCCATATGTTGAAAACCCACCGACTGATCAAGAAATAATCTACAAAAACTGCTGGCAGGTTAGTATTGGACTGTCTTTTGTATTGCTATATGAGCCGCCCCATGGGAAAACCAACAATCTACATAGGCGAAAACAAAGGCGCAGATCAGCTTCGCGGTAACCGCGAAGCTGATCAGCGCCTTTGTTTTCGCTACTCGGATAGTACAATTCCTTCTCTACTTAACTCCAAAATATCAAGCTTCTAGCCTGCTTCTGCAGCTGTACAGGCCGGTTTGTGTCAGACGTGTTCGGAAACCACATTGTTGGTTTTCCCACGAGTCGGCTCATATAGTTAATAACTACCTAATGACCAAAAATATATGACAAAAATAAAGCTCGCCCTTTCATCTGCTTACTAATCCTCACGTGATACTGTAAATTCGGAAATTTTCGCGTGACTTTTATTTCGCGAATTTTCTATTTCCGAATTATTAGCGAGTTCTTGAATTCGCGAGTGAGTGTCAATGTATTCTATAAAATTAATAGTGCCTCTTTATTAGCGAGAACTTTGAATTCGCGAGGCAACCAATTCGCGAATATTAGCGAAAATTAAGTTCTCGCGAATATTTCCGGATCTACAGTATTTTTGGTCAAGGTAGTTATTTACCATTTATCATGCTGGGTTAGTAAACTGATGAAGTGGCAAGCCATTTCCTCAGTTCACGTTCCAAGCACAATAAACCGATTTATTTGAATCATTGTGTTGTTATTTGAGCTGCGACAAGAGAAAACCAGTTTTCAGTGTTTTCGACCAGGTCTAACACAAACCTGCCCGTGCAGCTACAGAGGATGGCTAGAAGCTTGAAATTTCGGATTTAGGAAGAAGATGTAATCTACTATCCATGTAGCTAACTGCACGGCTGATATGTATCTTTGTTTTCGCATAAGTGAAAATCTTGTTGTCTCATGGCGTGGCTCATTTACTGCAACCAGAACCCATCAAAAACACATTTTCTTCGAAGTGATGAGATGTTTTCTGCCATTTTGTTTCTTGAGTCAACAGCTACAGCTATCACTCCTCAGACAGACTCCTCACAATTAGCCATCATGACAGTATGGGGGTGGGGGAGGGGAAAGACACATTAACTCATTTATGCCTGGTGTCCCTTTTATGGGACATAGGCAAACAGTATAGTCCCAGATGTGACGCCGCAGAACGCGGCGTCCCATCTGGGACTATTCTGTTTGCTTACTGGAATTATATAGAAAAATGGGATGAAATTTTACAATCGCACCTGCAGCCCCTAAAAATGAAAGTGGACTCACCCAAATGATAATGATGGGTGAATCCATTCGTCATTAATGGGTTAACTGCTGATAGTATGGGTCAATTTTCCACGAAGCAATGGCTCCATCCCTTTACAACTGAAAAAAATGTTGACTTGAAATTAAACAAAGGATCAAACAAAATAGGCAGCTAGGTATTTTATGGTAGGTGGCTGCTCAGCTACCTTAACCAAATGAAATACATGTAAGAACAATAATGAGGCTACACACAAGAAAAGCAACAATCTGCATATGCAAAAGCAAAGGCGCCTTTGTGTTGCTATATGGATAATACAATTTCTCTTCTACTTAAATCTGAATTTTCAAGCTTATAGCTCTTTGCTGTGACTGTATAGGTCGGTTTGTGTCAGACCTGGTCTGAACCCTAAATTGTTGTTTTTCTCGTGCGAAGGCTCAGTCACTGAAACTGACCCCAGCTTGTCATCATTTGAACTTGAAGATAATTAGATCTTGTGTAAGTGTTTATAGAACCATTGGTCCTCTGTTACATCTGTTATGATGAAGTGTTACATAAATTTCATTTCAGTTAAATCCAGATCAGAGATGTAGTATAAAAAAGTTAGACCAATATCTAGGCAAAGTCCTGTCAAAAAGATGAAACTGGCAAATCAATAGAACAAATAGGATGTGAGCTTGATGTTCTAGAAAAGAGGGGTGAAAGAATGGACACTTACAGCTGGTAAACTGCCTCTTGGAGGCCTACATGGGAATAATAAAATGGATAAGTAACTGACTGACCAGATATGATCTCAGATGTTTACCACGGAAATACAGCAGGAAAGTAAAATAACCAAATCAGAGATGAGAAAAATTCACTCGTTTTAGCTTATAAGCAGAAAGTGGCGTCCCATCTGGGGCTATTTTGTTTGCTTAGAGAAATTTCATTGAAAAATTGAATAAAAATGAAAAATCACGCCTGATGCCCCTCAGAACTGAAGTGGACTCACCCAAATGAAATTGATGGGAAAATCCATTCCTCAAAAATGGGTTAATGGTGGATACTTATCAGTTGAGTAAAAAGTTTCAAGCTGCTTATAATATCCTGGAATTCGGGATGAATGTTCAGCCTAGTTAATGAGCTGAGGCGAGTATAGAAAAATATCTCCACATGGCCATTTTGAGCACCTATGACAGGCTAGATCATGGTCAAAGGAAATTCTGGGAGAAGAATTCTGATGTTTCCTCTCGCCAGTGGTGCGCCTACACAGGCTGGATTTGTGGGATAGAACAGGCCATAGTTCTGCATACATATAATGAGCCTTCACATGAGAAAACCAACAATCTGGGTTTCTGAACAGGTCCTACACAAACTAGGCAATCTAGCCACAGAAAATAGCTGAAGGCTTGAAATTTCAGATTTAGAAAGGGGAGGCAATGTGCTTTCTAAGGAGTGAAAAGAAAGGCGCTGATCAGCTGTGCAATTATTGCACAGCTGATCTGCGCCTTTGTTTTCACATATGCCGACTGATGCTTTTCTGTTGTGGTGGCGCAGTTATTATAATTCTAGCCTCATATGTTTCATGATTAAATCCCATTGATAGAGCTAGTAATAAGATGTATTTTTGCTAATTTGTAACATGTTTCTCCTTATGTTGTTTTCTACCATATAGATAACTGAAAATCCTAAATATTTTATACTTTTGCACTGTGTATGTCCTATGTGTGTTATCACGAAGATTTTACTGTGAGAATGATTACAATTTCTATTGTGATAATTGATGTGAGAGATAAATGAGCAGCGGCAGCAGGATATTCATTACGAAACACGCCTATGTAATACACAGATTTTTCTTAAGTTTTAGAAATTGATAATTTTCAGTAGATTTTTTTTTTTTTTTTTTTTTTTTTTTTTCTTTCTTATTTTTGTTCAAAACATTGACTGTAGGCGAGGTGGTTCTAACGAGTACCCACAATCTATGTTTTGGAGCAAAAATAAGAAAAATAGTTATACCCCTGTATACCCCAGTTTTACTATATAAAATTGGGGTATAAGGGGGTATATATTACACGAACATGTTATCCTGGGGTATGTATTTATTGTTATTCATCGGTATAACATATCCATAAAATGTATACCTTCTTACACTCCATGTTTATACATTAAAACTGGAGTGTACTACTGTAAACATTTTATTTTTATTTTTACTTTATAACATAGTTTGAGGGTGTTTGTTAGAACTGCTCTGACAAGTCGTTCTAAATTGTACCCATGGTCTAAGTTGTTAGGGAAAAAAATCAACAGAAAACTATCAGGTTAGTTTTACAGCTGAAAAATTACTGTTATTGCTTGTTTTTGTAATGTTGCTAAGCAACCTGTCTCTGGAGCTTTCAGTCAGGTCCAGGTGCTATTACAAAAGACTGATAGAGGCTTGAAATGAGCCGCCTCGTGGGAAAACCTACAATGTAGTTTTTGAACAGGTCCGACACAAACCGAGCTGTACAAGCACAGAAGCAGACTTGAAGCTTGAAATTTTGGGTATAAGAAGAGGAGGAATTGTACTATCCGTGTAGCGAAAACAAAGGCACTGATCAGCTTCGCAGTTACTGCGAAGCTGATCTGCGCCTTTGTTTTCGCCTATGCAGATTGTTGGTTTTCTCAAATGCTTGATTATGGTTATACTTGTTATTTGTTAAAATTTTGTTGTTTGTTATTTTGGTGTCGTCCCATAAAGTCTACTTCCCAGCTTGTGCACTCTCGCTGTCTACTTTTTCATGTTACCAGTTTTGTGTTATACTTATTTCTTATTTCATTACATGCAAGTAACCACGGCACATTAGTGCAAACATTCGTTGCCTCCGAAAAAAATGATATAGAAAGGTAATAATGAAGAAGACATTAACAAAAAATACTTGGAAATTTAATTTTATACCTTTTTCTTTAAAATAAAGAGTCAATAGAATGTAAATGCCACACTATAATACATGTATGTCATTAATCCAAGACAAACAAATGCTTGTGACTGATAGTGAATACAAATCAGTTTGGTCTTGTGTGAAATAGATATGGAGTCAAGGCCACAATGTTAAAAGTTACTTCATGCTCACCTCAGCTGAGACGTCCTGCTCAGAATCGGCATTTTAACATTTGAGCCGCCTCATGACAAAACCAACATTTTACATATGCAATATACGCGAAGCTGATCAGCGCCTTTGTTTTCGCTATATGGATAGTACAATTCCTCTACTTTCTAAGTCCAAAATTTCAATCCTCTAGCCATCTTCTGTGCTTGTACATCTTGGTTTGTGTCAGACCTGTTCAGAAACCACATTGTTGGTTTTCTCATGCGGGGGCTCATTTATTGGCAGGATTAAGTACAGGCTTTGGTGAAATTTCAACTTACTTGGGCTATTTCAGTATTTATTGGCTCTTGAAATTTCTTGATCAGCTGTGTTAAGCATGAAAATGTTTTCATTACCTCGGAAGCTGGGTTCAGATGGGAGGCAATGGGTAGTATGAATATTGTATGGTCAGTTGGAGTAGACATGATGGGAAGTAGACTAATTAGGAATATAATTATACTGAACAAAAAAGTTAGGGATCAAACTTTAAGTCTGCAATCTCTAAATGATTTCGAACTGCTGGCAAAAGAAAACTTTTCTATCATTTAGGTTATTCATTTTGTAAGCTTTGCACCCTTAAAGATTGGACCTATAGCCTTTGCCTTCAACAAGATGAGACTTAAAGTCAGACTACCCTTAAAACAAGAGTGGTATGAAAATGAGATTCACCATATTATGTAAAAGTTTGATCCCTAACTTTTTTTTATCAGTATATCATTGTTTATACAGTTCTTATTATGTGTATGTTAAATTTGTTATCTGTTAAGTTTAACATGTTTAAGCACCAGAAAGAGGATGACAACATCATGTGTGCAAAATTGAAAAACAAAACATTCATATTACCCATATATCATGATAAATTTTTTAAAAAGTAGAATACAAATATTGTAGACCCTGATGAGATTGTATAGCTCATAATGAGCTGTCTTATCTAGACCTACAATGTTTGTAAATAGTACATCCATTGTTATGTTTGTTGTCTTTAGCATATGTATGTCAACTTTGTTAAGTTTTATGTTTGATGTTAAGAAAAAATAGAGCCGCATCGTGAGAAAACCGGATTTTTGCCTATGCGAAAACAAAGGCGCAGATCAGCTTCGCAGTAACTGCGAAGCTGATCAGCGCCTTTGTTTTCGCCACTCGGATAGTACAATTCCTCTTCTACTTATAGCCAAAATTTCAAGCATCTAGCCTGCTTCTGAGCTTGTACAGGCCGGTTTGTGTCGGACCTGGTCGGAAACCCCGAAGACCGGTTTTCTCACGTCGCGGCTCAATATGTGTTGTGATTGCAAGCTTGAAATGTTCTCAAGAGTTGTTTCTATTCAAATGAGCCTCGACGCGAGAAAACCGGTCTTCGGGGTTTCCGACCAGGTCCGACACAAACCGGCCTGTACAAGCTCAGAAAAGAGCTAGAAGCTTGAAATTTCGGATTTAAGTAGAAGAGGAATTGTACTATCCGAGTAGCGAAAACAAAGGCGCTGATCAGCTTCGCGGTTACCGCGAAGCTGATCTGCGCCTTTGTTTTCGCCTAGGCAAAAATCCGGTTTTCTCACGATGCGGCTCAAATTATAGTCTTTTTTTAAAAGTTATCATTTCACACAGACTGTAGATAGGGCTTGTAAATACAGAAAAAAAAAATAATGAAAACAGGGAGTATTTGAACTGCATTGTGAGAAAACCAGACTTTTGCCTATGGGAAAACAAAGGCACAGATCAGCTTCGCAGTAACTGCGAAGCTGATCAGCGCCTTTGTTTTCGCTACACGGATAGTTCAGTTCCCCTTCTTTCTAAATCCAAAATTTCCAGCCTGTAGCCATCTTCTGTGACTGCACAGGCCGGTTTGTGTTGGACCTGGGCTGAAGACAGGTTTTCTCACATCACGACTCATTTCATGATGCCTTGAGCATAATTTTATGTTAAATTCAGAATTCAACATAAAGTCTAAGCATGTGTCATTTTTGGAATTGTTTTACTAGTCAGACAAGTATTAAACACAATGTCAATGATCCTCCAAGAGTTTTTAGCTCACCTGAGCCGAAGGCTCACAGGGGAGCTTATAGTATACCCATGCTCCGGCGTCCGTCGTCGTCCGTCGTCGTCCGTCGTCCGTCGTCCGTCGTTCACAATTTCAAAGATCTTCTCCTCTGAAACCACTTGGCCAATCAAAGCCAAACTTCGTGTGGAGCATCCTTAGGAAGGGGGAACGAAAGTTTGTATAAATGGTCCAGGTCACATGACCAAGATGGCCGCCATGGCTATAAATAGCCAAAACCTTTAAAAATCTTCTTCTCCAGAACCAGAAGGCCTATGATTTTGAAACTTGGCATGAAGCATCAGGCAATGAAGCTCTACAAAGTTTGTATAAATCATGACCATGCAATGACCTTGACCTTTTTTACGGCAAGGTCAACGTAGGCCGCCCATGCATTTGAATGGGAAAAAATTGGAAAATGTCATTTAATGGCAAAAACTTGCTAGGAATAAGCAAATGGACAGAATATTCATGTTTATGAAAATATTTTGGGCCTAGAGGGTTGTCTGCCCTTGTTCCGGGGCTATATACATGTGTATGACCATAATATTCAAACATCTTCTTTTCTGAAATCGCTTGGCCAATCAAAGCCAAACTTTATGTGGAGCATTCTGAGGAAGAGTGAATGAAAGTTTTTATAAATGGTCAAGGTCATTTGACCAAGATGGCCGCCATGGCTATAAATAGCAAAAACCTTTAAAAATCTTCTTCTCCAAAACCAGAAGGCCTATGATTTTGATACTTGGCATGAAGCATCAGGCAATGAAGCTTTACAAAGTTTGTATAAATCATGACCTTGGGATGACCTTGACCTTTTTTACAGCAAGGTCAACTTAGGCCGCCCATGCATTTGAATGGAAAAAACAGGAAAATGTCATTTAATGGCAAAAAACTTGCTAGGAATGAGCCAATGGACAAAATATTCATGTTTATGAAAATATTTTGGGCCCAGAGGGTTGTCTGCCCCTGTCCCGGGGCTATATACTTGTGTATTACCATGATATTCAAACATCTTCTTCTCTTGAAACCTCTTGGCCAATCAAAGCCAAACTTTATGTGGAGCATTCTGAGGAAGAGTGAATGAAAGTTTGTATATATGGTCAAGGTCACATGACTAAGATGGCCGCCATGGCTATAAATAGCAAAAATCTTTAAAAATCTTCTTCTCCAGAACCAGAAGGCCTATGATTTTGAAACTTGGCATGAAGCATCAGGCAATGAAGCTCTACAAAGTTTGTATAAATCATGACCTTGGGATGACCTTGATCTTTTTACGGCATGGTCAACTAAGGTTGTTCACGCATTTGAATGGGGAAAATTGTTACAATGTCATTTGAAGGGCAAAACTTGCAGTATATTGGCAAATGGACTAAATCTTTATGATTTAAAAAAGAAATTGACTCCAGAGGCTGCTCTGACTCTGCCCTGGGGATATATACATAATACCATTCTAGTCAAACAAGTTTATTGGTATATATCTCAGGTCTCAGGTGAGCGTTTACAGGACCACTGGTCCTCTGGTCAATTCAAAGCTGTTTTAGGAGCAGCGTAGGCTATTTAGGAACAGAACGAAATCAGCATTTACGCTTTGGTTCCGATCCTTTTGGTGATTCCAGGTCTTTGTGTTGTTTCTGTACAAGTATTTGAAATGAATTTTAAACAAATGGGTCCACGGGAACTAAGGAAAGTGAAGAATGGTCACAATTGCTATTATGTCTCGTGAACAGAGGTGATAAAACAGCAATGATGATGTCTTGATTTTTGGAATTTTTTTTCCATATGATGAATTAAATTTTGTGTTCATATGAATTCTTAATAGGGCTTTTAAATACATATAATATTTTACTAATTAACATAAATGTGATATTGCAGGTTTTTGTTATTCAAGCTGCAGAGTACATGCACATATATATGGTGTTTTGAGGTACTACCTTAATATTCACTATGTTGGAATTTCTGGGTGTTTACAAACATGGATTACCATATTTGTTTAGTGCACATGCTCCAAGTGCAAATCAAACAGTGCTAAAGTGCACACTGCATACTGGACATATTGGTATATTACACAAGTATTATCACTTGAATTTTGTCCTTATATGTAGGTGTATTTAAACGTTCTGGTTAAAGTGTTCTAAGGTTTTGCAAGTGTGCTATATAGAACGTTTTTATAGTTTCATAATGTCTTGAGTGCCATAACTGAACATTACAAAAGATCAGCAAAACAGATACATTATTAAATATTTGAGCTGCCGCATAAGAAAACCAACAATCTGCATATGCGAAAACAAAGGCACAGATCAGCTGTGCAGTAACTGCACAGCTGATCAGCGCTTGTTTTCACTACACGGATAGTACAATTCCTCTTCTTCCTATATCCAAAATTTCAAGCCTCTAGCCATCTTCTGTGCTGTTTGGAAACTACATTGTTGGTTTTCTCATGACACAGACCATTTCATTATTAGAAGGGCTTTGTAGCTTTCAAGACATTCCTTTTCATATGAGCCAGTGTGTGAGAAAACCAACAATTTGTGTTTCCAACCAGGTTCAACACAAACCAGCCTGTACAGTCATAGAAGCGGGCTAGAGGCTTCAAATTTTAGATTTAAGGAGAAGAGGAACTGTACTGTGTAGCGTAAACAAAGGCCCTGATCAGCTTTGCGGTTACCGAGAAGCTGGTCTGCGCCTTTTTCACATATGCAAATTGTTGGTTTTCTGATGCGGTGGCTCATATTGCTTTTTACCCAAGCACTTTTATGGACCGTCGACCATGGTTGCATGAAGGTTCTTTCATAGCATCCATAGGTTTGTTGAAAAATTTTCTATGAGCCTTCTCGTGAGAAAACCAACAATCAGTGTCCAACCAGGTCTGTGCAAGCACAGTTTGAAAATTAAGAAACAGGATTGTAATACCTGTGTAGCCAAACAAAGGCACTGATCAGCTGTGCAGTTACTGCAAATATGCAGATTGTTTGTTTTCTGATGTGGCGCCTCATATATGTAAGTTTTTTATCTGTTTTAATAATAACCAAATAAAATGAAAAATTTATTGTGCCTTTCATTTTCCCTTCCATCCTGCTGTGGTTTCCATTATCAGCTTCCCTCGGTACCTAGTAAATGTTAATGATTAGAAAGTAAGAATAGAAGCACCAGAAATTGATGCAATTAAATTTAAAATCTCAATACAGATGGCAGGTATGAAAGAAATGACTATATAAAACCACCAAAATTGTTACATCACATGAGGAGCAAGATGGCAAGCTCTTTCCCAGCAAGTTAGCCATCCGGCTAGCCTCAACCAAAATCAAAAGATGATGAGCACAATAGAGAGGCAGAAGAACAAACAGGCTGCGGCAACCTTAGATAAATCACAGCAGAATTGCCTTGGAATGATCAGTATCATCACTGAAGAAAATCATGTTTCACAATTCAATTATTACAATGAGCCTGTGCACGAGAAAACCAACAATTTGGGTTTTGACCAGGTATGACACAAACCGGCCTGTACAAACACAGAAGGTTAGAAGCTTGAAATTTCGGATTTAAGAAGAAGAGGAATTGTTCTATCCATTAAGTGAAATCATAGATGCTGATAAGCTTCGCAGTTACTGCAAAACTGATCTGCATCTTTGTTTTTGCATATGCAGATTGTTGGTTTTCTGATGCAGCAGCTCACAATACTCCTTCTTCAATCTGTTTGAAGCTGAGTTTGTCAAGATAACCAGTACGGCTAACTTGAAGGATTTAGAAATGAAACAAAACACTACAAAAAATCATTTTCTATTCAATATTGTAACAATTATATAAATGAACAAAAAAGAACAGAGCTTGTTCCAAGAAAGTCTGTCTTTCAGCCAGCTAAAACCGGCCAATGATAAAAACTAGGTAGAATTCTGGACTGCCGCTAAGTCGAGGCTAAGTGAAAGGTGCTATGATAATCAAAATGATGATTGCATAATGTTTCATTTAATTTTGAAACATACATGTAACATTTAACTAGGGTGGGTCTCAAAACTGGGACGATCTTACCAACTGAAATAACTCACAAACTGATTTTTTCTGTTACGCAAAACTTCACTACATTTAACATCACTGCAAAATAAATTGAGCCGCGTCATGAGAAAACTGGATTTTTGCCTATGCGAAAACAAAGGCGCAGATCAGCGCCTTTGTTTTCGCTACACTGATAGTACAATTTCTCTTCTACATAAATCCGAAATTTCAAGCGTCAAGCCTGCTTCTGTGACTGTACAGGTCGGTTTGTGTCAGACTTGGTGGGAAACCCCGAAGACCGGTTTTGTCGCGTCGCAGCTCAGATTGTATCAGCTATACCAACAAGGGTCTCAATGTTTGTATTGAGGTTGAATGTAGAAGCCTCTGTGGTGCAGTGGGTAAGCCATTTGCCTTGTGGACCAGGGGTCACAGGTTCGATCATCGGCTTCTCCAGTACTTTGGATGGTACTATAAGTCAAGGTCTTATGACTAATATCCAAGACAAACTGTGACAAGGACATACTGTGTGATGAGGCTGTAGATTATGCTGTGCTAAATGTGTTAAGTCCGAGGGACCTACATGTAGTCTTCAGACCTGACTTATGGACAAAAACTACACACACAGGTTTACTTTAATGTCCCAGTCAACAATTTTCTGTCATGTTGGGATGGAGCCACCACTTCCTGGGTATTAACCAGTACTCTGGGACGTTAATGTGGCTTACTCCATGACACAAAACAGTGCCCGGAGTGGAGTTCAAACCCAGAATCTCTCGATTCGGAGTACTGATGCTCTATCACCAGGCCACTGCCCTTCCTAATGTGTTCTCAGATAATTTTAGAAGTAATCAGTATCCTTAAGGGTTACATGTTTAAAATGCGCAACTTTGGCATCATAATTATGCATTATAGGGGAAATTATTACACCAAATTTTTCTTGAACTAAAACATGGTTTTATGTGATCAGCCATTTTTGGAAATGACTTTCAAAAGTTGTTGAAAAACATCTGTCTTTCAAAGTGGGTTTGCCAGTATTGCAATAACAGAAATAAATTACACCATAATATTAAATCAATAATTATTTATCATGCATGGAAGTATATAATTATGATTTTTCAGGTTTGCCCTTTTGTTCTCAAGAGCACTTAATCATCAAGATAACATGTCTGTGTAGTGTATACCCTCTCAAACCCCACTTTTATATAGGAAAACTGGGGTATGCAGGGGTATACCTATTTTTCTTATTTTTGCTCCAAAACATAGATTGTTGAGGCAGTTCTAACGTGTACCCACAATCTATGTTTTGAGCAAAAGCATTTAAAATATCAAAATTGTTCTATAAATGAAATTTTCTATTTTAACCGCTGAAAAATCTCTGTATATTGCATGGGCATGTTTTCGTAATGATGGGGACATAAAAACAACCAGTATTCATCCTCTTCCTTCGTTCCATGCATCACACAATTTGATCTCTAGTTTCCATAGCAGTGAGAAGCAGATATGAAGTTGATGATGATAAATAACATTATTTCGATCTCTGTACAGTATATGTTTGTGTCTTGTGCAAGTTCATGAAAATGATTTCACATAAATTCATGAAAATAATTCTTCATGAATTGATGAATACCCAGAACTGGGTTCCTATAAGTAATTGCCCTGTTGATTCAATGGAATATACAATTTACAGGAGATAAAAATGATCATTCAGTTACGAATAAATACCCATGATATTTGTTTTACGGTCATTAAAATGTTTTGTAAAGCTATGACTGAATCATCTATTCATATTACATCTGTACATCACAATAAAATGAGCCGCGACGTGACAAAACCGGTCTTCGGGGGTTCCGACCAGGTCTGACACAAACCGGCCTGTACAGTCACAGAATCAGGTTAGAAGCTTGAAATTTCGGATTTAAGAAGAAGAGGAATTGGACTATCCGTATAGCGAAAACAAAGGCGCTGATCAGCTTCGCAGTTACTGCGAAGCTGATGTGCGTCTTTGTTTTCGCATAGGCAAAAATCCGGTTTTCTCATGAAGCGGCTCAAATAAAGTTTGAACAACAATGTATCACAAGGTCACTTTTTTCGTTTCAATTCCTCAAATCTTCTTGATAAATCGTCAAAGTCCACATCATCCCCTCCCGCAGATGTCATGCCTGGGGGGTCAGGCAGTGTGCTGTTTGGTACTTGAGGGAGGTCAGGGAAACTATCCAGTGGGGCTGGTCCAGGCTCTGTAAAATATAGAATACATTACGAAAACTTGCCCATGCAATAAACAGAGATTTTTTAGCTTTAAAAATTGAAAAATTTCAGCTGAAAATTTTTGATATTTTTCTTATTTTTTGCTCAAAACATAGATTGTGGGTACACGTTAGAACCGCCTCGGCGAGGTATACACCTGCATATAAATAGGTATACACCTGCATACCCCAGCTGTGCTATATAAAAGTGGGGCTCAAGGGGGTATGCTTTTCATGGACATGTTTTCCTGATGATTTAACACCATGAGAAATCAGTATAAGGACAAAGAAGAAAGTGGCAGTTACTCTATGAAAAGAAACAAACTTTAACCCATACTGAACGAATGGATTTATCCATCATTATCATTTGGGTGAGTCACTTCAGTTTTTAGGGGCATCAGGTTTGATTTTTAAATTTTATTCAAGTTTTTGATGAAAATTCTCTAAGCAAACAGAATAGTCCCAGATGGGACGCCGCGTTCTGCGGCGTCACATCTAGGGCTATTCTGTTTGCCTATGTCCCATGAAAGGGTTGCCAGGCTTAAATGAGTTAAAACTTGTAACAGCAGTAACAATCCTGATGAAATTGCTTTTCACTGCTGGGCTTATGAGTTTGGAGAAAAGTGACTTGTGTAATTTATTGGGTGAACTCCAGGGAAAAACATATTCATTTATTTTATTTACTTCATTCCCTTAATGGTTTACATAAATGTTAAATAGCTGAAGCCAAGTCAGAACAGTTTACCAGTATTCAATGTTCTTTCTTCACTAATAACTGATAAGTTTTTTTTTCTAGAATCAGAGGAAGAGGGAAGAATGGGCTGGAACCAGAAATAATTTGACTGTAGCCAATAATACTAGTCATGTCCAAGTTTTCCCAAGAACATCTTTGAAATTAACAAACTTTTGGTACTTACGTGGTGACGGAGCCTTTGGACTGTGGTTGTAGGGCGGAGGTGGTGACCTAAACTCAGGTGGAGCAGAGGCGTTGGGTTGGAACCCTGTGTCTGGGGGATATGGGGCTCCTGCTGGGGCCACACTGGGAACCGGCGGGGGAAGTTTCATATCTGGGTCAGGCTGCAGAATAGAGAAAACATTGTGATTTCCATATTTGTAACTCACTAAATCTGGATGAAATGAGTTAGCTTGTAGAAGAGAATGCCTATTTATAGCATGCTTTTGTTCATTTTAAGGAAGTGACTTTGATTCATGTAATTTGCTGTATGTTATTTTTCTTACCATTTTAAGGTGATGTCTGCATGTTATCCTTTTTTTCAATAATAGTTGGAGTAGGTATTGTAAGTTGTATTTCATATTGCCTTTTCAGTGATTTGCTATATTAGCCACAACATGAGAAAGCCATTTTTGCCTATGTGAAAACAAAGATGCAAGTAAGCTGTATAGTAACTGCACACCTGATCAGCGCCTTTGTTTTCACCTCAAAGATACTACCCAGTAGTATGATTCCTCTCATTTTTAAATCAAAATTTTCAAGCTCCTAGCCTTCTTTTGAGGCTGAACAGTCTGGTTTATGTCGGGAGCTCTTTAAGACCGGTTTTCATGTGTCCCGGCTCATATCATTGTAGACTGGTGGATTAATAACCTTTGTCAAATAACTTAAGTTGCGATTCTAAACAAAGATAATATTACATGTAATATTTTACTTATGTTCAAGGGGGATTACTGTCCCTCTGTGTATTTAGGTATAGTCTATGATATTTTATTGTGCCACTTCTCGGACCTTCCAATTAATAGCCATCTGGTACATCAGTAGTAGGACAGACATTTCTTACAATCTTTTACACTTTATTTCTTTTTTAAAAGGTTTTCTACATGTTGTGGCATGTGTACATGTTGTTTTCCATTGTGGCACTTCCTGTGCATTCAATCTTACTGGTTCAGTCTATTATACAGCAATCCTGTGAATAGTCAGTGATGTAGTAGTGGCATGACCCTACATCCAGACAGACTTACCATCTGTGTTTTTGGTGGTGGGTAATACATGGCACCTTGACCGGGTGGTCCTGGCTGAAATTGATAACATGAAACTTCATAAGAAAACATTGGTTCATTTGAGCCGCGACGCAAGAAAAAGTGGTCTTCGGGGTTTCAGACCAAGTCCAAAGCAAACAGGCCTGTACAGTCACACAAGCAGGCTAGAAGCTTGAAGGTTTGGATATATGAAAGCAGTAATTGTATTATCCGTGTAGCAAAAACAAAGGTGCTGATCAGCTTCGCAGTTACTGCGAAGCTGATCTGCGCCTTTGTTTTTCGCATAGGCTAAAATTCTGGTTTTCTCATGATGCGGCTCATTAAGAGATTGATTCTAAAGTGGTTGTCACTGAACAATACTTATTTTAAAGTTTTTGTCACCCAAACTACCGGTACTGCTGTTTTAACTTGAAGATTTTACTGTGTAGAAAAATGTCAACATACAATAAAGCAAAATTCAACATTGATGTAGCCTCAAGCGTCTTATAAATGCCCAACACCTTTACAGTAAAAGATAATCATAAATGGTTCAAATAAAAACCCAGGTGATTAATAAATCAAGTATGGTATACTAACCTGTTGTTGAGAAGGGTATGGTTGAGGGGGATAGACCATAGGCTGTTGCGGCTCCATCACATTGCCACCTCCCCCTCCTCCACCACCCCCACCCCCTTTCTTTGTCTCATCAAGATCTATTAATAGATTCTCTGCTGCAAATATCTCATCTTGTGCCATAACAGAGGGATCCGGCTCAAAGGGAACATTGTATGACTTGGCGATCTCGATCATGTACCTCTCGACAAGGATCTTTGGTGGAGCCTGAACTCCAAGTTTGTGCATCACTTTTTCACTAACATTGTTGAGGGCATTGGTGCGGCATGCCTGGCCAAACTCCTTGCCATATTTGGCAATCAGCTGGTCTGAAATAGCCTTCATTTCTTGTACATCAGTCTGAAGTCTCGGAGCTGCCCATATCAGACTAGATATTGACTCTTCAAGACCTGGATCTAGCTCTCTGGAAACAATTAAAATAAAACTGGCATTACATGTAATTACTCTTTAATCAGGGTGTCTATTCATTTTTACATAAAAGGTAGGTACCTATTTATTCTTAAGTTTCTAACACCCTCATCTTTTAAAATTAAGTTTGTACCAGTAAACAACCCATCAAAAATCTTTTAAGAAATTAAAACAAATGAAAACTGAATAAAATAATCTTTATGTGATGTGTGAATTGTTAAGGCTGGACCAAAAGTCAAAGTCCCCGCTATTCCCCGGGGGCTGGGGGCCGTGGTTACAAATGACTAGTGCATTAATAAACAATGGATTTCATCAAGTCTATGATTTTTAATTAAATTAAATCTTTCAACCGAACCATTGCTTTTAGGATGGTATGCCTCAATCAAAGATCATTTTGTGTGTTAGCTATGCTGTAATGTCTTGTGGTTGTTTGTCTAAGTTAACTTCTATTGTAAAAACTAAGAACTGAAATTCTCCTATTGTTACATGGGTATTTCAGGAAACTAAATAAGTAAAATCTGATTCTGATATGACGTGTCAAATCTTAAATTTATCAAATTAAATTCTGAACTTACTTCTGAGTTTGAATCAAGCCAAATCTTGCCAACAGCAGGTCACAGTACATCTCTAAGAGTTCCATAGCCTCCACCATGTAGTCCTCTCTGATGATATGTTCCACCCTGATTCTAGCTCTGTCATCTTTTCCTGCTGCTATGAAATCTGCAATTTCTTTTCTAGCCTTTTGACCAATTTCTGTTTTCTTTTTCTCCAACAATTTTAATCTGTTTATGGTTAATCTTAGGTTTGTTTTCAGTTTATTGTAATTAACAGAACTGCTAAACATCTTGCTAAATTGTCTAATGAATGCTAATCGTGTGATTTTCTTTAAAACTCGAAATGTTTTGAGAAATGATCACAGGACTGTGAGTTATATTTGTTTTCTAACTCATTTCCGGGTTTTCTTTAGACTGTATCATACTTTTACTTTGAATTATCTGTCTAATTTTGTGCCAGTCTACTTACAGCGACATTAATTCACGACACAAACTCACGCCGCCTCTCTTGACAACGTCAAGCGTTCGAAAATAAGTAATATTCTGAGGTGATGATCAGAAATTGATCGACTCAGTATCAGAAGATAGATAGATAAAAGGGAATGAGTACGCAGATAAGTTAGCGAAAGAGGCAGCAGAGGAGGCAAAGGAAAAGACAGACCTACCACCAGTACTGACCATAAGAGATATTAAGACAGCAGTAAGAGATTCTGGGAGGAAGAAGTGGCAAGATATGTGGGTTAAGTCAGAAAAAGGAAGAAACTTATTTAATTATAGACCAAAGGTAGATTACAAGGTAAAACATAAATTTGATTCACGGAAAGGAGAATCCATTGTATCACAATTGAGAACAGGATATGTGAAATTAAATGAGTATCTGCAAAGGAGCAATATTCTAGAAATCCTGTAAAAGGATTTCATTTATGTTGCTGTATTCTCCCTTGTAATTAAATTGATTATAACTATTAACTAACATATTTGGTACATGTATAATTCCAAATAGGGTTAAATTTTTTGGTATAGTTGTGAATCTCGGAATAAGTCCGTGCAGACGGGTAGTCTGTATACAGGTTATTTGCAACAATACGGGGAGTCCGTTTGTTTGGCAGTAATCCAGGAAGTCGGGCAGCCCGAGCGTTTGGCTCTTGACTAGGACTGGGGCTCCGTAGCTGATATTTGGGAAAAGTCAGGTCAAAGATAAGTAAACAATTACATTTAGCGGGCTATTGTCTGTTTCTTGTTGGCTTGTTAAAATGAATATTGTGGGTAAGTCTAACGGGAAATGCCACTTTTGTAAAATAGAGACTGAATATCTAACGCATTTATTCTACAACTGCATTTACCGGTCCCGATAGCGTAATGGTTAGAGCGTTCGCTTCGGAAGCGGGAGGCGCGGGTTCTAATCCGGGCCGCGTCATACCAAAGACGTTAAAAATGGTACCAGTGGCTACCTTGCTTGGCGCTCAGCATTAATAAGGCAAGCACTGTCTTCTCTTCTCTCAAAAGATAACTTCAATGATAGGAGCTCCATGTAAAGTTTTAGACATTTTTAGATGGGAGCTTTGGAAAATTAGAAACTTGATCAAATATGAAAACTTAAGTTACACAAGCAATAGTATTACAAAAATAGTTCTGAACAAGGTTAAGGCATGTTATAAATTTTGGACCAAAACAAAGGTTTTTCACAAGCACGAAAATGCACTGGACCTTCTCCAGGATCTTCTATCAGAAAAATTGGTAAAATATCTCCACTGGACCTACTCCAAAATCCAAAAAAAAAAAAAAAAGAAAAAAAAAAGAAAAAAAGAAAAAAAAAGAAAAAAGAAGAAAAAAAAATGAGCTAAATAAATTTTTAAAATGCTTCTCTAAAAACAAACAAAGAAGAGGAATCTAAACGGAGCTCGTTTGTTTTTAAAATAAAAGAACAAACATAAATATCTGAATATATATATATAAATAGATAGATGTCATTCTATATGTACATAAAACATCTTTCAATCATTGTTCATTTACTATGAATCATCATTCCTTATGCATCATTGATCATAGTACACTATCTACCTGATATCCATACACCTATCTATCATCTGCTGTCACCATGAATGTATATGCCCAAACATAAACGACCTTGATTCAGTCTTCAGACCTTCTCCTGAATGAACGGTCTATGTAAGGGCATTGCATTGTAAATTCTTGACTTCCTTCTGACTCTTTGTGCTAGCTTTAGACTTATATATATATCAAGGCAGGTAACTCCAGCTTCAATCAGATTATAAAGATAGATCCATTTGTCTAAAAAATATATGCGGATTGGGAGACCACAGTGGTCTTTTGAAGCAAATGATGATTGACGTCTTCCACTTCTCATCAAAATATCTATGTCATGTTTCAAAGTTCAGAAATAATATAAAATGTACTAAATCATACAGTAACTATAAAACGTCCGTATGTTAATTAAACAATATTGTTATAATTTTGTTTACAATAAATATATATATGTGTGTGAAAATGAAGTTAAATAAAAACACAATTTGATATCATCATTACCTCATCATCTACATAGCATTTCTCTCTGTCATATCACCTCATCCTTCGGAGAAGCTTGCGAAAAAAAATGAATATTGTGACAAATTTTTCGGGTAACGGGATAGCCCTTCATTTTGGCACTTAGCCAACACGGCTTTTCGGACAATAATGCTCCCCAAAGTCATTAATTGCAAGGGCATGTCATATTATCTCTGGGTATGTCATTTATTCTATGGGCTTGTCGTATTATCTTTGTATTGGGTGTGCCGTATTATCTACGGGACTGTCAAAAACAATTATATACCATATTCTTACCAAAAGTCATTTATTCTTTGGACAAGTTACGTAATCTTAGGTGTTCAGAAAATACATATTTCATTTTCGGACAGTCGACCCTTTTGATTAATGATGCCCATAACGGAAATAGGGTACTTCCGGTCGGGTTCTCGGGCTCTTGATAAGAAGTGGGTATATAATACAAGATACAAGATACAAGAAACTTTATTTGGTTCAAGACGCTTTTAGGTGAGGGCCTTTCGGAACCAGAATTTTATGGTGACTTGGTTTACAAATTTAAGAAACTGATAGGAAGGAAGGATTTTTCTTTTCAGTTCAGAAAAATCATTACACGTTACAGACGTATAGGATATAACTTAAATGTTATGCGACAGTCTGCATGCTTAGTTTTTAACCCAATCATGGTTGATAACTATGCTGCCTTCTTTAATTAGACGCCGATGGGTCGGGCGTCAGACTCTATGATGGTCCCGACTTAAAGCTATTCATTTTAGTTTGTTGGGGCCGGAGCTTCTTGTCTGTTGCTTGGTCCACCGGAGTACAACTGGTGTTTTTCTTTTGCTCCGTAGTTAGTAAGTTATTCGGCGCCCAGGGATCTACAAGATACAAGATACAAGAAACTTTATTTAAAGTCGACTTTCAATTTACAACTTGATATCATTAGCCATAGGCTATTTTGTCGACAAACAGAGGAAAAACTGTACATGTAAACATGAAAGTAACATAAATCACAGCTAATAGGGAGATTAATATCTCAGCATGCACTATATATACAGAAATTAAATGAGAAAGAAAAAAATGAAGAATATAAATAGTTACATGAAATGTAACTAAAATAAGGTCAACTAACACCAGGACATAGTCTTCAGAAGATGAAGGCAAATGTACTGGAAGTTAGCATCACAGGAATAGCCCACCCAGCCACTGTCTGACATCCCTTTCCCATAAATAGAATTTTAAAAGAGGGTGCTCTGGGGATCATCTGAGCCCCCGGCGAAAGCGAAAGTTGGGAAAGAGTATATGCAGACAATGGTAGAGATAGCAAAATTAAAAAAGTAGGACTAGTAAAATAGATTGCATCAAACATACATCACAGATTAAACAAAAGATAAAAATCTGAAAACAGCATGCAAAAAACATAAGAGCAGCACTCTGTGCTTGAAATAAGAGAACTGAAAATAAGGGTTTAACTAAAGCAAAACTGAAATAAAAGCATAATGTAACTAAAATGGGGGAAATAATACAAACTGAAATAAAGAGTTCGGAATAAAACTAAACAACTAAAAGTGCTATTTGCACATTGAGCATTTACATGCAGAGCCACTCCAAGTGTCGACCAGCCTCCTAAATTCCCTGAAATTTTCAACCTTTCTTATTTCATTCGGGAGGCTGTTCCACACTCCAGCGGCCTCAAAACGAAATGTGGATTTACCATACTTAGTGGTACGTACTCTAGGTACTTCTACAAGGTTGTCATACCTGAAAGAGTATGTAGAGTTTTTGTAAGACACAAGGTCCTGAAGGTACACAGGAGACATATTATTTAGTATTTTAAAAGTTTCGTTAGCAATTAATCTGATTCTACTGATGTGTAAAGTAGGCATATTGACTCTATCAAGTAATGACTCATAAGAACTAACAAAGTCATTAAAAACTAGACGTAGAGCCCTATATTGTAGTTTTTCCATTTTCTTGGAACTAGTTTTAGAACAAAAGTGCCACACCAAAGGGCAATAATTAAAATTGGATCTTATAAAAGATTTATAAATTAAGACCTTAGTTTCTGTAGATAAAAATTTACTGAGACGTAGTAAAACATTAATTTGTCTGGCAGCTTTCTTACAAATTTTTGAAATATGTAGGTCAAAATTGAGCATATAGTCAAAAGTGACACCTAGGAGATTTACTGAGTCTTCACATTTGATCTCTATTCCGTTTAGATTGAGACTCTTACATTTTAAAAATCCTTGTAAGCCGAGCATGATAGCTTGAAATTTATCAGGATTAGCCTGCATTTTGTTATCTTTAAACCAGTCAATACATATAATGCTTTCCTCAACTAGAACTTTTTTGGTTGTATCCAGGCTTTCATCGCTATATGAAACCGTGTTATCATCGGCATAATTATAAATTGATGCCTTTTTCTTGAAATAAAAGCATAATGTAACTAAAATGGGGGAAATAATACAAACTGAAATAAAGAGTTTAGAACAAAAGTGCCACACCAAAGGACAATAATTAAAATTGGATCTTATAAAAGATTTATAAATTAAGACCTTAGTTTCTGTAGATAAAAATTTACTGAGGCGTAGTAAAACATTAATTTGTCTGGCAGCTTTCTTACAAATTTTTGAAATATGTAGGTCAAAATTGAGCATATAGTCAAAAGTGACCCCTAGGAGATTTACTGAGTCTTCACATTTGATCTCTATTCCGTTTAGATTGAGACTCTTACATTTTAAAAATCCTTGTAAGCCGAGCATGATAGCTTGAAATTTATCAGGATTAGCCTGCATTTTGTTATCTTTAAACCAGTCAATACATATAATGCTTTCCTCAACTAGAACTTCTTTGGTTGTATCCAGGCTTTCATCGCTATATGAAACCGTGTTATCATCGGCATAATTATAAATTGATGCCTTTTTCTTGAAATAAAAGATATCATTCATAAAAATATTGAAAAGAAGTGGTCCCAAGATAGAGCCTTGGGGCACTCCTTTCAGAATGTGGAGCCAGCTACTTTTAGATTGCCCAAGCTTTACCCTCTGCTTTCTGTTTGTAAGGTAACTAGATAAGAAGTCACAAGCGTCAGCAGAGAGGCCATAGGCACCTAATTTGGCTATTATGAGGTCATGCGGAAGACAGTCGAAGGCTTTGGACAAATCCATAAGTACAGCTCCAACATAAAGTTGTTTGTCCAAATCCTTCTTCCAGTCCTCCGCAAGCCTAAGTGAAGTTGTTTGGCAGCCAAAACCTTTCCCGAAGGCAGCTAGGTAGTTGTCAAAAATCTGATTAAAATGATCAGTTAACTGATTAGACATTAAGTCTTCAAAAATTTTAGAATGGGATGTGAGAATACTCACAGGGCGATATTTTTTTTTTTTCACAAAGGGGTCATCCTTCTTAAAAATGGGACAGACCTGAGCACTTTTAAGGTCATCAGGAAATTTATTGTTTTTGGCACAGAAATTGAAAATTGTGCTAATAGCTAGGGCCAGCCAAAGCATCAGACCCAGCTTTGATCAATTTTGCAGGTAAATGGTCGACACCAGTGGCCTTTTTAGGGTTTAGTTTCTTGATGGACTTTGAGACCATTGATTGGTCAACAGGCTTGAAATTAAATGGATCTCCATCGTAGGGCAGCTTACTCAATCTATCGGTTTTTGATTCATCAGGACGTTTATCATGATTTATTTGTTTGTTCTTGATGATTCATTGACTAGTTAGAGATTCACCACAAGGACCGAAGAACTAACTAAATGTTATGAACCACTGCAGAAGCTGAGGGTGATATGGCCATGAAAAACCAGTTTAAGCCCGCCAGTAATTTTGTGTTACTGATCGTTCCAAGGCAATACTTCTGTGGTGGTTCTTTTTGTTTTATGTCTTGGTGTTTAAAATTTTTTGTGCTGTTGGCTATGTGTGTTTTCATATTTTAGTTAAGTTAATTTAGGTAACTGAGTGGCCACCTATTGGGGAAATAGCTGCTCATTCTGCTTACGATATGTTTTCATGTTTTAAGTGGTGGGGTGATTGTTAGTACCTGATTGTTAGCTTGTTTTTTTTCCCACCTCGGTTTTTGGAGTGGGAATCTTTTTTCTGATTGCGCCTTTTCCTGATCTTTGCCTACCTTTTTTATTCAATCGCAATTCTGACGTTTCTATTTCTGTATTTCGTCGATTCTTTATACTAGTTCCTCTAATTAGCATGAACACCGGTAAATAATTAAAATTTTTCTTAGGTTAGTCAGCGTATTATCTTACATTTATGACCTCTTCTTGTGTATTGTCCTTCTTCTTAATGTTTTAAAATGAAACTACTTACTTCAATTTTTGCTTTGAATTGCTTGAGTGTGTGAAGTTTTTCACAGAAAAATGGCTTTGAACAAGTAACATCCGTGTGGATAATTTTGTATTGGTATGTTGTTGTTGTATCGTAGAGCTCCCCCGCTTGTTTCTTCGAGGCACAAGTCTATTGACTTTACAGTTAGGGGCTAGGTGTTCAATTTTACGTTCAAAGCTGGTGAATGTTTATATTTACATGTGCTCTTTAACTTATTTACACTAGCTGTTATTGTAAACCAACTTTATGAGATCCTCTTCAGTGCTACTATGCGTCTCACATGAATTTTATGAATATACTCCCTAGTGCACAGTTCGATCGACCCCAACCCTTCCGAATCACATTCCTTTAAGCCTGGTATCACTGTCGCATCTAGTGTTAGCTGTGTGAGAAATTCTGGGTTACGTAGACTCTGGATATACTGATCCGAAAGAATCGGGCTCGTCTTCAGTTTCTCTATGTAGAGCTTCCTCTCTTCTTTAAAGAAAGCACACTCCCCCACAAAATGCTGTCTCGTCTCTGGAGCTGTATTACACAGTTTACAGGTTGGATTTACAGCGTATTGGTTGAAGGCTGCCCTATTTGCTTGAAGTATATATGTGCCCGTCAACAATTTACATTTAATTTGTGCTCTTCTACTGTCATGAATATTATTCCTTACAGTTGACCATATATGGTGGCTGCTGCCCACACACAATACATTTGGATTTAAGTATTTTGTGGAAGACTTGCTTTCAATATCAGACCTCCAGAACTTTTGTACCATATCATTTATTTTGTGGTTAAGTGTAGATTTCCAGGCCTCCTTGGTTGGTGGGCAATTTAAAAGGTCAAAAACTGAAGGCAAATCATACCTATCTAAAATGCTTTGAATATGAGTGAAAATACTCTCTCGGGGCGTATCTTTCATTACCAGTTGCCTCTTGGCTATTTCATATTCTACTGAGTTTTCATTTCTAATCATGTTTACAAACATGTTTAGCAGATTCTTGTGTAACAATGCCTCAATAGGCAAAACGCCAAGGAGAGCTAAACAAGCTGTATTTGAGGTATTGTCGGGTAAACCTTGTATTTGTTTGAGACATTTTCTTTGAAATTTTTCCAAACTTTCTATGTCTGAACTTTTTAAGATTTGGACTTCAAGGCCATAGAGAAAACGTGGAATGACAAAGGTGGACCAGATGTGCCCATTCAGGGTGGCCTTTAACCCGCTACCCCCATGGAGCCCCGCGCCCATTAAGGAATAAGCAGTCTTTCGCCCTATGATTTACTTAAGCACCGTAGCGGTTTTCCCAGTTCCTACTTTCACTTTCAATTTACAGTTCCTCCATAATCATAATACATGTATCTAGGACGACTTCGATTGGAACTATTCTAACTATGGTGTTACTATGGGAGATGTGGTCTGGTACCCGACTCCCCCATAACAAATGAGATTGACCAATCACAACCGTTACAAGCCTCCATCACAGAAGAGTTTTACCAAACTATAACTATTGATCCGGTCCGAATGACGTCATAGCTCATTCGTACGAGGTGAAAGACTCAGTGTTTATCGCTATGGCCTTACTGAATTCAAAGCAGAAAATATGAAAACAAAATTAAATGTTTCGTAAAAGCTTTGAAAACATTGTTAGATCGTTATCATTTCTACAACTCAAGGTATGAACCCCGTAATATTTCTGGCAAATTATGATTTTGTATGCGTCTAAAAATGATTAAATCATAGCGACAATGACCGAGTTGTACCCTCGACCAAATGAGCAAAAAGGCGGGAAAGGAGCAGTTCCGGTAACCAGTACTGATTTTTCCTCACGAAAGAGTAACTTGCCGACCGGATCAATGGTAGGGAGGGAAAAGAACGCGGCCCGACCGGGACTCAAACACAGGGTCTCTCGCTTACCGTGCGAGCACTCTACCACTGAGCTATCGAGCCGCATGATCGACTTGAGAAAAATGGAAGTGGTATTGCTCAATCAGATTTCGAAAAAGCAGAAGAATTTAATGGACAGTTCACAGATGTATTCACCAAAACGGTACACAACCAAGTCCCACTTCTGGATAGGTCGGCCCCATTCATGGATGAAATTGTTGTAACAAAGGAAGGAGTAACAAAACTCCTTAAAGGTCTGAACCCATCTAAAGCCTTAGGACCTGATGAACTCCATCCTAGAGTCCTTAAAGAATTGGCAAAAGAATTAGGACCTGTATTTGCACATCTCTTCCAGCAGTCAATCAATACGGGTGAAATCCCCAAGGAATGGTCACTTGCTAATATTTGTCCACTTTTCAAGAAAGGTGACAGGTCCCTTGCTTGTAATTACCGCCCAGTTTCTTTGACTTGTATTCCTTGCAAACTTCTAGAACATATTGTCTGCTCAAATATCATGGGTCATCTTGACCAGTATAATCTTTTGTCGGACAAACAACATGCATTCAGGAAATGGCATAGTTGTGAAACTCAGTTAATTACAGTGATAAATGATTGGGCAAAAATATTGGACAAAAAGGGTCAGGTTGACACTTTTATTTTGGACTTTGAAAAAGCTTTTGACACCCCTCCACATGAACTTCTTAAAAGCAAATTGTTTAATTATGGTATAGGTGGAAAGACATTGGAATGGATAAATGCTTTTTTGTGCTTCAGGCAGCAAAGGGTAGTAGTTAATGGTGTTAAATGTGACTGGGCCCCTGTTGTGTCTGGTGTCCCTCAGGGCACCGTTCTTGGTCCATTGTTGTTCTCCTTGTACATAAATAACATACCCGTTGGCATTGACTCTCAAATCAGGCTTTTTGCTGATGACTGTGTTTGTTACCGTGAAATTAAAACAGTAGAAGATACATTGAAACTTCAGAAAGACATTGACCTTTTAGGGAGCTGGGCCCGAAAATGGGGCATGAGATTTCAACCTGTCAAATGCAACATGATGCAGCTGACAAATAAGCGGATAAATAAAATTGAGGCCTCGTACACCATTGAGGGAACGGTTTTGGAAAATGTTGATAGCATTAAATATCTAGGTGTAACAATTACAAATGACCTCAAGTGGAATACCCATATCAATAATATCTGTACTAAAGCCAACAGAACACTTGGATTCTTGAGGAGAAACTTATTTTCTTGCCCCCAAGATGTTAAAGAAGCAGCTTATAAAGGACTGGTGCGCCCAGTCCTGGAATATGGAAGTTCTGTTTGGGATCCTCATACTAAATGCCTCCAGGAGGAATTGGAGAAGGTTCAGAATCGTGCCGCTAGATTTGTAACTAGGAATTATACTTTCGAGGAAGGTAGTATGACTGGCATTCTTGAACAACTCAGATGGGAATCTCTCAAGAAAAGGAGGACGGATAATCGACTTATATTACTATACAAAGGTCTGAAGGGTAAAGCCAGAATACCTACAGATGACCTTATCCCAAAGTCTAGGTTCGATTCCCAATGGTGCACATACCAACTTGTAGTATTTAGCTTCACAATATTTAACCCACCTGTAACCAGTACGGGATTCAGTACTCGCGCATGGGCATTTATCACATTACTAAGGGAATCACGTGATCACGCTTCCCGCATCACTTCGTTCTTTTACTTTACCTCCTGAAACGGAGCACCAGCGAACTTAATCAAGATACAAGATACAAATTCTTTATTGCCAATTAGGGCGCCCATCATGAGCAGCATAATCAACCATGAAATGTAACACAAATGATTAGAATAATTGGAGAATCAGACACTACAAATACAAATGCAGATGAAGACAACACAGAAACAAAACCACAGCTCAACAACTGGAGTACCAAGGAGGGACATCCCACTTCTCAGTTATCCCTGAAAGAGCCAACTGAAGAGCAAGATGTCCAAGTTTAGCAATATAGTAATGGAACAGTACAGGGATTTTTTTGGCAATTTTGGGAAGGGGGCCTAGGGCCTTTATTAGCAATGTAAAACCTGAATTTGGGAAATTTTCAGAATATTCAAAATTGATAATATTACCAAGTTGACATAGTTTATCAAGCTTATGCATAAAATTTAGAATCATTTAATAATAACATAAAATACCGAGCTAAATAGCATTTCAAACAGCAGAACTTATATTTCACAAGGAATTGAACTATTGAAAATAGTTTTTAGCTGTGATTGGGAATTTTTATGTTCCCCCAACCGAAGGGTGGGGGACATATTGTTTTTGGTGCGGATCCCGCCCGCGTCAGCGTCCGCGTAGCTTCTTTCCGACGCGATAACTTTTGAACCAGTGGATGGATTTTACCAACCTTGCATAGATACATGTACATGGTTGGGAGGGGGGAAAGAGTTGATTAGATCTTGGTGGCCTTGACCTCATTTTCAAGGTCTTAGCCCATGAAAACATCAAATTAGGTTTTCCGACGCGATATCTTCTGAACAAATGAATGGATTTTGACCAAACTTGCACAAGAGCATTGTTGGGAGGAGGGTCAGAGTTGATTAGATTTTGGTGACCTTGACCTAATTTTCAAGGTCACAAGTCCATAAAACCTGTTGAAAGTAGTCTTTCCAACGCAATATCTTGTAAACCAATTGATGGATTTTGACCAAACTTGCACAGAAGCATTGTTGTGAGGAGGCTCAGAGTTGATTAGATTTTGGTGACCTTGACCTAATTTTCAAGGTTGTGAGTCCATAAAAACTGTTGAAATTAGTCTTTCCAACTCAATATCTTGTAAACCAATTGATGGATTTTGACCAAACTTGCACAGAAGCATTGTTGGGAGGAGGCTCAGAGTTGATTAGATTTTGGTGACCTTGACCTAATTTTCAACGTCACAAGTCCATAAAAAATGTTGAAATTAGTCTTTCCAACGCAATATCTTGTAAACCAATTGATGGATTTTGACCAAACTTGCACAGAAGCATTTTTGTGAGGAGGCTCAGAGTTGATTAGATTTTGGTGACCTTGACCTAATTTTCAAGGTCACGAGTCCATAAAAAATGTTGAAATTAGTTTTTCCGATACGATATCTTGTAAACTAATTGATGGATTTTGACCAAACTTGCACAGAAGCATTGTTGGGAGGAGGCTTCGAGTTGATCAGATTTTGGTGATCTTGACCTAATTTCCAAGGTCATTAGTCAAAAACTTGTTGAAATTAGTCTTTCTGACGCGATATCTTGTAAGCTTATTGATGGATTTTGACCAAACTTGCACAGAAGCATTGTTGGGAGGAGGCTCAGAGTTGATAAGATTTTGGTGACCTTGACCTAATTTTCAAGGTTGTGAGTCCATAAAAACTGTTGAAATTAGTATTTCCAATGCAGTATCTAGTAAACCAATTGATGGATTTTGACCAAACTTGCACAGAAGCACTGTTGGGAGGAGGCTCAGAGTTGGTTAGATTTTGATGACCTTGACCTAATTTTCAAGGTCACGAGTCCATAAAAACTGTTGAAATTAGTTTTTCCGATACGATATCTTGTAAACTAATTGATGGATTTTGACCAAACTTGCACAGAAGCATTGTTGGGAGGAGGCTCCGAGTTGATCAGATTTTGGTGATCTTGACCTAATTTCCAAGGTCGCTATTGAGGGTTGACAAAATTCAATATGTGCTTGCAGTTACTGCATGTAGTATATCATGTCTTGTTGTATTTTGTATGTCATGTATGCTTTGCAATGGCCATGATCCGGCCATTGAATGGGAAAAATTGTTAAAATGTCATTTGAAAGGCAAATCTTGCAGGAAAAGGGCAAATGGACTGAAGGTAGGTAATTCTGAAAAAAAATTGGACCCTAGGGGTTGGTCTGCCCCCACCCTGGGGCAATATACATGTATATTACAAAAATATTCAAAGATCTTCTTCTCTGAAACCACTTGGCCAATCAAAGCCAAATTTTATATGAAGCATCTATAGGAAGTGGGAACCAATTTGTTTCTTAATAATCCAGGTCACATGACCAAGATGGCCACCATGCCCTTATATGGTAAAAACCCTTCAAAATTCTTCTTCTATGGAACCACTGGACCGATTTCAACGAAACTTGGCATGAAGCATCGGGTACTAGAGTACTACAATGTGTTTATAAATTATGACCTTTGGATGACCTTGACATATTTTACGGCAAGGTCAACATAGGTCGCCAATGCATTTGAATGGGGAAAACTTTTAAAATGTCATTTTAAGTGAAAGTCTTGCAGGAAATGGGCAGTAGGACTGAATATTAATGATTCTGAAAAAAATTGGACCCCAGGGACTCATTTGCCCCAGCCCCGGGGCATTATACATGTATATTACCATAATATTCAAACATCCTTTCCTCTGAATCCGCTTGACCAATCAAAGCCAAATTTCATATGAAGCATCTATAGAATGGGGGAATCAATGTGTATATAAATAATCCAGGTCACATGACCAAGATGGCCGCTATGCCCATATATGGTATAAACCCTTCAAAAATCTTCTCCTCCGGAACCGGTGGTCCGATTTCGAAGAAACTTGGCATGAAGCATCGATGACTCAAGTACTACAACGTATGTATAAATCATGACCCTGTGATGACCTTGACCTATTTTAAGGCAAGGTCAACATGGGTTGCCTATGTATTTGAATTGGTAAACTGTTAAAATGTCATTTGAAGGGAAAAACTTGTATGGACAGTATATTGATTATTCTGGAAAAAAAATGGCCCAAGGGCTTCATCTGCCCCTATACTGGGACTATTTTCTATATCATTCATATATACAGCAGATCTCAGGTGAGCGTTTACAGGACCATTGGTCCTCTTGCTTAAATTCAGATTTACGTCCCTTAAGATAATTTCCGCTCATATGAGATGGGCCAATCAATAGGCAAAAACGGGAGAACCCCAAGAACCCCGAGAAAAACCACCTGGCACACCTGCAAGCAGAACTTGGCTTGTCTCGCATGTGGCCTGTATCGGGCTTGAACCCACACCAGACACAGCAATGAGATGATTGAGTGATTAAGAAACAGTGCTCTTAACTGCTTGGCCACAGTGGCCGCCTCTGGTTCTTTGACAGACCATAAGTTTTTAGGTTCGACTCTGAACTTTTTAGCTCACCTGAGCCGTTAGGCTCACAAGGTGAGCTTATAGGATGGCCATGATCCGGCGTCCGTCCGTCGTCGTCCACCATTTTCAAAGATCTTCTTCTCTGAAACCGCTTGGCCAATCAAAGCCAAATTTTATGTGAAGCATTTATAGGAAGGGGGAACCAATGTGTTTATAAATAATCCAGGTCACATGACCAAGATGGCCACCATGCCCATATATGGTAAAAAACCTTCAAAATTCTTCTTCTCCGGAACCACTGGACCGATTTCAACGAAACTTGGCATGAAGCATTGGGGACTAGAGTACTACAATGTGTTTATAAATTCTGACCTTTGGATGGCCTTGACCTATTTTACGGCAAGGTCAACATAGGTTGCCCATGCATTTGAATGGGGAAAATTGTGAAAATGTCATTTGAAAGGGAAAACTTGTAGGAAATAGGCAGATGAATTGAAGATATAAGATTCTGAAAATATTTGGACCCCAGGGGTTGGTCTGCCCCCACCCTGGGGCAATATACATGTATATTACAAAAATATTCAAAGATCTTCTTCTCTGAAACCACTTGGCCAATCAAAGCCAAATTTTATAGGAAGCATCTATGGGAAGGGGGAATCAATGTGTTTATAAATAATCCAGGTCACATGACCAAGATGGCCGCCATGCCCATATATGGTAAAAACCCTTCAAAATTCTTCTTCTCCGGAACCACTGGACCGATTTCAACGAAACTTGGCATGAAGCATCGGGTACTAGAGTACTACAATATGTTTATAAATTATGACCTTTGGATGACCTTGACCTATTTTATGGCAAGGTCAACATAGGTCTCCCATGCATTTGAATGGGGAAAATTGTTAAAATGTCATTTGAAAGGCAAATCTTGCAGGAAATGGGCAAATGGACTGAAGGTAGGTAATTCTGAAAATAATTGGACCCCAGTGGTTGGTCTGCCCCCACCCCGGGGCAATATACATGTATATTACAAAAATATTCAAAGATCTTTCTGAAACCACCTGGCCAATCAAAGCTAAATTTTATAGGAAGCATCTATGGGAAGGGGAAATCAATGTGTTTATAAATAATCCAGGTCACATGACCAAGATGGCTGCCATGCCCATATATGGTAAAAACCATTTAAAATTCTTCTTCTGAACCAATGGACCAATTTCAACAAAACTTGGCATGAACCATCGGGGACTGAAGTACTACAATGTATATATAAATTATGACCTTTGGATGACCTTGACCTATTATACAGCAAGGTCAACATAGGTCGCCAATGCACTTGAATGTGGAAAACTTTTAAAATGTCATTTAAAGTGAAAGTCTTGCAGGAAATGGGCAGTAGGACTGAATATTAATGATTCTTAAAAAAATTGGACCCCAGGGGCTCATTTGTGCCAGCCCCGGGGCATTATACATGTATATTACCATAATATTCAAACATCTTGGTCAGTCAAAGCCAAATTTCATGTGAAGCAGCTATAGAATGGGGGAATCAATGTGTATATAATCAAGGTCACATGACCAAGATGGCCACCATGCCCATAATGGTATAAACCCTTCAAAAATCTTCTTCTCCGGAACCGGTGGACCGATTTCGAAGAAACTTGGCATGAAGCATCGATGACTCAAGTACTACAATTTATGTATAAATCATGACCCTGTGATGACCTTGACCTATTTTAAGGCAAGGTCAACATGGGTTGCCTATGTATTTGAATGGGTAAACTGTTAAAATGTCATTTGAAGGGCAAAACTTGTATGGACAGTATATTGATTAAATCTGAAAAAATAATGGCCCAAGGGCTTCACCTGCCCCTATACTGGGACTATTTTCTATAACATTCGTATATACAGCAGATCTGAGGTGAGCGTTTACAGGACCATTGGTCCTCTGGTTTATTAGAATATTAAAAACAAAATTGAAATGCGAGGTGTGCCGGTTTTGGCTGGATTATTTTTCTGATGTGGCTCCTTTCTGGCGATTTGTTTTATTCAACATCCAAGATGGTGGCTTCATGATACAACTGGCCATAAGAAATGATTGAAATCAAATTACACAAATAAAAATCATTACATGTTTTAATCACAAATTAATGTCTCCGAGAACCCTGTGGGCTTCACATGAAAAGAGCCTAATATTTTTCATTATTCAGTGAAAGTTAAAATCTCAGTTTCAATCCTTAAATAATTATTATCTATAACAGATTTTCAACGATTTTTCCAGACTTTCACCCATGAAGATAGACATCTAAGGCTGACTGGGCGATGACAATTCCGTGGGCCTCGAAAGATGATGACCATGTGACATCACATCCACCACCATCACACCTTCTCGACTTTCAAGATCTTGTTGATGACATCAAACTGTGCTTTATAACGTTGGACAGCTGTCTCGTTGAGAATTTACATCAACCAGCAAGTTGGCTGAAATCTTATGCCGTTGTTAACGACATATTTTTTGACATTCATGATAGTGTTTTATCAGACTCTGGTAGATTAAATGATGAGAAGTGCTCATCTTCCACAGAAAGTACAGTGAAACCATTGAAGAAATACACAGTGTTTATCATTATTGTGTCGCGATATGAACCGCTACATCAAAGGATTGAAAACATTAACGGTAAACCAAAAGTAAAAACCTGTGGCAAGCATAGGAAATCAATGTTGAAATCAAGTTTTCTTGGATTGACAGATATTGGTGAAACATACATCCTAGATGCAACAGAATTTGTTTGTGGCGCTATATTCTAATGTGTGTTTTTATCAGAATTATATTAAATCATGAAACAAGTAAATAATTATGTAAATAACTTGATTTATTGAGAAGATTCTATGTTGATTTGGATGATTTACCTGTAAAGTCTGTTTCTGTACATGTATATATATTATACTGTTAACAACATTTCATGTTATTCAACAACACTGTCATATATTCATATTACACATGTAATATTTCATTGGAACAAATATGGAGAGTTATTTCAATCGTTCTTTGAGTGGACCACCCTTTGAAAGAGACGAAGAGAAAAAATATGAATTTTGCCGCTATGTCAGTTTCAAGGATTGGCCAAGTGAGTGCCCCATCTTCCCATCAGACCTTGCAAGGGAAGGTTTTTATGCCACCGGAAATTCTGACGAAGTTGCCTGCTATGTTTGTGGTGCACGGAAATCTGACTGGAAATTTGGTGACAATCCGGGGGTTATACATAGAGAGATGAATGGGGAATGTCCGTTCTTTACTGAAGGATTTGAGGACAATATCCCCATCAGTGCCTCTGTCGTCATAGGCAATGAGATATCAAATAATCAGAGACTGTGTGACCTCGACAGATTACTGGACTGTGAAAATACAGAGAGTTTTAGATCTGAAGTTGAAGCTATAAATAGAAACCGGGATCAAAATGCTTTAACTGATGATGTTGCTATTGATAGAAATGAGGACCAAAATGCTGATCAGACTCGGGATCAAAGTTCAATTGCTGCTGGTCAAAATGGTGCAGCAGGGAATTTCAGTTGCACAAATGCACCAACTGTTAATTCTGGGCAGAACCCAAGGTTGCCTAGCAATAGTCAAAGTCAAGGACAGAGAACGATACCAAAGTCAAGGTCATCTGATTCTATTTCTAGCACAGCAAGGTCAGCAGGTGCACCAACAAATGTAACAGATGCAGAAAGAGACAATGCTTCATCGTCTAACACTAGAGCTGATAAAAGAAGAAACCAGAACAAAGGTCAAGGTCAGGATATACCTCCACCCACTGGGGCAGCCATTGGACCTCTAAGATTTGAAAGAAACAGACTGGGCACATTCAAGAAGTGGCCGAGTGGAGCTAAAGTGAGTGCTGCTGATCTTGCTAAGAGTGGATTTACCTATACCGGCTCAGGGGACAGGGTGCAGTGCGTATTTTGTAAAGGGATTTTACGGAACTGGGAAGAAGGGGACAGACCACATATCGAGCATCGTAAACATTTCCCCAGGTGTCCCCTAGTGCTTGGGATTGAGAAAGGCAATGTTCCGTTGCCCCCAGGTCAGACTACGCGCCGACAGTCGAGTGGTCCGAACACCCCGACTGGTTCCCATCAAGTTCTGAATCAGAATGTAGTGGAAGGTGGAACCAATATGGAGTCACTGGGAATCTCAACGGACAGACCGAAGCATGTACAGTTTGCCATAGAAGCTCAGAGGGTGGGGTCATTCCATAACTGGCCGGCTTATAAACATCAGACTCCACAACAGCTGGCTGAGGCAGGATTCTTCTACGCAGGTATGATCAGTGGGAGTTACTATAAGAGCCGCGACGTGAGAAAACCAGGCTTCGGGGGTTCCGACCAGGTCTGACACAAACCAACATGTACAGTCACAAAAGCAGGCTAGAAGCTTGAAATTTCGTTTTTAAGAAGAAGAGGAATTGTACTATCCGTATAGCGAAAACAAAGGCGCTGATCAGCTTTGCAGTTACTGTGAAGCTGATCTGCGTCTTTGTTTTCGCATAGGCAAAAATCCGGTTTTCTCACGATGCGGCTCATAAGTTTGTGACCATCCTTACGCATACCAGTAATTTTATCAACTCCTATTTGAAATTATTGTGATTTTGTCTCAAGAAATCAACAAGCTCTTTGATAAATAAATGAATATAGCATTAGCCATGCACACAATACATTTCAAATGAATATTTTGTTAGCAAAATTTTATATATCATCACCTAACATTGCCTTTGGAAATACAAAAATATATATACTCAAATCCAAGGTCATGTGTCCTTGAGTAAGACATATTAGCATCCCTTAATGCTAATACATGTATATCATGAAAACATTTGCTCTTTCATGACATTAGTGGAAAAAATTGTTGAATGGGATGTTGAGCCTTGCCTAAATAACTGAATTTTGAGCCTCAAGACTTTTACTGAAGCAACAACACAGGTGGTAATCAGGGGAACTAGCTCCAAAAAGAGTCAACGAGATTTTGTTCCCTCGACACATCCGGGAACTCACGAGCTAGTCCTCTCGACGGAAAAACAGTAAACAAATGTATGTCTCGATGCATTTTATCAATATTTATTTCTTTATATGCTGTCTGCTGCAAAATCCGGCAATGGTAGTCTGTGTAGATATGATTTAACTCCACTCGCTGATAGGATTGGACCTTGGAATATGCACGGTGCGAATATGATTGTAAAAGAACGTTGAAGACACGAAATGAAAATATATCAACACGAAGATTTGGGACCACTATTTTTTCATTTTTCGTCAAATATATATCCTTCCAATCGCATGAAACATCATCCCTGATAAAACTAAGCCCCTGAAACCATATAAAAGCAAAATAATCCGGTGGAAACATTGTTTTGGGTGGATATTGACTAAATTACCGTCCGAGCTAGTCCTCTCGACATGGAGCTAGGTGCCTCGTCAAGGAGATAGCACCCTCGTTGAGGTTTTACTGAGTCAAAAATGTCATTTCATGATAGCTGTCGTTCCTGGTTTTAGCACCATAGATAGGAAATGATCATAACTTGTATACACAATTAGCATGGGCCATGATGGTATACTATTTTGTAACTTGGACATTATGATTTACAATATAAATATCACGAGAAATGGGATAGTTAACTGCAATTTTACAGGCGTTTTACAGATGTTAACCGTTTCATAAATCACAGCAAACCACACCACAATTCATTATACTACTGTATTATCTCAAAACATACGAACGAACATTACGAAAACACGCCTATACAAAATACAGCGATTTGTCATAAGTAAAAATGAAAGTTTCATTTTTTTTTTTTTTTTTTTTTTTTTTGGCTTCATATGGTGACTCACCCCGTTTACCGGTGTATACCGTTTACCTGTGCAATTCATAAAATTTCTGTATTTTATATGTTTTACGATTTTCCTTTGCCATTTTTGCAGTTAATGTGCACGATGTGCTGTTTTAATTGGAAATAGTAGAATTAATCGAACTTGCCACGCATTCTTCATCATGAAAAGTATAGCTTTCATCAAAATACCGCCTTTTGCGATTTTGGCGCTAATAAAGACCCCACACTATCGTTTCCGTGTCAATTTTGAATCGAAGGCGCCCTGTTACCATTTTTCTGTGAAGAATATCTAAAGATGAAATTTGAAGCCTCCAAAGCTATACTCACTTTTGTTTTTGTTTTTGGACGAGTTTTGTGTATTTTATAATAAAAAAATTTTCAACTCGCTATTTTCATGTGGTTTTTGGCAAACATTTTACTGGTTAGCGTTTTTTGGGCCAACGTATTTTACTGATTAACGATTTTTGGGCCAAACTTTTACTGATTAGCGATTTTTTGGGCCAAAATTTTACTGATTAGCGATTTCAGAGGTACCCCATTGAAACGCTCATACAAGAGGTTTGTGTACAAGGAATACTAGACGAAATGTTCGGTCGGTGTTCCGTGATACCTCCTTTCTAGGAGTGAACGAGGTACCGAAGTGTAGTGGAGTGCAGGGTAGCCAGCTGATCTATCGATCGCCGGTTTGGGCGTCAACAAAATGCATCAACGGGAAGAGGGGAGCATAATTTAAAGAAATCGATTGAGTAGATTCAAACAGAGATCAGCTGGCTAAGCTGCACCCCGTTACACTTCGGTGGCTCGTAAAAACATTTGCACAGAGGCACCACGCACGGAAGACCGACGCCAGGATTCCGTCTAATTCCAACATAAAAAACCTCAACGAGGGTGCTATCTCCTTGACGAGGCACCTAGCTCCATGTCGAGAGGACTAGCTCGGACGGTAATTTAGTCAATATCCTCCCAAAACAATGTTTCCACCGGATTATTTTGCTTTTATATGGTTTCAGGGGCTTAGTTTTATCAGGGATGATGTTTCATGCGATTGGAAGGATATATATTTGACGAAAAATGAAAAAATAGTGGTCCCAAATCTTCGTGTTGACATATTTTCATTTCGTGTCTTCAACGCTCTTTTACAATCATATTCGCACCGTGCATATTCCAAGGACCAATCCTATCAGTGAGTGAAGTTAAATCATATCTACACAGACTACCATTGCCGGATTTTGCAGCAGACAGCATATAAAGAAATAAATATTGATAAAATGCTTCGAGACATACCTTTGTTTACTGTTTTTCCGTCGAGAGGACTAGCTCGTTAGTTCCCGGATGTGTCGAGGGAACAAAATCTCGTTGACTCTTTTTGGAGCTAGTTCCCCTGATTACCACCCGTGAACAATGCAAAAATTGGATTTTTTTTGATACCCATCTCAACTAAATTGAGCAGCATCATGAGAAAACCAGATTGTTGCCTAGGCAAAAAGAAAGGCGCAGATCAGCTTCTCAGCCTTTGTTTTCGCTACACGGATAGTACAATCCGTCTTCTTCTTAAATCTGGAATTTCGATGTCCTAGCCTGCTTCTGTGACTATATAGGCCGGTTTGTGTTGGACCTGGTCGGAAACCACATTGTTGGTTTTCTCATGACGTGGCTCAATTATTCTGTAACAGGTTTCAGTGACAATGTGAAGTGTTTCTACTGTAATGGTGGACTACGTAACTGGGAGAAGGGAGACGACCCCTGGCACGAACATGCTCGCTGGTTCCCCACTTGTCGCTTTGTCCTCAATGTTAAAGGTCAGGACTATGTGAACGCTGTGAGAGCTGAGAACCAGGATGCTCCTATATTGGCACAGGCTCGCAAAAATGTAGGTATTGTGCTTACATTACAAAAGATTTCCCATGCAATATACAGATTTTTCTCTGCTCATTATCTTTTGAAATGCAGAAAAAGCTTGGCTTTATTTACTGGCATTACATTACGAAAACATGTCTGTGCAATATACATGTACCATGATTTTTTGGGCTGTAAAAATGAAATTTTTCACTTGAAAAACTTTGATATTTTTCTTATTTTTGCTCAAAACATAGATTGTGGCTACATGTTAAAACAGCCTCGGCGAGGTGGTTCTAACAAGTACCCACAATCTATGTTAATGACCAATAATAAGAAAAATAGGTATAACCCATATACATCCCAATTTTGCTATATAAAAGGGGGTTTACTTTTCATGGACATGTTTTCCTGATATTATAAAGGATTAGATAATTATGTTTTTGTGACATAATCTCTTATACATGTATATACATGTAATTTTCTTTGATATGATTTTCAGGCTGAGGGCTCCACTATTGCAGAACATCCAGGTATTCTTTGAATTATTAGATTTTTGGGCATTTCACCTTAATCATGCAAAAAATGTTAAGCATAAACTATAAGAACTAGTTAGGCGTTGTCATTTATTTGGTCACTAAAAGTGAAAAAAGTAAAAGTCTTCACATGAATGTCACAAAGAGGACATTAAAGTCCAAATGAATCTGACAGAAAATGCAGGGCTTTGTGATGCCAAACAGTGACCCTAGGGCCGATTTATGTATCTGGGATGCTAAGCCATAACCAAACATAAAAGAAAATGTTATGTTCCAGTTCGCCACGAGGTAGAGGAAAGGGAAGTGAAAGCGAGGATGGACCGAGCACATGTCAAGGTTGTAGAAGAGATGGGTGTGAAACGTGACCTCATCATGACATGTATCAGAAAGAGACTGCTAGAGACAGGTATGCACTATGTAGCATGATTCTGAGGTCTTGTATGCAGGATTTTACATTTTAGGCACATGGCTCTATAAGTTTTTGTCATCTATTATTAGCTCACCTGAGCCGTTAGGCTCACAAGGTGAGCTTATAGGATGGCCATGCTCCGGCGTCCGTCCGTCCGTCCGTCGTCCGTCCGTCCGTCCACAATTTCAAAGATCTTCTCCTCTAAAACCGCTTGGCCAATCAAAGCCAAATTTTATATGAAGCATCTATAGGAAGGGGGAACCAATGTGTATATAAATAATCCAGGTCACATGACCAAGATGGCCACCATGCCCATATATGGTAAAAACCTTTAAAAATCTTCTCCTCCAGAACCCAAAGGCCCAGGATCTTGAAACTTAGCATGTAGCATAAGGGACTCAAGGTCCACAATGTGTATATAAATCATGACCCTGTGATGACCTTGACCTATTTTACGGCAAGGTCAACATAGGTTGCCAATGCATTTGAATGGGGGAAACTTTTGAAATGTCATTTAAAGTGAAAGTCTTGCAGGAAATGGGCAGTAGGACTGAATATTAATGATTCTGAAAAATAAAATGGACCCCAGGGGCTCATATGCCCCCACCCCAGGGCAATATACATGTATATCTCCATAATATTCAAACATCTTCTCCTCTGAAACCGCTTGGCCAATCAATGCCAGATTTTATGTGAAGCATCTATAGGATGGGGTAACCAATGTGTATATAAATAATCTAGGTCACATGACCAAGATGGCCGCCATGCCCATACAGTGGTGTTATGGCTAAAAACCCAAATTAGCCGTTTTAACGGCTAATTGTAGAATTTCGCGGCGAAATTGTGTGTAAAATAAAAGTCAGCGCGGAATTGGATTTCGCGGCGAAATTTCGCGGCGGAACACGGCGAAAAAAGTATACCTGTCATTACGCATAAAAATCAATTGACCGGCGTTTCGCGGTGTTTCGCGGCGAAAAAGACGACAGTAGCATTTTTTTTTTTGTTTAAATATAATTTTAAATTGGATGTTTTTATTTCATTTCAAGTTGTATCAATATTTTGTTTACGTCTCAATCTTATATAATTATCGTTTTAGTCTCGACAGTCACAACAGTTTTATTGTTTAAATTTCATTATAATTTGTATTCATCTATTACTTTTCAGTCGTATAAATATTTTGTTTTCTTTCAAATTTTGTATAATTATCGTATTTTATTCGTGTCTTAACTACTTTGAAGTTTCTGAGACCCTGATTATCGGCTTTGTTTTAATTTTCATGCTTCTTTTTCAGATTTATCAGACTTACCCGATAATATTAGATCCTATTATCTAGCTTAATTAACAGAAAAAACGCTCATAGCGGCGTAAGCAATTTTCATGGTATGATTGCCCACAGATTTGTTTGTTTGTATTGAGGCTGAACGTCCCAGTCACCAATATTTTAGTCCTGTCTGGACGGAGCTTCCGTTTCATGGGTATTAAGTAGTACTGTGGGTTGTCAATGTGCCTTGCTCAAGGACACAACACGACGTCGCCAGTGCGGATCGAACTTCTCGATTCGGAGTCTGATGCACTACAACTATGCCACCGCGATCCCAACCCACATATTAATACAAGTCTTTGGATTCAACATGATGAAGCAATCGGCTTCAACTCTGTTTTAGACTGTCACATTTAATCACCTGTGGTTAATGACACTGCTAAAAGCATCAATGATTTTCGATTGTGTCAAGTGGATGCCGTTTCTTTGAAATCAATTTAGTAGAAACGACATTTGGTCGCATACGACCTTCACCGGGTCGATACGATATTCGGTCGAATACAAGCAATACAACAACGTACATGTATAAAATTGTGTCGAAATTGTCGATTTGAGTTGAACAGCGTGTTGTGTTCCTTCCAAAATCCACATGTACGGATGGCTTGGAACACGTGCATGCATATCGAATGACAAAACCTCATTGTATACAAGGCACAATACACTAGGGATGGTACTGTGTTTAAAACAAAGTACTGACGTCAGTATATAAAGTTTTCAGTTTATTTTGGAACACATATTTATAGTAAGGGCCGTGTACGCACCATGGCAATATGAGCGCATGCCGCATTACATTAATTAGAACAAAGCCTAGTGTGGATTAAAGGAATTGACCGAAATCAAAATGTCCTGTGTTCGATTCCTATATTCGTTGGGTTCCGTACTTGAGCAAAACTGGTATATATGTATTTTCCTGAAAGTGTTGTAACCATGGGACTGTTGACTGTTAAACTGATCTTCGCTAGTTGTACTTCTACAAGGCAAGTATAATGTATAAATCGATATGATTGCGATTGGTCTTGTGCTGGCATTCATAGAGGGTGATCAGAGTGGTAACCAACAAGCCCAAATGTCAATATGCCTCTTTTTGTTTTGTCGTTTTTACATGGTTGAGCTCAAATTAAGTTATCGTAGTTCACACCTTAAACGCTATAAAGTGAAGCAAGTGAGGGAAATTTACAAAAAAAGAAAGCAAGGAATCTAACTGTTTATTTAGCATTACTCTTTGGACAATGTGCTACAAAGCAAGACACAAAGTTAGATGGCCCCTGCCCATTGGGACCTAAAGAAATATATAGGCTGCTTGTGTCCCCAGGCAAAACTTATACGCTATTGACTGATCATTTGAGTACTGGTTTACCACTCAGGTCTGTGCCTGCCCAGGAAAAATGGTTTTAAGTAAAACCATCCATACGTATAAGTAGTATTGGCTTAGAGGGATCGTTATATTTCAAACACTTGTTAGATATCATGACGTCCCATAAAATGGGGGCAGCGTCCCGACATGACCATTGCTGTTGATTAGGACGTAAAGCATCTATTCAAATAAACAAACAACAAAGTTTGATTCAACAAGCTGGCGTATTACGTTATAAATATTTTCGTCTATCCGTGATTTTGCTATCGTACCACGTACGTAATACCAATGGAAAAGTCGCGTTATGCACATTTTTCATTTCTATACATGCATAATCGTACATGTGCACGTAAATAATGATCTATACATAGAACAGATGAATCATAGTGTGGTCATTAAATTAAAAAATAACTAATCTTATGTTAACATTTCCAGGTATTTCGCCGTGTTTCGCGGCGAAATAGGAATTTTTAACTTACCTGTTGTAAACGTTAAAACACGAATTTCGCCGCGAAACACGGCGGAATTTCTCTGCGAAAATCCGATTTTCGCGGCGAAAAAATTAACCGATTAAACGTTTAAATTTTCCCTTGGCCGGTGAAATTTCGCGGTGGTTTCGCCGCGAAAAATCACAAGTGATCAGCGCGAACTGTGCAAAAGTGGGTTTTTAGCCATAACACCACTGTATATGGTAAAAACCCTTCAAAAATCTTCTTCTCCGGAACCGGTTGATCGATTTCAACGAAACTTGGCATGAAGTATCGATGACTCAAGTACTACAATGTATATATAAATCATGACCCTGTGATGACCTTGACCTATTTTACGGCAAGGTCAACATAGGTCGCCAATGCATTTGAATGGGGAAAACTTTTGAAATGTCATTTAAAGTGAAAGTCTTGCAGGAAGTGCACAGTAGGACTGAATATTAATGATTCTTATAAAGATTGGTCCCCAGGAGCTCATCTGCCCCCACCCCGTGGCATTATACATGTATATTTCCATAATATTCAAACATCTTCTTCTCTGAAACCACTTGGCCAATCAAAGCCAAATTTTATGTGAAACATCTACAGGATGGGGTAATCAATGTATATATAAATAATCCAGGTCACATGACCAAGATGGCCGCCATGCCCATATATGGTAAAAACCCTTCAAAAATCTTCTTCTCCGGAACCGGTGGACTGATTTCAAAGAAACTTGGCATGAAGCATTGATGGCTAAAGTACTACAATGTGTATATTAATCATGATCCTGTGATGACCTTGACCTATTTTACGGCAAGGTCAACATAGGTTGCCAATGCATTTGAATGGGGAAAACTGTTAACATGTCATTTAAAGGGAATAAATAAAATAGAAATTGGCAAATGGACAGAATATTGATTGTTCTGAAAACAAATGGCCCAAGGGCATCATCTGCCCCTGCACTGGGGCTGAATACCATAATATTCAAACATGTTTATTGGCATATGTAGCAGATCTCAGGTGAGCGTTTACAGGACCATTGGTCCTCTGGTTAGTGAGGGACCTTCCAATAGGACAGTTTTCAGTGTTAGATTAAAAAGGGGCTCATGAGGTTGGTTCAGCTCCCTCCCCCACCCACCTTTGGAAAGCATGATAAAAACTCATTGTTACTTTGAACCCCTTTGTAGGTATATGTATCATGAATCTGTCCCATGAAATTAATTTTGTTAATATGCAGGTGATGATTTCCCATCAGCCACTGCTCTGCTAGAAGCTGTGTTCCTATTGGAGGAGGAGCAGGCTAGAGGTCATGTGACACAGACTGGTTACCAGCTCACAGATCAGAACAATGTAGCTGCAGACTGTGAAGAACTGGAACCAGACGACAAACAGGAAGGAGAGCAGAAGACAAACAAAGGTATTGGAAAAGTCGGAAAAAATGTTACAAGTTGTGTTTTCTTGCATAACAGAGTGTGCTAGAACTTAGAAAATAGCTTTGGCCCATAGAGATGATTATTATGGGCAATCTCTGCATGTTTTCTGTAGGATTAACAAGATAATCTACTCAAATGCAATCTTTAAAAAAAAAAATAAAAAGAACAAAAACAAGTGACCTTGAAAATAAACGATGGTGAAGCTCATTGGTGTTAAATACTTTGTATTTGATGAAGATGCTTAAAGTTACCTGGCAATCCGTTGACTGGTAAAGCTGGCCCGGTTAGGCTTTGAATTATAGTCAAAAGTACATTAATGTGTGAACAGTGGCCTAGTGATAGTGTGTCCAACTCTGGAGTTAGAGGTCAGGTAATAGAAACCTGCCTTATATTAGCCATGACACTTGTAACCGGGTCTTCGGGGTTTCGGACCAGGTCTGACACAAACCAGTCTGTACAGTCACAGAAGCAGGCTTGAGGCTTGAAGTTTTGGCTATAAGTAGGAGAGGAATTGTACTATCCGAGTAGCAAAAACAGCTGATCTGCGCCTTTGTTTTCGCATATGCAAAAATCCTGTTTTTAGCTCACCTGAGCCGAAGGCTCACAAGGTGAGCTTATAGGATGGCCATGATCCGGCGTCCGTCCGTCGTCCGTCCGTCGTCGTCGTCCACAATTTCAAAGATCTTCTTCTCTGAAACCGCTTGGCCGATCTAGTTGAAATTTTATGTGGAGCCTCCTTGGGTAGTGGCATTTCAAGTTTGATCGCAAAATTCAGGTCACATGACCAAGATGGCCGCCACGCCCATATATGGTAAAAACCCTTCAAAAATCTTCTTCTCCAGAACCGGTGGGCCGATTTCCACGAAACTTGGTATGTAGCATCAGGGACTTCAGCCCATCATAGTTTGATAAAATGATGACCCTTGGATGACCTTGACATATTTTACGGCAAGGTCAAATTTGGAAACATAGGCTTTTACATGGGAAAAAGTGAAAACTATGGATTTTTTGAAAACTATTGCAGCCTGAGGCCTGAAAAGTGGTAGATGCAAACAACTAATGGAGTAGATGAAGGTATGTGATTAATTTAGGTCAAGGTCATCTCTTGACTTTGGCCAGTCTGTTGTCCATTCACACTTTTCAAAGATCTTCTTCTCTGAAACTGCTGGGCCAATTGAAGTGAAATTTTACGTGGAGCATCCATGGGTAGGGGAGACTAAAGTTTGATTGCGAAATCTAGGTCACATGACCAAGATGGCTGCCACGCCCATATATGGTAAAAACCACTCAAAAATCTTCTTCTCCAGAACCGGCAGGCCGATTTTCATGAAACTTGGTATGTAGCATTTGGGACTCCAGCCCATCATAGTTTGATAAAATGATGACCCTAGGATGACCTTGACCTAATTTATGGCAAGGTCAATTTTGGAAACATAGGCTTTAACATGGGAAAAAGTGAAAACTATGGATTTTTTGTAAACTATTGCAGCCTGATGCCTGAAAAGTGGTAGATGCAAACAACTAATGGAGTAGATGAAGGTATGTGATTAATGTAGGTCAAGGTCATCTCTTGACCTTGGCCAGTCTGTCCTCCATACACACTTTTCAAAGATCTTCTTCTCTGAAACTGCTGGGCCAATCAATGTGAAATTTTATGTGGAGCATCCATGGGTTGGGGAGACAAAAGTTTAATCGCGAAATTCAGGTCACATGACCAAGATGGCTGCCACGCTCATATATGGTAAAAACCACTCAAAAATCTTCTTCTCCAGAACCGGTGGGCCGATTTCCATGAAACTTGGTATGTAACATTGGGGACTTCAGCCCATCATAGTTTGATAAAATGATGACCCTTGGATGACCTTGACCTAATTTACGGCAAGGTCAAATTTGGAAACATAGGCTTTTACATGGGAAAAGGCGGAAACAATGGATATTTTGGAAACTGTTGCAGTCTGAGACCTGGAAGTTGCTAGATGCAGACAACCAATGGAGTCAATGAAGGTAAGTAATTAATGAAGGCCAAGGTCATTTCTTGACCTTGACCCAAAGTCATTTAAATATCAAAATTAAAATTGTGGTTTTCTCATAAATCACTGGGTTTGGAAACTATTGCAGCCTGAGACCTGAAACTTTGCAGATGCAGACAACTTATGAATTCAATAAAGGTGTGTGAGTATTCAAGGTCAAGGTCATTTCATGATGACTTAATACTGCAGGATCAGGCTTCAGGTGAGCGTTCTCAGGACCAATGGTCCTCTGGTCTCATGATGCGCGTCATATGTGAAGTTTCTTTATCATATAAGGGCCACATCCTGTGAAAACAGGCTTTTGGCAATGCAAAACAAAGATAGAGATCATATGTGCAGTGATTGCACATTGCACAGCTGATCATCGTCTTTGTAATTGATTGACAGGTGAAGCTGATACAGGGAACCAGGTCAAGAGAAGCTCTTCTGTGCCGGAGGGGCTCACAAATAATGGTGAGTTCTGTGTAAATTCTACCGGTATATTGTAATAAAGGCAACTTTGATAGAATATCTGACTTAAATGATTGAAAATCTATCCACTTTGCCAGAAAATGTGTGCACATTGCAAAGGAATTCTGCGTAAATCTGAATGTAATTTCAGCCTTTCATGAGAAAACCAACAATCTTGGTTTCCAACCAGGTCAGATACAAGTTGGCCTGTTCAGTGTCAGTCACAGAAGTATGGGGTGCCGTTTTACTATTTATTCCTTATTTATGGATATCCATAATTCATTTATGGATATCCTTAATTGAATTAAGGATATCCTAAAATAATTATGGATATCCAAAAATCAATATACAATATCCATAAATGAATTATAGATATTCAAAATGAATATAGGATATCCAAAAATGAATATAGGATATCCATAAATAAGGAATATTAAATAGTAAAACGGCACCCCATACAGAAGCAGGCCAGAGCTTTGAAGTTTCGGATTTAAGAAGAAGAGGTATTGTAGTATCTGTGTAGCAAAGACAAAGATGTTTAGCAAAACAAAGTTACTGCACAGCTGATTTGCACCTTTGTTTTTGCATATGCAATATTGTTGGTTTTGTTATGCAGCAGCTCAATATTTATAGTGAAAGAATGTTATAGAACTGTGTCAAACTGAAAAGTAATTGTAATCTGGCACAAACTACAAAAAACATGAAATTTTGATTTTGGAAGTATCGAGGGAATTTATTATACCGTACATGTATAGATGCAGCCAAAATGTAAGTATACTTCAGCCTCATTATAATGCCCCTCACTGTAATGCAGTTTCAGTATAACACAGCCGTGAAATGGCGCCTAAATTGATTATTTTGCTGTTTAGTAAGTAACCTCATTATAACAGTTTCACGTATAACATGGTATGCTTCTTAGGTATGCTTCTTACCCCGTTTAGGAATGTGTCTGGGATTTAGGCTTCTCGTGTAAATTTTCGAAATTACAGTACAATAGTCTGGCTTTCGTTGTCGGTTTTAAAAGGGCTACTGATGAGGGTTCATTATCCAAAATTGCGCAATATAGTCTATCCTGTCTCCCTCTAAATGTTTTTACTGATTCCAAAGGATCAAACCTTTATATTTTATCCTTTGGACCCCAAAGATAGTGATTTAATGCAGTAGTACTGTGTGCAAGGTTACTGTGGAGATGATCAGTGCTGTTGTTTTCATGTGCCAAATGCAGGTTTAAAATTTCTACTTTTACTATTTTTATTGCAGTTGATCTGCTGAAAGAGAATACAGAATTAAAGGAACAGCGACTGTGCAAGATCTGTATGGTGGCTGATGCTAACATGGTGTTCCTACCCTGTGGCCATCTCGTGTCCTGTGCTGCTTGTTCGCCGGCTCTACAGTTCTGCCCGATCTGTAGAGCAACCATTAAAGGATCAGTCAGAACATATATGTCATAGAGAACTATAATCTAATAGAATGTTCAATTCATTTAAGCATCTCTGCCCAATCTGTTGAGTGACCATTAAAGGATATGTCAGGACATATGTGTCATGCAGGATTGCATTTCTACCATGTTTCATCATTATCATAATGTGAAGCCAAGTCTCTGGCCGCTGATCTATGTTGGATGTATATTCAGAGCAACAGATAAGCTGCGTATCTGCGTATTTTACTCATACTGTAAAAGCAAAAACCCAATTATTTTCAAAACTCTGCGTATCACATACGCTTGACATTTTCTTCATACGCAATTGTGAGTATCTGCCAAGCGTATCCATCAGCTGTTTACAATCGAAACGGTGCATTTATAAAAATGTCCTCGCAGGTAAAACCCAATCCTACGATCGTTAAATCATGCCTTCCTATACTGGATCACCCCGTTATCGGCTATTAGAATGTGTATTAATTAAAGCCAGATGTACGTAATTGACCTCACGGTAGAATTTTTTTATTTTTTGCATGTGAGTGTATTTTGATGTCCTACATACGAAAATGAAAAGAAATCGATACCGTTCCGGGCTTGTTTTCGAGATATCGGCTTTCAAAATCGTCAAATTTGAGAGCGAAAATACATTGACGTCAATGTAAAATGCGATTTTTAGACCCCCTTTTTGTTAATTTTCTTGATATATTTCAAAAAATCCACGGTAGGATTTTCTAAAAAACTGATATGTATTAGAGAAACTCCTGAACTACATATAGATAACGAGAAAGCCCTTAGTTACCGGATTCGTTTTCCTGCTATAGGCGTGCGAAGAGAGGTAGTTGTTGCTGAATTCAGTACATTTTACGCGCGACGTCGATTTTGCGCCAAAATTTCCGACACTGTTTAGTATTCAATATTGCTAACTGTCGCGGAAGTGTTGTTTTCTTCGGGATAACATGTCCACAATCTATATTTTGAGCAAAAATAATAAATAATATCAAACGTTTTACATTTCTGAAGTCCTCTGCATAATTGTATGGACATAGTTTCGTATTCCGAACGTAAACTGACGCTAGAAATGACGTTTCGAGCGAAAACTGACGTTACGAATGCGGCGTAAAAATGACGTTTTGACCCTTAGATACGCACGTTCCTTTGAGCGCCTTCAATTACGTACATCTGTCTTTAAGTAAAGTATCCCGAATTACCTTTACGGTTTGATGGTACTGGGTTTTATCGGCTTTTAACCAGAACACCGGCGGTGTGCAAAGCCGTGTGCAAAAATAATTAAAACGAAAGTAGAAAATTCGCCCCCATTTTAATGTGTCACAGGGACCCTTACGGTTGAAATTCGTGTATATCCTCGGTTAAAATTCAACGATCTTTAATATATGCATGTAGTATGCAGGGTAAAATTACTACATGTGTTGTTTCTAGTCTCGCACAAGACACGCGTGTCGTGTGCTGGAACATGGTCAACTCGTACGCGAGTCAACTCATACCCAAGTCATCTCGTACCAATTTTGCAATTGAGTAAAATTGTCAAGTCATTCAATGACAAAAGCCTTCTATTCTTAGAAGGTTTTTGCAATGACTTGACAATTTTACTCAATTGCATCTTTTTTCTTGGGGTAACGTTACCCAATTTCTGAACAAGAATTCTGATTTCACCCAATTAATTATGATTTTGTGGAGTAAAATACCCAATTGCTTGAAAAATTATCTGTTGCTCTGTATATTGCTAGTAGATAAGGATGTATATAATTTCATGAAGAGCTGATATCTAACACAGTGTACAATTCATCCAACCAATTGACTCCTCCGCCAGCAAGGTATAGCCACGCCCACCCCTATTTCCTTAGACAAACATTGTGTTTTTGCACCTGTACTTACCTGTAAAAAGCACGTGTTGGTTTGTTTGTCTAACCCACGTGTTGTCTTACCGTCATTGACCGTTAGCTAATGTGCAGATTTGAATGGTCAATATAAAAATGAATATTAATGATGGGTGGTTTTACGGAGGACTCAATTCTGTCCAATCTGTGCACCATTAAAGGATCAGTCAGTCATAGAGAACTAAAATCTAACAGAACATTCAATTCATTTATCCAACTCTGCCCAATCTGTAAAATTGTAAGCAACTTTTAAAGATTAATATGTCTTTATATGCTGCAAAAGTTTTTCTAAGTGTGGATGTCTTTTATCGTGACTGAGCCGCGTTGTGAGAAAACAGGATTTTCGCCTATGCGAAAACAAAGGCGTAGATCAGCTTCGCAGTTAATCAGCTGCGCAGTAACTGCGAAGCTGATCAGCGCCTTTGTTTTTGCTACTTGGATAGTACAATTCCTCTTCTACTTATAGGCAAAATTTCAAGCCTCTGGCCTGCTTCAGTAACTGTACAGGCCGGTTTGTGTGGGACCTTGTCGGAAACCCTGAAGACCAGTTTTCTCGCGTCGCGGCTCATGTATAGTGAAATTTCTTGTTTCTCAGCTGCTATGTTAGATACATAGAGTATGTGTATATGTGAGCCACCTCGTGGAAAAACCAACAATGTGGTTTCGGACCAGGTCCGACACAAATCAGGCTGTACAGTCACAGAAGCAGGCTAGAAGCTTGAAATTTTGGAGTTAAGTAGAGGAGGGATTGTACTATCTGAGTAGCGAAAACAAAGGTGATCTGCGCCTTTGTTTTCGCCTATGCAGATTGTTGGTTTTCCCATGAGGCGGCTCATGTCATTAAGAACTTTGTTAATAAAATATTCCTGCCATACGGTCGTCTATTGGACCTATTTGTCACGAGAAACTTTAATTTCAATTCGACAATGTGCTAATAGTTCTAGGTATTCTTGCATACTCAAGTGGATTATCTAATAAAGTAAGGTACAAGTAAGCAAAGATCAGGAAAAGGCGCAATCAGAAAAAGATTCCCACTCCAAAAACCGAGGTGGGAAAAAACCAAACTAACAATCAGGTACTTTATACCATGAAACATATCGTAAGCCGAAAGAGCAGCTATTTTCCCAATAGGTGGCCACTCAGTTACCTTAACTAAAAATATGAAAACATACATAAGGCGCCAACAGCACAAAAAATTTTAAACACCAAGACATAAAACAAAAAGAACAACTACAGAAGTATCGACTTGGAACGATCAGTAACACACAGTTACTGGCGGGCTTAAACCGGTTTTACAGGTACCTAACCTCACCCTCAGCTTCTGCAGTGGTTAATATTTTTATTGCAATCGCCTTATAGATGAAACTCAATGTTCACAGAGTTCCCACGAGCTCTGGAAAACCTGGAAAATATAGAAAATGCTGAAAAAATCCTTGCATGGAAAAATCATGGAATCTGAAAAATGATGAAATATCATGGAACTTTGTTATGGGATGCCAGTTTGGATGTCATTGGCACTCATTTTTTTCTCTCGCTTGCTCCGCTCACTCGACAAGTATTGATTAATAAATTTTGGATTTTCAATAGAGCAATTCAAATACGATTTCTTTCTTATCAGAAAACAAGATAATACCTAGAAGTAATTTACTATTGCAATATAATTATCTGAATACCTAGAAGTAATTTACTATTGCAATATAATTATCTGTTCTTACCTGTTATACAGTGTTATATGACAAAAAAAATAAATAAACAAAAAAAATAGTCCTGGAAATTTAACTCTGATCATGGAAAATCATGGAATTTTATTTTCATACTGTCTGGGAACCCTGTGTTTATTTCTTGATGAATACTATTGAGTCACATGACCTAGCCACGCTTTGGCAATAATAAAATATGAGCACTCTTAACCACTTGGCTACAGGGGCCACCCATAGATCCCTTGTGGGCCATAGATGTGATAGATCCCTTGTGGGCCATAGATGTGATAGAGCCGAGGAGCCAAATAGGGAGATTCCATTGTGAAGCTAGAAAATGTGTTTATGAAACATTATGCCCCCAACAGGTTTAAGGCTGTCTCTGTGGCCCAGAGGTTGATAGTGCTGGTTTTATTACTGTGCTTAGTCATTTCTGGTGTGGGTTCGAGGGACACATGTATGATTCACTGAAAATGCCCGAAAAATGACTAAGTTCAAATTGTAAAAATAATGACAAAAAATGATCTGAGGATTATATATCCAAACCACATGCGTGTCTTCAGACAATGTCCATAACACATGTAAAGTTTTAAAAGAATTGGCATGAAACTGTAGGAGGAGTTGCGCACACAACTGTCCATTCACTTTTATTGTCAAAATGCCTGAAAAATTACGAAGCTCAAATTTTGAAAAAAGTGACAAAAATTGATTTGAGGATTATATCCAAACCACATGCATATCTTCAAAGCATGGTCACAACATCTGTAAAGTTTGAAGATAACACGGACAGACCCAAACCAATATGCCCCTTTAACTTCTTCGAAGTTGGGGGGCATGACAATACCGTATGTTAATCTTTTCATACAATCGCTATTTAGGTCAGGGAATTGTCAAGGAATTTTGCATACTGTCAGGGAAATTTGGAATTGTTGGTAAATGTCAGGGAATTGTCAGGGAATTTTGAAAATACCAAATGCAAGTCATATTACTCAGTGAATTTGTCTACTTTTGGGACAGTCTTAAGTCAGATAATATCCAGAAGTGTAGTTTATGTTTTATTATTAAGTTTTGGTTGGTGTGTTGTAGTTATGAATAAGAGCTGTCGCAGGACAGCGTAGCTCGCCTGACTTGTGCTTTGCCACTACATCTGTTAAAATCTCTGACTCATGACCTTGACCTCAAGGTCACTCAGGTGGGTCATGATGGTACAACATAAAACTTCAGACCAATGCAGAGTATCAACTTGATCAATCTACATGTTCAAGAGATATAGACTTATGAAAAACATTAACCAAAACTTAAACACAAAACTTCCAAGTCCGTGACCCTGACCTCAAGGTCATCCAGGTGAGTTGTGATGTACTGCATGAAACCTGAGACCAATATCTATCAACATGCAAGTATCAACTTTATCCATCAACATGTTCAAGAGATTTAGACTTTAACCAAAAAATTTAACACAAAATTTCTAAGTCTGTGACCTTGACCTCAAGGTCACCCAGGGTAGGTCATGATGGTACTGCATAAAACTTCAGACCAATATCTACCAAAATGCAAAGTATCAACTCGATCAATCAACATGGTCCAGAGATATAGACTTACAAAAACTTAAATCAAAAACTTAAACACAAAATTTCTAAGTCTGACCTTGACCTCAAGGTCACCGAGAGTGGGTCATGATGGTACTGCATAAAACTTCAGACCAATATCTAGCAACATGCAAAGTATCAACTCAATCCATCAATATGGTCAAGAGATATAGACTTACAAAAACTTTAACCAAAAACTTAAACACAAAATTTCTAAGTCTGTGACCTTGACCTCAAGGTCACCCAGGGTGGGTCATAATAATACTGCGCAAAACTTCAGACCAATATCTAGCAACATGCAAAGAATCAACTCAATCCATCAATATGGTCAAGAGATATAGACTTACAAAAACTTTAACCAAAAACTTAAAACACAAAATTTCTAAGTCCGTGACCTTGACCTCAAGGTCACCCAGGGTGGGTCATGATGGTACTGCGTAAAACTTCAGACCAATATCTAGCAACATGCAAAGTATCAACTTGATCCATCAACATGGTCAAGAGATATAGACAATTAAAAAACTTTAACCGAAAGTGTGACACGGACGCACACGTAAACATAAACGTAAACGCGCTCGACCGAGGTGACTACAATAGCTCTATGCACTTCGTGCAGGCGAGCTAATGACTTTCCAACTTTTAGGAATTGTCCTATTAAGCTGTTGTTAGAGGTGGCACTCCAAGATTTCGATGTCAGTGAAATTTGAAATTCCATCAGGGAATTGTCAGGGAAATTTCAGGAAATTTTGGTTCTGTCCGAGCATTGCAACCCTTACAGGGTTCTTTGTACTATTTTTCCTTGCTACATTGCGATCTTGATTCTTGTCTCTTGAAGACAAATAAACAGTCCTCATGGAGGTTGGGTGATGATGATGATAATGGTTGTGATGATGATTGTGGTGATGAGAATGATGATGATATTTGTTGTGGTAGTGGTGGTGATGATGATGATGGTGGTAGTGGTGATGATAATGATGGTGGTGATATTTGTTATGGTAGTGGTGGTGATGATGATGGTGGTGATGATGGTAGAAGTGATGATGATGATGATATTTCTTGTGGTAGTGGTGGTGATGATGATGGTGGTGATAGTGATGAAGATAATTGTGGTGGTTTTGGTAATGGCGGTGGTAATGATCATGTTGCTGATGATTGTGTGATTGTGATCGTGGTGGTGCTGATGATGGTGGTGGAATAGAATTTTATTTACTGCACAAGTTTACCCAGTCAAGGGTTAATGGCAAATACACATAGTTACATACATACACAATGCTGTACATTACTGAAAAAAATACACATAACGTATATGGTTTCACAAGGGCCATGCTAAGATATGTCGCAAGAAGCTACAATCTTAAAGACTATAACACTTGTCATTATGTGAATAAACTTTACTGTGTGAAGCATTGCAGTCATAAAACCACATGAAATGCTTTTATATGTTGGGGGGGGGGGTATGATGATGGGGAGCTCTTTTAATGATTAAGGGTGTTCAGGTTGGTTTGAATTTGTCTGCTCAAACAATAGTAATAATCTAATTACATTTATCTTTATTTCAATTCCCTTTCAGATTTTATCAATCATAAGCTCTGTTGGGTTTATTCGACCATGTACATATGTCTGGCTATCGAATCGGGCCTTGGTGTTCTTCTGACTGTGCCAGTTCGCTCCTTCTATATGGTGTTGCTGAGTTGTTTGTCTTCTTGCCATAGGTTCTGAGCTTTTTGTGTCTTAAAGGGTTTGAGCTGTTCGTGGCTCATGGGTCACAGGGGTGGTCCCACGTTCCCGCATCGAAACGTCTCGGAACCGGTGTTGATATACAAAATCGTTTCCGGTCATTTCGAAAGTAGAAAATGTGAAAAAGAAATCAACTTTGACATGGAACTAAGCATTTCAAGCGAGTATGGGCTAGTGATAATTGTTATTTGTATGACTTGGTTCCTTTTAAACTGGCTGGAGTCGAGATCATTCCAAGCAAGGCGAAGATATGAAGTCCCGGTGAGTAGGGATAAATTTGCCCGGATAAAATTGTTGGTGATTGAATTTTGAGGCGTCCTAGATTTTAACTGAGCGTGCAAATTTTTGCAGCATTTTTTCTAGAACATTGTTACAAACTTTGCATTATAGCACTGTAATAAAGGCAGTATTTGGTGGGAAAACAATGGCAACGGTCAGCATCTCAGTTCAGCCTGAGTTTGGCTATGTCATTCTGGTTATTATAGCATCAATATTCACCATACAATGGCTGGGATTCAGGGTTGGTGCTGCAAGGAAGAAGTTTGAGGTTAAGGTATGTGGGTCGTAATTAAACTGCATCTAGATATATCACAAATTGTGTGGCAGTCAACATTTTTTTTTACTGTGTTCCTGAGTCGATCTGATCATTACCTCAAGAGCTGTGGAGTTGTGACTTGCTCAAGGCAACAACGAACAGCGACCCAGCCAAGGATCAAACCTGGACCCTCCTAGACCATCCTTGGTGTGGTATTGTCAGTTTGACGTTTCACCAGAAAACTATTCTGACATAGTACATGTGATGTATAGAATGTATAGGAAACTTTCTGATCCATTTCAGGGAGATTTTGAATTTAGTATGAAAAAGGTATTATAATATTTTAGAAGATTTTTGATAATTTTTATGGCTCATTTCCTGGAGTCTCCCTGATGATGAGGGAGGTATCACATGTATGTTCTGATTCTGATTCTGACCAGAGTTGGACACTCAACCCCAGTGCCATTCCGCTCCTAATTGTGATATTAGACTGCCTGGTGGGTATTTCAACAGGAACTTCATACTAAAAATAGCATAAAGGGACCAGTGATCGATCAAAAAAATCCATGTTTGATAAATTTGCGGATCGGACATGCATTGGAGAGTACATTTGTCCATACCATATCCAAGCTTGAACCTTCGCCATGTCTTTCAATATGTCAGTTTATGACGTGATCAAGTCACATTCTCATTGACGTCATTTTAACACACCCATCATCACACAGCGTGAATCAGGGTCAGGTGGACCAGTGATCGATCACCTCCTTTTTCTCTCCAAAACCGCGGCTAACTTGGAATGTATGTACATTTTTAGAAAGAATAATTATTGTTTACCTCTAGCCACGAAACACAGTTTGGAAATTTTCAGTGAGTTAAAAGATATAAAGAAGCGAAATGAGGTGGTCGAAAAGCATAAAGGCCCATAGAAACAATGGGAAACTGTTGAAAAAATAGCTCGAAAATCACAGAAATCGTCCATTAAGGATGTTCGCTGCCAATGAAAAAGTATTCAAACTTTTTTTCTAACCACTCTTTTTTGATTCCAAAATACAACACAAGACATTTGAAAACAAAATAAATATAGGGTAGTGTGCATTTTTTCAAGCTACAGGCCTCTGAATGAGACCTCTGAGCACCATGTTTTAAATTTGGTAAAATTAATTTAATTTTTAATTGTTTGAAACATACCTGTCTAGAACAAAAATACACCTAGAATGCTTTCAAAAGTCATGATATTTACGTAGCGCAGACAATTTTGGACCAAAAGCATAGAAAAAATTGCAACTTGGAGTGGATGACAAAATTTTACGATTCCTTTTCCAACCCTACCCCCATACTTGAAAAGTCGGAAAAAATCAATATTTTGAAATATATCAAACCCATATTTGTTGATTCAAACTTTTTCTTGTATTTTCACACAACATAGAACTTGGTAATATTGTTCGAATAAAAGAAAGAAATATATAGGGTAGTGAGCATATAAGAGAGAACCAACAACTTGAAAATCACCATTTTCAGCCTTTTTTCGGCTGTTTTGTTTTTAAAATCCCATTTCATAAAACCACCTTAAATTTTAAAACCAGCACACCAAAGACACAAAGAATGACTTAGATGACCATGTAAACATATACTGCTGCTAAAATAAACATCGAACTAGTGCAATTAATTTGAAGATGTGTAATATTCAAGTTTAATCTACCATACCCCCTAAATTTTACTGACAACTAAATTTTTCTGAAAAGTTGCAGAAAATGGGGTGAAAAAATGAAGTTTCTTAGATTGACAATTTTCATTACTCATTCAATGCATATTATCAATATGTATTCAAATATAAAATATTAGGAAAAAAATCTGCAACCGTTTACGAGATATTCAAGAAAAGAAAAACCGGAAGTTCCGAAATGTCAAATGTTGGCAGCGAACATCCTTAATCACAGCGTTATCCTATACAATTTGAAATGTGGATCAGATTTGTTTAGTATGCAATAAAGTTAAAAACTTTAGCCAGTCAGAACGAATGCAGGTTGCTTCATCCTGAAGAATTTATTGAACAATCACCGCTTTTGAGCAATACAACTAAGACCCCCTCTTCGAAAAGTGCAAGAAAATGCAAGACAGAAAAGCTTTCCAAATAAAGTTAAATTAGTGTTTGTAAGGTAATATAATGCGCTTTAAGTTGAGGTATCACATGTATGTTCTGCCTATAGTGATGCCCTGAAAAATTCCTTTTTCCCCAGAACTATTCCGGTTTGGAATAGTCTCCCTTCTTCAGTGGTCCTATCTAAGACCATTGAGGAATTTAAGGCTTCTATTTAAATCATTAGCCCAGAGGCATGCGTTTTAGTATGCCTCTCATCTATATCTTGTAAATAGTTTTAATGGTCCACCCCAAATGTTTTATTTTCACATGACTAAATTCTAAATTTAGCCACCCACCCCACACCTGAGGTGATGATCAGAAATTGATCGACTCAGTATCAGAAGATAGATAGATAGAGACTAGCATAAGATTTACTTCAGGTATCCTTTGAGAATTAATAGCCGATAACACTAGTTGATCGATCACTGGTCCCTGATCGATCACTGGTCGCTTTACGCTATCAGAAATACCTGATCTCTCATGTTATGGAAGTAAAACTGCATCCTTAAAACATTGATGACTAGAAATTCAGAGAAAATTTGTGTTTTGACCATGTCATGTCATTTGGAGCAGACTAGCACAGTTGTAGAGTGAAGGTATATGGTCCCAGAGGTCCCAGGTTGGATCTTCAGCGAGGACACAATTATTGTGGCCTTGAAACGACATTGTTACGCATATGTGTCCCTCTATTTCATTACAATCATTGCCCATTGACGAGTAGATCAGTATGATCAGATCAGTAGTGATTTTCATTTCTAATTGTCACAGGGTGCTTCCTTGATCCTGATTTAAAAAGGTTTTGTTTGACCTTTCGGTACCGGATTTTTTTCTACTATCTTAACACAGTAAATCTTCACAAAACAGAGTCAGCAATAAAAATAATTGCACAATTTATATCACTTCATAAAAAATCAAGTAAAAACTTTCTTTAAAATTGCATTCAAAACACTATTTTATGACTTGAATTTCTTTTTATGATGTCATAAATGAGAATCAAATCATTCACCAAATTCTAGGAATTATTGTAGAAAAAAATATCTGATACAAGAATCAACAGATCAAACAAAACCAAAGCATATGGGGACCTTTGGCCTATAGTGATGCTCTGAAGAATTCTTTTTTCCCTGAGGACTATCCCTTTATGGAATAGTCTTCCCTCTTCAGTGGTCTCATCAAAGACTGCTGAAGAATTTAATGCTCTCATTTAGATCAGGGCTTCAGAGGTATACGTTTTAGTATGCCTGTGTTTAACTCCTTGTAAATAGTTTTAATGGCCCATCCTGAATGATCTCCCCATCTTGCTAAATTCAAAATGTAGCACTCACTCAACACCTGAGATGATGATCAGAAATTGATTGACTCAGTATATGAAGATAGATAGATAGGTTATGGTCAGAAATTGATCAACTCAGTACAGATCAGTACACTGCAACACATTAAAAAATAATACATGTAATGTTAATAAAAAAGATGGATAAAGACAAGGTAATTGTCTAATCTGGTGCCACAGTGCAGCTCACCGCCAGCTTGCTGTCATTGAAGAAAAAATTATGATCAGTAACCATGGTTTTATTACCACTTCAACTTGTTTTATTAACCTGGCAATTTGGCAAAACAGTCCATTGGGTAGCAAGACAGGCTAGGGCATAGAATTTAATCATGAAAATATGTCTGTGTAATGTATACCCCCTTGAACCCCTCTTTTATATAGCAAATCTGGGTTATGCAGGGGTATGCCTATTTTTAGCTCACCTGAGCCGTTAGGCTCACAAGGTGAGCTTATAGGATGGCCATGATCTGGCATCCGTCCGTCCGTCGTCCGTCCACAATTTCAAAGATCTTCTCCTCTGAAACGGCATGGCCAATCAAAGCCAAATTTTATATGAAGCATCTATAGGAAGGGGGAACCAATGTGTATATAAGAAATCTAGGTCACATGACCAAGATGGCCGCCATGCCCATATATGGTAAAAACCCTTCAAAAATCTTCTTCTCCAAAACAGGTGGACCGATTTTAACGAAACTTGGCATGAAGCATTGATGGCTCAAGCTCTACAATGTATATATAAATCATGACCCTGTGATGACCTTGATCTATTTTACGGCAAGGTCAACATAGGTCGCCAATGCATTTGAATGGGGAAAACTTTTAAAATGTCATTTAAAGTAAAAGTCTTGCAAGAAATGGGCAGTAGGACTGAATATTAATGATTTTGAAAAAAATGGACCCCAGGAGCTCATATGCCCCCACCCCGGGGCAATATATGTGTACATTACCATAATATTCAAACATCATCTCCTCTGAAACCGCTTGGCCAATCAAAGCCAAATTTTACGTGAAGCATCAATAGGAAGAGGTAACCAATGTGTATATGAATAATCCAGGTCACATGACCAAGATGGCCACCATGCCCATATATGGTAAAAACGCTTCAAAAATCTTCTTCTCCAGAACCGGTGGATCGATTTCAATGAAACTTGGCATGAAGCATCGATGGCTCAAGCACTACAATGTATATATAAATCATGACCCTGTGATGACCTTGACCATTTTACGGCAAGGTCAACATAGGTCACCAATGCATTTTAATGGGGAAAACTTTAAAAATGTTATTTAAAGTGAAAGTCTTGCAGGAAATGGGCAGTAGGACTGAATATTAATGATTCTGAAAAACATTTGACCCCAGGCGCTCATCTGCCCCCACCCCGGGCATTATACATGTATATTGCCATAATATTCAAACATCTTCTCCTCTGAAACTGCTTGGCCAATCAAAGCCAAATTTTATGTGAAGCATCAATAGGAAGAGATAACCAATGTATATATGAATAATCCAGGTCACATGACCAAGATGGCCACCATGCCCATATATGGTAAAAACGCTTCAAAAATCTTCTTCTCCAAAACAGGTGGACAGATTTCAAAGAAACTTGGCATGAAGCATCAATGGCTAAAGTACTACAATATATATATAAATCATGACCATGTGGTGACCTTGACTTATTTTACGACAAGGTCAACATAGGTCGCCAATGCATTTGAATGGGGAAAACTTTTAAAAAGTCGTTTGAGGTGAAAATCTTGCAGGCAATGGTCAGTAGGACTGAATATTAATGATTCTGAAAACAAATTGGACCCAAGGGCTTATCTGGTCCCACCCCGGGGCAATATACGTGTATATTACCATAATATTCAAGCATCATCTCCTCTGAAACCACTTGGCCAATTAAAGCCAAATTTTATGTGAAGCACCTATAGGATAGGGGAACCAATGTGTATATTAATAATCTAGTTCACATTAACTAGATGGCCGCAATGCCCATATATGGTAAAAACCCTTCAAAAATCTTCTTTTCTGAAACCAATAAACAGATTTCCATGAAACTTGGCACGAAGCATTAATGGCTAAAGTACTACAATGTATATATAAATCTTGACACTGTGATGACCTTGGCCCAGTATATGGCAAGGTCAACATAGGTTGCCCATGCATTTGAATGGGAAAAACTGTTAAAATGTCATTTGAAGGGAAAAGCCAGCAGGAAATTGGCAAATGGACGGAATATTGATTATTCTGAAAAAAGAAAATGGCCCAAGGGCTTCATCTGCCCCTGCACTGGGGTTAAATACCATTATATTCAAACGTGTTTATTGGTATATGCAGCAGATCTCAGGTGAGCGTTTACAGGACCATTGGTCCTCTGGTTCTTATTTTTGCTTCAAAACATAGATTGTAGGTACTCGTTAGAGCCGCCTCGCGGAGGCGGTTCTAACATGCACCGACAATCCATGTTTTGAGCAAAAATAAAAAAAAAGAAAAATATCAAAATTTTTCTGCTGAAAATTTTCAATTTTTAAAGCTCAAAAATTTCTCTATATTGCATGGGCAAGTTTTCATAAATGACAATGGCGAAGATGGTGGAGGTGATTAGTGAAGGGAAACAATGGGAAGAATATCTCTCACTTTAATAATTGATATATTCTCTTTTACAGTACCCAAAGATGTACATAGAACCCTACACACATGTGTTTAATTGTATCCAAAGAGCTCACCAGAACACGTAAGAATAAATGTGCCGCATCATGAGAAAACCAGATTTTTGACTTGGCAAAAACAAAGGCACAGATCAGCTTCACGGTAAATGCAAAGCTGATCAGCGCCATTGTTTTCACTACTCAAATAGTACGATTCTTCTACTTTCTAAATCTAAAATTTCCGGCCTGTAGCCTTCTTTTGGGACAGTACAGGCTGGTTTGTGTCGGAAGCCCAGTTTTCTCACATTGGGGCTCAAATTTTCCTTTTGAGCAGCATCATGAGAAAACCAACAATGTGGTAGCTGTACAAGCACAGGAGATGGCTAGAGGCTGGAAAAGTAGAGGAATTGTACTATTCATGTAGCGAAGGCAAATGCGATGATCAGCTTCACAGTAACTGTGAAGCTGATCTGCACATTTATTTTTTGCATATGCAAAATGATGGTTTTCTCATGACATGGCTCATTTTATGCTGATATCAATAAATATATTGCACATGGATGTGGATTAATAAGTACATGTAAATGGAAATCTTTCCTGCAATATGAGTGCCGATGTATATACATGAAGCTACAGGCTGCAATGTCAACATTTCATAACATTTTTACAAATGCTGACAGCAGCGAACAATGCAGCAGTTTTGCAAAATTCAGTCATGTTTTAGAAAAAACACCAATTAGTAGTCTTTGTTTTTCACTTGCAAGTTAGCAGAATTCTTTATATAAATTCTGGATGTCAAACCTTATCTCAGTTTGAAAGCTTTGAAGCCTTCTTTATTTCTGACTCATAGTCATAGAACACTCTGAATAATACTGGTTTGTCTCCAGAGTCCTGGCAAAGCTCATGTCACAGTGATGTTTTTTTACAGGTTGGAGGGTTATCCGTTATTCTTGGTTTTGTTGATATTTGGCGGACTTTTATATCCAGTAAGTACATATAATAATAGCAAATTGAGTCGCAGCGTGGGAAAAATGGTCTTCGGGGTTTCCGACCAGGTCCGACGCAAATCGGCATCGCACAGTCACAGAAGAAAGATAGAAGCTTGAAATTTTGGATTTAAGAGGGATTTACTATCCGAGGGGGGGGGGGCAATTATATAGACAGACTAGCGGCAGCTGATTGGTGGGAATAGAAGACATTATCAAAACGTCAAACAATTTGATGTAGCAGTTTTGTTTTTACATTAAATCAAATTATTCGTCACCTGCAAAAAGTCAGGACTGCATATTTGTGTCTTTTGATTGTCTTTTCCAGTGCTTTCATATGGCCTTGATTATCTAATAAATTATGAGCCCTATCACGAGGAAAGCTGTCTTCAGGATTTCTTACCAGGTTTGATGCATACTGGACTGTATAAATTTCTGAAGAGTTTAACTTGTGTAAGAAGCCTGGGTTTTTATGATGCAACTCACTATAAGAAAGGACATCATGAAGATGGTTGTAGTATTATTTAACAAAAGTTTGCGAGTTCTCCCTAAAATTATGTTGGCATTACTGTTTGCTATTTTTAGCTGTGAAAATCTCAGGAATATTTCATTGAAACATATACAGTAAGTGGCATATCTTGATAATGATTTGAATGTTGCTCATTACAGAAACTGAGTGCAGGCTGTGGTGTGTTATGGATTGCCTCTAGAGTTGTGTATGCACTAGGGTATTACTCAGGTGGTGAGTATTGTCTGTTTCGGCACCGTCTTGATCATAGCATTTTGGCACCGTCTTGATCATAGCATACTGCAAATGAGCCTCCTCGTGGGAAAACCAACAATGTGGTTTCAGAACAGGTCAGACACAAACCGGCCTGTACAAGCATAGAAAAGAGCAAGAAGCTTGAAATTTTGGATTTAAGTAGAAGAGTAATTGTACTGTCCGAGTAGCGAAAACAAAGGCGCTGATCAGCTTCGCGGTTACCGCGAAGCTGATCTGCGCCTTTGTTTTCGCCTTTGCAGATTGTTTGTTTTCCCATGGGGCGGCTCAAATAATAACAATACCAGCAATTGGGCATTGCAGTATTAAATGATTTTTTATCAAAAAAGGAATCTGTATGATGTATACAGTTAAATGATTTTTGCAATTAAATTTTGATGTTGTTGTTGTTTCCCCTTGATGTGTTAGAAAACACAAAAAAAACAACAATTTCGTGCTTATTCTTAAAGCATGACCAAAATTGTATCTCCAAATGAAGCAAATAGAAAACAAAGCATTTGGACCTTAATTTGTTCTTGACTCAATCTGATCTGTGTCTGCATTTTGCCGAACCTACATGTATCTGTTACCTTTAACCTTACAATGTTATAAATGATCCTTCACAACAAAACCAACAATCCTAGTTTCCGACCAGGTCTGACACAAATCGGCATGTACAGTCACAGAAAACGACTAGAAGCTTGAAGTTTCGGATTTAAGAAGAAGAGGGATTGTTGTACTATCTGTGTCACGACAATAGAGATGGTGATCAGCTGTGCAGTTACTACACAGCTGATCTGCGACTTTATTTTTGCCTATGCATGTTGTTTGTTTTCATATTGGAAGACTCAAATGTCCTTAGACCCAATTGTCTTTTTTTCAGACCCAGAGAGAAGGAAGTACGGTGCTTTTGGCTACCTGGGTCTACTCATCCTACTCATCAACAACATTATATTTGCTTTCAAACTGCTGGGAGTTGTCAGTGCATAGATCTCACCTAGCAAATCATTGAGCAAATAGGCCGTATATGGAGTGAATTTAATGATGAATTATTTTCAATATTTCTTAGTATTTAGCATTTGAGCCACAACGTGAGAAAACCAGGCTTCTTGATTTCTGAGCAGATCCGACACAAAACAGGCCTGTACAGTCACAGAAGAAGGCTAGAAGCTTGAAATTCAGGCTTTAAGAAGAAGAGGGTTTGTACTAATCATGTAGCGAAAACAAAGGCGCTGATCTGCACCTTTGTTTTTGCATAAGCAAAATCAGGTTTTCTTGTAACGAGGCTCATTTAGTAAGTTAGAATTCTTATTAGGAAGTTCTCAGTACATTGTGTATGTGGTACATATGTAGACATATTAGATTGCAAAAGGATGCGTGTCCTTGATTAAGTACCTTGGTAATAGTGGCCCCTACCTCAATGACTGAAAAAATGTTGACTGGGACTTTATACCACAATACAATCAAGCATAAATAAGAATGCATCAATATGTTCTTTTGCAAATATAGAGAACTGAGCTTAATAATTATAGCCCCGCTTTGGAAAAGTGGGGCTATACTGGATTCACCCTGTCCTTCCGTGGTTCCGTGAATCCGTGATTCCGTGATTCCGTGGTTCCGTCATTCCGTGAACATTTCGTTTCCGCTCAATATCTTAAGAACAAGTTGACAGAATCTGACCAAATTTTGTATGCACATCAACATTGACAAGTTCTAGCATGGGATTGTTGCCCGTCATTTTTCCCAAAATTTTGATGGAGTTACGGCCCTTGATTGACGTCAGAATTTTGTTTCCGCTCAATTTCTTAAGAACAAATTGACAGAGTCTGACTAAATTTTGTATACACATCAACATTGACAAGATCTAGCTTGGGATTGTTGCCCGCCATTTTTTTGCAAAATTTTGATGGAGTTACGGCCCTTGATTGACGTCAAAATATCGTTTCCGCTCAATATCTTAAGAACAAATTGACAGAATCTGACTAAATTTTGTATACACATCAACATTGACAAGATCTAGCTTGGGATTGTTGCCCGCCATTTTTCGCAAAATTTTGACGGAGTTATGGCCCTTGATTAACGTCAGAATTTCGTTTCCGCTCAATATCTTGAGAACGCATTGACAGAATCCGACCAAATTTTGTATGCACATCAACATTGACATGATCTAGCTTGGGATTGTTACCTGTTATTTTTTGCAAAATTTTGACGGAGTTACGGCCCTTGATTGATGTCAGAATTTCGTTTCCGCTCAATATCTTGAGAATGGCTGGACAGAATCTGACCAAATTTTGTATGCACATCAACATCGACAAGATCTAGCTTGGGATTGTTGCCCATCATTTTTCGAAAAATTTTGATGGAGTTACGGCCCTTGATTAACGTCAGAATTTCGTTTCCTCTCAATATCTTGAGAACGCATTGACAGAATCCGACCAAATTTTGTATGCACATCAACATTGACAAGATCTAGCTTGGGATTTTTGCCTGTCATTTTTCGCAAAATTTTGACGGAGTTATGGCCCTTGATTGACGTCAGAATTTCGTTTCCACTCAATATCTTGAGAACAAATTGACAGAATCGGACCAAATTTTGTATGCACATCATCATTGACAAGATCTAGCTTGGGATTGTTGCCCGTCATTTTTCGCAAAATTTTGACGGAGTTACGGCCCTTGATTGACGTCAGAATTTCGTTTCCGCTCAATATCTTGAGAACGCATTGACAGAATCTGACCAAATTTTGTATGCACATCAACATTGACAAGATCTAGCTTGGAATTTGTTACCCTTCAGTTTTTGTTAAATTTTGACAGAGTTATGGCCCTTAATTAACGTCAGAATTTTGTTTCCTCTCAATATCTTGAGAACGAATTGACAGAATCCAACCAAATTTTGTATGCACATCAACATTGACAAGATCTGGCTTGGGATTGTAAACCATCATTTTTCACAAAATTTTGATGGAGTTACAGCCCTTGATGGACATCAGAATTTCATTTCCGCTCAATATCTGGAGAATGAATTGACAGAATCCGTCCAAATTTTGTATGCACATCATCATTGACAAGATCTAGCTGGGGATTATTATAGCCCCGCTTTGAAAAAGTGGGGGCTATACTGGATTCACCTTGTCCTTCCGTAGTTCCGTTATTCCGTTATTCTGTCCTTCCGTCCTTCCGACATTTTTGTTTCCATTCATTATCTTGAGAATGGCTTGACAGACTCTGACCAAATTTTGTATGCACATCAACATTGACAAGATCTAGCTTGGGATTGTTACCCGTCATTTTTTGCAAAATTTTGACGGAGTTATGGCCCTTGATTGATGTCAGAATTTCGTTTCCGCTCAATATCTTGAGAACGAATTGACAGAATCTGACCAAATTTTGTATGCACATCAACATTGACAAGATCTAGCTTGTGATTGTTACCCGTCATTTTTCGCAAAATTTTGACGGAGTTATGGCCCTTGATTGACGTGAGAATTTCGTTTCCGCTCAATATCTTGAGAACGAATTGACAGAATCTGATCAAATTTTGTATGCACATCAACATTGACATGATCTAGCTTGGGATTGTTACCTGTTATTTTTTTGCAAAATTTTGACGGAGTTACGGCCCTTGACGTCAGAATTTCGTTTCCGCTCAATATCTTGAGAACAAATTGACAGAATCCGACCAAATTTTGTATGCACATCAACATTGACAAGATCTAGCTTGGGATTGTTGCCCGTCATTTTTCGAAAAATTTTGATGGGGTTACGGCCCTTGATTAACGTCAGAATTTCGTTTCCGCTCAATATCTTGAGAACGCATAGACAGAATCCGACCAAATTTCGTATGCACATCAACATTGACAAGATCTAGCTTGGGATTGTTGCCCGTCATTTTTCGCAAAATTTTGACGGAGTTATGGCCCTTGATTGACGTCAGAATTTCGTTTCCGCTCAATATCTTGAGAACAAATTGACAGAATCGGACCAAATTTTGTATGCACATCATCATTGACAAGATCTAGCTTGGGATTGTTACCCGTCATTTTTCGCAAAATTTTGACGGAGTTACGGCCCTTGATTGACGTCAGAATTTCGTTTCCGCTCAATATCTTGAGAACGCATTGACAGAATCCGACCAAATTTTGTATGCACATCAACATTGACAAGATCTAGCTTGGGATTGTTACCCTTCAGTTTTTGTTAAATTTTGACGGAGTTATGGCCGTTAATTAACGTCAGAATTTCGTTTCCGCTCAATATCTTGAGAACGAATTGACAGAATCCAACCAAATTTTGTATGCACATCAACATTGACAAGATCTGGCTTGGGATTGTTACCCGTCATTTTTCACAAAATTTTGATGGAGTTACAGCCCTTGATTGACATCAGAATTTCATTTCCGCTCAATATCTGGAGAATGAATTGACAGAATCCGTCCAAATTTTGTATGCACATCATCATTGACAAGATCTAGCTTGGGATTATTACCCATCATTTTTTGCAAAATTTTGACGGAGTTAACAGCCCTTGATTGACTTCAGAATTTTGTTTCCGCTCAATATCTTCAGAACGAATTGACAGAATCCGTCTAAATTTTGTATGCACATCATCACTGACAAGATCTAGCTTTGGATTATTACCTGTCATTTTTCACAAAATTTTGACAGAGAATGAATTGACATAATCAGACCAAATTTTGTATGAGCATCAATATTGATGAGATCTAGCTTGTGATAGCCTGTGATAGTTACCTGTCATTGTCTTTTTTCACCCTGCAAAAAAAGCTGAGAAGCGGGGCTATAGTCAGATTCTCTGACAATTCTAGTTTTCCCTAAATGTCCTTCATATTTGGTATATATACCGACCATGCAAATCAGGTTCCATTTTCTATGTTTTTGACATATTTTTATTACCTTAGATGTATTATATTTTTGAAACTTTTAATCTAAATATTTTGTATTTTTCTTGTCATAAAATTCTTTAGTAGGTTTATGACATGACATAAGCCAGATTTAACAGTTTCAGTTGCTAAAATGAACATTATAGTGCATAAACTATTTACACAGAAAAGAACAATCTGTATTGGCATGCAAATAATTTGTGTCTGTCTTGTTGTATATGAGGTGCAGGAGAAACCTTGCATATGCAAATACAAAACTGCAGATCATCTGCACAGTAACTGCACAGCTGATCAACACCTTTGTATTCTCCATGAATACTGCAATCCTGCTAGATTCAAAATCAGAAATTTCATGCATCAACATTCCAGGTTACAATCTCTTTTTACTGTGACGGGATAGCCTCGAAACTGTGTGAAACGAGTAAATGTAGAGTATATAGCACAGTAAACTACCCTTGATGGATGAGCATGCTTTTCCACGGACGGGGTTTGCTGTGGCTTGGCTCGCCTGCATCTTACATTACCATCTGACCATCAGATTGAAAGAAGAGAGTTTTTATCACTTATGTGTGTGTGTTTGGTGATGTTGGTGGTGGAAAACTTGCTGGTTTCAGTCAGAACAAGTCTTTGGTGAAATTTTACTTATATTGATTGTATTTGGCTTGCATCTTTCATTTTGCACCTAAAACACAGGTTTTGTCTTAAGCCTTTATATATGAGCCGCATCATGAGAAAGCCAACAATATGCAAATGCGAAAACAAAGCCACAGATCAGCTGTACAGTTATTGCACAGCTGATCAGCGCTTTCGTTTTCGCTACAGTATAGTACAATCAGACCTGTCAACCTCCTGAAAATTCTAGGAGGGAGATTGTGCGAAAAAATGATTTTTTGACCAAATTAGCATGTGACTTCCACGCGCAGTTTAAGACCTATAAAATTGCAAGGATGGAGATTATTCCTTTTCTTAAGAAGGATTTATTTTTTCAACTAAAGAAGCAAAATTTTGTAAACATTTATTTATTTAATACCATGCATATATTTACACTACGATACGAGCCGCCTCATGGGAAAACCAACAATTTGCATATGCGAAAACAAAGATGCAGATCAGCTTCGCGGTAACCACGAAGCTGATCACGCCTTTGTTTTCGCTACAGGGACAGTACAATTCCTCCTCTACTTAACTCCAAAATTTCAAGCTTCTAGCCTGCTTCTGAAGCTGTACAGACCGTTTTGTGTCAGACCTGCTCGGAAACCACATTGTTGGTTTTCCCACGAGGTGGCTCATACCACTATTATTGCACCCACCACATTATGTAGCCCTTTTGTTTTTTTAATGACTTAAAAATGTTTTAAAAAATGCATTATTTTATATATATACAATACAATAGAAATTTGAAAAAAAGCAACTTAAAATTGACTAGATAAGTTAGTGCATTGTACATAATCAAATAAATATATGTGCCTATTTTTAGTTAAGTTTAGGTAACTGAGTGGCCACCTATTGGGAAAATAGCTGCTCGTTCTGCTTACATTATGTTTTCATGGTATAAGTACCTGATTGTTAATTAAGTTTTTTCCCCACCTCGGTTTTTGGAGTGGGAATCTTTTTCTGATCGTGCCTTTTCCTGATCTTTGCCTACTTGTACCTGATTCAGCTTGCATGACAGCAAGGCAGCAATGGAGTCACTAGCTAATTCAGATATGTTCCCAGTTTGGATTTTTTTTATCATGGAAAACACCCTTTCACAGTCTGCATTGCTGTTTGGTATGGTTAGGACTGCCTGGGCAACACAAGCCAGCAAAGGTGACTTGGCTGCGCATAGAAGACACTGTGCCCCAAAAGTCATCCACTCTGGACTCGTCTCTGTCAAATTTTGGAAGTGGTGGTGAAGGGGTTGTCTGGAAGTCTGATTAGTCTCTGGAAGTCATCTTTTTCTGATTGCGCCTTTTCCTGATCTTTTCCTACTTGTACCTTTCTGTTTTCATCATACTTATCGTCCTCAACAAGATGTGGGAATCTTCTAGCAATCTGCTCCACTAAAAAGAAAAGAGCAGGGTCATTCAATCTATTTACAAAGGGGTTAATCTATAAAAAGAAACAGAGAAAGTTACAGGTAAAATATTGGCTACATGCCTGTATCTGCATCATTGGTGTCCCTCATATCAGGATCTAGAAACCCAAGGCTGTTCAGTACATGTATAGGGTCATTGAATGGGAATTTCATGATGACCTTGTCCACCACAGCTACATAGTACTGTCTCACATACCTGTACAAAGAATATGAGAGAAAATGTAGAGTAAGCACAGTTTGTTGGATGTGAAATATAAAAGATATAGTATAAAAGTTTATAAAATGTAGAAAAGAAAATAGAAAACTACCTGAAGAACTTGTCCCTTATAGAAGGCTGAATGTCATCCTTCACCTTGTCAATGTACAATCGAGTGCCTGTGCCCACAGCAATCAGCTCGTCGTTGTGTTGATTGGCTCTGTCTTTAAATGGCACCATGGTGATGTCCTGGCACTCTCGGATGAGTTTGGCATGCACAAATTTCATCAGAAACTTCCTCAGTAGGCTTTAAATTTCACCAGAGAGGAAGCCTATTTTAGCTGCATCTGCCTAAAAAGAAAAAAAATATTGAATATCTTGGAATACAAGTATGAAGTTAGTCTTAATTTATGTTTAACATGGAGAAATAAAAAAAAAACAACCTACCTGAAATGTGGTATTGAATTCATTCATTCGAGCCAGTATGAAGCTTAGGAAATGGTAACAAAGCTTCATCTCTGCTCTCTAGGTAGTCAGCAGTTCTTTTCACTCTCCCCTCTTTTTCCACATCCTCATGACTGTTGAAGCTGGCCAGACTGAGACACACCTCTGTAGACTTAGCTAACGGGATTGTGCATGTTTGAGACATTGTAGAGGCTCAAAATCACATAGCTCTACAAATTCATTGTAGATCTCTTTCTGTTTGGAACTGCTGTCAGGAACATGTTTTTGCACAAGTGTGTAAAATGGTCAGCTACAGCAAATGGAAGGTTATGTTCCGCAATGAAATTACAAAATATTATCTCAGTGGAGAGGGTGTCCTTTTCTAACTGTGTTTGCCCAGTGAAATAGGTTGAAACGGACTTTGTGTTTGTTTGTTTTATTGATCTCTCATGAAGATCCGTTTCTCCATGTCTTCTCACATCATCTCTTCCACCGTGCCCCACAGAAAAATGCCGCTCACATGAAGTACAATATGCAAATTGGGATCCCTTATCACTTTTATGAACCCATTTGAAGTTGATCTCCCAGTTAGATTTGTACGATGTCCTGTATTTTTTTTTTTTTTTTTTTTTTTTTTTTTTTTTTTTGCTGTTTTCTTTTTTCGGGAGTCTTAATGTCTACATGTATATTTCTGTTCCTTTTTAATCCAAAATTTCCAGCCCCTAGCCGTCTTCTGTGTGCTTATACAGCTGTCTTGTGTCGGGCCTGTTTGGAAGCCACATTGTTGATTTTCTCATGACGCGGCTCATATGTAGGTGGCATTAGAAAACTCCTAATAATGCAGATTGCAAATATGGTTAAACAACATTATTTCACCTGCAGGCTAAAATTTGCAATTTGAAGTGTAGTTTCCAAACTTTATTCTTTATCTCCTGTCATGTGTTAATTGCTATGACATGCCTATGCAATGCAAAACATAAGATTTTTTTTTTCATATTGAAATATGATAATATAATTTTCAGTTGAAATAATTAGATATTTTTTCTTAATTAAGCTTGAAACATACATTGCGGGTACACGTTCTAACGAGTACCCACAATCTATGTTTTGGATAAAAAATAAGAAAACTGGTATATCCCTTCACACCCCAGTTTTACTATGTAAAATTGGGTTTTAAGTGGGTATACTTCTAATTTTCATGGACATATTTTCCTGATCATTCTACCTATCAAATCAATGATACCTGTCAGATTCATAAATCATCATCTTACATATATATTGTTGTAATTTGCTCATTTATGTGAAGATTTGTAATAAACTTGAAAAAGTAAAATGCATTATTTTTAAGATTTCAGCATTGTATGCTTTCTTTTAATAAATGGTACATGTATTTTTGTTAGTTAGTATATGATAGGTGTGGCCATTCCGTACTCATTTGTTTGTTGACTTGGCTGGCAAGTGGTCACATGGTTTTAGTAAAGTAGATTATTGTAGATCCAATTTAATTTTAAAGACAAAAAAGAACAGACAAGACTCCACAAAAATTAAACGGGCCATGAGGAGCAAGCCTTTCCCAGCAAGGTAGCCATTTTTCTATCACCTACCACAAAAAAAACCAACAAAAACAAAGATGAAGAGATTAACAGAGAGGCAGACTGAATAAAGATGTCACTGAAAGTTGCTTGATTTGTGGTTTAACGTCCCACCAACAACTAAGGCCATATGGAGACAGGTATCGTCTGACAGATTGGAGAAGCCCGGAACACCAAAAAGTAATACAACAAGTTGGCTTCTTTAAAAAGAAACCAATGAAAAGGTCAGCAGCCGTTTGTTATAAGAGATATTCCCTTTTGCTCTAAATTTCAGTGTTGTTGCTTCTCTGGTTCGTCATTAATTTCGATTCTCATACATTTCAGTCTCGTTTCCTATACAAGAATGTCGTTTCTTGTAATGAAGCTTGACCAGTGTGTGTATCTGTTGCTCAAGGCAATGACAAAATTTTTGATGTTATGGAATCAAAGCCGATACTAAAGGGAGCACGATTACAATTAATATGTCGATTTGTAGAAAACCATTTTGCAGTGCAGTCAATTTGTGACAGAGTTCTGAATTTTGACCTGCAGCCACACTGCCAGAAACAGACCCATGGTGCGATGTGATGGACTAAAAGTCAGCCATATAGAGTTTCTATAGTTTCTGTACCCCTCGTCAGGGTATATGCGATGTAATCCTAGATGCGCTATGATAAGCAGTCACCACGATCAAGGTTGCTTACTAGATATATTTACCGCTATTTGACGGGGAGTGCCAACAATTGATAAATTAAATTGATTGTGGTGAACTGTCTAGTCCCTATAGACGGGTTCACTAGTTTTTAGCAAGCGCTTTATGTGACAAAACGCGTAATTGAGGGAGAGCAGTCGATCATGGGTACAATTTTCTTCATACTCAAAGTAAACACTGGAAAAGGTCCTGAGGGACCTTTTCCAATTACAGCAGACCCTTGGAATGGCCAATTAAGAAATGAGCCGCCTGATGGGAAAACCAACAATCTACATATGCGAAAGCAAAGACGCAGATCAGCTTCGCGGTAACCACGAAGCTGATCAGTGCCTTTGTTTTCGCTACACGGATAGTACACTTCCTCTTCTTTTTAAATCCGAAATTTCAAGTTTCTAGCCTGCGTCTGTGATTGTACAGCCTGATTTGTGTCGGACCCGTTTGGAAACCACATTGTTTGTTTTCTCATGAGACGGCTCAAATAACGAGTCCATTCTTGTTTTTCCTCTCATGGTGATCAGTGGCCAATGATGCTTATCAGTCCTCTGATGGTTTACAACAACTGCTCACGAACATGAATCAGCTGTTTTCGTCACCGATGCCACTAATCTACAGATCAGATGGCTGTCAACTCTCAATTCCCTTACAATACACAATAGATTTAACAGTTTTCATTGGCGTACTCAGAAGCACGTAGATTGACCTCGTGACCTTGACAAACATTACTGTACTCTTGACCTCTATCCTCAGTTATTTACATGGATGCACGTGAAATAGCAACCTTCGTAGGATACTCGAGTTATTTCAAGTGATCTCATGTTTTCTAATGCTTCAGACTCGAGCATTGAAGCAGACTGTTTTAATAAGAAATTCCATGCCCCTATCACAAAGAAGCTTGGCGATCAAAGTGATATTGATGTCTTTGCAGGATTGATATAATAACCTGTCAATTTCTACAGACAAAGCCGATGGATTTGACAGAAAGCTCTGAAAAGAGCCAAAAACATGAGAAAACTTTTATTGCATATGCGAAAACATGCGCAGATCAGCTATGCAGTAACTAACTGCACAGCTGATCAGCGCCTTTGTTTTCGCTACACAGATAGTACTATTCCTTTAATACTTAGATCCAAAATTTCAAACATTTTAAGCTTCAAACTTTCATATGTGACTGTACAGGCCGGTTTGTGTCGAAACCTGGTCGGAACTCCCGAAAACTGGGTCTCTAGCGCCGCGGCTCAAATGATCAAAGCATATTCGAGATTCCAATATTGGGAATATCATAATACTCTTCACATAGCCGCACCTTGAGAAATACCTGAAAATTATGTATTTCGGATAAGATGGTCTGTTATTGCCACATGTATTTGAGCCGCCCCATGGGAAAACCAACAATCTGCATAGGCGAAAACAAAGGCGCAGATCAGCTTCGCGGTAACCGCGAAGCTGATCAGCGCCTTTGTTTTCGCTACTCGGATAGTACAATTCCTCCCCTACTTAACTCCAAAATTTCAAGTTTTAGCTCTTTTCTGTGACTGTACAGCCTGATTTGTGTCGGACCTTTTCGGAACCACATTGTTGGTTTTTCCACGAGATCGCTCATTTATTACGTAAGTTGGAAGACTGATCGTTTAGTGTATACCCAATTAAATGTGAAAGACAGATTATTCAATTGTTGTATGGGTGTGCTGTGATGTATGGCATGTCGTAATGGCTGCGATCAATCTTGCTTTCAGAGAAAATAACAATGGCGGGAATATGAATGGCGTCGGGCTGCCACAGAGAAACTATAGTGTCTGTGAAACACACATAAATCAAATGTTAGGCCTGCCTACGCTGTCTGTTTTCAGGTTTACATGTAAAATGATGACCCCAAGGGGATTCTGGATAGACAGTTTTTCGGATCTTCTTGCTTTTCGCCAGGTGTCAGTAATGTGCACAAAGTGTGCTGTTCAATTACTTCATGTTGCCAAATCTATAGGGGTCACTGAAGAGGCTTAAGCAGCCGAAACCGCGGTATGACCGAACCCCTTTCTCATAAACGTTCACTGCTTTTGAAGGATTGATAGTAGACGCAATTTCAGTAAGCTGTTCTCAGACGGCGAAGTTAGGACGTTAAACATTGGCTAGACTGTTTGTGTAAAGCGCTATCCAGTGACCATAAACTGTCTGCAAACTTGAAAATATCTAAATATGGCACAATCTTTAGTGTTATTTACGTCATTAATGACCAGAAGACAAATCTTCCCGCCGACAAAGTCTGATTTCATAGAAATCAACACACAGCGTTCTTAGAAACAGAGACAGTAAGCCATAACATGAGGCAATTTATGAAAGACATCAGGAAAACATGTCCGTGACATGTATACCCCCTTTAACACCACTTTTATATAGCAAAACTGGGATATGCAGGGGTATACCTATCTTTCTTATTTTTGCTCCAAAACATAGTTTGTGGGTACTCGTTAGAACCGCCTCGGCGAGGCGGTTCTAACGTGTACCCACAAGCTATGTTTTGAGCAAAAATAAGAAAAATATCAATTTTTTCTGATGAAATTTTCAATTTTTACAGGTGAAAAAAAATCTATATATTGCATGGACAAGTTTTCGTAATGCAGTGCCAAGCAGTCACATCATAATCCGCTTTAGATCTATAATATCAGTCTCGGTATTTCAGCTGTGTAACTGTTTTAATTTTGGCTATAATGCTGACAACCACGGAAGGAAAGAAGAATGTTCATCCCAGGCAAATTCTCTGTTAGTCCTAGGTTTTTCCTGCCACACTATATAATATCCACTTTGTTTTATGTGTCATTCATGAAGTTTCTCTTGCCTTTTTTTTTTTTTTTTTTTTTTTTTTTTTTTTTTTGAATAAATAAAAAAATCTTGGATGCCTGAATAACTTGACAAACAACTTTTGAGCCAACTACTGATGCGTTATATACACAAGATGTAATATCCCAGGACGTAGGCGCTAATCCACCTCTATACAAAATAATGTAGCTAAAAATCTGGGGAATCAGACGGAACATCCTTTTAGCATTGTAATTACATTTTGTCTATAAAAGAACATGTCTGGCATGTTATAGGCACTATTTTTCTTGCCTGAAATCGATTAAAAGTGATACTCTTTGTTCTTTTAAAACGATAATAATAAGCTCATGGCAATTTATATTTCTCTGATTTTACCGTAGTCGAATGATTATTGATGACTTCTCTCTTCATATGGCTAAAGGATGCACTAGCTTGCGAGCCAGGTAGAATCGATTTCAGACCTCCATTAATTTCTTAACTGACCGTTCCAATGCGGCTTTGCTTTAATCTATTTCTGTTGCTATGTTTGTTCTTCTGTCTCTCTTTTATGCTCGTCATCTTTGTTTTAGTTGATGCTCGCCGGGTAACAACCTGGGGCCAGTTGTTCAAAATTAACCATGTAGTTTTTTATTTAACGATTCGTTAAAATTTCAAATGGCAATATTACAAATACACTGTTATTTTTTGTTGAAAAAATGTGAGAATCCTTTGCAATGCAAGAAATTTATTATCGGTTAAGATTCATTTTCTAGCCAATGTTTAATATATTTGGCCCCATTTAGATAACACTAGTCTTTGTATCGACTACCCTGTTGAAAGTTGCAAAATCTCAGTAATTCTCTTTGGCTCCATATTGCCAAATCTAAAGGGTCACTGACGAGACTTCAATAGTCGAAACCGCGGTATGGCCCATCACCTTTCTCATTAATGTGTTCACTGCTCTTAAAGGATCTCAGTTTTAATTTTTATTTGCTATTACTGCAGCTGGTGTTGTGCCGTGTGGCGGCCCTAAAAAGTCTCCCCGTACATCATCCATAGTGCAGGTGATATTTTCTTTTTGGTCCTTTGAGATCGGCGAAGATATTGTGAGAACTCAGAAATTTATTATCGGTTAAGATTCATTTTCTAGCCAATGTTTAATATATTTGGCACTAGTCTTTGTATCGACTACCCTGTTGAAAGTTGCAAAATTTCAGTAATTCTCTTTGGCTCCATATTGCCAAATCTAAAGGGTCACTGACGAGACTTCAATAGTCGAAACCGCGGTATGGCCCATCACCTTTCTCATTAATGTGTTCACTGCTCTTAAAGGATCTCAGTTTTAATTTTTATTTACATTTTTTTCAACAAGAAAATAACAGTGTATTTGCTTTTGAAGTCGATATATAGTTAACAAATTGAGGGCTCAACGACAGCGCTAAGCTAAAGACGTTTTGAACAACTGGGCCCTCGGTGGGAAAGAGCGAGCTTTTTTTTTTTTTTTTTTTTTTCCCTTCGTGCGTGCTAAAGTCTCGTATTATCTGGGTTGGGATTATAAATTTAGTTATATCAATTCCTGGACCTTCTATTCTTACTTTAGCTGCTATTACTTAAACTGCGCTGAATTGCATATGTAGTGTTAGTCAGAAGACTTCAAATAAAATGGAGTCGCACGTCCAGATATTTCTGTATCGTCAGCAAATATTCAAAGATTTGAACTTTCTATGTACCATATAAGGCCCTATGTATTGCCTGGTGTACTATTGCATATCCTTTGGTATATGCCTAATTAAATTAAGAAGACGGATATCTCAATTGTTTAATGGGTGCGTCGTGATATATGGCTCCTCATAATGGTCGCGATCAATCTCGCTTTCTGAGAAAATAACAATGGCGGGAATATGAATGGCTTCAGACTTTCAGAGAAAAACTAAAGTGTCTGAGAAACGAACATAAATGTTAGGCCTGCCTACGCTATCTGTTTTGGTTTGAATTGATTACCCAAAGGGAATTCTGGATAAAGTCTGAAATATGCCGAATTACGATTTGTCGAATTTCAGATTGAAACCTAGGTTTCATCTGCATTAGCTGTTGAAGAGACATAAACCCAAATCTCAAACTGCACAGCTGATCAGCGCCTTTGTTTTCCCTACATATACACAAATAGCACAATTCTTCTTCCTAAATCCGAAATTTCAAGCTTCTAGTCATCTTCTGTAGCTGCACAGACCGGTTTCTGTAGGACCTGGTCGGAACCCCAAATTGTTGTTTTTCTCATGCAAAGGCTCAAATGCAAAATGCATAGAGAATAAATGGCAACATCAACATTTCTATTCTATTCTTGTAAATTATAAAAGAACACGTCTGGCATGGTGTAGACAATTTATTAACTTGTCTGAAGTCTGATCAGTTATATTTAGTTCCTTTTTCTCAACATTTACTTATGCAGATATATTCTGATTTTACTCAGGATAAATCAGTTTGACTTCTCTTAGAAAGCATATGCTGTTGGAACAATTTATTCTAAACATTGCTCTATTGATAAAATTATAATACAATTTATTTTGCCCTTTAAAGGTTCAGATTCAAGAAGTATTTTACTTTTACGGTACAAAAGCAAATTTCATGTAGAAAGTTCCCGAAGAAAAATGACCAGTAAAGACATAATACACTACACTACGTAGTATTTCAATTTCATAGAGAAACACTCAACTTTCTTGGAGAGATGTGCAAAGAGAAAAAAAAATAATGCAGCTCAGTATAGTGAAAAAAAGTCTGGTTTCATCCTATTTACAGTATGTGTCTTCTGAATGATAATTAAATAAGCCAAGGACAACAAACCAGAGAAATTCTTTGCAGCGACTCCAGTGGAACCTGGCAGTGTGGCTGCAACAATATAGGTCAAAGATCAAGTGCAGAGGTTAATGTCAAGGTCAACTATGGCTTCAAAGATTTGTCATCTGGATTTTATTCTTTACTCGTTTTATCATTATTATGTCTATTGTTAGAAATGATAGTTTTATACTTTTTTATTTATTTGCTCATTTTCAATATTATGACCTGTACCTGTGTCTATCATTTAAAGGTCTGACTGGTCCAGAAAGATCTTGACTACTCCAGTTGAGTAAGTATAAACACATTACAAACATTGCCACTATAGTGAGGTCAGTACTCAGGTCAACTGGTGTTGGCAACAAAGCAACAATCAAGTGCTATGTAGTAATGGATCATAATAATGTTATATTTACGCGTACGTCAGAGAAACACATGTCATAATAATAGGCTGGCATTAACATGAAGATGTTTCATTCTGAATGTTTCATATCAAAGCCAGAAGTCTCTTTTTACTGACGTCAGAATACTAACATCTGAGGCCTATCTGTAACACACACGCATGTATCACATGCTTTCTGAACTTGACATGCCGTACCTTCATATGTCATACTTCAGCTTTGTATGTAGTGGGAAATGATTTGTGACAGGCGACAACATGGGACAGCACGAGACATAGGGCATAACAACACAGAAGAGAGCCAGATCACTGGCTGTTTCCCAGCGAGGTAGCCATCCTGCTAGCAGCAACCAAAACAGATCGCTTTATGGCTAACACAACAGAGAGGGCACAGAATAAACTCATCAGGATAACATGTCCGTATTCCCCGACTTTTGTGTAGAAAAACTGAAGTATGCAGGGGTATACCTATTTTAGCTCACCTGAGCCGTTAGGCTCACAAGGTGAGCTTATAGGATGGCCCGGCGTCCGTCCGTCCGTCCGTCCGTCAAATTTCAAAGATCTTCTCCTCTGAAACCGCTTGACCAATCAAAGCCAAATTTTATATTAAGCATCTATAGAAAGGGGGAACCAATGTATATATAAGAAATCCAGGTCACATGACCAAGATGTCCGCCATGCCCATATATGGTAAAAAAAAAACAACTTTAAAAATGTTCTTCTCCAGAACCGGTGAACTGATTTCAATGAAACTTGGCATGAAGCATCTATGACTCAAGTACTACAATGTGATATAAATCATGACCATGCAATGACCTTGACCTATTTTACGGCAAGGTCAATCATGGAAACATTGACTTTTACATGGGAAAAAGTGAAAACTGTGGATTTTTTGAAAACTATTGCAGCCTGAGACCTGAAAAGTGGTAGGTGCAAACAACTAATGGATTAGCTGAAGGTATATGATTAATTTAGGTCAAGGTCATCTCTTGACCTTAGCCGGTCTGTCGTCCATACACACTTTTCAAAGATCTTCTTCTCTGAAAACACTTGACCGGTTAAAGCCAAATTTTATATAAAGCATCTACAGGAAGTGGGAACCAATGTATATATAAATAATCCAGGTCACATGACCAAGATGGCCGCCATGCTCATATATGGTAAAAACCCTTCAAAAATCTTCTCCAGAACCGGTGAACCGCTTTCAACGAAACTTTGCATGAAGTATGGTTGACTCAAGTACTACAATGTATATATAAATCATGACCCTGTGATGACCCTGACCTATTTTACGGCAAAGTTAACATAGGTCACCAACGCATTAAATGGGAAACATTTAAAATGTCATTTAAAGTGAAATTCTTGCAGGAAATGGCCAGTAGGACTGAATATTAATGATTATGAAAAATGGACCCCATGGGCTCATATACCCACACCCCGGGGCAATATACATATATATCGCCATAATATTCAAACATCTTCTCCTCTGAAACCACTTGGCCAATCATGGCCAAATTTTATGTGAAGCATCTGTAGGAAGAGGTAACCAATGTATATATAATCTAGGTCACATGACTAAGATGGCCGCCATGCCCATATATGGTAAAATCTTTCAAAAATCTTCTTCTCCGGAACCGGTGGACTGATTTCAAAGAAACTTGGCATGAGCATCGATGGCTAAAGTACTACAATGTGAATATAAATCATGACCCTGTGGTGACCCTGACCTATTTTACGACAAAGTCAACATAGGTCGCCAATGAATTTGAATGGGGAGAACTTTTAAAAAGTCATTTGAGGTGAAAGTCTTGCAGGAAATGGGTAGTAGGACTGAATTTCAATGATTCTGAAGAAACAAATTGGACCCAATGGGCTCATATGCCCCCACCCCGGGGAAATATACATGTGTATTACCATAATATTCAAACATTTTCTCCTCTGAAACCACATGGCCAATTAAAGCCAAATTTTATGAGAGGCATCTATAGCATGGGGGAGACAATGTATATATTAATAATCTAGGTCACATGACCAAGATGGCCGCCATGCCCATGTATGGTAAAAACCCTTCAAAAATCTTCTTCTCTGAAACCAATGGACTGATTTCAATGAAACTTGGCGTGAACCATCAATGGCTAAAGTAGTACAATGTTTATATAAATCATGACCCTGTGATGACCATGACCCAGTCAATGGCAAGGTCAGCATGGGTTACCTATGCATTTGAATGGGGAAGATGTTAAAATGTCATTTGAAGGGGAAAACCAGCAGGGAATTGGCAATTGGACAGAATATTGATTATTCTGAAAAAAAGGAACTGACCCAAGGGCTTCATCTGCCCCTGCACTGGGGTTAAATACCATAATATTCAAACATGTTTATTGGTATATGCAGCAGATATCAGGTGAGCGTTTACAGGACCATTGGTCCTCTGGTTCTTATTTTTGTTCCAAAACATAGATGGTGGGTACTCGTTAGAGTCGTCAAACGCGTAACCATAATCTATGTTTTGAGCAACAATAAGAAATATATATATATATAAATCTGTTGGAAACTTTCATTGTTTACAACTTTAAAAATCACTGTACATTTCATGAGCATTTTTCCGTATTTGTGATAGTGTAAAAAATACAACGTTTTAGATTTGATGGTTGAGGAGATGAAGAAAACGACGACACAATATTAAAACCTTAAAATTATTTGACAAAAAGTAAAAATAAAACAATTAACAATGGATAAGACATATGACATATCTCTTGTCATATAAACAAATGCAAAGTATTTATTTGTTATTCAATTTTATGTATTTATCTATTTATTTTGATGTTGACGCTTGAAGTATATCAGCTTAGCACGAGCCTGGCACATGCCTACATTCATATAGATCTACGTAAGGCTGTGTATCAACAGCACTTTATTTCCCTGATAAACGCGTGAATTCTGTGTCTGCTAAATATTCTAGAATTCAGTGTCATTTATACAGCAATCGGCGATTTTAAGAGTTTATGTACGTTACAGGACTATGTTTTGATGAAACACCATAATCACTGGGTGCTTCCTTCGTCCCGATACAAAAAGGTTTTGTTTGACTTTTACTATAAGTCCCGATAGGATTTAGTTTTGTTTGATTCTGGTATCAGATTTTTTTTCTACAATAATTCCTAGAATTTGGTCAATGATTTGATTTGATTCTCATTTATGACGTCATTGAAAGAATTTCAAGTCATAAAATAGTGCTTTGTATGCAATTTTATAGTAATTTTTTATTTGATCCGTTAAGAAGGGATATAAATTATGAAATTGATGTTATTGGCAACTCTGTTTTGTGCAGATTTACTCTGTTAACGCAGTAGAAAAAAATCCGGTACCAAAAAGTCAAACAAAACCTTTTTATATCGGGACTAAGGAAGCACCCAGTGATAATACTCGACAATAACCAATATCGTACCTTCGTACCTACATATTCAAACAGGTCGGTAGTTGGCCCCTTTTCCAACTTTATACATAATGTAGTTTCATTCATTTTCATTTGTTAATAATACTTTAGGGTATATGCCTAATTTGTTTCGGGTAAAACCCCAGCCATATGTGACCCTTCAAAAATGAAAAAAAAAAATATAAAGGAAATATCAGGACTCACCAAAGCATCTAAGATAAATCTATGGCAAGTCATGTACACAAGGGGATTTCTGTTTTCTTATAAGTGTGCGCTTGTCTAGTCATACAGATCTATGATTTAGGGCAAAAACAGATGTTTGATGAAAGAGACCCGTGCATTATTACAATTTGGTGAATTAAGTTACAATACCCAATGGTATAAAACAGGCGAGTTCGACCTGTATAGGGTGTTATAGCTGTATTGACCATAAATGGAGAAGGTGCGTAAATATATGATATAAAAGATGATTTAGATATATTTACATTTTCTATCTCTCTGCCGGTTCCAATATGCATAGATTTTATATGTAAAACAGTCGTGTAAAACCGACTATTTTATTTATTGAGTAGTTAGAATTCTTATCTCTTTTTCTTTCATGCTTTTTGGAATACAGAATTGTACACGAGCTCTGCACATATGCAGAATCATTTAAGCTTTCTTTCAAACAGTTCAAAGGCAATTAAGGACTATACAGTATTACTATTTCAGGTGATGTGCCGTTGCTTCGTGATTTGACAATTACTTTTAAAGCTTCTCTTTGAGACGATTAGCTACATCGCATAATCATTACCAGGAGACCATATGTGCAATTGTTGTCTTAAATGGTCAGATCAAACACTTTAGATCACATGTAAAAGTAATCAAGACAATCATTAGTATCTAACTATGCTTTCAAATGTCATATCAGTATCTTATTAAAACACCCTTACCGAGATCAAATAACTTAAATATCATCCACAGTACTGCAATCTGTTTAGACAGATGCTAAGTAGCCATTGGTATCATTCTTGATCACAAGCAATAATTGTTAATGCAAACGCCAATCTTTTTATCAAAGGGTTTACCGTTATATGATTGTTCTATCAGATTTCTCTGTTTCTGTAATTATCTGATATGTGTGTATATAAGAAGATGGAGATTTAGATTTGGACTTAGATTTCGTTTTGGTCTCAGACTGACTAAACATGTTAGAATTGGCAGTACGTTTGGCACATGCAATTTATTAAACTTAGAAACTAAAAATGTGTTGACTGTTTATAACAATCCACAAGGTGTTACATATAGTTTTCCTTTTTGGTGCCGCGACCAGGATCAAATTAAACAAAAATTATAAACTTTTGGTTTAATACGAACGGGTTTAAATGGATAAAAAAATAAAAATCAACGCGAAGACTTGAAACTATCAAAATCAAAACAATCGACATAAAGGACATTGTGACTAGGAAGAGTGGAGCTGGCTTATTCAACCAGGTGAGTCAAAGTTTGATTAGATTCGATCTGTAAGAATGGCTGAACAAGAAGCACAGGCTGAATTGATTCATTTATTTCGGAATGTTGCACATGAAATTTCTGGGGTGCATACAACAATAGGGGCACAAGGTGTAGCAAAAATTATTCCATCATATGACGGTGATCCTAAGCAATGCAAGGAATGGCTGAAAAGCATAGAAAAATATGCAGTTCTTACTCAAATGGGGGAAGATCAAAGAAAACTTGTTGCATATCAAGCTAGTAAGGGGGCGGTCAGTGATTTTGTAAAACGGTATCTGCAAGATAATCCCGGAAATACGTGGCCACAACTTCAGGAAGAAATAATTCTAAGATTTTCAGAAGTAACTGACCCACAACACGCGTTAATGCTGCTAAGGAAGGTGCGTCAAAAAGAAGGGGAGTCAGTCCAAGTTTATGCAGAAAGAATAATGTCTTTAGCTGAAGATGCATTTGGGGGGCAAGGAATGTTAAATCGACCGATTCAAGATCAGCTGGTTGGATTTTTCACTGATGGTCTCTATCAAGACTATATGAAGATGAAAGTAATGCGTGATAACCCACGTACATTTCAAGGGGCAGTTGACATAGCACTTACCGAGCAAAACTTAAGAAAAAGGTTTAGCCTAAGATCAGGGAAAAACCAAGTTAATCACGAAACTTCCTCTGGCCATGAACCAATGGAAGTAGACCATTTACGGTCAGCCAAACGTTGCTTTCACTGCAACAGGAAAGGGCACATAGCCAAAGATTGTAGGGCAAAAGCCAAGGTCAACGTAGTTCAAGCAGAAAGACCTAGGCACAATCCAAACATAGTCTGTTGGGGTTGCAACCAGCGTGGGCACATCTTAAGGGATTGTGGTCAAAAAGAAAATGGATATAGGGGAGGAAGGTATAAGGCAAATCCGAGAGGGGCTTCGGGAAACGTGACGGCTCCTTCCATGTAGAGGCCGATGGAAGGGATATCAACATACAAAATTTGTCTTGCTGGTAATCCTAACTCTTGCTTAATTAAAATTGAAAAACAAAAATTCAGGGCCTTAGTAGATTCAGGGGCAGACATATCGTTGATGCGTCGTGACGTGTATGACTCTCTTAAGAAGAAACCAAAATTGATTAGACAAACTGCAAATGTCCAGTCTGTCAATGGAGGTCCACTTGATATTGATGGCTATATCTATGTTAAATTTGTCATTGGAACAACAGCTGTAACCCAGCAGTTTTATGTATCAAGAAACATGAACAGGAAGGTTATACTTGGGAATGACTGGTTAACTGAAAATGGGGTCAGAGTATATCATGACCTAGGCTGCATTCGATTCAATGGTACTTATGTTCCACTACAGATTGACATACATGTCACCTCCATTCTTAGGGCTAAAAACAAAATTGTTATGAAACCTCAGACAACAATCATTTGTCCATGTAAAGCTAGATCTACCCCAGACTTACCTGAACAAAATATCTACCAAATTATTCCAACTGACAGCGGATTTTTGAGTCAAGAGCCTGGTGTAATGGTTTCAAATTCTGTAGCAAGGTTAAGTAAGAATAGGAATATACCTGTTATGATAGTTAATAGTACAAACAAAACCTACAAAATCAAGAAAGGGTGTGTAATAGCACAGCTTGAAAAAATTAAAGATGAAACAATGATAACAGTCAGTGAGGTTGTTAAGCAAGGGAAAGAAAATGAATTAGAAACCTTCGATGAAATTGATGCGCCTGACAAATATGCAAACCAAATTAAAGATCTACTAAGAAAGAATGCTGATTTATTTGCAACCAAAGATTCAGATCTAAGCCACACTGATACCACAAGAATGAAAATAAACACTGGGGACCACTCGCCAATCAAATTAAGGCCATATAGAACACCATTAAATAACAGAAAAGTAATTGATGAAGCTATAGATGAAATGCTTGACGCAAAAGTAATAGAACCATCAAACTCACCATGGAGCTTCCCAGTCGTCATTGTTGACAAAAAAGATGGCTCCAAACGCTTCTGTGTTGATTTTCGCAAACTCAACGCAATCACAAAACCCATTTCTTATCCACTTCCTTTGATTGATGATATTTTGGCCCAACTGGGACAAGCAAAGTTTTTCACATCTCTTGATCTAAAAAGTGGATACTGGCAAGTTCTGATGGATGAAAATGACAAGGAAAAGACGGCATTTGCATGCCACCGAGGTCTGTTTCAATTTAATGTCATGCCATTTGGATTGACTGCAGCTCCAGCCATATTTCAAGAACTAATGGCAAAAGTATTACAAGGCTTAGACCGTTTCACAACTGCTTACTTGGATGACATATTGATCTATTCAGCAACTTTTGAAGACCACCTCAAACATATTCAAGCTGTGTTTGACCGTCTTCGAGATCATTGTCTGAAATTAAAACTGAAGAAATGTAGTTTTATGAAATCTGAAACCAACTATTTGGGTTTTGTTATCAGTGAGAATGGTGTTACCCCTGATTCCAGGAAGGTCGAGGTTATAAGATCTTTGCCTCCTCCGACTAGTGTGAAAGAAGTTCGCAGCTTTATTGGTATGTGTAGCTACTACAGAAGGTTCATTCCACAGTTTTCTTCCATTGCTGAACCAATCATTGCTTTGACAAGAAAATATGCCAAGTTTCGATGGGACTCTCATTGTCAAAAAGCCTTCCAATTTTTGAAAGACCAGCTGTCGACCATCCCTATGTTGGCATATCCTGATACATCTAAACCCTATGTCCTGTATACTGATGCAAGTAATGAATGCATTGGGGCGTGTCTCACACAGCCATGTGAAGAAAATGAAAGTGAGATACGTGGTTTGAGGAATGAAAAACCTATATTTTATCTATCTCATAGGTTAAGCAAGTCCCAAGTCAAATGGTCCACCATTGAAAAAGAGGCATATGCGATTCACTTTGCTCTTCAGAAGCTTGATCACTACCTCCACAATTCTGAGTTTGTTATTCGTACAGACCACAAGCCTCTTAAATACCTACTTGAGTCCCCAATGCAGAATAAGAAAATTCAATTATGGGCTTTGGGTATTTCGGGATATAACTGTAAAATAGAATACATTGAAGGCTCCTCTAACTCCTGTGCTGACCTCTTGTCAAGAGTATCAGAAACTGGGGCAATGAAGGTTGAAGAGACTCCAAATGAACCTGATGTTAGTGACCATGCCTATGAAATCAATGCGTTGAATTCAAACCATTTTACACCTACGGACTATGCAATTAGCAAGGTTCCAGAGAGTAAGCCAGTAGAAAAGCAGACTCTCATGCCAGATCTAAATATGGTTCAAGAACAAGCCAAGGATGAAGCTATAGTTGAGATCATTACCTCCCTTCAGAAAGACAATGCTCCTCCGTCAATTGCAAAGAGACACATTATTGTAGATGATGTGCTCTACTACATCTCAAACATTGACGATGACCCTTCCCTGCGTCTGTATATACCAGGACAGCTGAGGGAGAATGTGGTTGTGCAGTATCATGACCAGAATGGCCATATGGGCATCGATAAAACTTTCGAAGCCATTAAACAGAAATATTATTGGCCAAACCTGTACAAGGAATTGTATGACTATGTAAGCAAATGTATTACATGCCAGGCACGTAGCATGCGAAAGATTAAGCCACCAGTACAAGAGACCGGCATTCCACCATATCCGTTTGCTAGGATAGGCCTAGATTTATCTGGTCCTTACCCTACATCCTTAGCTGGCAACAAGTACATTGTAGCTTTCATAGACCTCTATAGTGGTTATCCAGAAGCTTTTCCTGTTCCAGATAAAAGTGCTGACAATATTGTTCATCTTCTCATTGAGGAGATATTTAGCAGACATGGGGCTGTGTTAGAGATAGTCACAGATAATGGAACTGAAAACGTGAACAGAAAAATGCGTGAGACCCTTCAAGAACTGAATATAAACCATGTAACAACATCATATTATCATCCCCAAGGTAATGCCAAGGTCGAAAGATTCCACAGGACTTTGCATGATGTTTTATCAAAGAAACTGAAAGACGATGTTAAAACCTGGGACATTTACCTCAATCAAACTTTAGCGGCTATAAGGTTCCATATCAATGAATCCACAAACTTCTCACCCTTCTATCTGTTATACAACAGAGACGTTGTTTTGCCTTTAGATAACATCCTTAAACCACGTAGAAAATATTTGGGTGAAGATGTTCACAAGATAGCCTTAGAACAGCAGCATAAAGCTTTTACTTTGGTTCACAAATATCTCAAAAGATCGAAAAAACGGCAGGCCAAATATGCAAACAAAAATGCAAAGCCAGTAGACTATAAGGTAGGCGATCCTGTCTATTTCAAAAACTTCACGCCCGGGAAGCTTTACAATCGTTGGTACCCCTATTATCGTATAATCAAACAAACAACACCAGTCAATTTTGTGGTAAAGAACCAGTTAGATGGGTCCACCGAAAAGGTGCATGCCGAACAAATTAGGCTTGCAAACATAGATGAATGGCCGGCACCCCAAATTGAGACAGAAAAACCAAGACGTAAGGTAGCATTTGTTGTTCCTCCCAGTGACAGTTCCTCAGAATCTAGTGACGAATCCTCAAACCAGGAAACACCTCATGAAAGGATAGCCAAGCACTATCGCAAGGAGCGGTCTGAGTCTGATGATGAGGATGACATTCCTCTCATGGAGCTTTCAAAACGTCTTAAAGGACAAAAGTCGCCAATGACTTATGGCAATAATATGTTACCCTCAGATGAGGAAAACTGCCACTCAGACTCAATCTACAGTGACCATGAGGAGGGTGCGACTGATAATCAATTACCCCAGGAAAAGCCTGAGGAAATGATGATTGATGAAGTCAAAACCTCTCCTATTGAAAACTTCATTTTGAAAACTAGGAGCCAGAAGCACACTGATAAGTCTACGAAAGTCATAAACTTACTGACTGCTGTTGTTGATATGCTGTAAGGCTTCATACTTAGGTGCTAATTTTCATGTACATACCTTTCAAAGATGAAAGCGGATACTTGACGAATCAATGGCTAAAAAAATAAGGTATTCCTTCTGAAGATTCCTGATAAGTTTCCCATCTATAAAAGTGGCCCATCCGTAACGGTAACCATTGAAAACAAAACACAAAACAACAAAAAATATATATATATATATATAGCTGTGGTTTATACACTAGGGCGTATTATATAGCAGCGCGTGTTATACATAAAGACACATTTTAAAATAGCCTGTTAAGCCAATTTCTTTTGTTATCTCTCACCAAATTAAGCATAATAAATTATTGTTAATTTCAGAAACCAAAATCTTATGTCGTTCTGAATCTATACCTCTTATATTCCAGGAGTCATGAAACTGTTGGTGATAATCACGCTACTCGTTGGCTTTACTAGGTCCTTAATTGTTAAAGATAATGTAGTATTTTACAAAACCAATGATGTTTCGACTACGCGCGCAAAATGGCTCGTAACTTTTGTCCTTGACCTATACCCCTATAGTCAGTTCACAGAACTATATAAGGAAGACATTAAGAATGCTGCAGTTTTTGCTGAAACTGCCGCTGCATATTATCATAGAAATGGAGAAAAGGGATACGAAACGGTTTTGTCAAGTTTATTCAAGGAAGTACAGCATTTAAATGAGACTCAGCTAAGCATCCAAAACAGTCTTTTAGACTATAGGAGTCTTCAAAAGCGCAATAAACGCTCTTTAATCCCGCTGGTCGGAAAATTACTTTCATTTGCCTTTGGTACCTTGGATCAAACTGATTTGGACTCCATCCGCAGTGCTATCTCTACTTTGAGCAATAATCAGCAGAATGTGATGCACCTCGTTGAGCAAAATTTATCTATTCTAAATATTTCGCGTATTCAAATTGCAGAAAACAGACAAGCCATTATGGACTTAGTTAAGAACTTACATCAGCTCGACAGCAAAATAAACAAAGCTGTCGAAATGTTAAACAAGGAAATATTCGGGGTCAAATACTTTCTTGAAATGTATCTCAAGCTCGACATGTTTGTTGAAGAGTTGAAAACAATGATGCAGCGTGCCATGTTTCATTTGGAAACCTTACGAATGCACCTTAACCTTTTAAGCTTAAATCATTTGTCACCGACGACTGTCAGTCCAAGCAACCTTAGGGCAATGTTAAGTGATATAAAATCACATCTGCCGATAACTCTTACTTTTCCTAGGGATCATATGCAAGACATTTGGTCGTACTATAAAGATTTGTCATGTAACGCCATCATTGACGGAAATAAGATAATAATAGTTCTATCCGTACCACTTTTGGAGGTGAATAGCTTAATGGAAGTTTATGAAATAATTAATATTCCGTTACCTGTTTCACCTGATATCCAAATTGCAAATGCTACCAAAGATCTCACTGCAATGTATTCCTTGGAGACCCGCGGTCTAATGATAGATAAAACACGAACTAAATATGCATTACTTTCATCCGAAGAACTAGCTGTATGTGGAAATCCCGCCAGGAATTACTGCACTCCAAGAAGTCCCATCTTTCCAATCAATTTATCCAACCTATGCACGGTAAATCTTTTCCTTGGCAATCAAAATAAAATTAAGAAATATTGCAAGACAATCGTATCTATAAACACGCGTCTTCCTAGCGCATTATACCTGTTCGACGGTCAGTGGGCAATCGCATCTCGTACTGATTTAAGTTTTGCAATTGTGTGTCATGATTCAAAACGAATGATGCAAACGATAACAGCAAAGGCACCTTTAGACGTGTTGCGCCTGAAACAAACATGCACCGCTTCTAATGACTACATGATGCTTTCTCAATATTTTGGTGGGAAGGGCAGCTACAATGTTGTTAATAAGGAACAACAATTCTTGCAGCTATCGAATATATCGAAATCTAAAATTTGGGAACCTATGATGCTTAAACTACCGAATCTCACTAGCCTTAAATTACCCGAAAGTCTCAGAAAACTTAAGCAAATACCTTTGGGCCAGTTCGTTCAGAGCATAACGCCACTTCCAAAAGTAGAAATTAAAACCACAGGGTGGCCTTTATGGGCTGGAATTGTCTTGGGACTTGGGGTTTGTTTGGTCGCTGGGACAACAGTTCTGGTCTTAATTAAATACAGGAAATTCTTAAGGTATCCTAGTTGTTTAGCCATTCGAGCTGGTCGTGATCTGGGTCAAATTGAGGCTCAAAATGGTAGAAGAAGGTCGGTTTCCGTTCAGAGTAGTCCAACTTCGATCATCGGAGGGCACCATACCCCCAAACCGACGGATGTTCCCTGTGACGAAGACGGAGAGAGCAACCTGTATCCCAAACTCGGGATTATATTGAAGAAATAAACTATATAGACTACAGTATATCAGTGACACTGCTGTCCAGACCAGGTGAAAAATGGTAAAATATGTACACAATCTAATCAGCGAGTTACAGACTTAATTAGTTTCTCACCCGTTCACTGTCTGTTGGATAAAGAAAACAATCTGTTAACCCTTATGTAAACAACATTACCTTTGAAAGAAATCGTGAGGCTTGCTAATCACCACCCTGGACGCTGTCATCAAACGGCTATTCGGCATTAATTAACTTTCAAGTGGTTCAAAGAAACTGTTGGTGTGCAAACAAAATATTCCAAGATGTTTAAAATAAAAACAATTACAGGATGAAACCCACATACTCCAGTGCCAGACTTTCATTCATGGTCATTTTCTGATGACGATATACATGTAACACCTGTGTTCAGATATGTAAAAGAAAATTTCATTCACGGTCAACTTCTGCTAAAAACGGTTTATGTAACATTGTGCCAAACATTCGGATATTAAAACAAACAAAAATGTAACATTTGTGCCAAACGTTCGGATATTATAACCAAGCAAAACAAACAATAAAACAAACGGAATTATACGACATAAATATAATAAAAACCAACATGGACACGTTTCTAATTTACCACGAAGTCATCATGAGCCTCACTACCCATTTACATCAGCGACGGCAACTGGATATCGAAGCCGTCGCAATGGACATTGCCACACACCTGGACGCCTTGGGCGCGTTGGTGCGACAGAGTTATTCTCCAGACGCTGCCGTCGAGAAAGAGGATGCAACAACACAATATTGCACGTCCGACTGTCATGACAACGGACAAAAAGCTGCAACGACGCAGTACGAATACGAGGATTTCCGGGACAACATACCCATGTGCGTCGTCATGCCATTTGGTTGCGAGGAGCATATAGAATTAACGAGAAACTCGAACTCGCCAGTGCCTGGACCAAGCGGCATTCAAAACAATAATCTAACAGCCCGTACGGAACCAACTAGGAACTCAAGCTCGCCAGTGCCTGGGCCGAGCGGCTTACGAACTGACAATCAGTCAACAGTCAGACAAGGTGAACAGCATTTCAGTGATAGTGACAGTTTACCCACACCGCTTAGCTATGACTCGTCGGACATGGCTGGACATTGGAGTGATACTGATATTTATATTAGTGACAGTGACTAATATTTCTTCAGAATACTGTTTAAGCTAAAGTACTTTAAATGGAATAATGTAAATAATTTACAATTTTAAGGCCTTTGTGTATATAAGTATTGTGCATGGAATATTACATGTTTTAGAACGTACGTATTGATTATGATTCATTTGATTTATTGCCATAACGTACAGCCAAAATCGTTCTTGTATCTGTGCATGTGTACAAGATTGTTCTCGTATATACGCTTGTCAGTTTTTAATATGCACATTTATGTTATTTGTATAATAGTTCAATGAACAATGCATTATGTCATGGTCATTGTATTTTCACTCAGTTTATCTACTCAATTTAGGATGTTAAGGTCTGCAACAGTTGTAAGATTTTGTTTTCTCGTAATGTTTTCGCCACACAATCAATGCTGCCAATTAAAATAAGATTTTAAAGTTATCTCTTGTAACAGTATGGAATTACATATAGCTGTTTTAATTCTTTTGAAAACGTCTTGATATTTTGAAACACGGATTTGCATAACTATGAAATAAATTTGAACCTAAAAATGCAATTATTTTGACCATTTACTGTACAAGAATTCTTAAAACGTCGGAAGGAATGTAAAACAGTCGTGTAAAACCGACTATTTTATTTATTGAGTAGTTAGAATTCTTATCTCTTTTTCTTTCATGCTTTTTGGAATACAGAATTGTACACGAGCTCTGCACATATGCAGAATCATTTAAGCTTTCTTTCAAACAGTTCAAAGGCAATTAAGGACTATACAGTATTACTATTTCAGGTGATGTGCCGTTGCTTCGTGATTTGACAATTACTTTTAAAGCTTCTCTTTGAGACGATTAGCTACATCGCATAATCATTACCAGGAGACCATATGTGCAATTGTTGTCTTAAATGGTCAGATCAAACACTTTAGATCACATGTAAAAGTAATCAAGACAATCATTAGTATCTAACTATGCTTTCAAATGTCATATCAGTATCTTATTAAAACACCCTTACCGAGATCAAATAACTTAAATATCATCCACAGTACTGCAATCTGTTTAGACAGATGCTAAGTAGCCATTGGTATCATTCTTGATCACAAGCAATAATTGTTAATGCAAACGCCAATCTTTTTATCAAAGGGTTTACCGTTATATGATTGTTCTATCAGATTTCTCTGTTTCTGTAATTATCTGATATGTGTGTATATAAGAAGATGGAGATTTAGATTTGGACTTAGATTTCGTTTTGGTCTCAGACTGACTAAACATGTTAGAATTGGCAGTACGTTTGGCACATGCAATTTATTAAACTTAGAAACTAAAAATGTGTTGACTGTTTATAACAATCCACAAGGTGTTACATATAGCCCTATCTGGTTGTGCCGAATTTTATTGGCGCCATTTAATGCAGGCTTTTTAGATATTTCTCAGTAATTGAAGAGGAACGTCAACGTCCCTCTATTCTTGGTTTGACACTTAACCCTGATGTGAACCTTTTGATTTGGTTTTCTTTGCCCAATTTCGACGTTAAATAACATTTTGCATGTTTTCTGTTTAGAAACGCCATGTAAAGGGCTGGAAAAACGCTTGCATATCTTATTTTGATAAGTTTAACGTGTGTGTATTGCTAAGTTTTCGTTCTTGACGTTATATAGTATCTTTCCACCTGATACAAACCCACTATTCCACAACGTCTGTCTTTTAACCGCTCTACGAACGACTTAGCCACGTCTTTAACGTTAAGCCCTTCTTCACATTCACATAACACGATAAATGTATATATGTCAAGATCACTAGTTGATTTGAGGAATGTAACACGTCTTAGTTTCAGCTGGGGTGGACATTTCCATAGAACAAATTGCGCGCCGCTCCATGTTTTCCATGTTTCTTCTAAACTGTCAAGGTGTCCGTCTGTACGGAATGCGGATACAATATAGACACTGTCTTTGCTCACAGGTGTCCTTGGTAACGGTCTGACGTCATCACGGAGTATGTACTCAAGCTCGTTGTAGACACCTAAAAAATCAAAGTAAGCTGTATAAAGCAAATTCTGAGAGTAGTTTATCGCCATCACTATGAAGGCGAATTGTCAGATCCTATATTGACTTGCGTCGAATTAATTAATATCAATAAGGATTTCAGATTTGTGAGAACGGCTTTGCGTGACCTTTGTTATATAGAGGAAATTGGACTCCAGAAAAGAATAAGGACAATAATATGATTAATCTCGCGAACAAAACTACGGTATATACTCGCGAAGTCTGAATGACGTTTGTTTGTGCTATCTTCCTAAAACAAGTTCGACTTTCACTGGTTCGTACCCATAGTTGAATTTAATAAGACCTTTAGTACTTAAGAATCTGGCCACAAACGTTCTTTTGAACACTTTACTTACCATCGCCTTCTATGTGTTTGGACCCATTACAGCATTGGCTGGGGGACTGACAGAGCCGAGGGACGAGGCTATGTCGACTGTTGGGGGCGGGGTTATGTCGACTGTTTATGATGGGGTTATGGCGAGTGTTGGAAGACGGAATGTGATTCTGTGGTGCTGCCAAGCCGCTGCAAAACACGGCGTAGTCCACATAGGGGTGGGGACCTGAAACAAAGAAAAGGAAGAATTTATTCTCCATGCGTTGCGTATGCCAAGAGTAGGGATGTTACTTGTTTTCAAGTCGTGGACATCAGGAAAACATATCCATAAAATGTATACCCCCGTAAACCCCACTTTTATATAGAAAAAAAAAAAACTCTGGTTTGCAGGGGTATACCTAATTTTTTTATTGATCCAAAACATACATTCACGTGGGTACTCGTAAGAACCGCCTCATGTATGTTTTGAGCAAAAATATTAAAAATATCAAAAAAAAATCTGGTGAAATTTTGAAATTTTACAGCTGAAAAAAAATCTCTGTATTATTGCTTGATGATTCATCATTGATCATCCTTTTGCAGCGGGTCTTGGCCAAGCGTGTTGTTTTGTATAAATTGTATGTGCTTTCCTAAAGACAATTGCAGTAACGTTATCAAAATATTCAGAAAGCTTCCTATTTGATAAATATACGACAAATCAATTGAAAGACAAAGAATCGTTATCTAAAATGGGATGCAAGATACACATGAACGAGGCCAAAGTATTGAAGTATTTCGCGTTTCTGTCCTTATTCGACATACTGTCGAAATTGTCTGACATTTTCGATTGAACTCGAATAACGCCTTGAAGAGGTGCAGTCAGTAGTAAAACACCCATAAAATTCAAAGGGTCGCTCCTTTTCGCACAAGAAATGCGTTTCCGTCACGACCCGACTGAAAATTTGTACATGACACAAGTTGTTCAAAATTTATGATGCATTTTGCACTCGCACTCGTCACCAATTCGTGTTTTGCGTTTTGTATCCACCTCTAGGCGCTTGCATTGATATAAAGTAGCTGACAGTTCGCCGATAACTTCGTCACAAAACTCCATTAAGATAATTAGGTAAAGGCAGTAATTGTGCAAGCATTACCACAAATATTATATAGATTCAGAGAGAAATAGAGTTCTGAATGAAGCTTTGCTGTCCATCATAGGCTTTCATGCTTTCATGCTGCAATAATAAAAATCGACACACACACAGAGAGAGAGAGAGAGAGAGAGAGAGAGAGAGAGAATCAAAATCATGAATAATTGCACAAGGTCAGAATCATCAGCATTTCAAAGTGGTTTGTCTTGGCGAGAATGTCTGGCATATCGTAGGCAAATTGTTCTCTTGTGGGAAATCTTGTCGAAAAGCTATTCAAATTACCTTTTTCTAGAAGGTATTACAGTTGCTTTTTCCTAAGACTACTATATCTGCTTTGTTGACATTGATTTGTTTAGTCACTCTGAAAATTAAGCAGGGACACCGTGCTGTAGTATTATATGAATGGCGTCAATGAATAATTTAATAATTTAACGACAACATTTACCATGAAGGCAATATTTCCAAAATGCCCGATTTTGATGTACTTACACTTTCAGAGTCTCGTAAACGTAAATCTAGATCTCATGGTATACGGAAAAAGGGTAATGACAAACGTAAACGGTGCGCTGCATTGAAATTGAACATTTCCCTTAATGATTTAGCTGTTAAACTAAGGATTCACGGTCGACATCCAATGCTGTCTTATCTTAGTTTTCTACCTATTGTTGCATTACGTTCCTTGGACACAGAGGCTAATAGATTTTTAGTAGGTAAGTTTTCTATAGGTCGTCATAAATCGTCAAAAAAATCGCACGAGATTCCCATTCGACATAGACTAATTAAAGAAAGCAATCCACGAACAGTTAATTACACAGAGCAGAATGGCATGGAGAAATGAAATCAGTTTATTAAGTTACCACGGGGCAATGTTTCCCTGATTGTCCTGTCATTACAGAACAACATTTGATTTGGTGAAATGGTCCAGACCTCGTACAACAATGATAACGCGCAAAACAGACTGTGTCTCGAACACTTCAGCTCTTCAAAACGCTGGTCAGTCCTTTCCTATTTTATCATTGTCATAGGTTCGCCCCTAAAAGTCCCCATCGTTACAGCAACCGTTAACTATATGCCTAAAAATAGACATTACGGAAACACGGCCATGCAATATACAGATTTTTCTTACTGCTAGAAAAAATGAAAATTTTCAGTAGAAAAAAATGACATTTTTCTTTGCTCAAAACGTAGACTGTGGGTAGACTTCAGAACCGCCTCGCCGAGGCGGTTCTAACGAGTACCCACAATCTATGTTTTGGAGCAAAAATAAGAAAAATGTGTATACCCCTGCATACCCCAGTTTTGCAATATAAAAGTGGGGTATAAGGGGGTATGTATCTCACAGACATGTTTCCCTGAAGGATCTCTAAGAAACATAGTTTAATTGTTCTGCCATTTGTTGCAGTACTCTAACATGTGCTGTTTACGTTCCTCTGTATAACCGATTATTATGATCAGATTCTATTATATGGTATTTCAAGTACAAAATGCAAGTATTCATTGACCCAAGTAAGTAGCATATAAGCAGTGCCACTTGATCGACCTCATTCATTTTATACGATCGCATAGTGTTTGTCTCAGTGATCCCAAAAGACATGGACAAATCAAGACAGTTCAGCTTAGCCAAAACAGACTAAAATCTATCCTGTCAAATGGAGGCTAAACAATGCATTTTGAGAGGAATTTGCCATGACTTCACACAAGAGAATAACTGCCTACAGCATGTCAGACAGTGTTGGTATTATTTAAAAAAATAGTTGAAGGCAAACACATATATTTAGTGTCGATTTCTAGTTTATTTTGTCATCGACATTTCAGGCTAACCCAAGGTGTGAACGCCATGGCATCATGGATACTTGCACCCTTCATCAAGATGCCAATGTCAGCAAATACATGCTAGTTAAAGAAAGCCAAGGCCAAAAACTATATTCAAAACAGCATTACTCTGAATCTATATAACATATTTCTGTAATTCTTGCACAAGTAGTGCTATTACCTAGTCTACAAAACATATTTCAGTAACGTGGTTTTTGGCGAGCTATCAGCTACTTGATATCACCGCATGCACTGAGATCTAGAAAGCAATATGAACAACACATTGTCGGAATTTGTGTGGCCTCGAATGCTGGCTCTCTGGCAATTACTTGACTAAACCGTCAAAGGTGGTATAGCATGGCGTTTTGCAATATAAAATGTGTCATCTCAATGTCATATATATGGAAACACCAGGGCCCTGTTGTTCAAAATTAACAATGTCGTTAGTTTACAATTCGTTAAAATTTCAAATGGCAATATTACAAATACACTGTTATTTTTTGTTGAAAAAATGTGAGAATCCTTTGCAAAGGATTCTCACATTTTTTCAACAAAAAATAAGTGTATTTGCTTATGTAGTCGGCATTTACTTAACGAGTTGAGGTCTTAACAATGACGTTAAGCTAACAAAGTTAGATAGAAATCATCAAATGTATGACGCTGCACTGTTAACAAGATGTTATACTCAGCATGCTCTTCGTCCATTTATCGATTCCGAATCTAATCACATTAGAAGTTTTATTAAAATTCCTTTCATCAATAAAGGAATTGACTTTATTGATTTACCAAGCATATTCCAGGATAAATCAGTGATACAGTCTATACCTACCTACTTCCAAAATTCAGAACCTCCTATTATTTGTTACAAATATAACAAACCAATCAGAAATGCTATTTTTAATTTCAATAAACTTGTTTCTGATCTTGATATCCATGCTAATACCCCTAAGTCTTGAGATTGTAAAGATTCAATATATTTTTATCAACCAGCTGGACATATAGTTACTGGAAATTTAAAAATAATTTCGGATTCTAGAATTCGCAAAATTGTTTCTAAAGGTCCGAAATATAGATTCCCTTCCTACATTAATTTCGACGAATGTAGAGAGGAGATTGCATCTGCATTAAATGATTTCGGTAATCGATGGTGTAAACGAGAGGGTGCTGAGGACAATGCTCTTAAAGAATGGAAAAGAAGTATCTTCACTATCGTGGATAAACGTATTGTTTTATTCACAAAATACTAATCTTTTACCTCCTAACCCCAAATCGTCATTCAGGCATTTGAAGCAGGGTATCCAAGAATTTCATAGAAAGTATGTCTTAGTTCCGGCAGATAAAGCCGCAAACAATGTTGTTGTCGTTTGTAGGCTTCACTACGTTAACACCTTAAAACAGGAGCTTGATGGTACCAGGGCTTATCTGGAGACAGATACTGATGAGGTGTCTGTAGTAAATGCCCACTTAAACGATTTACCTCTTAAGTTTTCTGTTTGTGTTAATGAAGGCCAAGACAAACTTCCTACGATGTATTGGTTACCTAAGCTTCACAAAAGACCATACAAAGCTAGATTTATTGCAAATTCTAGCTCTTGTACTACCACTGAACTTTCTAAATTATTAACTTCCTGTCTTACTGCTATCAAATCTCATGTTATAAGATACTGTGAGACAGTGTATGAAACTTCAAATAAAAATTGGTTTTGGTCAATAAAAAATTCTGGTGAGGTGCTCAGTAAATTGAAGTGTAGAGGGTTCCGTGCGACAAGCTTGTCCACATATGATTTTTCTACTCTGTATACAACATTACCACATAATCTAATTAAAGAAAAACTTATGGATTTGATAGAGTGGACCTTCAAAAGGGTATTAAAAAACTATGGTTCACTTTATTTGGCATGTAATGACAGAAAGGCTTTTTTCACTTCCTCTGACCAAAGTCGGTATACACTTTGGTCATGTCAGAATGTGTGCGACGCCTTATCCTATCTCCTTGATAATATTTATATTAGATTTGGGACCAAGTTATACAGACAGATGGTTGGAATTCCGATGGGTACAAATTGCGCACCTCTCGTAGCTGATTTATTTTTATACTGCTACGAAAGAGATTTCATGGATTCTCTTAACCATGATAATCAAGCTGATGTTATCGAGGCTTTTAATTCCACATGTAGGTACCTCGATGACCTTTTGAACATTGACAACCCTTATTTTGAAGGTACGGTCAATCAAATTTATCCACCTGAACTTCAGTTGAACAAAGCTTATATCTCAGATACCGAAGCCCCCTTTTTAGATCTACATCTTTCTGTTGCAAATGGATTTGTTTCTTCTAAAATTTATGATAAGCGCGATGACTTTGATTTTGATATAGTAAATTTTCCTTTTTTGGATGGTGACGTTCCTCGTCGTGCTTCTTATGGTGTATACATTTCGCAACTTATTGGGTTTGCTAGAGTCTGCAATCATTTTACAGACTTCAAGGCTCGAAATAAATGTTTAACGGCAAAACTTCTCCAACAGGGCTATCGGTATCATAAACTTCGAAAAACCTTTTCTAAATTTTATCGTAGACACTATGAATTGATTTCCAAATATAATGTTGGGTTAAAGACGCTTTTAAGTGAGGGCCTTTCGGAACCTGAATTTTATGGTGACTTGGTTTACAAATTTAAGAAACTTAAAGGAATAAATGATTTTTCTTTTCAGTTCAGAAAAATCATAACACGTTACAGACGTATAGGTTATAACTTGAATGTTATGCGACAGTCTGCATGCTTAGTTTTTAACCCAATCAAGGTTGATAACTGTGCTGCCTTCTTCAATTGCACGCCGGTGGGTCGGGTGTCAGACTCTATGATGGCCCCGACTTAAAGCTATTCATTTTAGTTGGTTGGGGCCGGAGCTTCTTGTCTGTTGCTTGGCCCACCGGGGTCCAACTGGTGTTTTTCTTTTGCTCCGGAGTTAGTAGGTTATTCGGCACCCAGGGATCTCCATCGTCGGGCAGCTTACTCAATCTGTGAGTCCTGGTTTTTGATTCATCAGGATGTTTATCATGATTTATTTGTTTGCTCTTGATGATTCATTGACTAGTTAGAGATTCACCACGAGGACCGAAGAACTAAATAAATGTTATGAACCACTGCAGAAGCTGAGGGTGAGGTTAGGTACCTGTAAAACCGGTTTAAGGCCGCCAGTAACTTTGTGTTACTGATCGTTCCAAGTCGATACTTCTGTGGTGGTTCTTTTTGTTTTATGTCTTGGTGTTTAAAATTTTTGTGCTGTTGGCGCCTTATGTATGTTTTCATATTTTTAGTTAAGTTAAGGTAACTGAGTGGCCACCTATTGGGAAAATAGCTGCTCATTCGGCTTACAATATGTTTCATGGTATTGTAGCGAACAGCCGAGCAAAGCCACAGCAAACCCCGTCGGTGGAAAAGCATGCTCATCCACCAAGGGTGGTTTACTGCGCTATATACCCCAACACTTACTCGATTCACAAAGTCTTGAGTTTCAAAGTTGCATATTTCCAAGGGAGGCTATCCCATCACATTACTTTCCCCTCCGAGAAGACTCGTCCCGAGTCTTGGCCTGGGGACTACATGGGTAAGGCAGCCCCGGTGTGGCAGTTGTCATTATCCCACCGCTGCCACCAAATGTAGCGAACAGCCAAGCAAAGCCACAGCAAACCCCGTCGGTGGAAAAGCATGCTCATCCACCAAGGGTGGTTTACTGCGCTATATACCCAACACTTACTCGATTCACACAGTCTTGAGTTTCAAAGTTGCATATTTCCAAGGGAGGCTATCCCGTCACAGTATAAGTACCTGATTGTTAGTTTGTTTTTTCCCACCTCGGTTTTTGGAGTGGGAATCTTTTTTCTGGTTGCGCCTTTTCCTGATCTTTGCCTACTTGTACCTTTGCATTTTTGCACTAGAATTATAACTTGGTCAAAAGATTACACAATATGCACGACATTTGCATTTTTTCCTCAGGCTTATTTTTATGTTCTCTCTCATGGCCTATGATAAACCATAAACCAATTCGGGTTAAGATGCGCACTTTTCTCAAAACTTGTGACGTGTGCACCAATTCTAAAATTAAATCCTGACGTCATGATACAGACGTTTGTGACGTGAAAATTCTTGAAAGCCCTGCTAAGTCGTTTTATAAACTCAAGAACATCAAAATTTTGAAATGTAACATTACGGGACAAAGTGACGTTGAAATACTGAAAATAATGTAGCGACTTTTCACAAGAAAAGAAGCAGACGTAACGAAAAATTGGCACTGTTCGGTTTCTGGCGTCAAAAGCGACTCCATAGTCCGGGACCATCGTTCGCTTCGGTATAAAATTCCTTCTATCGATTTTTATTACCATAGCACTTTCGCTGACGCCCCTGCAGCAAAAAGACGACGACTTCCATCTCATGCTTACGAGTTCTAATGATGAAACATTTCAGAAGCGATGCCGTTATATTCGGATGCAAACATTGCGTCTATTTTCATAATTCAACTGAATAGCCGAGAATGGAGCAATGGTGTTCTTAAACGTCAAAACATGTTATCCGAAAGGACGTTCGTTTCACGTTGAAATGCAGGGAAAGTAACAAAAGAAACTAGTTTTAAAAATAGCGTTTGAAAACACTTTTGACCATTATGACGGCGATTACCATTTAAGCATAGATCATTAGCTGCAGTGACGGCAATAACGCTAAAGAACGAAATTCAGTTTTCAAAAAATGTGTTTCAACAACTTATGGTCACGTATGGATATCACACTCTATGGTTTATGCGTTGGTATGCTAAGGACTTTCAGTAATCGAATGATAGGCCGGTTCATAAACCGAATATGCCTTTTGCAAGGGGCGTATGTTTTCAACGGCATGGCATTTTTCAAGCAGCTGTCTGAATAATTACATTTCAGCATTTCCGAATAGGTAAAAGGTTAGCAAAATATATGACCAATACATGGAATGATTAAAGTTGTTAGTCTTGGCAGTATGGCGTGTCACACTTGACTGAGGCGTTTTTGTTGACGTCAGTATTCGTATTTTATATCTTACTTCAATGACATAAGCCGCCTCATGGGAAAACCAACAATGTGGTTTCCGAACAGGTCAAACACAAACCGGCCTGTACCGTCACAGAAGATAGCTAGAGACTGGAAATTTTGGATTTAGATGGTTGAGGAATTGTACTATCCGAGTAGCGAAAACAAAGGCACTGATCAGCTTCGATGTTACCGCGAAGCTGATCTGCGCCTTTGTTTTCGCATACGCAAATTGTTGGTTTTCCCATGAGGCGGCTCAAATATTAGCAGTAATTAGGGTTTTCTTGATTTCCCCACTGGTCCCATAGGAGTGTTGAGCGACAGTGAAATCGACCCTATTAAAGATTTTTCTTTAAAGAAATCACAACCATTCACTGCTACCGATCAATCTCATTTTCATTTTTGTATCTCTTTTGAGAGAACAATTTTCTGACAAGTGCGACAGAATATGCAATTAGAGAAAGCACTTGCATGATCCATTAGGCAAACGACGATAAATCATTTCAACAAATGTTCAAAGGAATAGTTACTGTGTCAAGTTTATGAACATAACTGCATTTCTGAAACAACAAGTAGACGTGTAGTTAACCGTTGCCATCCTTTGTTAGTTTAAATATGTTACATCATATGAAAACCAACAATGTGTTTTCCGAACAGGTTCGTCTCAAACCGAGCTGTGCATGCACAAAAGGTACGATTTTATATTTTAGTTAAATTCGGGTGACTGAGTGACCACCTATTGGGAAATAGCTGCTCACTCGGCTAGCGATATGTTCCCATAGTATAAGTACCTTATAATTGTCAATTTCAATTTCCACCTCGGGTTTTGGAGTGGGAATTTCTTTCTGATAGCGCCATTTCCTGATCATTGCCTACTTTTACCTTTCAAGAAAGTCACTTATACGAGTTGCTGGTATGCTGATACCATCGGAATTCAGAGCATAGATTTGTACAAAAGTTCAGATGCACATATGATAGATATTGTCATTAACGCCTGACATGTCAAAAAGTAATAATAATAATAATAATAATAATAATAATAATAATAATAAGCTCTATATTTATAGAGGACAACGGCCAGTCTTCCATACGGTCTTCTAGTGAATACAGACATTGATTATTTTCGGACCTTTTTTGTTATTATCCGGACTTTTTCATATTAGACATGCGATGTTAGTGATGCTATATTTTGTTTTGGGAGAAGAGAAGCATGTGTTTGCCTTATAATGCTGAGCGCCAAGCAAGGTAGCCACTGGTACCATTTTTAAAGTCTTTGGTATGACCTGGCCCGGGATCGAACCCACGACATCCCGCTCCCGAAGCGGACGCTCCAACCATCGGTCATACCCAAGGTGCAAAGGATTCTAAAATATGTTTCAACAAAAAATAACAGTGTATTTGTAATATAGCCATTTGAAATTTTAACGAATGGTAAACTAACGACATTGTTAATTTTGAACAACAGGGCCCTGGTGTTTCCATATATATGACATTGACGTTAAGAGATGACACATTTTATATTGCAAAACGCCATGCTATACCACCTTTGACGGTTTAGTCAAGTAAGTAGCTTCGCCAGATTGCCAGAGAGCATGCATTCGAGGCCACACAAATTCCGACAATGTGTTGTTCATATTGCTTTCCAGATCTCAGTGCATAGCTGCGGTGATATCAAGTAGCTGATAGCTCGCCAATAACCACGTTACTGAAAAAAAGTTTTGTAGACTCGATTACGATAATTAGGTAAAAGCAGTACTAACATGCAAGAATTACAGAAATATGTTACAGATTCAGAGTAATGCTGTTTTGAATATAGTTTTTGGCTTTAGAAAGCGGCTTTCTTTAACTAGTATGTATTTGCGCATGTGCCAACATTGGCATCTTGATGAAGGGTGCAAGTGTCCATGGCGTTCACACCTTGGGTTAGCCTGAAATGTCGATGACAAAACAAACTAGAAATCGACACTTTTTATATGTGTTTTACCTTGAACTTTTATGTGTTTCTTTTTATTATCATTTTATTTTTATTTACATTCTTATCTTTTATTTTATTTTCTTATAAATAATACCAACACTGTCATGCTGTAGACAGTTATTCTCTTTCGCGAAGTAAATGACAAATTCTTCTTAAAAAACAACAAAAAACATTGTTTAGCTTCCATTTGACAGCACAGATTTTAGTCTGCTTTTGCTGAACTGTACAGTTTCTGAGTTTTAAGAGAAAAGACTCATGGGATCTCCATCGTCGGGCAGCTTACTGAATCTATGAATCTTCGTTTTGAATTCATGGTGGTTATTCTCATTTATTTGTTTGTCCTTGATGATTCATTGACTAATTAGACATTTACCACAAGGACCGAACAACTAACTTAATGTTGTGAACCACTGCAGAAGATGAGGGTGAGGTTATGTTAGGGCCCTGTAAAATCGATTTATGACCCCAGTAATTTTATATTACTGATCGTTCCAAGGCGATACTTCTGTTGTAGTTCTATTTGTTTTATGTTTTGGAGTCGATTTTTTGTGCTGTTTGAACGTTATGTTTTTATTTAAGTTCGGGTAACTGAGTGACCTCCTATTTGGAAATAGCTGCTCACTCGGCTTACGATATGTTCTTTAAGCATACGTGCCTAATTGTCAATTTGTTTTTCCCGCCTCGGGTTTTGGAGTGGGAGTTTATTTCTGATTGCGCTTTTTCCTGATCATCATTGCCTGCTTGTACCTTTTTACACTAAAACATCATAAAATGCACCATAATAATCTGTTATCTGGAGAAATGTTAACAGCACAGTAGTGCAACATATGCCAGAACAACTGAACAAATGTGTTTCTGAGATCGAATCATAGTAAACCTTTTACATTGTGTTATCTTCTTGTCTTCAACTGTCTTTCGGTTTGAGACATTAATTTAACGGTTGTTGTAACAATGGGGACCTTAAGGGTGAACCCATGACAATTATAAAACACGAAAGGATTGACCGTGTTATAAAGAGCATAAACGTGTGCGAGTTACAGTCTGTTAATGCTGTATGAGACCTGGACCAAATCAAATAACGTCGGTCAAAAATGTTCTATAATGACAGGACAAACTAACATCGAACCGCCGTAACTTAATAAAATGATTTCCTTTCTCTCTGTGCCATGCATATATAAATGCTCAGGCATTGGCTTCTTATAATTCTCTAGAAAGTCATTTACACGAGTCACTGTTATGTAAATATCATCGGAATTCAGAGCACGGATTTGTACAAAAGGTCAGACGCATGGACATGTCAAAAAGGCCAAGAAAAGGCATGTCAAAAACGGCCAGGAAAAGGCGCAATCAGAAAAAGATTCCCACTCCAAAAACCGAGGTGGGAAAAAAATAAATTAACAATCAGGTACTTATACCATGAAAACACATCGTAAGCCGAATGAGCAGCTATTTTGGTTAAGTTTAGGTAACTGAGTGGACATTCACAACAGGTGGCCACTCAGTTACCTAAACTTAACTAAAAATATGATAACAAACATAAGGCGCCAACAGCACAAAAATTTTAAACACCAAGACATAAAACAATAAGAACCACCACAGAAGTATCGCCTTGAAACGACCAGTAATATTAAATTACTGGCGGATTTAACCGGAAATTTGTGATAGTCATGGTTGCAAGTTCTGTTTTGATACTGCCAAAAGAAGCGAGACACTCATACCGGTTATAGAATAAATAATGCACTTTAATCGTAATGCAAAATCTTTCGAATGAAAGAGAAAGGTATAACAGAAGCCAACATCTCAGGACCATGTCTAATACAAGTCCATGGATAGAAACGAAAGAATCGTTAATACAACGAGATACGAGTGAAGGTCAACTAATGACCTTCAATGAAGTATCGAAGAGGTCATTTAGAGATAAGAAAATACAAACATGCATTTCTAGTGCAGAACTGCTGACTGAGAATTATTTGTCACAATCACCTAGAATATATTTAGGAAACTTCCAATTTTCAACATATAATTTCCGTTTTTACATTTAAGATCCGAAAAATATTTAACTCCAACTCCAAAGCTAACACACTTAAATTATGCACCCTTCACCTATCTCTTTTTGTTGATTTTCATCTTACGTCTTGTCGACGTTAATGAAGCGTGGCTATCTTGTTGTCTTGCTCTTATAAATGCGTGTTGTGATATTTGAGCCGCCTCGTGGGAAAACCAACAATGTGGTTTCCGATCATGTCCGACACAAACCGCGCTGTACAATCACAGAAGATGGCTAGAGACTGGAAATTTTGGATTTAGAAAGTAGAGGAATTGTACTATCCGTGTAGCGAAAACAAAGGCGCTGATCAGCTTCGCAGTTACTGCGAAGCTGATCTGCGCCTTTGTTTTCGCCTCTGCAGATTGTTGGTTTTCCCATGTGGCGGCTCATTTGAGTGAGGTTTTGTGCTGGACTCTCATTCCCGCTTGGTGTCTGGGTGGGATCTTAAAGTTGATTGTACAGTATCTGTGGTTTCTTGTCTAAATATACAAACACTCAGTAAGTCGCCTTTTTAAAGAGGCAAATGGTATTTCAGTTCTCTTACTTTTAAAAATGTCCCTATAGTGTGATTAACTAGACCTTAAGAGCAGCTCCTTGAATTAATACAATAAAATTAAAAAAAAAAGTAACCGCTTTATAAAAAAAAATGTCGCGGTCCTGTTAAAACGTGAGTGTACATATTCAGCTAAGGGATTTCGAAATATATATTGACGTTAAGAGAACTCAGTGTTCTCGTCCTGTTGAAACGTGAGTGGATATCGTGAAGGTGTTTCCAAATAAGACAAATTAAGAAACCTCAATTGAAAAGTACCGTTTATGGACTATGCTAGAATAATACGAGGCACAACCTTAGTTTTAAAATCACTTTGTAGAATAATGGTGTATGACGCATTTTGTATATATATATATATATATATATATATATATATATATATATATATATATATATATATATATATATATATATATATATATATATATATATATATATATATATATATATATATATATAATATATATGTATATATATATATACATATATATATATATATATATATATATATATATATATATATATATATATATATATACATACATATATATATATATATATATATATATATATATATATATATATATATATATATATATATATATATATATTATAGCAAAACATAATGCCTACTTGTACCTTTTTTTCTATATATATATATATATATATATATATATATATATATATATATATATATATATATATATATATATATATATATATATATATATATATATATATATATATATATATATATATATATTATAGCAAAACATAATGCCTACTTGTACCTTTTTTTCGTCAATTCATACCACTCCACCAGTTTGCTAGAGAGCTTCCATTCGAGGTCACACAAGTTCCGACCATGTGTTCATATTGCTTTCCATATTTCAGTGCCTGTAGTGATATCAAGTAGCTGACAGTTCGCCAATAACCACGTCACTGAAATATGTTTTTGTAGACTCCATTACGATAATTATGTAAAAGCAGTACTTGTGCAAGCATTCCTACAAAACTGTTACAGAAACGATGTCTTGAGTGCAGCTTTTTCTGTCCTATATAGAAAGTGGCTTGCTTTAACAAGCATGTGCTAGAATTTGCTCATGCCTTCCCCAACTTTGAAATTTTGATAAGGCGTACATCTGCCTGAAATGAGTCGACAAAAACAACAAATCGATGTAAAGTGTTTTACCTTAACATGTCTGGCATGCTACAGACAAGTTATTCTCTTGTGCGAAGTCTTGACAAAGTACATTCTCAACGAATTTTTGTTTGGCTTTGATTTGACACTATATTTTAGTAGATGATTTTGCTGATCTGAACTGTTTCTGAAATTTGGATTTGTTGGTGACCTTTGGAGTCACTGAGACAAACAACATGCGGTCGTATAAAATGAATGATGTCAATAAATACTTGCATTTTGCACTAGAAACATCGTATAATGCACCATGATAATTTCAGTTATCTGGAGAAACGTAAACATCACATGTTAGAACTGCAACATATGCCAGAACAATTAAACAAATATGTTCCCTAGAGATTGAATAAATCTTCACATCGTTTTGCCTCAAGCTGCCTTTCTGCATGTTCTGTTTGAGACATCATTAGACTTGCCGACTGTTCCAATGTGGTAATTCTATATCAGAACACAGCAGGCACATGACGTCATAATGACGTCAGATCGACGTCGATGCGCCGTCATGACGTCGCATCGACGTTGGTATGACATTATTATGACGTCATGTGCCCGCTGGGAATATTCTAGAGGGTGAAAGGGTTATATTGTTGTGTTTTGTATCAAAATAAATGAACAAATGTGCAACCTTTATTACATGTTCCTGGTTTGGTTTCGGGGACAGGAGATTGTTACGGTCCATTGCAATGGACATGAGTTGCAAATACGTACATCATCAAAGTTGATAGAATCTCTCACTGGTCGCATCAAATATGAGTGCTGGCAAACTGTTATTCTATGACAAACAGGGAACAATCGACCCGCTATAACTTAATAAAACTGATTTCATTTCTCCTTCTGGTCCGCATATAATCTATTTTTGAAATACACTCTCTCTTATTATTGTTCTCCAGAAACGCATCAAGATGAGTTAATGAGTTACAAGTACGTAAACATCATCAGAATTCAGAGCATGGATTTGTTCATAACTGACCGTCCATAATTTCGTATGCACAGCTGATCACAGCTGATCTTAGCCATGCTTTGATACTTTTCGTAATAAGAAAGAATTGTCCCAAAGATAAACATGCATTTGCAAGGTAATATTTTGCGTAGTGTGAGTAGTGACCGGAGACTTCAGTGCAGTTCGCAATCACTTGTCTCAACTTAACCACCAATTTACTCGCAAATTATAAGACACCTTAATGTTAGTCTTGCTTTGCTTATCATGTGCCAAGTCTATTCACAATAGACTTGTGCAAACGTATTCAGTGGTTTCGCGTATTTTCAATTATATTCAGTATTACGGCAAGAAGATTGATTCGGATAATCATAAATTCCATAGAATCCTGGTTTAGTACGTTTATTAAGCGTTTTATGCAAATGATATGATTTCTCCCTGGATCCAAATCACAAAAACAGCGATTTTCTAGAGAACTGAAGTGCAACAGTTGTTGACCATGAGTTAAAAAAAAAGAAGTGAGTGTTATCATGCAAAAACTCATTTTTAAGCTACGACCAAATCTTGCGCTAGTTGATAGAACTGGTCAAGATTCTGCCAATGAATAACAGCACACCGAGGCTGAAACGAAACATAAATTGTTTTATTGGCCGTTGCAATGTGGGTTTGTTGTTACTTATTGACTTTACGTAGTCTGTCTACATTTCTGTTGTGCACGTTATATCAATTTCAAGTTGAGGCTTACCAGATGGCTGCCTTGCTGGGAAAGAGCTTTTTATCTTGATCCTCTTGCTCCTCTTTCTATTGTTATACCGTATTTGATATGCTGTCTAGTATTGTCCTTACAATTGTTGTGCTTTGCTGTAAAGTGTAGGGCTTGCCTTTTCCAATCATCTATTTCTAGTAATAAATTGCCCTTTCCTTCACCGCCTGTTGTCTAGGTTGGGACTTTAGACTCCTAGGCTTCCATTTATTGATTTGCCTCTGACGTTACCGTCAAAAAATGTAAAAAGCATACTATTACCATGGCACCAGCTTGAAAGATCAGAGGTTAAGTTCAGATGTACAACTCTTTTGTACCAAGATTGGTCATCTGGATTTTATTCTTTATTTCGTTTTATCATGATTTTATCCATATTATTATAGTGTTACTATTTTAAATTATTTGTTTATCTTTAATGTTATGGCCTGTTTCCTTGACCTCTATCATTGAAATGTCAGACTGGTCCAGAAAGACCGTCCAAACTACTCTCGACTACTCCATATTGACACTACTCAGGTCAATTGGTGTTGGCAACAAAGCAACTTGGCAACAAAGCAACAATCAAGTGCTATGTAGTAATGGATCACAATAATGTTATATTTACGCGTACGTCAAAGAAACACATGTCATAATAATAGGCAGGCAATAACATGAAGATGTTTGTCATTCCGATTGATTGCTTTTGTATTTAACCATGTCAAAGAAAGAGGTATCTTCTTACTGATGTCCGAATACTAACATCTGAGGCTCATCTGTAACACACACACGTTTGTAACACAGGCTTTCTGAACTTGACATGCCGATCCTTCAAGTGCCATACTTAGCTTTAGCTTAGTGGGAAATGATTAACAGGTTGGAACAAAGGACAGCACCAGACATAAAACATAATAGCACGGAAAAGAGAGTCAGATGGCTCGCTGTTTCTCGGTGAGGTAACCATCCGGTAAGCATCAAACCAAAACATATGGCAGAATGGCTAACACAACAGAGAGGGCACAGAATAAACTTATCAGGACAACATGTCCATGAAAAATATACCCCTGTGAACCCCACTTTTATATAGAAAAAACTGGGGTTTGCAGGGGTATACCTATTTTTCTTATTTTTGCTCCAAAACATAAATTGTGGGTACTCGTTAGAACCGCCTCGTCGATCTATGTTTAAAAGTTTTTGAGAAAAATATCAAAACATATCTTCTGAAAATTTTCATTTTTTTACAACTTTAAAAATCACTGTACATTTGATGAGCATGTTTCCGTATTTGTGATAGTGTAAAGAATACAACGTTTCAGATTTGATGGTTGAGGAGATGAAGAAAACGACGACACAATATTAAAACCTTAAAATTATTTGACAAAAAGTAAAAATAAAACAATTAACAATATGATCTCTTGTCATATAAACAAACGCAGAGTATTTATTTATTACTTTTTTTTTTATTTTTTATTCATTGATAATAATATTTCCAGACGCTTGGACTATATCAGGGCATAGTAAGGAAATGTTTAGCACGTGCCTGGCGCCTACCTACATACATATACGTAATTGTGTGTCTGCTAAATATGCCAATTAACAGGATTCAGTGTCATTTGCGCAATGTTTAATCGGCGATTTTAGGAGATTTGTGCATTAGAGGACTGTTTTGATGAAACACCATTAATAATATCGTACCTACATATCCAAACAGGTAGTTGGTCCCACATAACAGTTTCAGTCATTTTCTTTCTACAATAATTTAGGTTATATGTCTAATTCCATTAGGATAAAACCCCAGTCAGAAGTATGAATGAAATATCTGGGCCCACTTGCACCAATGCATCTAGAATAAATTTATGGCAAGTCAAGTGTATGCAAGGAAGGTTCTCTTTTCCTACACTTGGCTTGTCATACAAATCTATGTTGTAGGCGTTACAAGGACAAAATAAATGGTTGCCATGAGGCCCGTGCCTAATGTATAAGTACAATTTAGTGAATTTAGAATTTTATAATACATGTGATACATGCCCACCGAGTTTGGGCCTATATCGGGTGGAATAGGTATTGCACATAAATGGGAAAGGTGCGTTAATATATTACGAAAATGATAATGGAGCATGCATGATTTTGATATATTTATGTTTTCGATATCTCTGCCGGTTCCAATATGCATAGATTTTATAGCCTTATCTGGTTCACGTTGCGCATTTTATTGCCGCCATTTATTTTATAAATTTATTTCACCAATTGAAAAGGAACGTCAACGCCCCATTATTCATGGCTTGACACTTAACCCTGACGCGTACCTTTTGATTTGGCTTTCTTTGCCCAATTTCGACATTATAGCATTTTGCATGTTTCTGTTTAGAAACGCCATGTAAAACGCTGACAATAGAGCTTGCATATCTTATTTTGATACAGTTTAACGTGTGTTTATTGTTAAGTTTTCGTTCTTGACGTGATATAGTATCTTTCCACCTGATACAGACCCACTATTCCACAACGTCTGTCTTTTAACCGCTCTACGAACGACTTAGCCACGTCTTTAACATTAAGCCCTTCTTCGCATTCACATAACACAATAAATGTATAAATATCAAGATCACTTGTTGATTTGAGGAATGTAACACGTCTTAGTTTCAACTGAGGTGGACATTTCCATAGAACAAACTGTGCGCCGCTCCACGTTTTCCATGTTTCTTCTAAACTGTCCAAGTGTCCGTCCGTACGGAATGCGGATACAATATAGACACTGTCTTTACTCACTGGTGTCCTTGGCAACGGTCTGACGTCATCACGGAGTATGTATTCAAGCTCGTTGTAGACACCTAAAAATCAAAGTAAGTTATATAAAGCAAAGGACCATTGACCCTTTCCTGTAAAATATGCCCTGTTTTCGAAAGCCGAAAACTCCATTTTGAAGCAATTTCTACTACAACTTTGCAATGAGAATGGTAGTATGATGTCTTAAGAACGGATAAATGCTATAATGTATGAAGCATTCCTCCACATACTGTAGAAATGGCTTACGAAGCAGGGGTAGGGGTCAAAAATTTGAAAATATAACTTGGAATAAAAATCATTTTTTGTTGCATGTCTGTATTCACTTCCTCCATTGTTGTGATTTTTAATCATGTAGGTCAGTGCCAAGGGTCTTAGACACCCTAAAATTCATCTCAAAAGTTTGATGCTTAATAAGCGACATTATTGTCATAAATTATTTTGGGAGTTACCTGTATATCATTGCTAACAATGACAAGTATTGAGCAAAGTCATGAGAAAATCTGTCATTAGTTTCCAAACAGGTTGAACATAAACCAAAGTTATGTAGCCAAAGAACATGACAAAATACTTCACAAATCAGGGTTTAAAATCACGGAGGAAGCAAAATGTCCATTGCATTGGCGACTACCACACAGCTGATCTGTATTTTAAGCTTGGTACATGTATCTGCAAAACACATTTTCTCATGGATGCCTCAATTACTGTATGATTTTCGTAAGCATAAAATGACACAGAAGAATTTATTTGCAGGTCTGGAATGAATGAATGCATGCATGCCACCATTCAAATTAGATACACATGAAATCTAAATGCTTTCTGTTGTTAAAATTTTCCTACAGTGATCACATATTTTTCAATGTTAAAACTATGGCATATACACCTGGTATACATGCACATGTTTAGCTATAACACGCCCTGCTATCTCTTTCATAATACACATCAATAAAATGTATAGAGAAAGAAGTACTTCAGTGAAATATTGTTGGTCTAAAATAGTCAAGACATACTGTCAAGAGTAAATCAAGATGATGCCACTTAAGTATTTGACTAGATGCACAGACCTTAATTCCCTGTAAATTATGGATGAAGAAGTTTCATAAAGCAAATGCCTGAAGTAGTCAAAATCTTCATGTCATGATGCTGACACCAAAATACATGTAATTAGAGATCATCCATTACACAGTTTTAATACTGACAACTTTCCAAAGTATAGTCTAAGTGCATTGAGGGACAAATGCCCTGTTACTTGTCCTTTAATTAAGACAGATCTCTCCACGTGTTGAATTCAGTCATGTGCTTTGAAAGATTAGGGGGCGTGTATGTTTTAACTTATAGTGTAGTATAGACTGGTGCAAAAGTTTGTTCCATGAAATGTTATTTCTCTATTTTTTTGAATGAATCAAAAATGAAAAATGGTTAAAAATCAATTATTTTCCAGTATCGGATGACAAAACTAGAACATGTATGTCTCGCTTAATTGCACTTGATAGGAAAGAACCTAATTTCTACCATTCTCACTGTATATAGTACTTATACCTGTTTTAAATACATGTACATAGTTTTCAGGTTACATTTTCGATTGGACAACATTGTTCCCCCCCGAGTACCAACAAGCCATTCAAATATAATATGTATTTTAGGATAACCTATCAACATGCAAAATGATTTGTTGGTACTCGGGGGGGAACAATGTTCAAAAAATAGTTTTCTGTTTTCCTATATGTTCAATACAAAAAGTAGCTGTTTTAGCCCAAAAGTAAAGCTATACATGTATCGAAATGTGGACCAAAGTCCAATATGCTAAAATATGGACTGACATTGAACTAACGTGTGCTGGTTGAAGCATTTTACCAACTTTTATATTTGTCGAAATACAGGGCAGCTATACATTGTGACTCCCATTACCACTGTCAAAGATCCTTCTGAGAGTAGTTTATCGCCATTTAGCACATAGGTCACTGTGTTTGTTAGGACAGAAGGCGAATTGCCAGATCCTATATTGACTTGCGTCGAATTAATTAATATCAATAAGGATTTCTTAGATTTGTGAATAAACTGAAGAACGGCTTTGCGTGACCTTTGTTATATGGAGGAAATTGGACTCCAGAAAAGAATAAGGACAATAATATGATTAATATCGCGAACAAAACTACGGTATATACTCGCGAAGTCTGAATGACGTTTGTTTGTGATATCTTCCTAAAACAAGTTCGACTTTCACTGAATCGTACCCATAGTTGAATTTAATAAGACCTTTAGTATTTAAGAATCTGGCCACAAACGTTCTTTTGAACAATGCACTCACGTTTCTTTACTCACCATCGCCCTCTATGTGTTTTGGCCCATTACAGCATTGGCTGGGGGACTGACAGAGCCGAGGGACGAGGCTATGTCGACTGTTGGGGGCGGGGTTATGCCGACTGTTTACGGTGGGGTTATGGCGAGTGTTGGAAGACGGAATGTGATTCTGTGGTGCTGCCAAGCCGCTGCAAAACACGGCGTAGTCCACATAGGGGTGGGGACCTGAAACAAAGAAAAGGAACAATTTATTCTTCATGCGTTGCGTATGCCAGGATGTTACTTGTTTTCAAGTCGTGGACATCAGGAAAACATATCCATAAAATGTATACCCCCGTAAATCCCACTTTTATATAGAAAAAAAAAACTGGGGTTTGCAGGGGTATACCTAATTCTTTTATTATTGATTGTACATTGTGGGTACTCGTTAGAACCGCCTAAGCGAGGCGATTCTAACGTTTACCCACAATGTATGTTTTGAGCAAAACTATTTAAAATATCAAATCAATTAAAAGACAAAGAATCGTTATCTAAAATGCGATGCAAGATACACATGAACGAGGCCAAAGTATTGAAGTGTTTCGCGTTTCTGTCCTTATTCGACATACTGTCAACATTGTCTGACATTTTCGCTTGATAAGGTTTATTTTGACTCGAATAACGCCTTGAAGAGGTGCAGTAAGTAGTGAAACACCCATAAAATTCAAAAGGTCGCTCCCTTTCGCACAAGAAATGCGTTTCCGTCACCCGACTGAAAATTTGTACATGACACAAGTTGTTCAAAATTTATGATGCATTTTGCGCTCGCACTCGTCACCAATTCGTGTTTTGCGTTTTATATCCACCTCCAGGCGCTTGTATTGATATAAAGTAGCTGACAGTTCGCTAATAACTTCGTCACAAAACTCCATTAAGATAATTAGGTAAAGGCAGTAATTGTGCAAGCATTACCACAAATATTCCATAGATTCAGAGAGAAATAGAGTTCTGAATGAAGCTTTGCTGTCCATCGTAGGCTTTCATGCTTTCATGCTGCAATAATAAAAATCGACACACACACACACACACACACACACACACACACACACACACACACACACAGAGAGAGAGAGAGAGAGAGAGAGAGAGAGAGAGAGAGAGAGCAAGGTCAGAATCATCAGCATTTCAAAGTGGTTTGTCTTGGCTATAGAATGTCTGAGATGTCTGGCATATCGTAGACAAGTTGTTCTCTTGTGGGAAATCTTGTCGAAAAGATATTCAAATTATACCTTTTTCTAGAAGGTATTACAGTTGCTTTTTCCTAAGACTGCTATATCTGCTTTGTTGACATTGATTTGTTTAGTCACAGGGGCACCGTGCTGTAGTATTATATGAGCCGCCTAGTGGGAAAACCAGCAATGTGGTTTCCGAACAGGTCCGACACAAACCGAGCTGTACTATCTCAAAAAAGAGCTAGCAGCTTGAATTTCGGATTTAAGTAGAAGAGGAATTGTACTATCCGAGTAGCGAAAACAAAGGCGCTGATCAGCTTCGCGGTTATCACGAAGCTGATCTGCGCCTTTGTTTTCGCCTATGCAGATTGTTGGTTTTCCCATGTGACGGCTTATATGAATGGCGCCAATGAATACTTGCATTTTTGCACAAGAATTATAATAGAACATAATAATCAAGGTAAACATCACATGTTATAGTAGAGTAACACATGTCAGAACAATTATAACTCAATAGACACTGTTGGGTATCTGGTACTTATGTTCTACAAAGTCTATTAAAATGATGGGCTTTGTTGACCTTGATCTAAATAATGACAGTGGCAAATTTGTCATGAGGTCGGTAAACATACTGACGTCAATAAAAACGCCTCATCGAAAATGTTGGCCAAAAGATACACAATATGCACGAAATTTGCATTTTCCTCAGGCTTATTTTTATATTCTCTCTCATGGCCTATGATAAACCATAAACCAATTCGGGTTAAGATGCGCACTTTTCTCAAAACTTGTGAGGGTGCACTAAATCTTGACGTCATGATACAGACGTTTTTGACGTGAAAATTCTTGAAAGCCCTGCTAAGTCGTTTTATAAACTCAAGAACATCAAACTTTTACAATGTAACATTACTGGACAAGGTGACGTTGAAAAACTGAAAATAATGTGGCGACTTTTCACAAGAAAAGAAGCAGACGAATACTGTTCGGTTTCTGGCGTCCGAAGCGACTACATAGTCCGGGACCATCGTTCGCTTCGGTACAAAATTCCGTCTATCAATTTTTGTTACCGTTTTTTTTTTTTTTTTTTTTTTTTTTTTTTTTTTTTTTTTTTTTTGCAACGACTCCTTCTAATGCTTACGGGTTCTAATGATGAAGCACTTCAGAAGCGGTGTCGTTATATTCGGATGCAAACATTGAGTCTATTTTCATAACGTAGTCGCATAATTTCAACTGAATAGCCGAGTGGATCAATGGTGTTCTTAAACGTCAAAACATGTTATCCGAAAGGACGTTCGTTTCACGTTGAAAGGCAGGGAAAGTAACAAAAGAAACTAATTAAATAGCCTTTGATACTCAATCTGTGAGTCCTGGTTTTTGATTCATCAGGATGTTTATCTTGATTTATATGTTTGTTCTTGATGATTCATTGACTAGTTAGAGATTCACCACGAGGACCGAAGAACTAACTAAATGTTATGAACCACTGCAGAAGCTGAGGGTGAGGTTAGGCGCCTGTAAAACCGGTTTAAGCCCACCAGTAACTTTCTGTTACTGATCGTTCCAAGGCGATACTTCTGTGGTGGTTCTTTTTGTTTTATGTCTTGGTGTTTGAATTTTTTGTGCTGTTGGCGCCTTATGTGTGTTTTCATAGTTTTAGTTAAGTTAAGGTAACTGAGTGGCCACCAATTGGGGAAAATAGCTGCTCATTCGGCTTACGATATGTTTCATGGTATAAGTACCTGATTGTTAGTTTGTTTTTTCCCACCTCGGTTTTTGGAGTGGGAATCAATTTCTGATTGCGCCTTTTCCTGATCTTTGCCTACTTGTACCTTTTGAAAACACTTTTGACCATTATGACGGCGATTACCATTTAAGCATAGATCATTAGCTGCTATGACGGCAATAACGCTAAAGAACGAAATGCAGTTAATACTTAAATGTTATGCGACAGTCTGCATGCTTAGTTTTTAACCCAATCATGGTTGATAACTATGCTGCCTTCTTTAATTGCACGCCGGTGGGTCGGGCGTCAGACTCTATGATGGCCCCGACATAAAGCTATTCATTTTAGTTGGTTGGGGCCGGAGCTTCTTGTCTGTTGCTTGGCCCACCGGGGTCCAACTAGTGTTTTTCTTTTGCTCCGGAGTTAGTAGGTTATTCGGCGCCCAGGGATCTCCATCGTCAGGCAGCTTACTCAATCTGTGAGTCCTGGTTTTTGATTCATCAGGATGTTTATCATGATTTATTTGTTTGTTCTTGATGATTCATTGACTAGTTAGAGATTCACCACGAGGACCAAATAACTAACTAAATGTTATGAACCACTGCAGAAGCTGAGGGTGAGGTTATGGCCATGTAAAACCGGTTTAAGCCCGCCAGTAACTTTGTGTTACTGATCGTTCCAAGTCGATACTTCTGTGGTGGTTCTTTTTTGTTTTATGTCTTGGTGTATAACATTTTTTGTGCTGTTGGCGCCTTATGTATGTTTTCATATTTTTAGTTAAGTTAAGGTAACTGAGTGGCCACCTATTGGGAAAATAGCTGCTCATTCGGCTTACGATATGTTTCATGTAGTGGTTCTTTTTGTTTTATGTCTTGGTGTTTAAACTACGATACTTCTGTAGTGGTTCTTTTTGTTTTATGTCTTGGTGTTTAAAATTTTTTGTGCTGTTGGCGCCTTATGTATGTTTTCATATTTTTAGTTAAGTTAAGGTAACTGAGTGGCCACCTATTGGGAAAATAGCTGCTCATTCGGCTTACGATATGTTTCATGGTATAAGTACCTGATTGTTAGTTTGGTTTTTTCCCACCTCGGTTTTTGGAGTGGGAATCTTTTTCTGATTGCGCCTTTTCCTGATCTTTGCCTACTTGTACCTTCATGGTATAAGTACCTGATTGTTAGTTTGGTTTTTTCCCACCTCGGTTTTTGGAGTGGGAATCTTTTTCTGATTGCGCCTTTTCCTGATCTTTGCCTACTTGTACCTTTTTTTTTCAAAAAAATGTGTTTCAACAACATATGGTCACGTATGGATATCCCACTCTATGGTTTATGCGTTGGTTTTGCAAAGGACTTTCAGTTATCGAAAGAAGCGATGCCTGATAGACCGGTTCATAAACAGAATAGGCTTTTTGCAAGGGGTGCATGTTTTCAACGGCATGCCATTTTCAAGCAGCTGTCTGAATAATGACATTTCAGCATTTCCGAATGGGTAAGAGGTTAGCAAAAAAAAAAAAAAAAAAAAAAAAAAAAAAAAAAAAAAAAAAAAAAAAAAAAATGACCAATACATGGAATAATTAAAGTTGTTAGTCTTGGCAGTATGGCGTGTCACACTTGACTGAGGCGTTTTTGTTGACGTCAGTATTCGTATTTATACCTTACTTCAATGAAATATTAGCAGTAATGAGGGTTTTCTTGATTTCCCCACTGGTCCCATAGGAGTGTTGAGCGACAGTGAAATCGACCCTTTTAAGATTTTTCTTTAAAGAAATCACAGCCATTCACTGCTACCGATCAATCTCATTTTCATTTTTGTATCTCTTTTGAGAGAACAATTTTCTGACAAGTGCGACAGAATATGCAATTAGAGAAAGCACTTGCATGATCCATTAGGCAAATGACGATAAATCATTTCAACAATGTTCAAAGGAATAGTTACTGTGTCAAGTTTATGAACATAACTGCTTTTTTGAAACAACAAGTAGACGTACAGTATAGTTTACCGTTGCCATCCTTTGTTAGTTTAAATATGTTACATCATATGAAAACCAACAATGTGTTTTCCGAACAGGTTCGACTCAAACCGAGCTGTGCATGCACAAAATGTACGATTTTATATTTTAGTTAAATTCGGGTGACTGAGTGACCACATATTGGGAAATAGCTGCTCACTCGGCTAGCGATATGTTCCCTTAGTATAAGTACCTTATAATTGTCGATTTAGATTTTCCATCTCGGTTTTTGGAGTGGGAATTTCTTTCTGATAGCGCCATTTCCTGATCATTGCCTACTTTTACCTTTCAAGAAAGTCATTAATACGAGTTGCTGGTATGCAGATACCATCGGAATTCAGAGCATAGATTTGTACATAAGTTCAGATGCACAGATGATAGATATTGTCATTAACGTCTGACATGTCAAAAAGTAATAAAATTATTGATAATAATAATAATCTCTCTATATATAGAGGATAACGTATTTATCACAATGGTCAGCCTTCCATACGGTCCTCTAGTGAATACAGACATTAATTATTTTCGGACCTTTTTTGTTATTATCCGGACTTTTTCATATTAGACATGCGATGTTAGTGATGCTATATTTTGTTTTGGGAGAAGAGAAGCCTGTGCTTGCCTTATAATGCTGAGCGCCAAGCAAGGTAGCCACTGGTACCATTTTTAAAGACTTTGGTATGACCCGGCCCGGGATCGAACCCACGACCTCCCGCTCCCGAAGCGGACGCTCTAACCATCGGTCATACCCAAGGTGCAAAGGATTCTAAAATATGTTTCAACAAAAAAATAACAGTGTATTTGTAATATAGCCATTTGAAATTTTAACGAATTGTAAACTAACGACATTGTTAATTTTGAACAACAGGGCCCTGGTGTTTCCATATATGAGCCGCCTCGTGAGAAAACCAACAATTTGCATAGGCGAAAACAAAGACGCAGATCAGCTTCGCGGTAACCGCGAAGCTGATCAGCGCCTTTGTTTTCGCTACTCGGATAGTACAATTCCTCCTCTACTTAACTCCAAAATTTCAAGCTTCTAGCTCTTTTCTGCGACTGTACAGGTCGACTTGTGTCGGACCTGTTCGGAAACCACATTGTTGGTTTTCCCACGAGGTGGCTCATATATGACATTGACGTTAAGAGATGACACATTTTATATTGCAAAACGCCATGCTAAACCACCTTTAACGGTTTAGTCAAGTAAGTAGCTTCGCCAGATTGCCAGAGAGCCTGCATTGGAGGCCACACAAATTCCGACAATGTGTTGTTCATATTGCTTGCGGTGATATCAAGTAGCTGATATGTTTTGTAGACTCGATTACGATAATTAGGTAAAAGCAGTACTTACATGCAAGAATTACAGAAATATGTTATAGATTCAGAGTAATGTTGTTTTGAATATAGTTTTTGGCCTTAGAAAGCGGCTTTCTTTAACTAGCATGTATTTGCGCGTGTGCTGACATTGGCATCTTGATGAAGGGTGCAAGTATCCATGACGTTCACACCTTGGGTTAGCCTGAAATGTCGATGACAAAACAAACTAGAAATCGACACTATTTACGTATAAGTGTTTTGCCTTCAACTTTTGTGGTTTATTATTATTATTTTATTTTTTTATTTTCATTCTTAAAAATTTTCTTATAAATAATACCAACACTGTCATGCTGTAGACAGTTATTCTCTTTCGCGAAGTCAATTCTACAAAAAAAAAAAAAAAAAAAAAAAAATGGAGTGGGAGTTTCTTTCTGATTGCGCTTTTTCCTGATCATCATTGCCTGCTTGTACCTTTTTCACACCACTAAAACATCATATAATACACCACAATAATCTGTTACCTAGAGAAATGTTAACAGCACATTAGAGTAGTGCAACATATGCCAGAACAATTAAACAAATGTGTTTCTGAGATCGAATAAACATTTTGCATTGTGTTATCTTTTTGCCTTAAACCCCTCATAAGCTACTTGGTTTGAGGCATTAATTTAACGGTTGCTGTTCGGGGTGAACCCATGACAATTATAAAACACGAAAATGAAGAGCATAAACGTGTGCGAGTTACAGACTGTTAATGTTGTATGAGACCTGGAATTTTTCCCAATGACCAAATCAAATAACGTCGGTCAAAAATTGTTCTGTAATGACAGGAAAAACTGAGAAACATCGAACAGCAGTAACTTAATAAAAATGATTTCCTTTCTCTCTGTGCCACGCGTACACTGGCTTTTACGGTTTTGTTAATTAATGTATAATCTCTTCTTATATTTCTCTAGAAAGCCATTTACATACGGTCATTTACACGAGTCACTGTTATCATCGGAATTCAGAGCACGGATTTGTACAAAAGTTCAGATGCACGGATGACCAATATTGTCCGGCATTAACGTCTGACATGTCAAAAAGCCACACGGCAGATGACTCTGCAAGGAAATGAAAACATGCATTTTAGTGCAGAACTGCTGATTGAGAATTATTTGTCAGAATCACGTGGAATATATTTAGGAAACTTCCAATTTTCAACATATAATTTCCGTTTTTACATTTTAGATCCGAAAAGTAGATTTAAACCCCAATTCCAACGCTTACACACCTAAATTATGCACCCTTCCGCTATCTCTTTTTGTTAATTTTCATCTTTACGTCTTGTCGACGTTAATGAGGCGTGGCTATCTTGTTGGGAAAGATTTTACTCATCTTGCTCTTATGCGTGTTGTGATATTTGAGCCGCCTCGTGGGAAAACCAACAATGTGGTTTCCGACCATGTCCGACACAAACCGCGCTGTACAATCACAGAAGATGGCTAGAGACGGGAAATTTTGGATTTAGAAAGTAGAGGAATTGTACTATCCGTGTAGCGAAAACAAAGGCGCTGATCAGCTTCGCAGTTACTGCGAAGCTGATCTGCGCCTTTGTTTTCGCCTATGCAGATTGTTTGTTTTCCCATGTGGCGGCTCATTTGAGTGAGGTTTTTGTGCTGGACTCTCATTCCCGCTTGGTGTCTGGGGTGGGATCTTAAAGTTGATTGTACAGTATCTGTGGTTTCTTGTATACAAACTCTCAGTAAGTCGCCCTTTTAAAGAGGCAAATAGTATTTCAGTTCTCTTACTTTTAAAAATGTCCCTATAGAGTGATTAAACTAGACCTAAAGAGCAGCTCCTTGAATTAATACAATAAAATTAAGAAAAAAGTAACCGCTTTATAAAAAAAGGTGTCGCGGTCCTGTTAAAACGTGAGTGTACATATTTAGCTAAGGGATTTCAAAATATAATATTGACGTTAAGCAGGAGCATATAATCTTCTCACGGAGCAAGTAGCTTTCTCTATAGTATTGTGAAAGCCTAGTGTGATGGCAAACTCTTCAGAATTGGATTTGTAGAGAAGAAGGTACAAGTAGGCAAGGACCAGGAAAAGGCGCAATCAGAAAAAGATTCCCACTCCAAAAACCGAGGTGGGAAAAAACCAAACTAACAATCAGGTACTTATACCATGAAACATATCGTAAGTCGAATGAGCAGCTATTTTCCCAATAGGTGGCCACTCAGTTACCTTAACTTAACTAAAAATATGAAAACATACATAAGGCGCCAACAGCACAAAAATTTTAAACACCAAGACATATAACAAAAAGAACCACTACAGAAGTATCGACTTGGAACGATCAGTAACACAAAGTTACTGGCGGGCTTAAACCGGTTTTACAGGTACCTAACCTCACCCTCAGCTACTGCAGTGGTTCACAACATTTAGTTAGTTCTTCGGTCCTCGTGGTGAATCTCTAACTAGTCAATGAATCATCAAGAACAAACAAATAAATCATGATAAACATCCTGATGAATCAAAAACCAGGACTCACAGATTGAGTAAGCTGCCCGACGATGGAGATCCCTGGGCGCCGAATAACCTACTAACTCCGGAGCAAAAGAAAAACATCAGTTGGACCCCGGTGGACCAAGCAACTGACAAGAAGCTCCGGCCCCAACCAACTAAAATGAATAGCTTTAAGTCGGGGCCATCATAGAGTCTGACGCCCGACCCACCGGCGTGCAATTAAAGAAGGCAGCATAGTTATCAACCATGATTGGGTTAAAAACTAAGCATGCAGACTGTCGCATAACATTCAAGTTATAACCTATACGTCTGTAACGTGTTATGATTTTTCCGAACTGAAAAGAAAAATCATTTATTCCTTTAAGTTTCTTTAATTTGTAAACCAAGTCACCATAAAATTCAGGTTCCGAAAGGCCCTCACTTAAAAGTGTCTTTAACCCAACATTATATTTGGAAATCAATTCATAGTGTCTACGATAAAATTTAGAAAAGGTTTTTCGAAGTTTATGATACCGATAGCCCTGTTGGAGAAGTTTTGCCGTTAAACATTTATTTCGAGCGTTGAAGTCTGTAACATGATTGCAGACTCTAGCAAACCTAATAAGTTGCGAAATGTATACACCATAAGAAGCACGACGAGGAACGTCACCATCCAAAAAAGGAAAATTTACTATATCAAAATCAAAGTCATCGCGCTTATCATAAATTTTAGAAGAAACAAATCCATTTGCAACAGAAAGATGTAGATCTAAAAAGGGGGCTTCGGTATCTGAGATATTAGCTTTGTTCAACTGAAGTTCAGGTGGATAAATTTGATTGACCATACCTTCAAAATAAGGGTTGTCAATGTTCAAAAGGTCATCGAGGTACCTAGATGTGGATTTAAAAGCCTCGATAACATCAGCTTGATTATCATGGTTAAGAGAATCCATGAAATCTCTTTCGTAGCAGTATAAAAATAAATCAGCTACGAGAGGTGCGCAATTTGTACCCATCGGAATTCCAATAATTTGTCTGTATAACTTGGTCCCAAATCTAATATAAATATTATCAAGGAGATAGGATAAGGCGTCGCACACATTCTGACATGACCAAAGTGTATACCGACTTTGGTCAGAAGAAGTGAAAAAAGCCTTTCTGTCATTACATGCCAAATAAAGTGACCCATAGTTTTTTAATGCCCTTTTGAAGGTCCACTCTATCAAATCCAGAAGTTTTTCTTTAATTAGATTATGTGGTAATGTTGTATACAGAGTAGAAAAATCATATGTGGACAAGCTTGTCGCACGGAACCCTCTACACTTCAATTTACTGAGCACCTCACCAGAATTTTTTATTGATCAAAACCAATTTTTATTTGAAGTTTCATACACTGTCTCACAGTATCTTATAACATGAGATTTGATAGCAGTAAGACAAGAAGTTAATAATTTAGAAAGTTCAGTGGTAGTACAAGAGCTAGAATTTGCAATAAATCTAGCTTTGTATGGTCTTTTGTGAAGCTTAGGTAACCAATACATCGTAGGAAGTTTGTCTTGGCCTTCATTGACACAAACAGAAAACTTAACAGGTAAATCGTTTAAGTGGGCATTTACTACAGACACCTCATCAGTATCTGTCTCCAGATAAGCCCTGGTACCATCAAGCTCCTGTTTTAAGGTGTTAACGTAGTGAAGTCTACAAACGACAACAACATTGTTTGCGGCTTTATCTGCCGGAACCAAGACATACTTTCTATGAAATTCTTGGATACCCTGCTTCAAATGCCTAAATGACGATTTGGGTTTAGGAGGTAAAAGATTAGTATTTTGTAAATAAAACTTAATACGTTTATCCACGATAGTGAAGATACTTCTTTTCCATTCTTTAAGAGCATTATCCTCAACACCCTCTCGTTTACACCATCGATTACCGAAATCATTTAATGCAGATGCAATCTCCTCTCTACATTTGTCGAAATTAATGTAGGAAGGGAATCTATATTTCGGACCTTTAGAAACAATTTTGCGAATTCTAGAATCCGAAATTATTTTTAAATTTCCAGTAACTATATGTTCAGCTGGTTGATAAACATATTTTGAATCTTTACAATCTCAAGACTTAGGAGTATTAGCATGGATATCAAGATCAGAAACAATTTTATTGAAATTAAAAATAGTATTTCTGATTGGTTTGTTATATTTGTAACAAATAATAGGAGGTTCTGAATTTTGGAAGTACGTAGGTATAGACTGTATCACTGATTTATCCTGGAATATGCTTGGTAAATCAATAAAGTCAATTCCTTTATTGATGAAAGGAATTTTAATAAAACTTCTAATGTGATTAGATTCGGAATCGATAAATGGACGAAGAGCATGCTGAGTATAACATCTTGTTAACAGTGCAGCGTCATACATTTGATGATTTCTATCGTAAAATCTATTAGCCTCTGTGTCCAGGGAACGTAATGCAGCAATAGGTAGAGAACTAAGATAAGACAGCATTGGATGTCGACCGTGAATCCTTAGTTTAACAGCTAAATCATTAAGGGAAATGTTCAATTTCAATGCAGCGCACCGTTTACGTTTGTCATTACCCTTTTTCCGTATACCATGAGATCTAGATTTACGTTTACGAGACTCTGAAAGTGTAAGTACATCAAAATCGGGCATTTTGGAAATATTGCCTTCATGGTAAATGTTGTCGTTAAATCCCAGTGGAAAGGGTGTTTGCAGTAATTTTATCCATTTAAGTTCAGTTTCAAATCGTTTAATATTTTTGAATCTAACTGAAGAATTTTCATCATATGAGATTTTCTCCACTGGTTGAACTTTAACATCATTGGGAGAATGACCAGTGCGCTTAAAATGCTGGTACAGAAAGGTATCATTATTTTTGGGCTTTCTGATTCTACGATTGTGCTCACCAAATCGTTTTTGCAAAGTTCGACAAGTTTGTCCAACATAAAGAGTTTTATCAGCACACTATCAGCATCATTTGTTTTATTAGCCATTTTGAAGTTCATGACATGACTAGTGTAAACATATTTTAATGGATAATCCACAGCCGCAGCATCTTATTGGCCACAGCCAAGCAAAACAATTTTTTATGTTAGTCCAGTCAAAGTCAGAAAAAGCACCATAATGCACTTTTTACATCACCTTTCATGTGAAGTCGATTAAAATTGCGGAATACAACAGTATTCAACCATAATTATCAGAAAACACTTTGAATTAAACGCTGGAAAAGTTCCCAGGACACGACTTTCTTTGAAATGAACCTTTTAAACTGACAGATACGTTGAAATCCTTGCTGGGAACAACAGCCAATAGACCTCTGTCTTCCTAAGCATAAGGCTTACACCAGGTGATAGCCCCGTGAGATATTATAGGCTCCTGCGTTAAGAGAACTCGAATAAGAGAAAAAGTGTTCCCGTCCTGTTGAAACGTGAGTGGATATCGTGAAGGTGTTTCCGAATATGACAAATTAAGATAACTCATTTGAAAAGTGCCGTTTATGGATTATGCTAGGATAATACGACGAGGCACAACCAACCTTAGTTTTAAAATCACTTTGTAGAATAATGGTGTATGACGCATTTTGTGTATGTATATATACACAGAAATGCCAAGAGCAGAATGTAGATCTATACATGACGTTTGTCGACCTCACCAAAGCGTTTGACACAGTAAGTCGAGATGGACTGTGGAAAATCATGGCCAAGTTTGGCTGTCCACCCAGATTCATAGCAATGGTGCGGCAATTTCATGATGGCATGCAGGCACGTGTGCAAAATGATGGAGAGTTCTCTGAACCCTTTGAGGTAACAAATGGGGTCAAACAGGGCTGTGTTATGGCACCAACACTGTTCAGCATGATGTTTTCTGCCATGCTCATGGATGCTTTTCAGGACAGTGACACTGGTTTTCCAATCAGGTACCGTTTTGATGGCAATATATTCAACCTTAGAAGGTTGCAAGCCAAAACTAAGGTGCAGACCGATGTGCTAGATGAGCTCCTCTATGCAGATGATATGGATAAGAATGCCAGCTCAGAGGCAAAAATGCAAAGAGCCATGGATCAAGTCTCACAGTCATGTGATAACTATGATCTCACAATCAGCACAAAAAAGACAGAGGTTGTACACCAGCCAGCACCTGGAAAACCGTACAATGAACCAACCATCACTGTGAATGGAGAAAAACTGAAAGTTGTTGATAAATTCACCTACCTGGGAAGCACTCTTTCCAGAGCAGTGCACATTGATGATGAGGTCACTGCAAGAATTGCAAAAGCCAGTGTGGCATTCGGAAGACTCCGTGCAAATGTCTGGGAGCGAAATGGAATCAAGCTTGACACCAAGCTGAAAGTCTACAAGGCTGTGGTACTTCCAACCCTCTTGTATGCATGTGAGACCTGGACAGTATACCAGCGTCATGCAAAGAGACTTAACCATTTCCACTTAAGCTGTTTGAGAAAGCTGTTAAAAATCAAGTGGCAAGACAAGATCCCAGACACAGAGGTCCTGAAGAAAGCAGGGATGCAAAGCATGCATACTGTCTTAAAGCTAGCACAGCTAAGGTGGACCGGCCATGTTATAAGAATGCCTGATGAGCGACTTCCAAAGAAAGTCTTCTATGGAGAACTACAAGAGGGAAAGCGCTCTCAAGGTGGCCAGAAGAAACGCTACAAAGACACCCTGAAAGCCTCTCTGAAGGATTTTGACATACCAATTGGGTCTTGGGAACAGACTGCACAGGAGCGATCAAAGTGGCGAGGTCTCATCAACAAAGGAGCAGCTCTCCATGAAAAAAAGAGAATCTGTGAAGCTGAAAGAAAGCGCAGAGAACGCAAAGCCAATACCAATGGGCCACCAGCTGATTCAATGACATTGACTTGCTCTACTTGCAACCGACAGTTTAGAGCTAGAATTGGCCTAGTCAGCCATCAAAGAACTCACCAACACACACGAACCTATTCAAGAAATAATGATGGTCTTTCTCATTAGTGAGAGACGAACCACCATGTATATATATATATATATATATATATATATATATATATATATATATATATATATATATATATATATATATATATATATATATATATATATATATATATATATATAGCAAAACATAATGCCTACTTGTACCCTTTTTTTCGTCAATTATACCACTCCACCAGTTTGCTAGAGAGCTTCCATTCGAGGTCACACAAGTTCCGACCATGTGTTCATATTGCTTTCCAGATTTCAGTGCCTGTAGTGATATCATTACGAAAACTTGTCCATGCAATATATAGAGATTTTTTTCACCTGTAAAAATTGAAAATTTCATCAGAAAAAAAAATGATATTTTTCTTATTTTTGCTCAAAACATAGATTGTGGGTACACGTTAGAACCGCCTCGCCGAGGCGGTTCTAACGAGTACCCACAATCTATGTTTTGGAGCAAAAATAAGAAAAATAGGTATACCCCTGCTATATAAAAGTGGGGTTTGAGGGGGTACACATTTCACGGACATGTTTTCCTGATATCAAGTAGCTGACAGTTCGCCAATAATAATCACGTCTCTGAAATATCTTTTTGTAGACTCCATTACGATAATTAGGTAAAAGCAGTACTTGTGCAAGCATTCCTACAAAACTGTTACAGAAACGATGTCTTGAGTGCAGCTTTTTCTGCCCTATATAGAAAGTGGCTTGCTTTAACTAGCATGTGCTAGAATTTGCTCATGCCTTCCCCAACTTTGAAATTTTGATAAGGGGTACATCTGCCCGAAATGAGTCGACAAAAACAACAAATCGATGTAAAGTGTTTTACCTTAACATGTCTGGCATGCTACAGACAAGTTATTCTCTTGTGCGAAGTCTTGACAAAGTCCATTCTCAAAGAATTGATTGACTTTGATTTGACACTATATTTTGGTAGATGTTTTTGCTGATCTGAACTGTTTCTGAAATTTGGATTTGTTGGTGACCTTTGGAGTCACTGAGACAAACAACATGCGGTCGTATAAAATGAATGATGACAATAAATACTTGCATTTTGCACTAGAAACATCGTATAATGCACCATGATAATTTCAGTTATCTGGAGAAACGTAAACATCACGTTAGAACTGCAACATATGCCAGAACAACTAAACAAATATGTTCCCTAGAGATTGAATAAATCTTCACATTGTACAATCGTTTTGCCTAAAGCTGCCTTTCTGCATGTTCTGTTTGAGACATGTAGTTAACGGTCATTAGACTTGCCGACTGTTCCAATGTGGTAATTCTATATCAGAACACAGCAGGCACATGACGTCATAATGACGTCAGATCGACGTCGATGCGCCGTAATGACGTCGCATCGACGTTGATATGACGTCATTATGACGTCATGTGTCCGCTGGGAATATTCTAGAGGGTGAAAGTGTTATATTGTCGTGTTTTGTGCCAAAATAAATGAACGAATGTGCAACCTTTATGACATGTTCCTGGTTTGGTTTCGGGGACAGGAGATTGTTACGGTCCATTGCAATGGACATGAGTTGCAAATACGTACATCATCAAAGTTGATAGAATCTCTCACTGGTCGCATCAAATATGAGTGCTGGCAAACTGTGATTGACAAACAGGGAACAATCGACCCGCTATAACTTAATAAAACTGATTTCATTTCTCCTTCTGGTCCGCATATAATCTATTTTTGAAATACACCGTCTCTCTTGTTATTGTTCTCCAGAAACGCATCAAGATGAGTTAATGAGTTACAAGTACGTAAACATCATCAGAATTCAGAGCATGGATTTGTTCATAACTGACCGTCCATAATTTCGTATGCACAGCTGATCACAGCTGATCTTAGCCATGTTTTGATACTTTTCGTAATACGAAAGAATTGTCCCAAAGATAAACATGCATTTGCAAGGTAATATTTTGCGTAGTGTGCGTAGTGACCGGAGACTTCAGTGCAGTTCGCAATCACTTGTCTCAACTTAACCACCAATTTACTCGCAAATTATAAGGCACCTTAATGTTGGTCTTGCTTTGCTTATCATGTGCCAAGTCTATTCACAATAGACTAGTGCAAACGTATTCAGTGGTTTCGCGTATTTTCAATTATATTCAGTATTACGGCAAGAAGATTGATTCGGATAATCATAAATTCCATAGAATCCTGGTTTAGTACGTTTATTAAGCGTTTTATGCAAATGATATGATTTCTCCCTGGAAAACATCCAAATCACAAAAACAGCGATTTTCTAGAGAACTGAAGTGCAACAGTTGTTGATCATGAGTGAATGAAAGAAGTGAGTGTTATCATGCAAAAACTCAATTTTAAGCTACGACCAAATCTTGCGCTAGTTGATAGAACTGGTCAAGATTCTGTCAATGAATAACAGCACGCCAAGGCCGAAACGAGTCATAAATTGTTTTATTGGCCGTTGCAATGTGGTTTTGTTGTTACTTATTAACTTTACGTAGTCTGTCTACATTTCTGTTGTGCATGTTATATCAATTTCAAGTTGAGGCTAACCGGATGGCTGCCTTGCTGGGAAAGAGCTTTTTATCTTGATCCTCTTGCTCCTCTTTCGTATTGTTATACCGCATTTGATATGGTGTCTAGTATTGTCCTTACAATTGTTGTGCTTTGCTGTAAAGTGTAGGGCTTGCCTTTTCCAATCATCTATTTCTAATAATAAATTGCCCTTTCCTTTACCGCCTGGTGTCTAGGTTGGGACTTTAGACTCCCAGGCTTCCATTTGTTGATTTGCCTCTGACGTTACCGTCAAAAAATGTAAAAAGCATACTATTACCATGGCACCAGCTTGAAAGACCAGAGGTCAAGTTCAGATGTACAACCCTTTGGTTACTAAGATTGGTCATCTGGATTTTATTCTTTATTTCGTTTTATCATGATTTTATCCATATTATTATAGTGTTACTATTTTAAATTATTTGTTTATCTTTAATGTTATGGCCTGTTTCCTTGACCTCTATCATTGAAAGGTCAGACTGGTCCAGAAAGACCGTCCAAACTACTCTCGACTACTCCATATTGCAACTACTCAGGTCAATTGGTGTTGGCAACAAAGCAACTTGGCAACAAAGCAACAATCAAGTGCTATGTAGTAATGGATCACAATAATGTTATATTTACGCGTACGTCAGAGAAACACATGTCATAATAATAGGCTGGCAATAACATGAAGATGTTTGTCATTCCGATTGATTGTTTTTGTATTTAACCATGTCAAAGAAAGAGGTCTCTTCTTACTGATGTCCGAATACTAACATCTGAGGCTCATCTGTAATACACACACGTTTGTAACACAGGCTTTCTGAACTTGACATGCCGATCCTTCAAGTGCCATACTTAGCTTTAGCTTAGTGGGAAATGATTAACACGTTGGAACAAAGGACAGCAACAGACATAAAACATAATAGCACGGAAAAGATAGTCAGATGGCTCGCTGTTTCTCAGTGAGGTAACCATCCGGTAAGCATCAAACCAAAACATATGGCAGAATGGCTAACACAACAGAGAGGGCACAGAATAAACTCATCAGGACAACATGTCCATGAAAAATATACTCCTGTGAACCCCACTTTTATATAGAAAAAACTGGGGTTTGCAGGGGTATACCTATTTTTCTTATTTTTGCTCCAAAACATAAATTGTGGGTACTCGTTAGAACCTATCGATCTATGTTTAAAAGTTTTTGAGAAAAATATCAAAACATATCTACTGAAAATTTTCATTTTTTTTTACAACTTTAAAAATCACTGTACATTTCATGAGCATGTTTCCGTATTTGTGATAGTGTAAAGAATACAACGTTTCAGATTTGATGGTTTAGGAGATGAAGAAAACGACGACACAATATTAAAACCTTAAAATTATTTGACAAAAAGTAAAAATAAAACAATTAACAATATGATCTCTTGTCATATAAACAAACGCAGAGTATTTATTTATTACTTTTTGTTTTATTTTTTATTCATTGATAATAATATTTCCAGACGCTTGGGCTACTATCAGGGCGTAGTAAGGAAATGTTTAGCACGTGCCTGGCGCCTACCTACATGCATATACGTAATCTGCTAAATATGCCAATAAACAGGATTCAGTGTCATTTGCGCAATGTTTGATCGGCGATTTTAGGAGATTTGTGCATTAGAGGACTGTTTTGATGAAACACCATTAATAATATCGTACCTACATATCCAAACAGGTAGTTGGTCCCACATAACAGTTTCAGTCATTTTCTTTCTACAATAATTTAGGTTATATGTCTAATTCCATTAGGGTAAAACCCCAGTCAGAAGTGTGAATGAAATATCTGGACCCACTTGCACCAATGCATCTAGAATAAATTTATGGCAAGTCAAGTGTATGCAAGGAAGGTTCTCTTTTCCTACACTTGGCTTGTCATACAAATCTATGTTGTAGGGCGTTAAAAGGACAAAATAAATGGTTGCCATGAGGCCCGTGCCTAATATATAAGTACAATTTAGTGAATTTAGAATTTTATAATACATGTGATACATGCCCACCGAGTTTGGGCCTATATCGGGTGGAATAGGTATTGCACATAAATGGGAAAGGTGCGTTAATATATGGCGAAAATGATAATGGAGCATGCATGAATTTGATATATATTAATGTTTTCGATATCTCTGCCGGTTATAGCCTTATCTGGTTCACGTTGCGCATTTTATTGCCGCCATTTATTTTAGATTTCATGATTTCACCAATTGAAAAGAAACGTCAACGCCCCATTATTCATGGCTTGACACTTAACCCTGACGCATACCTTTTGATTTGAGTTTTCTCTACCCAATTTCGACTTTATAGCATTTTGCATCTTTTCTGTTTAGAAACGCCATGTAAAACGCTGTAAAAAGAGCTTGCATATCTTATTTTGATACAGTTTAACGTGTGTTTATTGCTAAGTTTTCGTTCTTGACGTTATATAGTATCTTTCCACCTGATACAAACCCACTATTCCACAACGTCTGTCTTTTAACCGCTCTACGAACGACTTAGCCACGTCTTTAACGTTAAGCCCTTCTTCACATTCACATAACACAATAAATGTATAAATGTCAAGATCACTAGTTGATTTGAGGAATGTAACACGTCTTAGTTTCAACTGTGGTGGACATTTCCATAGAACAAACTGTGCGCCGCTCCACGTTTTCCATGTTTCTTCTAAACTGTCCAAGTGTCCGTCCGTACGGAATGCGGATACAATATAGACACTGTCTTTACTCACTGGTGTCCTTGGTAACGGTCTGACGTCATCACGGAGTATGTATTCAAGCTCGTTGTAGACACCTAAAAAATCAAAGTAAGAGTATAAAGCAAATTCTGAGAGTACTTTATCGCCATTTAGCACATTGGTCACTGTGTTTGTTAGGACAGAAGGCGAATTGCCAGATCCTATATTGACTTGCGTCGAATTAATTAATATCAATAAGGATTTCTTAGATTTGTGAATAAACTGAAGAACGGCTTTGCGTGACCTTTGTTATATGGAGGAAATTGGACTCCAGAAAAGAATAAGGACAATAATATGATTAATATCGCGAACAAAACTACGGTATATACTCGCGAAGTCTGAATGACGTTTGTTTGTGCTATCTTCCTAAAACAAGTTCGACTTTCACTGAATCGTACCCATAGTTGAATTTAATAAGACCTTTAGTACTTAAGAATCTGGCCACAAACGTTCTTTTGAACAATGCACTCACATTTCTTTACTCACCATCGCCCTCTATGTGTTTTGGCCCATTACAGCATTGGCTGGGGGACTGACAGAGCCGAGGGACGAGGCTATGTCGACTGTTGGGGGCGGGGTTATGCCGACTGTTTACGGTGGGGTTATGGCGAGTGTTGGAAGACGGAATGTGATTCTGTGGTGCTGCCAAGCCGCTGCAAAACACGGCGTAGTCCACATAGGGGTGGGGACCTGAAACAAAGAAAAGGAACAATTTATTCTTCATGCGTTGCGTATGCCAGGATGTTACTTGTTTTCAAGTCGTGGACATCAGGAAAACATATCCATAAAATGTATACCCCCGTAAATCCCACTTTTATATAGAAAAAAAAAACTGGGGTTTGCAGGGGTATACCTAATTCTTTTATTATTGATTGTACATTGTGGGTACTCGTTAGAACCGCCTAAGCGATGCGATTCTAACGTTTACCCACAATATATGTATTGAGCAAAACTATTAAATATATATATATATAAAAAAAAAAAAAAAAAAAAAAAAAAAAGAAAAAAAAAAAAAATCTGCTGAAATTTTGAAATTTTACAGCTGAAAAAAAAATCTCTGTATTGCATGATGATTCATCATTCATTGATCATCCTTTTGCAGCGGGTCTTGGCCTAGCGTGTTATTTTGTATAAATTGTATGTGCTATCAAAAAATATTCAGAATGCTTCCTATTTGGCATTGATATATATACGTCTATCAATTAAAAGACAAATCAATTAAAAGACAAAGAATCGTTATCTAAAATGCGATGCAAGATACACATGAACGAGGCCAAAGTATTGAAGCGTTTCGCGTTTCTGTCGTTATTCGACATACTGTCAACATTGTCTGACATTTTCGCTTGATAAGGTTTATTTTGACTCGAATAACGCCTTGAAGAGGTGCAGTAAGTAGTGAAACACCCATAAAATTCAAAAGGTCGCTCCCTTTCGCACAAGAAATGCGTTTCCGTCACGACAAGCACGATGCAACCCGACTGAAAATTTGTACATGACACAAGTTGTTCAAAATTTATGATGCATTTTGCGCTCGCACTCGTCACCAATTCGTGTTTTGTGTTTTATATCCACCTCCAGGCGCTTGCATTGATATAAAGTACCTGACAGTTCGCCAATAACTTCGTCACAAAACTCCATTAAGATAATTAGGTAAAGGCAGTAATTGTGCAAGCATTACCACAAATATTCCATAGATTCAGAGAGAAATAGAGTTCTGAATGAAGCTTTGCTGTCCATCATAGGTTTTCATGCTTTTATGCTGCAATAATAAAAATCGACACACACACACACACACACACACACAGAGAGAGAGTTGAGAGAGAGAGAGAGAGAGAGAGAGAGAGAGAGAGAGAGAGAGAGTCAAAATCATGAATAATTGCACAAGGTCAGAATCATCAGCATTTCAAAGTGTTTTATGTCTGGCATATCGTATACAAATTGTTCTCTTGTGGGAAATCTTGTCGAAAAGATATTCAAATCATACCTTTTTCTAGAAGGTATTACAGTTGCTTTTTCCTAAGACTACTATATCTGCTTTGTTGACATTGATTTGTTTAGTCACAGGGGTATTATATGAGCCGCCTCGTGGGAAAACCAGCAATGTGGTTTCCGAACAGGCCCGACACAAACCGGGCTGTACTATCACAAAAAAGAGCTAGAAGCTTGAAATTTAGGATTTAAGTAGAAGAGGAATTGTACTATCCGAGTAGCGAAAACAAAGGCGCGAAGCTGATCTGCGCTTTTGTTTTCGCCTATGCAGATTGTTGGTTTTCCCATGTGGCGGCTTATATGAATGGCGCCAATGAATACTTGCATTTTTGCACTAGAATTATAATAGAACATAATAATCAAGGTAAACATCACATGTTATAGTAGAGCAACACATGTCAGAACAATTATAACTCAATAGACAATTATCAACCTGTGTTGGGTATCTGGTACTTGTTCTACAAAGTCTATTAAAATGATGGCCTATGTTGACCTTGATCTAAAATTTAATAATGGCAGTGGAAAATTTGATTTGTCATGAGGTCGGTAAACATACTGACGTCAATAAAAACGCCTCATCGAAAATGTTGCATAACTTGGCCAAAGATACACAATATGCACGAAACTTGCATTGTCCTCAGGCTTATTATTATGTTCTCTCTCATGGCCTATGATAAACCATACACCAATTCGGGTTAAGATGCGCACTTTTCTCAAAACTTGTGAGGGTTCACCAATTCTAAAATTAAATCCTGACGTCATGATACAGACGTTTTTGACGTGAAAATTCTTGAAAGCCCTGCTAAGTCGTTTTATAAACTCAAGAACATCAAAATTTTGAATTAAAGGTGACGTTGAAATACTGAAAATAATGTAGCGACTTTTCACAAGAAAAGAAGCAGACGGATACTGTTCGTTCCGGGACCATCGTTCGCTTCGGTATAAAATTCCGTCTATCAATTTTTGTTACCGTAGCACTTTCGCTGACGCTCCTGCAGCAACGACTCCTTCTAATGCTTACGAGTTCTAATGATGAAGCACTTCAGAAGCGATGTCGTTATATTCGGATGCAAACATTGCGTCTATTTTCATAACTTCAACTGAATAGCCGAGAATGGAGCAATGGTGTTCTTCGACTTCAAAACATGTTATCCGAAAGGACGTTCGTTTCACGTTGAAAGACAGGGAAAGTAACAAAAGAAACTAGTTAAATAGCCTTTGAAAACACTTTTGACCATTATGACGGCGATTACCATTTAAGCATAGATCATTAGCTGCAATGACGGCAATAACGCTAAAGAACGAAATTCAGCTTTCAAAAAATGTGTTTCAACAACATGCGGTCACGTATGAATATCCCACTCTATGGTTTATGCGTGGTATGCTAAGGACTTTCAGTAATCGAATGATAGGCCGGTTCATAAACAGAATATGCCTTTTGCAAGGGGTGCATGTTTTCAACGGCATGCCATTTTTCAAGCAGCTGTCTGAATAATTACATTTCAGCATTTCCGAATGGGTAAAAGGTTAGCAAAATATATGACCAATACATGGAATGATTATTAGTCTTGGCAGTATGGCGTGTCACACTTGACTGAGGCGTTTGTGTTGACGTCAGTATTCGTATTTATATCTTACTTCAATAAAATATTAGCAGTAATTAGGGTTTTCTTGATTTCCCCACTGGTCCCATAGGAGTGTTGAGCGACAGTGAAATCGACCCTATTAAAGATTTTTCTTTAAAGAAACCACAACCATTCACTGCTACCGATCAATCTCATTTTCATTTTTGTATCTCTTTTGAGAGAACAATTTTCTGACAAGTGCGACAGAATATGCAATTAAAGAAAGCACTTGCATGATCCATTAGGCAAATGACGATAAATCATTTCAACAAATGTTCAAAGGAATAGTTACTGTGTCAAGTTTATGAACATAACTGCTTTTCTGAAACAACAAGTAGACGTGTAGTTTTTGTTAGTTTAAATATGCTGCGTCATGAGAAAACCAACAATGTGGTTCGACTCAAACCGAGCTGTAAATGCACAAAATGTACGATTTTATATTTTAGTTAAATTCGGGTAACTGAGTAGCCACCTATTGGGAAATATCTGCTCACCCGGCTAACGATATGTTTCCTTAGTATATAAGTACCTTTTCCCTTAGTATATAAGTACCTTATGATTGTCAATTTAGTATTTTTCCACCTCGGTATTTGGAGTGGGAATTTCTTTCTGATAGCGCCATTTCCTGATCATTGCCTACTTTTAACTTTCTAGAAAGTCATTAATACGAGTTGCTGGTATGCAGATACCATCGAAATTCAGAGCATAGATTTTTTACAAAAGTTCAGATGCACAGATGATAGATAATTGTCATTAACGTCTAACATGTCAAAAAGTAATAAAATTATTGATAATAATAATAATCTCTATATATATAGAGGATAACGTATTTATCAAAACAATCAGCCTTCCATACGGTCCTCTAGTGAATACAGATATTAATTATTTTCGGACCTTTTTTGTTATTATCCGGACTTTTTCATATTAGACATGCGATGTTAGTGATGCTATATTTTGTTTTGGGAGAAGAGAAGCCTGTGCTTGCTTAATAATGCTGAGCGCCAAGCAAGCTAGCCACTGGTACCATTTTCAAAGTCTTTGGTATGACCCGGCCCGGGATCGAACCCACGATCTCCCGCTCCCGAAGTGGACGCTCTAACCTTGGTCATACCCAAGGTGACTTTGTAAACATATAGTCAGTTCCAGTAGAGAACTGCTGAATGAGAATTATCTGTCAGAATCACGTGGAATATATTCCTGATGTTTCCATATATATGAGCCACCTTGTGGGAAAACCAACAATGTGGTTTCCGAACAGGTCCGACATAAACCGAGCTGCACAAGCACAGAAGCAGGCTAGAAGCTTGAAATTTCGGATTTAAGAAGAAGAGGAAGTGTACTGTCCGTGTAGCGAAAACAAAGGCGCTGATCAGCTTCGCGTCTTTGTTTTCGCATATGCAGATTGTTGGTTTTCCCATGAGGCGGCTCATATATGACATTGACGTTAAGAGATAACACATTTTATATTGCAAAGCGCCATGCTATACCGCCTTTTGACGGTTTAGTCAAGTAAGTAGCTTCGCCAGATTGCCAGAGAGCCTGCATTCGAGGCCACACAAATTCCGACAATGTGTTGTTCATATTGCTTTCCAGATCTCAGTGCATGCGGTGCTATCAAATAGCTGACAGCTCGCCAATAACCACGTTACTGAAATATGTTTTGTAGACTCGATTACGATAATTAGGTAAAAGCAGTACTAACATGCAAGAATTACAGAAATATGTTATAGATTCAGAGAGTAATGCTGTTTTGAATATAGTTTTTGGCCTTAGAAAGCGGCTTTCTTTAACTAACATGTATTTGCGCATGTGCTGACATTGGCATCTTGATTCTTATCTTTTATGTTATTTTCTCATAAATAATACCAACACTGTCATGCTGTAGACAGTTATTCTCTTTCGCGAAGTAAATGACAAATTCTTCTCCTATAAAAAAAAAAAACAAAAAAAAAAAAAAAAAAAAAAAAAAAAAAAAAAACAACAAAAAAAAAAAAAAAAAAAAAAAACATTGTTTAGCTTCCATTTGACAGCACAGATTTTAGTCTGCTTTTGCTGAACTGTACAGTTTCTGAGTTTTGAGAAAAGACTCCAGGGATCTCCATCGTCGGGCAGCTTACTGAATCTATGAATCCTCGTTTTGAATTCATGGTGGTTATCCTCATTTATTTGTTAGTCCTTGATGATTCATTGACTAATTTGACATTAACCACAAGGACCGAACAACTAACTTAAAGTTGTGAACCACTGCAGAAGATGAGGGTGAGGTTAGGTTAGGGCCTTGTAAAATCGATTTATGACCCCAGTAATTTTATATTACTGATCGTTCCAAGGCGATACTTCTGTTGTGGTTCTATTTGTTTTATGTTTTGGAGTCGATTTTTTGTGCTGTTTGAACCTTATGTACGTTTTCATATTTTTATTTAAGTTCGGGTAACTTATATTGGGAAATAGCTGCTCACTCGGCTTACGATATGTTCTTTAAGCATACGTGCCTAATTGTCAATTTGTTTTTTCCGCCTCGGTTTTTGGAGTGGGAGTTTCTTTCTGATTGCGCTTTTTCCTGATCATCATTGCCTGCTTGTACCTTTTTACACTAAAACATCATATAATGCACCATAATAATCTGTTATCTAGAGAAATGTTAACAGCACAGTAGTGCAACATATGCCAGAACAATTAAACAAATGTGTTTCTGAGATCGAATAAACCTTAAAGCATTGTACGTGTTTTCTTCTTGCCTTAAACTGTCTTTCGGTTTGAGACATTAATTTAACGGTTGTTGTAACAATGGGGACATTAGGGATGAACCCCATGACAATTGTAAAACACGAAAGGATTGACCGTGTTATAAAGAGCATAAGCGTGTGCGAGTTACAGACTGTTTATGTTGTATGAGACCTGGACTTTTTCCCAATGACCAAATCAAATAACGTCGGTCAAAAAATGTTAGATGTAATGACAGGACAAACTAAGAAACATCGAACAGCGGTAACTTAATAAAATGATTTCCTTTCTCTCTGTGCCATGCATATATAAATGCTCAGGCAATGGCTTTTACGGTTTTGTTAATGTATCATCTCTTCTTATATTTCTCTTGAAAGCCATTTACACGAGTCACTGTTATCATCGGAATTCAGAGCACGGATTTGTACAAAAGTTCAGATGCACGGATGACCAATATTGTCCGGCATTAACGTCTGACATGTCAAAAAGTCACACGACAGATGACTTTTGCAAGAATATGGAAAGGTACAAGTAAGCAACGATCAGGAATCAAGCACAATCAGAAAAAGATTCCCACTCCAAAAACCGAGGTGGGAAAAAAAAATAAATTAACAATCAGGTACTTATACCATGAAAACATGAGCAGCTATTTAGTTAAGTTTAGGTAACTGAGTGGCCACCTATTCCCAATAGGTAGCCACTCAGTTACCTAAGCTTAACTAAGTATATGATAACATACATAAGGCGCCAACAGCACAAAAATTTTAAATACCAAGACATAAAACAATAAGAACCACCACAGAAGTATCGCCTTGAAACGATCAGTAATATTAAATTACTGGCGGGATTAAACCGATTTTACAGGAAATTTGTGATAGTCATAGTTGCGAGTTCTGTGTTGATACTGCCAAAAGAAGCGAGACACTCATACCGGTTATAGAATAGATAAAGCTACAGTCACACTGTCACGTTTCGATGCCTACGTTTTACTACGTTTCTGAAACGTAGCAATACGGCAATATACGTAGTAAAACGTATTACAACGTATTGGATCGTATTACATACGGCTATATACGGCTATATACCTGGTCCATGCCACGTTCGAACTAAAAAAACAGTTCGAACGTGGCACTCTGATTTACGTAGCTTATACCTAGTAAAACGTAGTAAAACGTAGCAAAGCGTAGTCGAATCGTAGTAAAACGTAGTACATACGTAACAAATACGTACTAAAACGTAAATTACAACCCGGTGGAACTCTACGTATCAATACGCAGGGACTACGTTTCAATACGTATTACTACGACTTGCTACGTGTTACCCTACGTTTTGGTAGGTTTCAGTAGGTTTCAGCAGGTATTACTAGGTGTCACTTCGTATTGACATGCTCTACTACGATTTAACTAAGTAATACTACGTTTGGTTACGCATACGGGCCGTAATAGAGGTTAATGCTGATTTCCAAAATATTTTTAATGATATGGAATCATGGCGTTTATATGAATATAATTCATACGTCTTAAGAAGGACACAAAAGCATACGATTAAATTTCCAAAGAATACGATCATCGAACGCTCAAGTTCATGGCCAGTACGCATGGGATTAAGAATTGGGTGCAATTTCGAAACAAATAGTAATATGTACTAAATGTGTACAGTTTGGTTGTGATGTTTTATTTTTTTATTTTTTTTATTTATTTATTTATTTATTTTTTTTTTATTTATTTATTTTTTTTTTTTTTTGTTTTTTTTTTAAAGATGCAATAAATCACAATATAGAGAAAAAAGGTTACCTCTTCTGTGTCATCTTGCAGTGCACTTAACAGCCCCGGTGCACGCGCAGATTTGCCACCCCTGGAGCTTTTCTTGGATTCTCCCTTGGTGGTCATCATGCAACTAATTAATTTTGGTGCGATAATTCCAATAAATACGTTACGGGTACAAGTGAACTATCCGGACGCTACGTAGTAATAACCTGATAAAACCTACTGAATCGTAGGAAAACGTATCGGCACGTAGTAAATACGTAGCTAAACGTACCAATCCCTAGTGAAACTGTGGCCCTAAGCCGTTGGATAACCGGACAATACGTAGCGATACGGAGTAAAACGTCGCAAAACATAGCTACAAACGTACTGAAACCTAACAACCTGCAAAACCGGACAAGTTTAGGGCAAAAACGTGGGATTTGGAAACGTAGTAAAACGAAGGCCTCTAAACGTGACAGTGTGACTGTAGCTTAATGCACTTAATCGTAATGCAAAATCTTTCGAATGAAAGAGAAAGGTATAACAGAAGCCAACATCTCAGGTCCATGTCTAATACAAGTCCATGGACAGAAACGTAAGAATCGTTTATACAACGAGATACGAGTGACGGTCAACTAATGACCTTCAATGAAGTAACGAAGAGGTAAGGTAGTTAGAGATAGGAAAATACAAACAGGCATTTCTAGTGCAGAACTGCTGACTGAGAATTATTTGTCACAATCACGTAGAAACTTCCAATTTTCAATATATAATTTCCGTTTTTACATTTAAGATCCGAAAAATATTTAACCCCGACTCCAAAGCTTACACACTTAAATTATGCACCCTTCACCTATCTCTTTTTGTTGATTTTCATCTTTACGTCTTGTCGACGTCAATGAAGCGTGGCTATCTTGTTGTCTTGCTCTTATGCGTGTTGTGATATTTGAGCCGCCTCGTGGGAAAACCAACAATGTGGTTTCCGATCATGTCCGACACAAACCGCGCTGTACAATCACAGAAGATGGCTAGAGACTGGAAATTTTGGATTTAGAAAGTAGAGGAATTGTACTATCCGTGTAGCGAAAACAAAGGCGCTGATCAGCTTCGCAGTTACTGCGAAGCTGATCTGCGCCTTTGTTTTCGCCTATGCAGATTGTTGGTTTTCCCATGTGGCGGCTCATTTGAGTGAGGTTTTTGTGCTAGACTCTCTTTCCCGCTTGGTGTCTGGGTGGGATCTTAAAGATGATTGTACAGTATCTGTGCCTTCTTATCTAACTTTAGAATTTGAGTATACAAACACTCAGTAAGCCCCCTGTTCTCTTACTTTTAAAAATGACTAAGCTAGACCTAAAGCAGCTCCTTGAATTGATACAATAAAATTAAGAGAAAAAAAGTAACCGCTTTATAAAAAAAGTGTCGCGGTCCTGTTAAAACGTGAGTGTACATATTTAGCTAAGGGATTTCGAAATAATATTGACGTTAAACTCGAATAAGAGAAAAGTGTTCCCGTCCTATGGTGTACGAAGCATTTTGTATATATATAGCAAAACAAAATACTATTCCATCATTGTCAAATTGTACCTTTTTTTTTTTTTTTTTTTTTTTTTTCGTCAATTATACCAATAAGCCAGTTTGCCACAGAGCCTCCATTCGAGGCCACACAAATTCCGACTATGTGCTGTTCACAATGCTTTCCATATCTCAGTGCATGCGGTGATATCAAGAAGCTGACACTTCGCTAATAATCACGTCACTGAAATACGTTTTTGTAGACTCCATTACGATAATTAGGTAAAAGCAGTACTTGTGCAAGCATTCCTACAAAACTGTTACAGAAACGATGTCTTGAGTGCAGCTTTTTCTGCCCTATATAGAAAGTGGCTTGCTTTAACTAGCATGTGCTAGAATTTGCTCATGCCTTCCCCAACACTGATATTTTGATAAGGGGTACATCTTTCAATGTCGTTTATATTTTGTTTGCCTGAAATGAGTCGACAAACACAACAAATCGATGTAAAGTGTTTTACCTTTGACTAATACTTATAACATGTCTGGCATAGTAAGTAAGTAAGTAAATTCTTTATTTTACGAGGGTGACCCAATTGGCAGAACCAATCTTCCTCGGGGCCCTCAAAACATATCCTACATGCTACATGCTACAGACATGTTATTCTCTTGTGCGAAGTCTTGACAAAGTCCATTCTCAAAGAATTGATTGGCTTTGATTTGACACTATATTTTAGTAGATGTTTTTGCTGATCTGAACTGTTTCTGAAATTTGGATTTGTTGGTGACCTTGTCCGGGAGTCACTGAGACAAACACCATGCGGTCGTATAAAATGAATGATGTCAATAAATACTTGCATTTTGCACTAAAAACATCGTACAATGCACCATGATAATTTGTTATCTGGAGAAACATGTTAGAACTGCAACACATGCCAGAACAATTAAACAAATATGTTCCCTAGAGATTGAATAAATCTACACATTGTGCAATCGTTTGCCTAAAGCTGCCTTTCTGTTTGAGACATGTAGTTAACGGTCATCAGGCTTGCCAACTGTTCCACTGTGGTCATTCTATATGAGGGTGAAAGTGTTATGAGCCGCCTCGTGGGAAAACCAACAATGTGGTTTCCGAACACGTCCGACACACACCGACCTGTACAGTCACAGAAGATGGCTAGTGACTGGAAATTTTGTTTTTAGAAAGTAGAGGAATTGTACTATTTGCGTTGCGAAAACAAAGGTGCTGATCAGCTTCGCAGTTACTGCGAAGCTGATCTGCGCTTTTGTTTTCGCATATGCAGATTGTTGGTTTTCCCATGGGCGGCTCTTATATTGTTGTGTTTTGTGCCAAAATAAATGCACGAATGTGCAACCTTTATGACACGTTCCTGGTTTGGTTTCGAGCGGACAGGAGATTGTTACGGTCCATTGCAATGGACATGAGTTGCAAATGCGTACTTCATTAAAGTTGATAGAACCTCTCACTGATGGCATCAAATGAGCGTTGGCAAACTGTGGTTCTGTATAACGACAAGACAAACAGGGAACAATTGCACTGTGAATCGAGCCGCTGTAACTTAATAAAACTGATTTCATTTCTCTTTCTGGTCCACATATATATATTGGTTCGGTCAATGCTTAATCTATTTTTGCGATACATTCTCTCTTATTATTATTCTCCAGAAACGCATAAAGATGAGTTAATGACAAGTACAAGTACGTAAACAGCATTAGAATTCAGGGCATGAATTTGTTCATAACTTACCGTCCATTCGTATGCACAGCTCAGCTGATCTTAGCTGTGTTAATACGAAAAAATTTAGTTTTGCAAAAGACATGTCCAAACATGCATTTGTCAGGTAATACTTTGCACTGCGTAGTGACCGGTGACTTCATCACTCGTCTCAACTAAACCGTCAATTTACTCGCAGATTATAAGACACCTTATGTTGGTCTTGTTTGGCTTAGCCATGTGCCAAATCTATTCACAAACGTATTCAGTGGTTTTGCGCGCGTGTTTTTAATACTATTCAGAATTACGACGAGAAGATTGATTCGGATAGTCATAAATTCCATAGAATCCTGCTTTAGTGCGTTTATTAAGCGGTATATGCAAATGATATGATTTCTCCCTGGAATACATCCAAATCACAAAAAATGTAACAGCGATTTTCTAGAGAACTTAAGTGCAACAGTTGTTAGCCATCACTGAATGAAAGACGTGGATGTTATCAGGTTATCGTGGTGCAAAAAACTCAGTTTTAAAATAAGGCCGAAACGTTCTAGCCACTCATCAAGAAAACATGTCCATGAGAATATACCCCCTTGAAACCCACTTTTATATAGTAAAACTGGGGTTTACAGGGGTAAACCTATTTTTCTCATTTTTGATCTAAAACAGACTTTTGATCTAAAACAGACTCAGCTGAGGGTGAGATTTCGGCCGTGTAAAATCGATTTAAACCCGCCAGTAACTTTGTGTTACTGATCGTTCCAAGTCGATACTTCTGTGGTGGTTCTTTTTGTTTTATGTCTTGGTGTTTAAAATATTTTTGTGCTGTTGGCGCCTTATGTATGTTTGCATATTTTTAGTTAAGTTAAGGTAACTGAGTGGCCACCTATTGGGAAAATAGCTGCTCATTCGGCTTACGAAATGTGTTCATGGTATAAGTACCTGATTGTTAGTTTGGTTTTTTCCCACCTTGGTTTTTGGAGTGGGAGTCTTTTTCTGATTGCGCCTTTTCCTGATCTTTGCCTACTTGTACTTTTTTTGTGGGTACTCGTTAGAACCGTCTCGCCGAACGTGTGCCCACAATTAATGTTTTGAACAAAAATATTTAAAATGTATTTATCAAAATTTTTCAATGAGAATTTCAATGTTTACAGCTGAAAAAAAAATCTCTGCAGATATATCACATGGGTGCGTTTTCATAATGCTTTATCCAGAACTGACCACGTTTCTGTCAATGAATCACATCAGACTGAGAGAAAGGTCTGGGGCACGTAAAATTGAAACAATTCTTCGAGCAAATGCATATTACTGACCGTGCCAATACGGTTCTATTTAACTTTACGTAAATCTGTTTACATTTTTGTTGTGCATGCCATATCAATTTCAAGTTGAAGCTAATTATATGGCTGCCCTGCTGGGAAAGAGCTATTTATCTTGCTCCTCTTTCGTATTGTTATATTTGATGGGATGTCTGGTATTGTCTTTACTGTTATTCTTTAAAATGTCAGGTTTGACACTTTTTAATCATTTGTTTCTAGTAACTGTCCTTTCCTTTACCGCCTGGTATCTAGTTTGGGAGTTAAGATTTAATGGCATCAACTCCATTAGTCGTTGCCGTCAACTTTAAATGTTTAAAAACAAAACATTTGCTATACATCATCTTCGTCCTGCCTTTCAAAGGAATCTGATAGTGCAAATGTCCTCCGAGATCATAGAATAATAATGGAATAATGAGAGAAAAATAGATAACAATCTCTGCTCAGCATTGCCAACATTGAGTACATAGCAAGAGAGGATGAAAATAATATCCACCATATGTGCTGGGTATTTACAAAAGCCAGAATACTGCACTTTCAAACTCCATTGAATGGAATAACTGTCCTCAGAGATCAGAAAATAATAATAATGACGAAGATAAAAAACTGATTTATTAATCTCCATTCAGCATTTATACCAACGCGGAGTACACACAGAGAGAATTATGAAAATAACAATATCCGCTGGGAACACGTTATTTTTACAATCTGCATTATGCTGTCAATCTACAGCTGCGACTAAGAGCCCAATCCGCAACGAGGTAGGGCCAAATCATAACAGGTTAGGGCCAGAAGCATAGTGGGGGTCGTAGTACTGACCGAGCCTCTTCAAAAATATTCGAGTCAAAATAAACTTCATCAAGTGCAAATTTCTGACAAGTGTTGAAAAAAGGCGAATTAGGACAGAATCGCGAAGTACTTCAATATATAGCTTGGTGCCATGTATCGCATTTTAGATGCTAATTGTACATCTTTTTGAAGGTGTAACAAAGCCAAATAAAATGCATTAAGCAAATTTTCGACATTCATGAATGTCGTTAAAATGCATATGTTTGCAATTTATTCATAATAACACTTTTGACCACGGTCCGCTGCACAAGGATGATTCTTCTACATGAAACTAAGGATAATTAACATTCTTAGTCAGGCTGGCACTTTATTCTCTGAAATAAGCTTTAGAAATAGTCAAAAATCAAGGATATGAAAATGTTCGGTTAGCAATTTTGACTAGTATATGCGTTTATAAACCGTGATGATAGTGTTTTGCAAGCCTATTGTGACTGGAATTTCTTAACCTCTTCCATGTACATGTATATACGAGGACTTGTGATTTTGATATGTGACACTGTAATAAATTAGGACTGACTTTCTTATTTATGTTATTTATATTGTTTTATCCTTTCAGTATATTAGTTATTACCAAAAGAAGATGAATAGGAGAAAGTCTGCATCTGCTGATAATAGGTATTGGAAAGGCACAGTACTAATTTCCCCCATACCGATAACATGTGATGACGTAGCAGACCTGAAACGGTGTTACTATAAATAGAAACGGCTCATGGGATAGGTAAATCGCACCTCTGCAGCGCCATCTGTATCGCACAGCATGCATAAAATTGGCCATAATTGAACCTGTTGTAAGACCAATTATTTCATTAATATGTATGCTGTGTCAAGGCCGTTATCATGAATTCCAATGACGCAGTGCAATTTGTTTCCTTTTGAGAAAACTGAAAACATGTTACTGTCAACGGTTATGTTAATCCTGACCAGAATCGCAATGTTTCTTTCACGTAAAGACAATTTAATTAAGAAATCCAACAGAAGCATGTTCTATGCCGACATGACTGAAAAAAAAACTATTGACTGAATCAGCAAATCTTTCAGACACATGCAATACAAATGTGCGACTTTCAAATGTTAAGATCAACCATGATATTCACTAATGCATGAAAGTTGAAAATCGCGAGCAAATCACATATTTTGAATTCACAACTCTGTCATAACGTTATTTTCTTCCATATATGCTTCTCTCAAAGCTAAAGACAGATTCTCGCTCGTATACACCCCGAAATCTTCCGCCTTTTGTGATGCAGTTATTCAAATGCAATTTTAAAGATTTGTCGTGACATGTACATGCTATGCTCTTTTAAGATATGTTGGTTGATATTTAGATATTTTATCAACATTCATTTGTATATCGCCATACCACCACAATTGCTTTTGGTTATCGCTGATTATCAAGTACATGTTAATTATCAAGTTATAAGAGCCCATGTAACCGTTGATTAACTCCTGCTGCTATCTCGACATGTTCTCCTCGCAATGACTCGTCTAATTATAGAACAAATTTCTGCGCGGGAAGCCGAGAAAATTAGTCACATGTGTTTCCTCAAACTATTGCCGATGCAGGCTTTCGCCTTCATGGGCTTTTGTTATTACCTAATTACACCAAAATTGTATAGAAATGGCTATTTGTTATTTTCATTTCATAGCGTACACATCTCTTATAAAATTTCTGTGCATTTTTTCTTCCCTTGGCATATGGTTTCAACTATAAAACTGGGCAATAAAGTGCTGCTGATGCCGCAGCACTGCAGGGGGTGTGTAATTAGCTGATCATGTCAGATAAAAATATTTTCATCAATGTGCAAAATCGTTAATATTTCATGTAGAAAACGGATTGAAAATGCAATTTTATTCAAAAGATTCTGATAATTATGATTTTTTACTTTGTTTTCGTCTCAAATGTAGAATTAAATATTCTGATTTTTATATAGATATATCAATTATCAACAGATAATTAACCACAAGATAACCATAGCAAAATTTGCATAATGACCACAGTAGCACTGGGGGAGTTAATTATTTTATTACTTTGTAATTTGCACCATCTGTACCCGAGATACCTTTCATCTCAGGCAGAGTGAAAGGTATCTCGGGGTCCAAAACAATAAGACGTGTACGCCATGTTATCATATGACGCCAGGTAATAAAAAGTGTTATGACCACACGTGTATTTAAAATACTTTTGCGGGAATACGTAACGTCATTGACAACAATTTAAATTATGTGTCCAAAATCATATCTTAAAGGTCATATGATAAAATGAATCTTACACTCGTGCCGAAGGCTCGTTTAATAAATTTCATATGAAATGACCCTCTATATACAATAAAAAAAAAAACACAACAACTTACTTTCATGGTCGAGTGATTTCAGCAGAATTCCCTCCAGGAAGGTTTGTTGTTTTATATTCATTTTAGCTCGTTGTTTCCACTCCTTCTTCAGGTGGTCGTCAGAGTCAAAGAAATAGAAGGTCCCTTGTATTTCATAGTTCGACCTATAAGTCATTGTTTTCAGCAAATTCAACAAAATTGCGTTTGTCTTCATTTACTACAAGTTTTCAGCAGCACTATTTCATATACACATATGTGGAGAATACTGATGTTAAAGAAAAGTGTGATTTTTACTTCAAGTTTGTAAATCCGGGCTCATATGCTTCGAGTCACTGTTTTCTGCAAATTCAACAAATTGCGCTTCTCTTCATTTACTTAGAATTTTTCAAGAACCACGAATATTTCACATATGTGTGCAGAATACTGTTTATGCTTTTGAAGAAAAATGCGATTTTACTTCAATTTTGTGACATCCTGCTTCACGTAATTCGACCTATTTAATGATTTTTTTCAGCAAATTCCACATTTGGATAGAGTATGCTTTTTAAATGTGCTTTTTCACTTGATTTTTAACATTTCAGTTCAAAAGCATGATAACCTATTTTACGTCCATGATGATCTCTGAGATACGAAAGTTAAAGATTATCATAATGAAATGACATTTTCCACTAACTCTATGCTTCGTGACTGAGTATATTACCCATCATGTTTACGTGTCACACAGGCCTGGCCGGTCCTCTGGGCTTCACTAATTAGAATAAGCATTAACCGAATAATCTGCTACGCGGGAAAACCAGTCCCCTGAGTGTTTCCGATCAAGTGCTAAAAATTCACAGAATAATTTACAGAGGCAAGAGGCGTGAAAGTTTTGATTTTTGAAGGGTAGATGATAATAGTAGTATATAGTGATAGTTGAAGCGGAACCAAAGGCTTTCTATACAGGCAGAACTAGAAATGTTTCTCATGTTTCAGATCTGCGTTAATGCTTATAATCTAGCTCCTGAAATATTCATGAACCACTAAATTGCTGAGCCGCTGCATCAGAAAACCAACAATCTGCATATGCGAAAACAAAGGCGCAGATCAGCTTCGCAGTAACTGCGAAGCTGATCAGCGCCTTTGTTTTCGCAAAACGGATGGTACAATTCCTCTACTTTCTAAATCCAAAATCTCCAGCGTCTAACCATCTTCTGTGACTGTACAGCCCGGTTTATGTCGGACCTGTTCGGAAACCACATTGTTGGTTTTCCCACGAGGCGGCACAATTGCGCAACTACTGTACTAATTCCCATCCTGTAGTAGAATATGTGCAACATAAACACACCATAAAGCAGTAATTCCTATCAAAATTCAGAAATCTAAATCTTGGTTTCAATTTATCCTTAAATTCGTTCGTCCACCTGGGCCCAGTTGTTCAAAACTTCATTAGCTTAACGCTGTCGTTTAATAAGCCCTCAATTTGTTAACTATATATCGACTTCAAAAGCAATGCAAAGGATTCTCACATTTTTCTCAACAAAACATAACAGTGTATTTGTAATATTGCCATTTGAAATTTTAACGAATCGTTAACTAACAACACCGTTAATTTTGAGCAACTGGCCCCTGCACTATTAACAGAAACAGAACCGATAAAATCTATAGATCTAATCCTGATACTGTTTTCCTCTAGATGAGATACACTGTTGAATATTTATCCTTGGAACTGATTTCACTATGATATTCCAGTAGAATCTGTGCTTATTGCATAGAATGATAAAATGAGGTTCTCTGAGACACAGTAATAATATCGAGTCGCCTCATAAAGAAATCCACATTTTGCAAATACGACAAGAATTAAACTGACCCGTATCTGCGGATATACTCGGAGCTTTTTGTTGTGTTATATTGAAAATAGAATCATCGTCCCATCTAAATCCAAAGTTCCAAGCTTCTCTTGGGCGTCTATGATTCTACAGCCTTGGTTTGTGCCAAACCTGGTCAGAAACCCCAGAAGATATGTTTTATGGCCACTCGACTCCTATAGAGATAATGATCTAATATCAACAGTGCCAATATTTTCCGTACGCTGAGCCATAGAGAAAAGAAACGCAGAGCTCGACAAAGCCAATACGTTCAATCACGCAGAGTTCTCAGCGAAAATACATCAGGAAAACATGTCCGTGTAAAATATACCCCCCTCAAACCCCACTTTTATATAGTGAAAAGGTACAAGTAGGCAAAGATCAGGAAAAGGCGCAATCAGAAAAAGATTCCCACTCCAAAAACCGAGGTGGGATAAAACCAAACTAACAATCAGGTACTTATACCATGAAACATATCGTAAGCCGAATGAGCAGCTATTTTCCCAATAGGTGGCCACTCAGTTACCTTAACTTAACTAAAAATATGAAAACATACATAAGGCGCCAACAGCACAAAAAAGTTTTTATACACCAAAACATAAAACAGAAAGAACCACCACAGAAGTATCGACTTGGAACGATCAGTAACACAAAGTTACTGGCGGGCTTAAACCGGTTTTACATGGCCATAACCTCACCCTCAGCTTCTGCAGTGGTTCATAACATTTAGTTAGTTATTCGGTCCTCGTGGTGAATCTCTAACTAGTCAATGAATCATCAAGAACAAACAAATAAATCATGATAAACATCCTGATGAATCAAAAACCAGGACTCACAGACTGAGTAAGCTGCCCGACGATGGAGATCCCTGGGCGCCGAATAACCTACTAACTCCGGAGCAAAAGAAAAACGCCAGTTGGACCCCGGTGGGCCAAGCAACAGACAAGAAGCTCCGGCCCCAACCAACTAAAATGAATAGCTTTATGTCGGGGCCATCATAGAGTCTGACGCCCGACCAACCGGCGTGCAATTAAAGAAGGCAGCATAGCTATCAACCATGATTGGGTTAAAAACTAAGCATGCAGACTGTCGCATAACATTCAAGTTATAACCTATACGTCTGTAACGTGTTATGATTTTTCTGAACTGAAAAGAAAAATCATTAATTCCTTTAAGTTTCTTAAATTTGTAAACCAAGTCACCATAAAATTCAGGTTCCGAAAGGCCCTCACTTAAAAAGGTACAAGTAGGCAAAGATCAGGAAAAGGCGCAATCAGAAAAAGATTCCCACTCCAAAAACCGAGGTGGGAAAAAACCAAACTAACAATCAGGTACTTATACCATGAAACATATCGTAAGCCGAATGAGCAGCTATTTTCCCAATAGGTGGCCACTCAGTTACCTTAACTTAACTAAAAATATGAAAACATACATAAGACGCCAAAGGCACAAAAAAATTTATACACCAAGACATAAAACAAAAAGAACCACCACAGAAGTATCGACTTGGAACGATCAGTAACACAAAGTTACTGGCGGGCTTAAACCGGTTTTACATGGCCATAACCTCACCCTCAGCTTCTGCAGTGGTTCATAACATTTAGTTAGTTATTTGGTCCTCGTGGTGAATCTCTAACTAGTCAATGAATCATCAAGAACAAACAAATAAATCATGATAAACATCCTGATGAATCAAAAACCAGGACTCACAGACTTAGTAAGCTGCCCGACGATGGAGATCCCTGGGCGCCGAATAACCTACTAACTCCGGAGCAAAAGAAAAACACCAGTTGGACCCCGGTGGGCCAAGCAACAGACAAGAAGCTCCGGCAAAAACACCAGTTGGACCCCGGTGGGCCAAGCGTCTTTAACCCAACATTATATTTGGAAATCAATTCATAGTGTCTACGATGAAACTGGGGTATGCAGGGGTATACCTATTTTTCTTATTTTTGCTCCAAAACATAGATTGTGGGTACTCGTAAGAACCGCCTCGCTGGGGCGGTTCTAACTTGTACCCACAATCTATGTTTTGAGCAAAAATAAGAAAGAATTCAAAAAATTTCTAATGAAAATTTTCATTTTTTACAACTTTAAAAATCTCAGTATAGTGCATGGGCAAGTTTTCGTAATGATTCATCGGATGAATTTTACCATATGAGCCACACCATAAGAAAATCGGCTTTTTGCCTATGCGAAAACAAAGGCGCAGATAAGCTGTGCAGTAATTGCATAGATCAGATAACGAAAATTAAATCATATTGCATAATTTTTTGTTTACATCTTGTTAATCCACACTTTTTAGACCAATCTTTATTTTGTACTAAAAAGTTATGTTACTGCTAGTTAATTTGCACTGCTGAGTGCTGATCACATTATAGATTCACACAATAGATTTACAGAGGCTATTTTCTCACGATGTGGCTTATAAAGTGTCCACTGAAATTTTGGAAACAGCTGTGTCACAACAAAATTTTTCTTAATGAACAGTACAATTTATACAGTCACAGTAAGACAAAGACACTGATCAACTGCACAGTTGTAACAAGCTGGTCTGGATCTTACATCTTAAAGGTTAAAACCGATAATAAACTGATTTTGGCTTCAAGTGCAGGGTTGTGCATGCTGATCACATGATAGATTTAAACATTTTTATGATGTGGCTTGTTACACTGTACTCAATGTCAAAATAAAACAAAGCTGTGTCACAATAAAACTTGTCATATGAACGGTAGTATTTATACGGTTACAGGAGTAAGAAAAAATCACTGATCAACTGCACAATTGTATCAGAAAGCTGACCAGGATCTTATACAGCCAATATGATAAATCAGATAAATCAGATAATCAACTGATTTTTGCATGAAGTACAGTGTTTGTAAATTATACCACACTTTCAGTGACCTTTCATCCAACCAACTCTTCGCGTTGCGGCTCGTGAGGTTATGATGAAAGGTCACTGAAAGTGTGGTATAATGTACAAAACACTGCACTTCATACAAAAAATAGTTGATTATGTTATAGATAATCAACTGATTTTTGCTTCAACTGCAGGGTTTTGTTAATTAATCCATTTCAATGACCTTTCACCAGGACCTTACGAGCCGAAGGCGAGCAAAAGCATCCTGATGAAAGATCTCTAAAACTAAGTATTAATGTACAAAACACTGCACTTGATAGCAAAAATCAGTTGATTATCTGTTTCATCCTATAGGCTGTAAGATTCAGACCAGCTTATTAAAACTGAGCAGTTGACCAGTGGCTTTGTCTTACGGCAACTGTATAAATAGTACTGTTCATTAAGACAAGTTTTGTTATGACACAGCTTTGTTTCCAAATTTGGACACTTCCCGTATTGGGTAACAAGACACCACATCATGAAAAAGGCGCCTCTGTAAATCTATGTGTGATCAGCAGTGCAAATTAACTAGCAGTAACATGACCTTTTAGTACAAAATTAAGATTGAGATAAGCTGTGTGACAATTGAGCAGCTTATCTGTGTCTTCATTTTCATTGTATGGAAAGTACAGCCGCTAAAGAAAGACTTTGTTATTCTTTGGCACTTATGTATAGTACAAGTGTACTGAAGTCAATAAAAAAGATATAATAATAAACTACTGAATAAAAATAAAACTGAGATCCTTTAAGGGCAGAGAACATATTATTGAGAAACTTGATGGGCCATACCGCGGTTTCGGCTACTTAAGCCTCTTTAGTGACCCTAGAGATTTGACATAAATTATAGTAATTATGCATCTTTCAACAGGGTAGTCGATACATAGACTAGTATGGTCAAATGGGGCCAAATATATTAAACGTTGGTTAGAAAATGAATCTAAACCGGACATATTTTTCTGATTTCTCAGAATATATACTCGCTGATCTCAAAGGACCAAAAGTACAGCTCCGTTTCAAAAGTTTAGTACATAGCGATTTGTTTCATAAGTAATAACATAGCAGTACCAGTACTTGAAGCTTGGCAAAATGTTATTGGTTGTTTGCAAATTTGAACGGATTTCGTTATGTCAAATTTAATACATAAATCTATTCACTGATTGTAACATTTTAGATTTTAATCGATTGATTTATCAACAGTAACCCATTAAAATGACAAGCAAAATATCTTAACTTCAGGGATACAAATATCAACTTTAACATTGATTTCATACACTTCAAGAAAGTTTTAGCCAAAAACAGATTATATCGTCAAATTGGTATATCACCCAGCATACTACACCTAACATAATATTTGGTCTACCCTGTGTATATTCCAGTTTATTGAAATTTGAAATATTGCACTCAAATAGCCGTGGTACACCAAATTATACAATCAGCCATCGTTTGATACATAATTGCACATACAACCGTTTATTTTACAAATAACACTGGTCAAACAGTTGGATATAAATATTTGATCCAAATAAAGCCGCTCGAAAAGGTACTGGAACACAACATGGCGAAACGACAGTCCAATCTAGTAGGATGCAAGATTTCCAGCTTCAATAACCTCGACTGTACATTGTAGACCAAATATTATGTAAGGTGTAGTCTCCTGGACGCTCTGTCAATTTATTGGAATAATTAATTTTTAGTTCAAACTTTCCTGTAATGTGAGAAATCAATGTTTACATTGATATTTGTGTCACAGAAGTTATGTTATTTCGTTTATCATATTGTATGTGTTAATATCTATTTATGAATCGATCAAAATCTTAATTGTTACAATCAGTGAATAATTCTATGTATCAGGATTTACTTAGTGAAATCCGTTCAAATCTGCAAACACCCAATAAAATTTGGCCAAGCTTCAAGTACGGGTGCTACTATGCCATTACTTATGAAACAAATCGGTATGTACGAAACTTATGAAACGGAGCTGTAAAATACAATCTGCATTATGGATGATGTACGGGGAGACTTTTTAGGGCTGCCACACGGCACAACACCAGCTGCAGTAATTACAAATAAAAATAAAACAGATCCTTTAAGAGCAGAGAACATTTTTTCTGAAGTATTTTTTTTTTTTTTTTTTTTTTTTTTTTTTTTTTTTTTTTTTGTATTGTAAGTTTTACCGTATTGTGACATACCGTGGACGCAGTTATGCTGTTTACCATGTCCACCGTGATACTGATGTATATAATTTCTTCATTATTATTCCATTCACATTGGTGCCAGCACATGACATTGATTGAGCCGCGACGCAAAAAAAATGGTCTTCGGTGTTTCCAACCATGTCCGGCACAAACCGGTCTGTAGAGACAAAGAAGAAGGCAAGGAGTTGAAAATTTTGGTTATAATAAGTAGAGGAGGAGTTGCTCTATCCCTGAAGCGAAAGCAAAGGCGCTGATCAGCTGTGCAATTACTGCACAGCTGATCTGCGTCTTTGTTTTCTCACAGGCAAATATCCATGACGCGGCTCGATTTACAGTCGTCCAGGGATGGGCATTGTATAGAATATCAGGACTCCGAAAACAATATGTTGTCGATAAACAGTGATTTCATATCTCTCTCAGGGCTTTTTTTTTTTTTTTTTTTTTTTTTTCGGTCTCGGTCTCGGTCCGCTGAGGTTATCGCGTGGTGAGGTTATCGCCGTGGGTTTAGATACTTGGTCAAACAGTGAAAATAGTGCTGAGAGATCACAAGCATTTTGAAAACGCCTATACTTGTTGTACAGACAATAAGCAAAACAATGCCGACGTTCAGGAGTTTTTATTAGTTGCAAGTGTTCACACAGGTGATCACCGGTCACTAGCATGTTCATAATATTTACTGGAAAATGCATGTTTGCCTTTGACATGCTGGAGTATTTTGCAGATCAAATAATATTTAAGTTTCGTATCGCGCGTTTTGTATCACAACATGTGCTGACCTAGCTATGTCTATTGCGGCCTGTCGATCAGCCCTGCATACGAAATTACGAACAAATCCGTGCTCTGAATTCCGATATTGTTTACGTAGTTGTAAGTAATTAACTCATCTTAATGCGTTTCTGGAGAATAATGATCAGAGAATGAATTTCAAAAATAGATAAAGCAATGGACAAACCAATATATATGCGGACCAGGAGGAGAAATCATTTTTATTAAGTTATAGCGGGTCGATTGTTCCCGCTTGTCCTGTCGTTATAGAATAAAAGTTTGCAAGAATGATTTCATGTGATCTGTTATTTCAGTTTGTGAGTTCTAGTCCTGACCAAGGCTAAGAAATTTAGAAATATGCCTTTCTTGATTTTCATTTTCAAAACTTTTTTTCTAGTCCTGATTTAGAAATACGCCTTTCTTGATATTCATTTTCAAAGCTTACTTTTTTTTCAATTTCTGTTGCTAGTGTCCCTAGATGTGTCTAAATCAACTGGAGAAAAATGCGTCTATTATAGACTAGCTTGCCTCTGAATTAAAACTTCGTTGTAGGTAAACTTACAAAAAGTAGCGAAATGATATGTTTTAAAGACTAGTAGTTGAAGGCAAAACAGATATAACCCAAAGAAACACATTTATTTTAATATTCTGCCATATGTTGTAGTGCTAGCATGTGTATTTATGTTTCTGCACTGAAATCACACTTTTATGATCTATATGTTGTTTCTAGTGCAAAATGCAAGTATTCATCTTATTGTCTTAGTGATTCCAGCAATCGAAAAATTAAAAGCAGCTAAAATGAATATCTTTAGTTCCAGCTCAAACGAATAGCTTTATTTGGGGGCCATCATAAAGACTGACGCCCGACCCACCGGCGTGCAAAAAAAAGGCATTTTTAGGCAAATATTACGACACAGCTCAAAGAAAATAAGGACAGCGAGGTCGACATTGTTGGCGATTTACTAGTGTTTAGACAAGCGATCACGATCACCCGCAAGCATGGTTTAAAATATTTACTGGAAAATGCATGTTTGCCTTGCCACGCGTTTAGTATCACAACATGTGCTGACCTAGCTATCTATGTCTATTGCGGCCTATCGATCAGCTGTGCATACGAAATTATGAACAAATCCGTGCTCTCAATTCCGATATGGTTTACGTAGTTGTAAGTAATTAACTCATCTTAATGCGTTTCTGGAGAATAATAATCAGAGAATGTATTTCAAAAATAGATGAAGCCATGGACAAACCAATAGATCTCTATATATGCGGACCATACCAGGAGGAGAAATCAGTTTTATTAAGTTACAGCGGGTCGATTGTTCCCGCTTGTCCTGTCGTTATAGAATAAAAATTTGCAAGAATGATTTCATGTGATCTGTTATTTCAGTTTGTGAGTTCTAGTCCTGACCAAGGCTAAGAAATTTAGAAATATGACTTTCTTGATTTTCATTTTCAAAACTTTTTTTTTCTAGTCCTGATTTAGAAATACGCCTTTCTTGATATTCATTTTCAAAGCTTACTTTTTTTTCAATTTCTGTTGCTAGTCCCTAGATGTGTCTAAGTCAACTGGAGAAAAATGCGTCTATTATAGAATAGCTTGCCTCTGAATTAAAACTTCATTGAAGGGAAACTGACGAAAAAGTAGTGAAATGATATGTTTTAAAGACTAGTAGCTTATTAAGGCAAAATAGAAATCACTCAAAGAAACACATTTATTTTAATATTCTGCCATATGTTGTGTATTTACGTTTCTGTACTGAGTTCACACTTAAAATATTGTCTATTATATGTTATTTCTAGTGCAAAATGCAAGTACAATGTATTCATCGGCCCCATTCAACTTTATTGGAACTGTGATTCCAAAAGCAATCGAAAATTAAAAAAAAAAAAAAAAAAAAAAAAAAAAAAATCAGAAATATACTTTGCAAAATATTTGATTGGCACAGCAGTTTCAGAGAAGAAGATCTTTGAAAAGTGTGAATGGACGACAAACTGGCCAAGGTCAAGAGATGACCTTGACCTAAATTAATCACATACCTTCATCTACTCCATTAGTTGTTTGCATCTACAACTTTTCAGGCCTCAGGCTGCAATAGTTTTCAAAAAATCCATAGTTTTCACTTTTTCCCATGTAAAAGCATATGTTTCCAAATTTGACCTTGCCGTAAAATAGGTCAAGGTCATCCAAGGGTCATCATTTTATCAAACTATGATGAGCTGAAGTCCCCGATGCTACATACCAAGTTTCATGGAAATCGGCCCACCGGTTCTGGAGATTTTTGAGTGGTTTTTACCATATATGGGCGTGGCGGCCATCTTGGTCATGTGACCTGGATTTCGCGATCAAACTTGAAATGCCACTACCCAAGGAGGCTCCACATAAAATTTCAATTAGTTCGACCGAGCGGTTTCAGAGAAGAAGATCTTTGAAATTGTGGACGACGGACGGACGGACGGACGGACGCCGGATCATGGCCATCCTATAAGCTCACCTTGTGAGCCTTCGGCTCAGGTGAGCTAAAAAAATCCATAGTTTTCACTTATTCCCATGTAAAAGCCAATGTTTCCAAAATTGACCTTGCCGTAAAATATGTCAAATTCATCCTAGGGTCATCATTTGATCAAACTATGATGGGCTGGAGTCCCAAATGCTACATGTCAAGTTTCGTGAAAAAAATCGGCCTGCCGGTTCTGGAGAAGAAGATTTTTTAGTGGTTTTTACCATATATGGGCGTGGCGGCCATCTTGGTAATGTGACCTGGATCTTGCAATCAAACTTTCGTTCCCCCTACCCATGGATGCTCCACATAAAATTTCACTTTGATTGGCCAAGAAGTTTCAGAGAAGAAGATCTTTGAAAGGTGTGTATGGACGACAGACTAGCCAAGGTCAAGAGATGACCTTGACCTCAATTAATGGCATACTTTCATCTACTCCATTAGTTGTTTGCATCTACCACTTTTAAGGTCTCAAGCTGCAATAGTTTTCAAACAATCCACAGTTTCCACTTTTTCCCATGTAAAAGCAATGTTTCCAAAATTGACCTTGCCGTAAAATAGGTCAAGGTCATCCTAGGGTCATCATTTTATCAAATTATAATGGGCTGGAGTCTCAAATGCTACATACCAAGTTTCATGAAAATCGGCCTGCCGGTTCTGGAGAATTTTTTTTTCTTACCGATTTCTTACCGACGTAGACACCAAAGTAAGTCATCTGACTTCTTCAGGCGCATTTTGATGTGTATTCCATGTAAGTCCGGTAGTTTGGCCGGGCTCATAGCACGGAGCAGTGAATTTGTATGGGTGTCTGCTCCAATGTTTGTTCAATCTGCTCTTGAAAGTGTTCAGGGAGAAGAAGATTTTTGAGCGGTTTTTACCATATATGGGCGTGGCGGCCATCTTGGTCATGTGACCAAGATATTGCGAACAAAATGTAAATGCCACTACCCAAGGAGGCTCCACATAAAATTTCAACTTGATCGGCCGAGCGGTTTCAGAGAAGAAGATCTTTGAAATTGTGGACGGCGACTTCTCGGACGGCCTTCGGCTCAGGTGAGCTAATAGAAAAGAAGATGTAAGAAAAATTGGTAGGCAGGCGTCCATATCAAAGCTGCCAATATTGGTCAACATTCAGATCTCCATTTCTCTCTAAATGGTAGTGCTTGTGCAAAACTTGCTTTACCTAATATTGTGACGTGGTTATTGGCGAACTGTCAGCTATTTGATATCACCACAAGCACTGTGTTCTGGATAAAAAAAAAAAAAAAAAAAAAAAAAAAAAAAATAAAACGCAGATGACAGATCTATGCGAGTACAAAAGGCACAAACGATAAAATCGTCATAAAAAGGTACAAGTAGGCAACGATCAGGAAAAGGCGCAATCAGAAAAAAGATTCCAACTTCAAAAACCGAGGTGGGTGGGGTGGGATGGGGGAATTAATAATCAGGTGCTTATATACCATGAAAACATATCGTAAGCCGAATGAGCAGCTATTTTCCCAATAGGTGGCCACTCAGTTACCTAAACTTAACTAGAATATGACAATATACATGCGTCAACAGCACAAAAGAATTTAAACACCAAGACATAAAACAATAAGAACCACCACAGAAGTATCGCCTTGGAACGATCAGTAATATAAAATTACTGGCGGACTTAAGTCGATAAAGCTTGTGTTCATCACCATCTATCGGGTTATATCTAAGCTTTTCGCGACGCAAACAAACTTTATTTTTATTTTATTTTTCATTTTTATTTATTTATTTTTTTTTTCATCCTAAATTCAAGGATAGTTGCTGCATCCAGGAGCTGGTGCTGACGATAACCATGAATATAAGTGGACAAAATAATCTATGATGAAATTCAGAAAATCATAACTGCTGCGTATGAGGAAGCATAAGCCTCATTTTTTCTTTTCTTTACGAGCCCCTGGTGTATTATTAGACAACTCATTCAAAGACTGCTCATAGAATATGAGCCGCCACATGGGAAAACCAACAATCTGCATAGGCGAAAACAAATGCGCAGATCAGCTTCGCAGTAACTGCGAAGCTGATCAGCGCCTTTGTTTTCGCTACTCGGATAGCACAATTCCTCTTCTACTTAAATCCGAAATTTCAAGCTTCTAGCTCTTTTCTGTGCTTGTACAAGTTGGTTTGTGTCGGACCTGTTCGGAAACCACATTGTTGGTTTTCCCACGAGGCGGTTCAATTATGTCTGATATTCAATTCACAGCCCTGTTGTTAGAATAAATCTACACTTGCAACTGCCTATTATCGTTGAGAATAAAGAACTGAATATCATTTGAGCCGCGACGCGAGAAAACCGGTCTTCGGGGTTTCCGGCAAGGTCTGACACAAACTGGCCTGTGCTGCTGCAAAAGACGGCTAGAAGCCTGAAAGTTCGGATTTACGAAGAAGAGGACTTGTACTATCCGTGTAGTGAAAACAAAGGCGGTGATCAGCTTCGCAGTTATTGCAAAACTGATCTGCGTCTTTGTTTTCGCATATTCAGATTGCTGGTTTTCTCATGACGCGGCTCAGATTGACATGTTCTTTTACAGACAAAAATAGAATGAAAAAATATTACTGATGTTGCCATTCGAGATGTCAGATTCATTTCATTGCCACAGGTAGGCAACGACCAGGAGAAGGCGCAATCAGAAAGTTTCCACTCCAAAAACCGATGAGGAAAAAAATACTAAATTGACAATTGGGTACCCTGTTGAAAGTTGCAAAGTTTCAGTAATTCTCTTTGGCTCCATGTTGCCAAATCTAAAGGGTCACTGACGAGACTTGAATAGTCGAAACCGCGGTATGGCTCATCCCCTTTCTCATTTATGTGTTCACTGCTCTTAAGGGATCTCAGTTTTGATTTTTATTTGCTATTACTGCAGCTGGTGTTGTGCCGTGTGGCGGCCCTAAAAAGTCTCCCCGTACATCATCCATAGTGCAGGTTATATTTTCTTTTTGATCCTTTGAGATCAGTGGGGATATTCTGAGAAATCAGAAATTTATTATCGGTTAAGATACATTTTCTAACCAATGTTTATCATATTTGGTCCCATTTAGATAACACTAGTCTGTATATCGACTACCCTGTTGAAAGTTGCAAAATTTCAGTAATTCTCTTTGGCTCCATGTTGCCAAATCTAAAGGGTCACTGACGAGACTTGAATAGTCGAAACCGCGGTATGGCTCATCCCCTTTCTCATTTATGTGTTCACTGCTCTTAAGGGATCTCAGTTTTGATTTTTATTTGCTATTACTGCAGCTGGTGTTGTGCCGTGTGGCGGCCCTAAAAAGTCTCCCCGTACATCATCCATAGTGCAGGTTATATTTTCTTTTTGATCCTTTGAGATCAGTGGGGATATTCTGAGAAATCAGAAATTTATTATCGGTTAAGATACATTTTCTAACCAATGTTTATCATATTTGGTCCCATTTAGATAACACTAGTCTGTATATCGACTACCCTGTTGAAAGTTGCAAAATTTCAGTAATTCTCTTTGGCTCCATGTTGCCAAATCTAAAGGGTCACTGACGAGACTTTGAATAGTCGAAACCGCGGTATGGCTCATCCCCTTTCTCATTTATGTGTTCACTGCTCTTAAGGGATCTCAGTTTTGATTTTTATACTTAGATAACATACCGTAAGCCGAGTGAACAGCTATTTCCCAATAGGCGGCCACTCAATTACATAAACCTAACTAAAATATGTAAACGCGCAAACAGCTCAAAATTAAACACCTTGGCATAAAACAAAAATACCCACAACAAAGTATCGTCTTGGAACGATTAGTTAGAGATAGGAAAATACAAACTGATTGCAAGCAATCCCTGAGGATTGGAAAAATAAGAGCACTAACTCATTTAAGCTTGGTGTCCCCTATGGGACATAGGCAAACAGTATAGCCCCAGATGTGACGCCGCAGAACGCGGCGTCCCATCTGGGGCTATTCTGTTTGATTAGAGAATTTTCATCGAAAAATTGAATAAAATTTAAAAATCACCCCTGACGCCCTTAAAATGATAGTGGACAAACCCAAATGATAATGATGGGAAAATGGGTTAAATGTCTTGACAGACATTAGATTATCTTTTCATATCATGAATGGGTGCACTGGCGAACCCTCGGCAAAGCCTACTTCGCAGTGATATCAAATCTAATCTGAGTTTAGTTAACATTTGTTTTTAATCAATAAATGTCTGTTCTCTGTTTGAAATCCAATTTCCTCCAAATAAAAAAGGTCACGCAAAACTGTTTGTCAAGTCATTCAGGCATCCAAAAGTTCTTTTTGATATGATACTTGTATTGAAAAACAGAATCTTATCTGAGATGGAAAAAGACAAAAACATTTAAATTCGTAAAACAATAATGAGCCGCAGCATGAGAAAACAAACAATCTGCATATGCGAAACCAAAGGCGCAGATCAGCTGTCGCAGCGACTGTTCTTTTCGCTATACAGATAGAACAATTCCTCTAATATTTCTAAATTCAAAATTTCCAGCCTCTAGCCATCTTCTGTGCTTGTACATTTCGGTTTGTGTCGGACCTTTTCGAAAAACACGTTGTTGGTTTTCTCATGACGCGGCTTATATTGTTACGTCAAAGAAAGTCTCTGGCTGGCCAGGGCATTTCTTCGACAGTGACATTCGCTACTTTTAGTGAAGCACAAAAATCTAAAAGGACATCTATGCCTTAGATGTAAGAAGTCCCTAAATCACAGATTTGGGAGGACGAAATTTTCATGTTATGACTATGGGGCTGAATTTAGCATTTATAGGAGAAGAAATATATACACTTTCGTTTACAAAACAGTTTGGCTGATTTAACAGAATCCAGACAATGCAACTAAATATTTTCACAACCCACCCCATCTTTGGCAAAAATGAACCATTAGATTTTGAACTGATTTACATTTGTTTGTCAACAGAACTTTTCAAGCAAACATATATTACCGGTGGGAAGTCAGCAGTAGCAGTAGCAGTACAGCAGTATACTGCTGTACTGCTAGCAATACACTGCTGTACTGCTAGAAGTATACTGCTGTACTGCTAGCAGTAGGCAGTAGCAGTTGTACATTGCCCCTACTGCTACATCTTTACCATCGTTTGTTGCTGTTCCCCACCCCCGGGACCCAGCATGCCCTTTCGTCAGTTTGTGTGTTTTTCACATTCACACATCATACCAAAGTGGCATCCTGGGTCTAGGGGTGGAACAGGGTCAGCAAGGCGAAAATGTATAATTTCCTGAAATTTTCCATGAACTAAAATAAGCACAGTTGTTATGGACAACTGTAGAATTGTAAACATTCATGGTCGTATTTCTTGTCAAACTGGTGTCAGGGTCAGTCTATTTAGGTTATGTAGATGTATTTATAGAGATACAGTAGGTTCAAAAGTAAATTTGCTTTCAATGTATCAAATTGCATTAATGCTTAGAAATGTGTATTCCCAAACTAATGTTAAAATTGACATAAATTATGTCATTGACAATCAAAATATGCAAGAACACAATAATAATAAAGAACTAGACATTTTTCGTCTTTGAAAGTGACATATTTTTCAATTAGGGAGTATCCCAATCTAAGGCATAGACGTCCTTACTACACTGATCAGAATCTTTTGAATTATGTATTATGTGACTGCTTCGCACTGTGCTTCTGCAGTTCAATATTGCAGTCTGCGGTGTTTGTTGATTTCTATCAAATCAGACTTTTGTCGACGGGAAGATTTGCTTTCTGGTCATTAATGACGTAAATAACACTTTACTTTATCAGCAAGGAGCAATATTTAGATATTTAGGCATTTTCAAGTTTTTCGGACAGTTTATAGTCGGATAAATGTTGACACAACAATGCAGTCAGACGAGTAATGTCAGAAGAACTATTCTAACTTCGCCGCCTCAGCTCTATTAGAATATGAAGTGATTGAACTGCACTGTTTGTGTACACTAATTACACCTGGCGAAAAGCAAAAGACAATTCTCAGAGACAATCACTAAATAAATGTGGCAACTGAGCAGGCATTTTTGTATCTGTAAACCGAGACTGTATATCTAGAATCCCCTTTGGGCCATCATTTAAATCTGAAAACAGACAGCCGTAGGCAAATAACAAAATTTGATTTATGTTGGTTTCACAGACGCCATAGTTTCTCTCTGTCAGACTGACGCTATTCGTATTCACACCAATTGTTAATTTCTCAGAACTGGAGATTGATTGTGGCCCTTACGAGGAGCAATACATCACAGTGTATATCATGGGACATGCCTCAGACAATATATTGTACAATCAGTCTCCCAATTGGGTATGCTGTAAATGATCACAGTCAGCTGACATAATTTACGCAGTACGCAGTTTCTCTTCTAGAATGTTCCAGATTACTTGTTAACAAGTTCTTAACTGTTTTACCAATTCTTCTTTTAAATTCTATACGTAATTCTCGTACATGTGCAAATCGTAACTTAGGCGTTATTTTTGTATTGTCTCTTAGCTAGGCAGATTAAGTCAATTTTCCATAAGAATCGTGCATTTGGTGATACAAGCATGAAATTTTGCATGGAGGCTCAGAATACCCTACTGTTTAGAAAAATATCGTTGTCCAGCAAAAATTCAAAATGGCGGACAAAATGGCGGCCACTCTTCAAAATGGCCGCCCTGAAAGACTACATATATAGTTTGCTATCCCAAACTTCACTGTATTGACTGTTCTTTAGGTTTTTGTCCATGTTTAAGAACCCATTAAATCTAAATTTTCACTTTTGTTTCATAATGGCGGACAAAATGGCGGCCATTTTCAAAATGGCCGCCATCGAAGACTTAAATTACAGTTTTTCACCTTACAGTTCACTGCAATGACCGATTTTTATGTTTTGGTGTCTAAATATATGTAAATGAACCTATAGAATCTAAATATTTACGTAGTTTTCTTGTATCTATCATTTGTCATAACATATTTGCAAACTGTAAGACGAGATCATCTGCTTTAAATGCGCAAAATGCATTTTATATGTAGCCATGTGATGAATATAATGATTTAAGTTGCATTTGTACTTGTATAAAGTTGATATAAATATGTCAGGCGATTTGAATGATTATCTCTTTGCATTTATTATTGTTTTAGCAGTTAACATAATGAAAAGTCATAATGGTGGCTATGTTTTGTCTCTACTTTTCTTTGAAACAGGCAATCCACCGTTTTGATGGTAAAATGGGAGCTTTTTATACACGACAGTGTTACTTTTTGCACCTTATCTCATGTAATGAGATTGAAATTATTCCTTCTTTTAAAATAAATGCACAATTTTTGTTGTATTGAATATATGGATTTAATATCGTCACTTGAAATGGTCCATATGTTGTCTGTAAGACAGGTGTAGGTTACAGTGCCATGTTTGTGGTAGTTGCATGCATTGGATACACAATAAATGTAGTGGCATCAAGGACTACCTGTGTCCACTGTGCTTCATGCTTGGGCATAGCTAGCCCCATTTGTGGAACAAACAAAATGGATGTGGAGGTTGTGATGAAATTATGGAACAGGTTGCATAGGTTTGCTATTTAGGGATATGGTGTCTGGTGGTGGCTGTGAACTGGCTGCTGTTACACACTGAAAAATAAATAAGGGAAAAGTCCCACCAACTGCTTCCACAACCTGTCACTTCTGACCTGGATGTATTCGACCTGCGCGAGAAGTGTCATGTTTCATGTTGCAGAGACTTGGGCCATGACGATGACTACTCTGAAATAAAAATTAAAACTGAGATCCTTTAAGAGCAGCGAACACATTAATGAGAAAGTGGATGGGCCATACCGCGGTTTCAACTATTAAAGTCATGCCAGTGACCCTTTAGATTTGCCAGAGAATTACTGAAATTTCGCAATTTTCAACAGGGTAGTCGATACAAAGACTAGTATTATCTAAATAGGACCAAATATGTTAAACATTGGTAAGAAAATGAATCTTGACCGATAATAAATTTATGATTTCTCAGAATATCCTCGCTGATAAAGGACCAAACAGAAAATATAACCTGCACTATGGATGATGTACGGGGAGACTTTTTAGGGCCGCCACACGGCACAACACCAGCTGCAGTAATATCAAATAAAAATTAAAACTGAGATCCTTTAAGAGCAGCGAACCATCTCCTGTGTTATGGCAGGGTAATGATCTGTTTGGCTTTAGACTCCCTTCTCTCAAAACTTGACATTCAAAATTTGGATGTTGTACTTCGCACCATACCAGCGGGATGACATGGTTTGGGCATGATGGCTCAAGTATGTAAACTGCACAGAAGAAACAATGTAGGAGAACACCTTGGGACGTAGTATTGCACGATGGCAGAAAGAAACTTGGAATGGATTAAGTTACCCTCAAAATCGGTCTGAACGGGTGTTCGCGAGGAAGACTTGTCAGAAAGTCCAACCCTCGGTAGAGGAAAATAGACTTTTACCTCGATATGATGATGCTATAATGATGTTTTCAGTCCCGCACTTGACAGGCTGTGTGAGTGCGGGAGAGCCGATCCAAAGGTACCGGGTCTATAGTTATCCAGTATGTATGAAACTTTAATGGTCAGGATAGGTATAGAATTATTATGTTGTTTTGGAATGTAGTTGAATAGCGTACTTGAATGTACACGTTCTGCTTTCACAGGTAAAAGGTAAAAGGATAAACTCTTAGCCTTTAACTCACATGTATACCGGAAGCGTTCACAAAGTCATTCAAAATATATGAAGATTTAAGATCTCCATGAAGAAAAGAAACAAACTATTAACCACCCATTGGGGAGAAATAAATGGGCTGCTTGTACATCCAGGCAAAACGCGCTGGCAAGCGACTGACAAACCACCTGATTACTTTTTGGCCGCTTAAAGGGTCTGAGACTGCCCAGGGAAAGTGGTTTAGTCACACCATGCATACACATAAGGTGAAGTTGCTTACAAAGGTTGCGTTGTGTCCCGACAAGACTGTTAACATAGCTGTTTATGGGGATATATGGCAACAAAACAAACAAACAAACAATGCGTTTTCTGTAGCGTCATACAATCATAGATCCTAGCCGCTTATGGTGATAGAATTGAACATACTGTTTCCAGAAACATTTCTTAGTACTACGAAAGTTGATCTGCTGATTCTGAAATCGAGCTGGGTGACTTCCATGCCAATATGCTAAAGCCGCTGATTTTATTTCCAATCATCTCACCACTGAGACAAGCTTGGGTTAGAGATTGAATAGGCACATGCGAGACAAGCCAAGTTCTGCTTGCAGATATGTCAGGTGTTTTTACTCGAAGGTACTCTCGTTTATGCCCTACCTACTGACTGGCTTGTCTCAAATGAATTAAAATAATCTTAAAGAGGATTTAAACTGATATAAAACTTAAGCAGGCCATAAAATGTGCTGCTAGTGTTGCGGATACTTCAGAAGAAAGTTAATCCCAAGTACATGGAGCATGTGTTCAACACAAGTTTTTGTGTGTGATGAGGATGCAGGTTCAGTAACAAACAAAATAGTAGGCTAAGGCTGGTGTAGATAATGTTCCTCAAGGCTTTTGAGTATCATTTGATGTCTGACTGTGCTCTACAATAATGGAAGAATTCAGCGTTCAGCAATCATGTCTTTCGAAGGCATGACCTTGCCATCAGATCCAGTGAGACTGTATACTTTCATGCTGTCGGGCTCGACTTCCAACTCCGGTTCAGCATACTAAATGGATGCATTTGGGGGTCAACAATACACCAAATGTAAATTGTATCTCCAAGTGAATGGGGTTTTAATAGCACTTTTTCACTTCGCAGATACTATGGGCAACCACAACTCCTACAAAGGCAACTGTAAGCGGCAACTAACAAAGCATGGCTGCCTGCAGGCGAATGCCAAATTTAAAGACGATGCAAATGTTACTAATTAACAATTTAATGCACTGAATTGTACAGTTGCAAATGAATAAAGATTCGCTAACAGTATTCAGTACAAAATGATCAAGCAATTATAACATATAGAATAATATATAGAAAAAGGGTTGCATAAAAAACAGCTTTTGCTCATTAAAAGTAGATGTTTTTGCCTTATATTTGGCAAGTATGTCATGAAACATTAAAAACAAAAGAAAACGATGTGCATATTTAGATTCTATAGGTTCAAGAACATATATTTAGACACCAAAAGCATAAAAATCGGTCAATGCAGTGATGTTTAAGATAACGAACTGTAATTCAAGTTATTAATGGCGGCCATTTTGAAAATGACCGCCATTTTGTCCGCCATTATGAAAAAAGTGAAAATTGAGGATTAGTGGGTTCTTACACATGGGCATTGACACCAAAAAACATAAAATAAGTCAATGCACTGAAGTTTTGGATAACAAACTATGATATGTAGTCTTTCAGGGCGGCCATTTTGAAAATGGCCGCCATTTTGTCCGCCATTTTGAATTTTCGCTGGACAACGATATTTTTCAGAACAGATGGGCATTCTGAGCCTCCATGCCAAATTTCATGTTTGTATCACAAAATGCACGATTTTTCACTAATCTGCCTAGCTATCTAAATAAATGACAGTATAATGTTCTTTATCATTCATTAAGGACAAACTATTGAATATTGTGTCCAGCTAGGGAATGTGACTAATGGTGGTTAGCCATGTGAATTGAAATAATCGCATATGATTAATGGTTTCTTTTCACGAAACCTTGATACATTACGAAACTTGTCATTTGCATATGCCAAAACGAATGTAGTGTAGTAACTGCGAAGCTGATCAGCGCCTTTGTTTCCGCTACCGTGATAGTACAATTCCTCTAATTTCTAAATCCAAATTTCGAGCCTCTAGCCAGCTCCTCTGCTTGTACAGCTAGGTTTGTGTCGTACCTGTTCGGAAACCATACTGTTGGTTTTGTCATGACGCAGCTTATATTGCTACGTCAAAGAAAGTCTCTGATGGCCTGCGCATTTGTTCTGCAGTGACATTATTCTTTCCATGTTGGCTAATTTTAGCGAAGCGACGTCACTAACACGAGATATGGAAGTTTTTTGTTAAATCGAACGATTGTTTTTGTAATAAATATCAACAGACAAAAGGGCGAGGATTAGAGGTATAATCCTTGCATTGTTGATTGTCACCTCCCCGTGACCAACTTTGTCCCGTTTACCTGTTAAGTTAACGGAACAGGGAACCAAAGTGACCTTTGCCACGACATGTTTACATAATGGGATTATATGTAAAATCGATTTAAGCCACCCCCTCCAGTATTTACTGACCGTTCCAAGGCGGTTTTTGACTTATTATGGTCGAGTTGCTTTTCTTGTTGGGCTCTTGTTTAGTTTCGTGAATGAACAAATTGATGAACCAGTGGAAATGCTCTCCTTCCCGCCTAGTATCTTTGGGTCGAGGTTTTGGCTTTATTTGCAGCAACAGTTTGTAATACATGTGTTAGCCAGTTGAGATCTTGTTTTTTCTTTTTTTATTTTAATCCGTTTTTAATAATCACTAATACAGACAATCAAACCCTAACTGCTACAAACACATTCGGACTGAAAAAGATGTATATAAAGTATCGTTCTATCCTCGCACCATTGTTCAATGGAATCAGCTACCAACACCTATTGTATCTGCAGAGACAGTGGAGGGCTTCAAGGGCCTCCTTACTGTCCCAGTCCTCATACCCATCCTTGACTAACCGAGTTCATCCCTGTACATAGTTTTAATGCAAAGTTTTAGTCCACTCTGTAATTTACTTTTAACGCTCCTTTAGCACAAATACCCATCTTTTTTCCAAACTCATTGTAAATACCATTCTAGCGCATGGCAGATAATCCTCAGTAATTGAGGGAGTGCCATTATCACAAAGAAGAAGAAGAAGATTTTCGCTGTACTGATAGAAATAGTAATTTCGCTGTCCTAGTAAAAATGGTTTTATTAATGATAATGATAATCGCTGTATTTCTGGTGTATGTGGTTGGGATTTTAACCGTTACATGTAATTACATCAAAAGTTTTGGTTTCATGTGTTCGCCAGTTGAACACTATTTTGGTTTTTGTTTAATTTTCTTTCTTTCATGAATTCGAGGATGTCCCCAGGAAAAATAATTTTCGGCGTTGTCCCCAGAAAAACGATAAGTTGTGTCCCAGGAAAATTGGTTTATCTTCATCATACTTGTCCCCAGTAAAAACAATAATCGATGTCCCAGGCAAAATTGGTTTATCTTCATTATACGTATTACTGTTTATTGTGCCTGCCTCTATGTCGTACTCGTTGTCTTTCGTTCCTGTTGAAACTTAGCCGGATGACTACCTTGTTGGGAAAGAGCTAGTCATTATGCTCCTCGAGTGTGTTGTTGGAAAAATTTTTGTTGTGCTTTATGTATTTTCTTTCCCAGCTGGTGTCTATGTTGGGACTTTAAATTTAATTGCATCGATTCCCGATCCCTCTATTCTTACTTTAAATTCTAAAATTGCTACACAGCACAAATGTCAAGAATGATTGGAATCTTTTGAATTATGCATTATGTGACTTTGCTCGGCACTTGCTTCTGCAGTTCTGCGGAGTTCGTTGATTTCTATCTAATCAGACTTTTGTCGGCGGAAAGATTTGTTTTTGGTCATTAATGACGTACATAACACTTTTACTTTATCAGCAAAGAGCCATATTTAGATATTTGGGCATTTTTGAGTTTTCCGGACAGTTTATGGTATGATAATGGTTGACACAACAATGCAGCCAGACGAGTAATGTCAAAAGAAATATTCAAACTTCGTCGCCTCAGAATAGCTTGCTAAAATTTTGTCTACTAGAATATGAAATAATGGAACTGCACTGTCTGTGTACATTACTAACATCTGGCGAAATGCAATAGACCATTCTCAGAGACAATTACTAGACTAAAAACGGCATCTTGGCAGGTATTTTTGCATCTGTAAACCGAAACTATCTAGAATCCCCTTTGGGTCATCATTTAAATCTGAAACAGCCGTATGTTAATAGCAAACTTTGATTGATGTTGGTTTCACAGACACTATAGTTTCTCTCTGACAGTCAGACGCATTCATATTCCCGCCATTGTTATTTTCCCAGAAAGCAAGATTGATCGTGGTCATTACGAGAAGCAATATTATCACAACACACCCATCAAACAATTGAATAATATGTCTTCCAAATGTAATTGGGAATACAAGATCAGTCTTCTTTCCAACTCATGGAAATACAAACGATTTATTAATTTGTTTCATCTCACATAAAAGCATAATATGCATGTACATTAAAATTTACACGAGCGGCTCTTCATTAGAGCTATGAGAGACTTTAATTAATAAATTCACATATTTACACATAACTTAAAATCGTTTACAACAAAGTGAACGCCATTCATATTCTCACCAATTGTTAATTTCTCAGAACTGGAGATTGATTGTGGCCCTTACGAGGAGCAATACATCACAGTGTATATCATGGGAGCCGCATCGTGAGAAAACGGGAATATTGCCTATGCGAAAACAAAGGCGCAGATCAGCTTCGCAGTAACTGCGAAGCTGATCAGCGCCTTTGTTTTCGCTACTCGGATAGTACAATTCCTCTTCTACTTAAATCCAAAATTTCAAGCTTCTAGCTCTTTTCTGAGCTTGTGCAGGCCGGTTTGTGTCAGACCTGGTCGGAAACCCCGAAGACCGGTTTTTTCACGATGCGGCTCATGGGGAATGCCTCAGACAATATATTGCAAAATCTCCCAATTGGGTATGCTGTAAACGATCAGTCTGCTGAAATAATTTACGCAGTACGCATCTTTTTCATCATCCTGCCTTATCATGTTCCGTTTCTTTTGAATCCCCATCGTAGAAATATTGACTCATACTTTCAGTAACTTTTTTCTCAAAAGTACTAAGCCTAGACAAACAACATTCCAGAAATATGCTTTGAGCATTATTCTAAGACTATTTTATTTACACATTATTTAAAGAGGAGAGCACATGTAGCTGAAATAAGCTAGTCTTCCATGTGTCCCTCTAAAATATATATACATATATTTACAAACATGCATAGTAAAACAATAAAATATTACAGGTATGTTTAAAATATTAAAAAAAAAAATAATGATTACAGTGAGACGTTTTAAAGGCACATAAAACATATGGTTGTGTCAGCACAATTAAAACATGACTGTACCAAAGGTATTAAGTCTAATAACTCTAAGAAGTCCTCTCCGCATTGGCAAGTTATTAACGCGGCAAATATTGTTTTGGCTTATACCATGGATGTCTTTCTAAGTAAACTCTTCTGACACAGACATAAAAAGAAAAAGGCGTATAAAATGGTGTGACGTTTAATTATGATACTTACTATTTACAAAAAGTCTCCCCGTACATCATCCATAGTGCAAATATATTGTACGTTAAGAATCATCTTCTTAATAGTATTTTGATTATTTGGCCCTTTGGGGACATGAGTCTTTGATTTAGACTACACAGATGTAAATTCTTGAAATTGCAGCAGAATTGTCTGGCTTTCGCTGCCAGTTTTGTAAAGGGTCACTGATGAAGGTTCATTACCCGAAATTGTGCAGTATGGCCCATCTTCTCGCGTTGAATGTTTAACTGCTTCCAAAGGGTCTAACAATGATTTTATATACTATTTACATAAAGTTAGTTGATATTGGTTTCTCTTCTATAATGTTCCAGATTACGTGTTAACAAGTTCTTAACCATTTTACCAATTGCTCCTCTAAATTCTAGACATTATTCTCGTACATGTGCAAATCGTAGCCTATGCGTGTTTTTGTTTTGTCTCTAAATAAATGACATTATAATGTTGTTTATTCTTCATCGTTTTAGCGAAGCACAAAAGGCTAAAATTACTACACTTCACAAATGCCTAGACGTATGATTAGAATATTTTGAATTATGTATTACATGACTTTGCTTGGTGCTTGTGCAGTTAAATAATTTTTCTCCTATCTTGCAGTCTCCGGTGTTTGTTGAATCTATCAAATCAGACTTTTGTAGGCGGGAAGATTTGTCTTCTGGTCATTAATGACGTAATGAATACTTTCATTTTATCAGCAAAGAGCTGCCATATTTAGAAAATTCGGCATTTTTAAGTTTTCCGGACAGTTTATGGTTGGATAAATGTTGATACAACAAGCAGCTAAAAGAAAAATGTTAAAAAGAAGTATTCTAACTCGGAACAGCTTACTGAAATTGCGTCTACTAGAATATGAAGTAAATGAACTGCACTGCCTGTGTACATTGCTAACACCTGGCGAAAGCAAGAGACCATTCTCAGAGACAATTTCTAGGATAAATACGGCAAGTGAGCAGGCATTTTTGCATTTTGCATCTGTAAACAAAGACTGACTATCCAGAATCCCCTTTGGGCCTTCATTTGAATCTGAAAACAGACAGCGTAGGTAAATAACAAAATTTGATTTATGTTGGTTTCACAGACACTATAGTTTCTCTCTGACAGACCGATGCTATTCATATTCACACCAATTGTTAATTCCTCAGTGCTGTAGATTGATTGTGGCCCTTACGAGGAGCAATACATCACAGTGTATATCATGGGGCATGCCTCAGACTATATATTGAACAACCAGTCTCCCAAATGTAATTGGGTATGCTGTAAACGATCAGCCTTCTGACATAATTTACGCAAAATGCAGCTTTTTCATCATCCTGTCTTATCATGTTCCGCTTTTTTGTTGTTTTTTTTAATCCCCATCGTAGAAATCTCAACTCATACTTTAAGTCCCTTTTCCTCAAAAGTGCTTAGCCTAGACAAACTACACTCCAGAAATATGCTTTGATCATTATTCTAAGACTGTTAAGTCTAACAAATAAGCCCTCTTCACATTGACACGTTATTAACGCGGCCAATATTGTTTTGGCATAGCTCATAGATGTCATTCTTAGTAAACACTTCTGAAACAGGCATAAAGAAAAAAAAGGCGTATAAAATGTTGTGACGTTTTATTATTACACTTACTGTTTACATAAAATTAGTTGACATTGTTTCTCTTCTGGGCATTTGTTCAGCAGTGACATTATTTTTTCCCTGTTGGTTAGTTTAAGTGAAGACGAAAATGCTAAAACTTCTACACTGCAGAAATATCCGGACTCACTTAAACGATTTACCTGTTAAGTTTTCTGCTTGTGTCAATGAAGGCCAAGACAAACTTCCTACGATGTATTGGTTACCTAAGCTTCACAAAAGACCATACAAAGCTAGATTTATTGCAAATTCTAGCTCTTGTACTACCACTGAACTTTCTAAATTATTAACTTCCTGTCTTACTGCTATCAAATCTCATGTTATAAGATACTGTGAGACAGTGTATGAAACTTCAAATAAAAATTGGTTTTGGTCAATAAAAAATTCTGGTGAGGTGCTCAGTAAATTGAAGTGTAGAGGGTTCCGTGCGACAAGCTTGTCCACATATGATTTTTCTACTCTGTATACAACATTACCACATAATCTAATTAAAGAAAAACTTCTTGATTTGATAGAGTGGACCTTCAAAAGGGCATTAAAAAACTATGGTTCACTTTATTTGGCATGTAATGACAGAAAGGCTTTTTTCACTTCCTCTGACCAAAGTCGGTATACACTAGTTAGGTCATGTCAGAATGTGTGCGACGCCTTATCCTATCTCATTGATAATATTTATATTAGATTTGGGACCAAGTTACAATGTATACAGACAAATTGTTGGAATTCCGATGGGTACAAATTGCGCACCTCTCGTAGCTGATTTATTTTTATACTGCTACGAAAGAGATTTCATGGATTCTCTTAACCATGATAATCAATCTGATGTTATCGAGGCTTTTAATTCCACATCTAGGTACCTCGATGACCTTTTGAACATTGACAACCCTTATTTTGAAGGTATGGTCAATCAAATTTATCCACCTGAACTTCAGTTGAACAATGCTAATATCTCAGATACCGAAGCCCCCTTTTTAGATCTACATCTTTCTGTTGCAAATGGATTTGTTTCTTCTAAAATTTATGATAAGCGCGATGACTTTGATTTTGATATAGTACATTTTCCTTTTTTGGATGGTGACGTTCCTCGTCGTGCTTCTTATGGTGTATACATTTCGCAACTTATTAGGTTTGCTAGAGTTTGCAATCATGTTACAGACTTCAACGCTCGAAATAAATGTTTGACGGCAAAACTTCTCCAACAGGGCTATCGGTATCATAAACTTCGAAAAACATTTTCTAAATTTTATCGTGGACACTATGAATTGATTTCCAAATATAATGTTGGGTTAAAGACGCTTTTAAGTGAGGGCCTTTCGGAACCTGAATTTTATGGTGACTTGGTTTACAAATTTAAGAAACTTAAAGGAATAAATGATTTTTCTTTTTAGTTCAGAAAAATCATAACACGTTACAGACGTATAGGTTATAACTTGAATGTTATGCGACAGTCTGCATGCCTAGTTTTTAACCCAATCATGGTTAATAACTATGCTGCCTGCTTTAATTGCACGCCGGTGGGTCGGGCGTCAGACTCTATGATGGCCCCGACTTAAAGCTATTTATTTTAGTTGGTTGGGGCCGGAGCTTCTTGTCTGTTGCTTGGCCCACCGGGGTCCAACTGGTGTTTTTCTTTTGCTCCGGAGTTAGTAGGTTATTCGGCGCCCAGGGATCTCCATCGTCGGGCAGCTTACTCAATCTGTGAGTCCTGGTTTTTGATTCATCAGGATGTTTATCATGATTTATTTGTTTGTTCTTGATGATTCATTGACTAGTTAGAGATTCACCACGAGGACCGAAGAACTAACTAAATGTTATGAACCACTGCAGAAGCTGAGGGTGAGGTTAGGTACCTGTAAAACCGATTTAAGCCCGCCAGTAACTTTGTGTTACTGATCGTTCCAAGTCGATACTTCTGTGGTGGTTCTTTTTGTTTTATGTCTTGGTGTTTAAAAAATTTTTGTGCTGTTGGCGCCTTATGTATGTTTTCATATTTTTAGTTAAGTTAAGGTTACTGAGTGGCCACCTATTGGGAAAATAGCTGCTCATTCGGCTTACGATATGTTTCATGGTATCTGATTGTTAGTTTGGTTTTTTCCCACCTCGGTTTTTGGAGTGGGAATCTTTTTCTGATTGCGCCTTTTCCTGATCTTTGCCTACTTGTACCTTTTCATTACAGCTGTAGAATCATTTGAATTATGTATTATGTGATTTTGCTTGGAGCTCTGCTTCTGCAGTTCAATATTTTTTCTCCTATCTCCTATCCACTCTCCGGTGTTTGTTGATTTCTATCAAAGCAGACTTTTATCATCGGGAAGATATGTCTTCTGGTCATTAATGCCGTAAATAACACTTTTCTATATCAGCAAAGAGCCATATTTAGATATTTAGGCATTTTTAAGTTTTTCGGTCAGTTTATGGTCGGATAAATGTTGACAGAACAATGCAGTCAGACGAGTAATGTCAAAAGAACTATTCTTACTTCGCAACCTCAGAACAGCTTGCTCGAATTGAGTCTACTAGAATATAAAGTAACTGAACTGTACTATCTGTGTACATTACTAAAACCTGGTGAAAGGCAGGAGACCATTCTCAGGGACGATAATTAGGATAAATGCGACATCTGTGCAGGTATTACGAGACTGTCAATGTGTCATCATTTAAATCTGAAAACAGGCAGCCATAGGCAAATAACAAAATTTGATTTACCGTATTCGTACTAATTACCGCACAGTGCGCTAAACTTTTTAAAATATCTTAAAGTTAATTATGGTAACAAAATACCGTTCCAATTAGCGCACACTACGATTGAGACGGGTATGTTGGTTTCACAGGCACTATAGTTTTCTCTCTGACAGTCGGACGCCATTCATATTCCCTGTTATTTTCTCAGAACTGGAGATTGATTGAGGCCCTTACGAGGAGCAATACATCACAGTGTATATCATGGGGCATGCCTCAGACAATATATTGAACAATCAGTCTCTCAAAATTTAATTGGGTATGCTGTAAACGATCAGTCTTCTGACATTATTTACGCAATACGCAGCGTTTCCATCATCCTGTCTTATCATGTTCCGTTTTTTTTTTTTGAATCCCCATCGTAAAAATATCGACTCATACTTTCAGTCCTCCTTTTCTCAAAAGTACTTAGCCTAGACAAACTACACTCCAGAAATATGCTTTGATGATTATTCTAAGACTAAGCCCTCTTCACATTGACTAGCTATTAATGCGGCTAATATTAATCGAGCATAGATCATGTATGCCTTACTTAGTAAACTCTTCTGGAACAGACATAGTTTTAGAAGAAAAAAAGCGTATAAAACGTGACGTTGGAGTATGATGCTTATTGTTTCCATCAACTTAGTTGACATTGTTTTTCTTCTAGAATGTTCCAGATTACATGTCAACAAGTTCTTAGCTGTTTTACCAATTCCTCTTTTAAATTCTAGACATTACTCTCGTACATGTGCAAATCGTAGCCTAGGCATGCTTTTGTATTGTCTCTAAATAAATTATATTATAATGTTCTTTATCCTTCATTAAGGACAAACTATTGAATATTGTGTCCAGCTAGGGTGAAAGAAGATTCTTGATTGTGACATATGGTGGTCAGCAATGTGAATTGAAATAGTCTGTCATGATTAACGGTTTCTTTTCACGAAACCTTGATACATTACGAAACTTGTCATTTGCATATGCCAAAACGAATGTGTGTGTAGTATTCTGATTAGATTGCTATAACTGCGAAGCTGATCAGCGCCTTTGTTTCCGCTACCGTGATAGTACAATTCCTCTAGTTTCTAAATCCAAAATTTCCAGCCTCTAGCCAGCTCCTCTGCTTGTACAGCTAGGTTTGTGCCGTACCTGTTCGGAAACCATACTGCTGGTTTTGTCATGACGCAGCTTATATTGTTACGTCTAAGAAAGTCTCTGATGGCCTGTGCATTTGTTCTGCAGTGACATTATTCTTTCCATGCTGGTTAATGTTAGCGAAGTGACGTCACTAATACGAGATATGGAAACTTTTGGTTAAAACGAACGATTGTATTAGTTATAAATATCAACAGACAAAAGGGCGAGGATTAGAGGTATGTAAAATCGATTTAAGCCACGCCCCCCCCCCCCCTCAGTATTCATTACTGACCGTTCCAAGGCGGTTCTGTTAATATTTATATTCATGCGTGTTTTGTCCGTTTGTCTGTTGTGCTCGTCGGGGTGTTTTTGACTTATTATGGTCGAGTTGCTGCTTTTCTTGTTGGGCTCTTGTTTAGTTGTTTAGTGAATGAACAATTTGATGAACCAGTGGAAATGCTCTCCTTCCCGCCTAGTATCTTTGGGTCGAGGTTTTGGCTTTATTTGCAGCAACAGTTTGTAATACATGTGTTAGCCAGTTGAGATCTTGGTTTACTTTTTTATTCTAATCCGTTTTTAATAATCACTAATACATTTTCGCTGTACTGATAGAAATGGTAATTTCGCTGTCCTAGTAAAAATGGTTTTATTAATGATAAATGATAATCGCTGTATTTCTGGTGTATGTGGTTAGGATTTAAATATATTACATCAAACGTTTTTGTTTCGTGTGTTCGCCAGTTGAACACTATTTTGGTTTTTGTTTAATTTTCTTTCTTTATGAATTCGAGGACATCCCCAGGAAAAATAGATTTTGGCGTTGTCCCCAGAAAAACGATAAGTTGTGTCCCAGAAAAATTGGTTTATCTTCATCATACTTGTCCCCAGTAAAAACAATACTCGATGTCCCAGGAAAAGTGGTTTATCTTCATTATACTACTGATTATTGTGCCAGCCTCTATGTCGTACTCGTTGCCTTTCGTTCCTGTTGAAACTTAGCCGGATGACTACCTTGTTGGGAAAGAGCTAGTCATTCTGCTCTTCGAGTGTGTTGTTGGAAAAAATTTTGTTGTGTTTTATGTATTTTCTTTCCCAGCTGGTGTCTACGTTGGGACTTTAAATTTTATTGAATCGATTCCCGATCCCTCTATTCTTACTTTAAATTCTAAAATTGCTACACAGCACAAATGTCCGGAATGATTGGAATCTTTTGAATTATGCATTATGTGACTTTGCTCGGCACTTGCTTCTGCAGTTCTGCGGAGTTCGTTGATTTCTATCTAATCAGACTTTTGTCGGCGGAATGATTTGTTTTTGGTCATTAATGACGTACATAACGCTTTTACTTTATCAGCAAAGAGCCATATTTAGATATTTAGACATGTTTTTCGGTCAGTTTATTGTCGGATAAATGTTGACACAACAATGCAGTCAGGCGCGTAATGTCAAAAGAACTATTCTAACCTCGTCGCCTCAGAACAGCATACTGAAATTGCGTCTACTAGAACATCAAGTAATTGAACTGCAATGTTTGTGTACATTGCTAGCAAGAGACCATTCACAAAGACAATAACTAGGATAAATGTGGCATCTGGGTAGGCATTTTTTGCATCTGCAAACCGAGACTGTCTGTCTAGAATCCCATTTGGGTCATCATTTAAATCTAAAACAGCCGTATGCACATAGCAAAATTTAATTGATGTGTGTTTCACAGACACTATAGTTTTCTCTCTGACAGTCAGACGCCATTCATATTCCCGCCATTGTTATTTTACCAGAAAGCAAGATTGATCGTGGTTAGTACGAGAAGCAATATTATCACAACACACCCATACAACAATTGAATAATCTGTCTTCCAAATGTAATTGGGTATACAAGATCAGTCTTCTTTCTAACTCATGTAAATACAAACAATTTATTAATTAAAGTCTCATGTCATATAAAAGCATAATATGCATGTGCATTAAAAATTTCATACATACTATGAGAGACTTTAATTGATAAATTCACATATTTACACATAACTTAAAATCGTTTACAACAAAGTGAACGCCATTCATATTCTCACCAATTGTTAATTTCTCAGAACTGGAGATTGATTGTGGCCCTTACGAGGAGCAATACATCACAGTGTATATCATGGGGCATGCCTCAGACAATATATTGTACAATCAGTCTCCCAATTGGGTATGCTGTAAACGATCAGTCTGTTGACATAATTTACGCAGTACGCATCTTTTTCATCATCCTGCCTTATTAGGTATACAGACACTATAGGTATACCCCATGCTTATGAGTCACGTTAATGGTTGTCATAGAAATCATGCATTTTTCATGGTGCAAATGTGTTTATCATTGAAAAGAAATGCTCTGCATTTCGGGGTCCCAATGAACGATTGGAAAAACCATGAAAAATTGTCCTGGGGGTAAAAGGTAGGTCAAATAAGCCCCCAGGGTAAGTTAATTGGCAATAAATTGGAACGTTTTATATATGTCGATTCAACAATACAAATTGTTTTAAAGTGTAGTATTTGTAGCGTACTATTTACGGCGGTGCGGCTATGTGTTAATTGTTATTACTAGGAAAAAGCATTGGTACTTCTAAATATACCATAGTAGCGTTTAAATTTGTAAAGAAAAGTGCATCTGAAGTTAATGGCCACAAAAACGTACTGCATAGACTGTGCAATCTACTATGAACTGATTTTTTTTTGCAAAAGCTGTACTTGCATCTATCCCATAATAGTAAGTATATTGCTCAAATTCTTCTGTTCATTATTTTTAATACTGTGTGTCAGGTTTTTAGCGTATAAAGCATAGTTAGGCTGATAAAAATATCATTTGTGACAAATTAGAAAATAAAACAGAGAACGGAAATGCACCTAGTTGACCTTTGACCTCACCGTGACCTTAATTCTAAGTTTCAGACCCCAGGGGGGGTACTCTGAAATTTTCTGTATACATAGGCGAGGCTGACTTTTTTGGGGTCAAAATTTTGAATTTCCGTATTTTTTTTGGGTTTTCAGAAAAACTAGTTATTTTTTAGGGTAGTGAGCTTTTTATGGATATTTTTTTGGGGTCATGCCTTTTCTGAATTATTTTTTTGGGGTCATCTATAATTCTAAGTAGTTTTTTTGGGTTTTGCACATTTCTTGGGAAATCTCTTTATTTCTATAAAGATAAGAGTGGCTTACACTTATGTCTTACAAGGCCTTAACTGGCTTAAGATTCAATTTTGTTTGCGACCATCTCTTATGGCTGGTCTCGGTGAAATTTTGGAAGCTTGATCATGATGATGTTTTTTGGATTGCAAATCAAATGGAATCAAAACCATCATAAGAATAAATAAAATCTTTAAATTTTATCCAACTTGGTATTTACTTCCTAGTTCCTACATATACTAACTGTATTGTGACGTGTTCTGTTGGTTGGTTGAATTGGGATTTAACGTCCCACCAACAGCTTAGATCATATGGATGTGATAAAATGTCATCAATGGGCATAAAAAAGATGAATACATGTAATTTTTTGGGGTAAGCTAAAAGTCCAAGTATTTTTTGGGGTATGCCTGATAGGACTGGTATTTTTTGGGGGTGGTCAGTAAATCTCAGTAATTTTTTGGGTTTGGGGGTAGAAGCTGGGGCCTCGCCTATGTATCCACAAAAAATGAAAGTACCCCCCCCCCCCCCCCCCTGGGTTTCAGACGCGGCATCCGCCCTGGGACATTTTGTCATACCCCAAAGAACATTTCTAGCATGGATGCCGAGCATTAACAAAAAATGCCATCAAAACTTTTTTTCTAGAGGCCGTAGAAATTATAGCAGGTAGTCTATATCATGTTCCGTTTCTTTTGAATCCCCATCGTAGAAATATCGACTCATACTTTCAGTAACCTTTTTCTCAAAAGTACTAAGCCTAGACAAACAACATTCCAGAAATATGCTTTGAGCATTATTCTAAGACTATTAAGTCTAATAACTAAGTCCTCTCCGCATTGGCAAGTTATTAACGCGGCTAATATTGTTTTGGCATAGACCATGGATGTCTACATAAAAAGAAAAAGGCGTATAAAATGTTGTGACGTTGAATTATGATACTTACTATTTACAAAAAGTCTAGCTCTCCCGTACATCATCCATAGTGCAGATTATATTTTTCTTTTGATCCTTTGGGATCAGTGAATATATTTGGAGTATTTCAAATATATTGTACGTTAAGAATCATCTTCTTAACAGTATTTTGATTATTTGGCCCTTTGGGAATAAGAGTCTTTGAGTTAGACTACACAGCTGTAAATTCTTGAAATTGCAGCAAAAATGTCTGGCTTCCGCTGCCAGTTTTGTAAAGGGTCACTCACTGATGAAGGTTCATTACCCGAAATTGTGCAATATGGCGCATCTTCTCGCTTAGAATGTTTAACTGCTTCCAAAGGATATAACAATTATGTTACTTACTATTTGCATAAAGTTACTTGATATTGGTTTCTCTTCTATAATGTTCCAGATTACGTGTTAACAAGTTCTTAACCATTTTACCAATTGCTCCTCAAAATTCTAGACATTATTCTCGTACATGTGCAAATCCTAGCCTAGGCGTGTTTTTGTTTTGTCTCTAAATAAATGACATTATAATGTTCTTTATTCTTCATCAGGGACAAACTGTCGAATATTGCGACCAGCTCTAGGTTGAAAGAAGGCTGTTGATTGTGACAAATTGTGGTCATCAATGTGAATTGAAATAGTCGGTCATGATTAATGGTTTCTTTTCACGAAACCTTGATACATTACGAAACTTGTCATTTGCATATGCTAAAACGAATGTGCGCGTAGTATACTGATTAGATTGCTATAACTACGAAGCCTTTGTTTTCGCTACACGAATAGTAAGTAAGTACAATTCCTCTTATTTCTAAATTCAAAATTTCCAGCCTCTAGCCATCTTCTGTGCTTGTACAGCTAGGATTGGTTGGACCTCTTCGGACAGGCCCATACTGTTGGTTTTCGCATGACGCGGCTCATATTGCTACGTCACAGAAAGTCTCTGACTGGCTAGGGCATTTGTTCAGCAATGACATTCTTCTTCCCAGGCTGGTTAGTTTTAGTGGAGCACAAACGGCTAAAATTACTACATTTCACAAATGCCCTAACTGATTAGAATATTTTGAATTATGTATTACATGACTTTGCTTGGTGCTTGTGCAGTTAAATAATTTTTCTCCTATCTTGCAGTCTCCGGTGTTTGTTGAATCTATCAAAATGTACAAGTAGGCAAAGATCAGGAAAAGGCGCAATCAGAAAAAGATTCCCACTCCAAAAACCGAGGTGGGAAAAAACCAAACTAACAATCAGGTACATGTACTTATACCATGAAACATATCGTAAGCTGAATGAGCAGCTATCTTCCCAATAGGTGGCCACTCAGTAACCTTAACTAAAAATATGAAAACATACATAAGGCGCCAACAGCACAAAAAATTTAAACACCAAGACATAAAACAAAAAGAACCACCACAGAAGTATCGCCTTGGAACGATCAGTAACACAAAGTTACTGGCGGGTAACGATCAGTAACACAAAGTTACTGGCGGGCTTAAACCGGTTTTACATGGTTTTACAAATCAGACTTTTGTATGCGGGAAGATTTGTCTTCTGGTCATTAATGACGTAATTAACATTTTCACTTTATCAGCAAAGAGTTGCCATATTTATAAAATTCGGCATTTTTAAGTTTTCCGGACAGTTTATGGTTGGATAAATGTTGATACAACAATGCAGCTAAAAGAAAAATGTTAAAAGAAGTATTCTAACTCGGAACAGCTTACTGAAATTGCGTCTACCAGAATATGAACTGCACTGTCTGTGTATGGTACTTAGCCCAGTTTTCATAGGAGTTCCAGGTTTCGTGGTATACATGTATTTCAGCTGAAACTGTATTTTCTCACAAGGTGTCACATTTACTGGCGTCTACCATCCACTTTGTGCAAGAAAACTTACAAAGATTGTTTTTATGAGAGTTGTTCAATATTTTTCATTGATTTGAATCTAACTATAAGACTTATGCTTTATTCAAAATAGGTAGATGTCTTTAAAACGTTTTCAGTATCACACCTGGCAGTGAAATATTTTCAACTTGAGTTGAAGCATTAAAATATGACAAGATTTTTTTGAAGCATTGAAATTGACAGTCTGTTTTTGAATGACATACGAATTCTGGTGCCTTAGTTTTGATGACGTCAAAGATCAATATGTCATACAAAATGGTGTCTGTGAAAGCAATAAACAGAATTACAATGAAAAGGTAAACTGAACATTAAATACCAAGGATTATTATGCATCATTCCATATTAATTTAAGATCTGACCTATTTACATGTATGTATATCACCCTGGAGTTGCCGTGGAATTATTAGTACCACGAAAACTGGACCAACCATCATACATTGCTAACACCCGGCGAAAAGCAAAAGACCATTCTCAGAGACAATTACTAGGATAAATACGGCATCTGAGCAAGCATTTTTGCATTTTGCATCTGTAAACCAAGAGTGACTATCCAGAATCCCCTTTGGGTCTTCATTTGAATCTGAAAACAGACAGCGTAGGTAAATAACAAAATTTGATTTATGTTGGTTTCACAGACACTATAGTTTCTCTCTGACAGACCGACGCTATTCATAGTCACACCATTTGTTAATTCCTCCGAACTGGAGATTGATTGTGGCCCTTACGAGGAGCAATACATCAGTGTATATCATGGGGCATGCCTCAGACAATATATTGAACAATACGTCTCCCAAATATAATTGGGTATGCTCTAAACCATCAGTCTTCTGACATAATTTACGCAAAATGCAGCTTTTTTTCAGCATCCTGCCTTATCATGTTCCGGTTTTTTTTTTGTTTTTTTTGTTTTTTTTTTTTGTTTTTTAATTAATCCCCATCGTAGAAATCTCAACTCATACTTTAAGTCCCCTTTTCCTCAAAAGTGCTTAGCCTAGACAAACTACACTCCAGAAATATATGCTTTGATCATTATTTTAAGACTGTTACGTCTAACAAATAAGCTCTCTTCACATTGGCACGTTATTAACGCGGCCAATATTGTTAGGTGTCATTCTTAGCAAACACTTCTGAAACAGAGAAAAATGCGTATAAAATGTTGTGACGTTTTATTATTACACATACTGTTTACATAAAATTAGTTGACATTGTTTCTCTTCTGGGCATTTGTTCAAGCGTGACATTATTCTTTCCCTTGTGGTTAGTTTTTGAAGTCGAAAATGCTAAAACGTCTACGCTGCAGAAATGTCCGGACTGATTAGCATCATTTGAATTATGTATTATGTGACTTTGCTTGGAGCTGTGCTTCTGCAGTTCAATATTTTTTCTCCTATCTCCTATCCACTCACCGGTGTTTGTTGATTTCTATCAAATCAGACTTTTGTCGGCGGGAAGATATGTCTTCTGGTCATTAATGACGTAAATAACACATTCAGTATACCAGCGAAGTGCCATATTTAGATATTTAGGCATTTGTATGTTTTTCGGACAGTTTATGGTCAAATAAATGTTGACAGAACAATGCAGTCAGACGAGTAATGTCAAAAGAACGATTCTAACCTCGTCGCCTCAGAACAGCATACTGAAATTGCGTCTACTAGAACATCAAGTAATTGAACTGCAATGTTTGTGTACATGTACATTGCTAGCAAGAGACCATTCACAAATACAATAACTAGGATAAATGTGGCATCTGGACAGGCATTTTTGCATCTGTAAACCGAGACTGTCTGTCTAGAATCCCAATTGGGTCATCATTTAAATCCAAAACCGCCGTATGCAAATACATGTAACAAAATTTGATTTATGTTGGTTTCACAGACACTATAGTTTCTCTCTTGACAGTTTGACGCCATCCATTTCCCGCCACTGTTATTTTCTCAAAAAGCAAGATTGATCGCGCCCATTACGAGCAGCAATATATCATATGTCTTACAAATGTAACTGGGTATACAAGATCAGTCTTCTTTCTAACTCATGTAAATACAAATGATTTATTAATTTAAGTCTCACCTCACATAAAAACATAATATACATGGACATTAAAATTTACATAATTGAGCGGCTCTAATGTTCATTAGAGCTGTAAAAGGCTTTAATTCACATATTTATACATAACTTGAAAGCCTTCAAAACAGGTTTAACGCCATTCATATTCCCACCAATTGTTAATTTCTCAGAACTGGAGATTGATTGTGGCCCTTACGAGGAGCAATACATCACAGTGTATATCATGGGGCATGCCTATTGAACAATCAGTCTCCCACATTTAATTGTAGGGTATGCTCTAAACGATCAGTCTTTTGACATTATTTACGCATTACGCAGCTTTTTCAGCTTTTTTTTTGCCTTATCATGTTCCGTTTTGAATCCCCATCGTAGAAATCTCGACTGATACTTTGAGTCCCCTTTTTCTCGGAGGTACATGTACGCAGCTTAGACAAATACGCTCCTGAAATCATTATTCTAAGACTGTCAAGTCCAACAACTAAGCCCTCTTCACACTGACAAGTTATTAACGTGGCCAATATTGTTCTGACATAGATCATAGACGTCTTCCTTATTAAACACTTCAGCCGTTTTCAGGCGGCTAAATTGATACGTTTCTTGCACACAACTTGGTGAGAAGAAGTGTTATTTATGTCTCTGTTGACCAGAAGACAAATCTTCCCGCCGATAAAAGTCTGATTTGATAGAAATCAACACACACCAGAGACTGTAAGATAAGAGAACATTTTGTTGAACGACAGAAGCACAGTGCTAAGCAGTCACAAAATACATAATTCAAAATCTTCTAATCAGTCTATGCTTATGTGCAGTGTAGTATTTATAGCTTTTTTGTTTCGCTAAAACGAAACAGCATCGAACGAAGAATGTCACTGCTGAACACACGCCTTGGCCAGTCAGAGACTTTCTGTGACGTATTCATATAGAATTTAAAACATTGTGTCTTTTTCAGGCTCAGAAAAGTTTCTGTTTCTGAATACCAGGGTTGTATCAATAAAGTTTTTGTTATGTATGACAGTTACTTGTTGAAAGATGTGCATTCAGTACTGGTAAACTTCCCGGGGGAGTATGCCCAGGAAAGTATGATGTTATACATATGATGTTTGCTTGTTGTCCTTAGCAATTATTTACTTTTAGTGTCCCAGATATTGGACATAAACAGGTTGTTTACTTCAGAATTTTCTAGAAATTTCAAATTGTTCTTTGACAGAAAAGTCCGGAAAAATCTGAAAGAACCAAAGATGTAGAATCTTCTAGAAAAATCTTTTTTTTTATGTCAAAAGAATATTGTGGAATTTTATGGAAGGATAATGGCCTCTTTAGAATATTCCAGAAGATTAAATTTTAGTAAACAACTTGTTATTTTTAGTATATGATATCATAGAATTTGCTGGAAGAATCCTGAATGTTCCTCAGTGCTATATAAGGGCTACAAATTTTCATAAGGACAATCTTTGGGTAATGTTACTATTAAGAAGTCAAAATCTATCTTACTGGAATTTAAACTTATTCTTGGATTACTTTGTGATATTCGATTCTGAATTGGGACATAGTGCTATTTTGAAACAAACTTTAATTCTTGGGATCAGAAACTGATACAGACTTGTGTTAAAAAATTCTGAGGGACATTCAGACATTCTTTAAGGGAATTAACATCTTGAAAGGTATTGTACATTCATTTTTGTTTGATTGTATATATGCTTTTGATTGTTTCACATGTTATTACTGGTTAAATTACTTCTAAATAGATTTGTTAAATTTTAAACAAAGCTTGTTGCTGGCTAACCAACTTGTTGGTTTCCTTAATCTTCTAGTTACGCCTGGCACGTAACAGAATTGGGGGCTCGTCCGGGATTGAAATTTCTTGTGCACCAAATTTATTTAAAATTCTAAAGTATCTTCACCGTTTGCTGTTTAAATAGCTTAAGCCAGCAAAAAGCAACCATGTCATTCAAACTAAGTGACTTTATTGCTGCGCCTTCTCAGGAGCTGTTAGATAAGGCCAAAAAGAGTGACCTCTTAGACATAGCTGATCATTATGGGTTGTCAAATATCAAGACTTCCATGTTAAAACATGAAATTAAGAACATTTTGATTCAGTTTTTTGTTGACGAGGAAATTTTTGATTCCTCGGCTACTTCTCAGATTCTAGTCACTCAGACTGACTTGCAGTTGAGGGAACTAGAAATCAAAAGACAAATTGAGATGGAAAAACTAAAATTTGAGTATGAAGAAAGAATAAGGGCAGAAAAGGCCGAAAGGGAAGAAAGAATAAGATTGGAAACTTTAGAACGGGAAGAAAGAATGCATAAACAAAAGTTAGAAATGGAAGAACGAGAGAAGGAAAAACAAAGAGAATTAGAACGAGAAAAAATTGAGTTAGAAAAAGAAAAATTAGAAAGAGAAGAAAGGCTTGAAATTGAAAAAGAAAAATTTAAATTTGAAATTGAAGAAAAAGAAAGAGAAAGGCAATTTCAGTTAAGAATGAAGGAAATTGAACTTAATGACAAATCAAAATCAAAATCTTTGCCTTTGGCTACTAGTACAGTATTTGATGTCACAAAACACATTCGTCTCGTTCCTCCATTTCAAGAAAAAGAGGTTGACAAATATTTCTTACATTTTGAGAAGGTGGCAGAAAACTTGAAATGGCCAAAAGAGCACTGGACCTTGCTTTTGCAAAGTGTTGTAATTGGTAAAGCTCGAGAAATTTACACTCAGCTTTCTCTTGAGCAAAGCTCAGATTATGATACAGTAAAGGAATTTATTCTTAAGGCTTATGAGCTGGTCCCTGAGGCATACAGGCAGAAATTTAGAGACTGTAGAAAAGAACATGACCAGACTCATGTTGAGTTTGCTAGAACAAAAGAGCAACTATTTGATAGATGGTGTTCTTCAAAGAAAGTAGGTTCTGATCATGCAAAGCTAAGGCAGCTCATGCTTGTTGAGGAATTCAAAAGGTGCATAAATTCTGATGTAAAGGCTTTCTTGAACGAAAGAGAAGTTGAAAACTTGGAAACAGCAGCACGTTTAGCTGATGACTATGCTTTGACTCATAAGGCTTCATTTGTCAACAAGCCATATCCTAGGAAACCATATAACCCTCAATCAAAACAAATTGCCCCTCAGTCAAAACCATATTCCCCTCAGTCCGGTCCCAAAGCCAATCCCAGTAATCCAACTGACAATTCCAGTCCAAAACCCAAATTTTCTAGTGAAAACAAAGGACAAAATCCCTTATCCCAGCCAATTTGTAATTATTGTAAGAAAACTGGCCACATTATTTCTGAATGTTTGGCACTGAAACGAAAGAAAGAAAGAGAAAATCTAGATAGTGCTAAACCGACAGGTCTCACCTCCTTAAAGGCTAAACCACAGTCTTGTATCCAGGAAGAAAACCCTATACTGACCAGAACTTGTAAAGAGTCAGATCTCTGAGGATTCTATTATGGAGATTTATGAACCATTCTTATCAGATGGTTTTGTGTCACTTAACAGTGACTCTGCCCAGTCTACCCCTATCAAAATCTTACGAGATACCGGAGCTTCTCAATCCCTTATCTTGGCAGATACCTTGCCATTTTCCGAGAAGTCTTCTTCTGGGACAAGTGTCCTTATCCAGGGCGTAGAGTGTGGATTTGTTAACGTACCCCTCCATAATATCTATTTGTCCTCAGACTTAGTTAAAGGTCCCGTGGCTGTAGGTATAAGACCTTCCTTACCTTTTAAAGGTATTCATTTGCTGTTAGGCAATGATTTGGCAGGAGATAAGGTTGTGGTAAACCCACTTTTGACCAGCACACCATGTGTTGATCAACCGCCTGATCCCATTGAGCAGGAAATTCCTGACCTTTACCCTTCTTGTGCTGTCACTAGGGCAATGGCAAAGAAAGCTAAATTGAATCATGGGATGCAGGACATAGATTTAACTGACACTTTGATAGGTCAGTCCTTTAATAAAGAGATTTCAACATCTCTTTCCCCTAGTCAGTCTGATATTCAGACTGACCCTAGCAATCCAAGGTCGGGGTCAAAAAATGACCTTTCACCCTCAACGTCAAACGATCAAGGTCATGACCAGATGTCAAGGTCACAGCTTTGTAAAGAACAACACAGTGATTCTGAGATCTCGCCTTTATTTGAAAGGGCTTTAGATGAAAAAGAAATATCCCAGGTCCCTGTTTGCTATTATGTCAAAAATGGCATATTAATGAGAAAATGGCGTCCTCCAGATGTCTCAGCAGAAGATGAGTGGACTGTTAACCACCAAATTGTGATCCCTAGGGTTTATCGCCCTGAAATCTTAAACTTGGCCCATGAAACTCCAATGTCAGGCCATTTAGGTGTAAATAAGACCTATCACAAGATCCTTAATCATTTCTACTGGCCAGGAATAAAATTTGATGTATCTCAACACTGCAAATCCTGCCACACTTGTCAGATGGTAGGAAAACCCAATCAGACTATTCCTAAAGCTCAGTTACAGCCCATTCCTGCCTTTGATGAACCTTTCAGCAGAGTGATTATTGATTGTGTAGGTCCCTTACCCAAAACAAAGAAAGGTTGTGAATATCTTCTGACCATAATGTGTGCTTCAACTCGCTTTCCTGAAGCCATTCCACTCAGAAATATCAAGGCTAAAACAATAGTTAATGCACTTGTGAAGTTCTTCACATTTGTAGGCCTCCCAAAATCTATACAGTCAGACCAGGGCTCAAATTTTATGTCAGGAATTTTTCAGCAAGTTATGTACGAACTTGGAATTAAGCAATACAAGTCATCGGCTTACCACCCTGAAAGCCAAGGTGCCTTAGAAAGATTCCATCAAACTTTGAAAAACATGATCAGATCTTACTGCTTTGACACTGAAAAAGATTGGGATGAAGGCATACACTCGCTTCTATTTGCTGTAAGAGAATCTGTACAAGAGTCTCTGGGGTTCAGCCCATTTGAGCTTGTTTTTGGGCACACTGTACGTGGACCGTTAAAACTTCTAAAAGAGAAATTTCTCTCAGATGATGACAGTTCTTTGAACTTACTTCAGTATGTGTCTGATTTCAAAAACAGACTATCAAAGGCCTGTGATGCAGCTCGGTCCAATCTCAAATCTGCTCAAAGCAAAATGAAGATTCGTTATGATGAAAATGCTAAAGACAGAAATTTTGAACCTGGAGACAAGGTACTTGCTCTCTTGCCCATTCCTGGCAGACCTTTACAAGCTAGATATTATGGCCCGTATACTGTTGATAAAAAGTTAAGTGACGTGAATTACATTGTTAACACTCCTGGGAGGCGCAAGCAAAAACAGCTATGTCACATTAATATGCTCAAGAAGTATATTGATAGGGATAGTTCTGTTATTTCATCAGTAAATATAGTTAATTCTGTCCCTCATGAACAAAATCAAATGGACTCTGAGGACTTCAACTTGGAGAAATCTGATCCCTCGTCATCGAAACTCCAGAATTCTGACATACTACAGAATCTTGATCAGAAACTGTCTCACCTTGATTCAGACAAAAGACTTGAACTGAAACAGTTAGTTCTCGAATATGAGCACTTATTTCCGGACATTCCATCCAGAACTGACAAAATCTATCATGATGTTGACATTATTGAAGGTTCAAAACCTGTAAAGCAACATCCTTACAGAATGAACCCTGTAAAACAGCAATATCTCAGGGAAGAAGTTCAATATTTGCTGGACAATGATTTCATTGAACCCAGCCAAAGTGAATGGAGTTCTCCTTGTATTCTTGTACCAAAGCCAGACGGGACATTTAGAATGTGCACAGACTATCGAAAAGTCAATTCTGTCACTAAAACAGACACTTTTCCCATCCCACGAATCGATGACTGCATTGATAATATTGGACATGCCAAGTATGTTACAAAGTTCGATCTGCTAAAGGGATTTTGGCAGATACCCCTCACGGACAGAGCAAAGGAGATCTCGGCATTTGTTACACCAGATGGACTGTACCAGTATAAAGTCATGCCATTTGGAATGAAGAACTCGCCTGCGACTTTTCAGCGGCTGGTCAACAGTTTGATTTCCAATCTGGATGGCTGTAAAGCCTATATCGACGACGCTATTATCTTCAGTGAGGAGTGGCAACAACACTTGCAGACAATCAGAACATTCTTTGACCGGCTAAGTGATGCTAAACTAACTGTGAACTTGGCAAAAAGTGAATTTTGCCATGCAAACTTGACATTTCTTGGACACATTGTAGGTCAAGGTCAGGTAAAACCTGTAGAAGCTAAAGTTGAGGCTATCTCAGATTTTCCTGTACCTACTAGCAAAAGACAACTGATGCGCTTTCTGGGTATGGCTGGATATTACAGGAAATTCTGCAACAACTTCTCGGCTATAGCTGAGCCTCTGACAAACTTGCTTGGTAAGAAGGCCAACTATGTTTGGACAGATGACTGCCAGAAGTCATTTGATAAGCTCAAGGTCATACTTAGAAGTGCTCCGGTTCTCTTAGCACCAAGTTTTGACAAAGAGTTCAAGTTGGCTGTAGATGCCAGTGATGTTGGTGCAGGCAGTGTATTGTTGCAAGAAGATGACAATGGTGTTGACCATCCTGTTTGTTATTTTTCCAAAAAGTTTAACAAGCATCAGAGAAATTACTCTACCATAGAGAAAGAATGCCTATCTCTAATCCTTGCGCTTCAGCACTTTGAAGTTTACTTAGCTTCTTCACATGCACCAATTGTTGTCTTCAGTGACCACAATCCACTGACTTTCATACATAAAATGAAAAACAAGAACCAGCGTTTACTCAGGTGGAGTCTCATGTTGCAAGAGCACAATCTTGACATCAGACATATCCGAGGAAGAGATAATATCATTCCAGACACCCTAAGCAGAGCTTAAGTGCCTCTACAATGCTGATGTCCAGCTTTGTGCTGTTGTATTTGATTAGTTTTGCACAAATTTTGCTAAACATATTGTATACAATTATCCAGTATTGCAAAAGAAAGCTTTATTTTATAAAACTTTCTTTTCTTTGAAGAGGGGAAGTGTTATGTATGACAGTTACTTGTTGAAAGATGTGCATTCAGTACTGGTAAACTTCCCGGGGGAGTATGCCCAGGAAAGTATGATGTTATACATATGATGTTTGCTTGTTGTCCTTAGCAATTATTTACTTTTAGTGTCCCAGATATTGGACATAAACAGGTTGTTTACTTCAGAATTTTCTAGAAATTTCAAATTGTTCTTTGACAGAAAAGTCCGGAAAAATCTGAAAGAACCAAAGATGTAGAATCTTCTAGAAAAATCTTTTTTTTTATGTCAAAAGAATATTGTGGAATTTTATGGAAGGATAATGGCCTCTCTAGAATATTCCAGAAGATTAAATTTTAGTAAACAACTTGTTATTTTTAGTATATGATATCATAGAATTTGCTGGAAGAATCCTGAATGTTCCTCAGTGCTATATAAGGGCTACAAATTTTCATAAGGACAATCTTTGGGTACTGTTACTATTAAGAAGTCAAAATCTATCTTACTGGAATTTAAACTTATTCTTGGATTACTTTGTGATATTCGATTCTGAATTGGGACAAAGTGCTATTTTGAAACAAACTTTAATTCTTGGGATCAGAAACTGATACAGACTTGTGTTAAAAAATTCTGAGGGACATTCAGACATTCTTTAAGGGAATTAACATCTTGAAAGGTATTGTACATTCATTTTTGTTTGATTGTATATATGCTTTTGATTGTTTCACATGTTATTACTGGTTAAATTACTTCTAAATAGATTTGTTAAATTTTAAACAAAGCTTGTTGCTGGCTAACCAACTTGTTGGTTTCCTTAATCTTCTAGTTACGCCTGGCACGTAACATTTTGAATACCTGAATGACTTGACAAACAGTTTTGCATGACTTGTTTTATTTGGAGAAAATTGAATTTCAAAAAGAGCTCTAGAGGGATCAAATATGATTTTCCATTCCATTGACATTCATTAACATTCGCTAGGTCCCAATGTTTTAGAGGCGTATTTCACACTGACATTAACTTTGAATAAACGCGGCCTCTAAAACATGTACGTCCGACAACTTTCCATTCAATAACATTCGCTAGGTCCCACTCGAACTTGCTTTGGATAGGCGCTTCTGAAAGGTGTCCGCCCGACAAGTTTTAAACTAACCAATATTCTACGCACGCATTCGTTTTCGCATCCATGCAAATGACAAGTTTCGAAATGTATCAAGATTTCGTGAAATGAAACCATTAATCATGACCGACTATTAGACATTTTTCATTTTTGAACGTAAATTTTGCTGGCGCTTGCGGTTACGACTTTGTGTGTGATGGGCGACGACTCGTGAGGGCATATTTGAGTCGAAGGCGAGGGGCGATATGAAGAATTAACTTAGTCAAAACTACTAACAGCCCACCGGAGGTGTATTGAATGAGATAAGCAAAAAAACGAAATTGTCCAGGACGCCTAGCTGAATAGTTCAGTAGGTAGAGTGTAAGACATAGAATCGAAAGGTCCTGGGTTCGAGTCCGCGTAGGACAAAAATTATTTTTTCTTTTCTTTGTTTCTTCCTTTTTTCGCACCTGTGACAATAAAGCTTAGAAAATTAAAAAGAAATGAAAAAAAAAAAGGATAAAGAAAATATTATTTTATCTATTGGCAAATGCAAGAATCACAAAATTCACTGCTGCATTTAATACTAAAATCGTAAGTTTCTGGATTAAACTGTCTAGTGAGAAGGCAGACCGCATGTATAGGCTTTTTTATAGGTCTTGATTTTTCACCCATTGAAGCCGAGAACTCGATCGTCATTTTCGGCAGAAGAACGGATCAGCGATCGATCCTAACGTCAACATTTATTTCCTGACTGGCTGGTACAGATAATGTGGATAGGATAAGCTGACCGCCTCTAATGACTAAAAAAATACGCAAGCGTCCCCCGTGGCCGAGCAGTTAAGAGCGCTATTTCATAATCACTTAATCATCTCACCGTTGTGTCTGGTGTGAGTTCGAGACCCACAATGGCCACATGTGAGACAGGCCAAGTTCTGCTTGCGGGTGTGCCAGGCGGTTTTTCTCGGGGTACTCCCGTTTTCGCCCCACCTATTTTTTGGTGCTTTTCATATGAGCTGAAATAATCTTGAAAGGGACGTGAAACTGAATTTTAACAAATACACAAGACACCAAATCAAAAAGTATAGTGTACATGTTCAGATATATGTGTATTATTACATGTAAAACTACAGTTTCACGTGCTATCTCGTGAACGAACGATGTTTATTTTGTCGATGTCTAGTTTTGAGTCCATTCGACAGTAGGAAGAGCGATGGGGGCAATATCCTACATGTATAATCCCATTATGTAAACATGTCGTGGCAAAGGTCACTTTGGTTCCGTGTTCCGTTAACTTAACAGGTAAACGGGACACAGTTGGTCACGGGGAGGTGACAATCAACAATGCAAGGATTATAGCTACAATATGCCTAGCCACACAACTGTTTTTGTTTATTGTAGACTGCCATATCGAGTGCGATGGTTACGATGTAGAAAATTAATTTGGCAAGACATAAGCTTTCGTTCTGATCCTCATTTATTCTGTGTGATAGTATGCGTGCTGTTTCACCTGGTTGAATTCAAATAAATAAATAAAAATCAAACTAACTCAATTATATTATTTTCATGAGTTTCTAAAGTGTTTTCGTTGAGGACGCTTAGTGTTTCAGTCGCCCCGTAAAGCGGGTCGCGCGTCACTTCGCCGCAGTTTACTTTTGATGTTCGCCATTTTCACGTAGAAGTAATTTTGGACACTACAAAGTGCACAAATTATTCATTTGTTTCACATATAATGGTGTATACAGTCTTCACATTGACACATGTGTTTTCTGAAGATTATTGCCTCATGTATTGTCCCTTTTAAAAGAATGGACGCTGGTCTTGTTTGGAAAGAGCTAGTAATTTTGTTTTTTATGCGTGTTGTTAAATTGCTTGTGATGTGTTGCACCGCCATGTCTCTCCCGCCTGGTGTCTATGTTAGGATAGGAAATTTAATTGTATAGATTCTTGGTCATTTTATTGTTACTTGATTGTTACTTGATTACAGATAAGGGTCTGATTGTGCTCATTTCTGATCATGATGATTTTTTTTTTTTTTTTTTTTTTTTTGTTTTTTTTTTTTATACAATTTTCGGCCCGTTCAAGATTATTTTAGTTCATATGAGACGGGTAAATCAGTATCAGGAGGAAAAGGGGAGAACCTTGAGAAAACGAACTTGCACACCCAAAAGCAGAACTTGGTTTATGTCACCCGTGATTGTAAGACTGATCAATTGGGCAGCAACCTACGGCGAAGAGTTCATTGTCTTGGTGTTGGTAGTTGCCAAAACGATATTGTTGCGCTGAAGGTTGTTTGAATCCATTTTATCAGATGTTGTGTGATGTTGCATCAATCTTTGTTGTAAGGTCTTTGATTGTATCGCAAGCATATACGATGGTGCTGACACTGATAGACAATACCCGAATACACATATTCATATACATGTACAGTATAAATGTTTCAAATCGTAAATCTTGCCATGTTTACATGTAAAAAAATACTGTGTGTTCACGAAAAACACGTGAAATGTAGCTTAACAGAACCAATGTACGTATATACATGCACCAGTATGTTAAAAGTCACATGGCGATAACAAATAGTTGATAGTTGCTTTCCCACCAACAGTTATCGTCATATGCAGACGGGATCTCGGTTTATAGTGTCACCATAAAGCCATGGGCAGCTCAGAATTGAACTAGCGATCCCTAGTTATACACACGAGTGTCTAAAAAATAACATTCTGCACTGGAAGCTCAACAATAATCATTGTTACCATTGCATATGATAACATTGTTTGTTTACGATTTATATGTTTAATTGCTGTCTGGATTTCTTTATTTTTGCATTTTACCAATGCATATAGGTTTTAAGTTTTTATTTATTTATTTTTTTTTTCTACGCAAGAATATTGTCAAAGATGCGAAAAAAAATAATAAAAATAATAAATTCCAATAAAAATAGGCGTTTCCTACTCGCGCTCAACCTCCTGAGCTAACGAATCAGATGCTCTTATCAAAATCATTTTCATTAAGGCTTTATATCCCAGTCAAAATTTTTTCAGTCATGTCGGGACGGAGCCAACGCTTCCTGGGTTTAACCAGTTAGTAAGGAGTAAATGTGTCTACACGGTGGCGCCTGTGGGGATCGAACCCAGGACCTTTCGATTCGGAGTCAGACGCCCTACCACTATGCCACCGCGCTCCCTAAAATAATTTTGTACCAGTCTTATATCAACTACCTGTACGTATTTATTCTCGACATGTGATTTTACGAAGCGACTGACTTAACCACTGCGACATGAAGTCATCTACGGAACATGTGTGTGTGTGTGTGTGTGTGTGTGTGTGTGTGTGTGTGTGTGTGTGTGCTCGCGTAAAGAATATTAAAGAATATTGTCACCTGTTTTAGGGTTAAGCAAGGTACGCGGCACGTTATGAAAAAAAAAAAACGAACTGTATGTTTCTCAGTCTATAAACATTTATTTTCTTGAAAATAATATTGTTTTAGTTTGAAGTTTAATTATATTTATTTGAATTCAAACAGATAAACATCACGCATAATTCAAGATTATAAATGAGGATCAGAAAGAAAGCCTTTGACTTGGAAAAAACATCCGAAAAATCGTAATTATCGCATTCAAACTGCTGAAATACTGTGGAAGGTCTACAAAACCTCAACTTATTTGTATGGCTTTGCAAAATGTAGCTAGGATATCGCACTTATGACTTGCAGATGATTGTCTAATGGACTCAAAACGAAACATCAACCAAATAAATAACATCACGATTTCGGGTTTCTGTTTGAAATACATGTATAGTCTGATTTTTTTCAATGTGCAGGGCGGAGCCTGTCAATTTTTGATAGACAATGACAAAGTTGACCATTACATTTAAAAATAGGTAGTTCTCACTTGGACTGTTACTTTGACTCACTTGTTATTGTTGAACCAATCAGTGTCAAAATTTAACCTCATGCACTGAAAATGATGGGTAAACACATACTGCCACAGAAAAATATTCTGTACTACATGACTGTATTTATGTATGACCATATTGAAAATTCCCTTAGTAAATGCCTGGTAAACATTCTTGTTGTATGACTCTCTGTTTTTCCTTTCAAGTTTAAAACTTTAATTTTGGTACAATTAAATATCAAATGATGCAGGCTTACTTTAAATTACTAAGTTACTAAAGAAAGCAGCAGAAAAAAGTGCAATAACTTCTTACTGGAAGTCACAGTACGGATCTGTAACGTGTTACTGACAGCTCAGTCAAGTTAGCAGCGACTCTGTTGCAGCGGCAGCAGCAAAAAAAATAATAATAATAAATAAAATGAATAATAATAATAATAATAATAATAATAAATAAATAAAATAAACGGTCAAGTTAGCTGCATCGAAACTTTTTACCACATATTGTGTATTGTTCATACAGACAAGGCTCCAGAGTATCATCGTCTGTCTTGAAGCTTACACTGATAAGCAAATCACTAAGGTGAACTACGATACAATTCGGTCTCTCCTTTTCGTTTAAGTCTGTCTATGAGCGCTATAAGAAACGATGATAAATGTCATCACAAACAGACGTTTTATATCCCACCTATTACCCTGCAGTCTATGGACACTTTTACTGTTGGCAGGGAACTTTTGTCCTTAAGCTATGTTATGGGTGGGATTGAAAAGTCTTGTTTGCGGCATAAGTATTCGTTTCCTATAGCACTCACAGCCAGACGAAACTGTAAAAATCGGCAACATTTTCCATAACGTTGGTAATATGTGGTCTAGAAAAGTTCTGTTGCAGCATTCATCATCATTTTCTACATAGCGATCACAGCCAAACGAAAAAGAAAAAAAATAAGAATAATAAGATTAAGATAATAAAACAAATGGCGACAAACATTTCCACTTACATGGAACTTTTTTCGTAGGTGACGTCGAAAAGATATGATTGTGGAATTAAATGTCATTTTCTTATGCGCTATCACCTAGATTAAAGCCAAATCAATCTGCGACAAAAATGTTCGCTGTAAGCGATATTGCTGCTTACTTGATTGTTTTTCGCTGTAGCAAAATAACTGCTTACTCGACCAATTTCGCTGCAGCAAAATTGCCGCTAACTTGACTGTATTTTGCTGCAGCAAATTTAATTCTAACGCTGCAAGCAAAATTGCCGTTAACTTGACTGCTTTTGCTGTAGCAAAATTGCTGCTACATCTAACATGACCGATTTTGCTGCAGAAAAATTGCTGCTAACTTGACCGTTTTTGATTCAGCAAATTTGCTGCTAATTTGACCGAGCTGACCTTCTAGGAAAAATAAGTAAAATCAGATGGTTCTCCGAATCGCTTTATTTTTTCGAATGGCACTTTATTGGCCTTCTACTGTACCATCAGTAAAGCAAAGAGTTGTTGACAAAAATAGAGGCATTGGCTAACTTGATAGAAATATTTGAGTGTAGCTGTATGGTTATATTTTAGAAACAAAATGTTTATGTTTTTGTGTGTCTACCATACACTTCACCTATTTTGAAATCATTCGGGCGAAACACAGGTATAGCACAAAGACAACAAGCATAGTCACCTTTACTTCAATTGTACATTGTCAGCTCTGGGACCCTTTCTCAACAATGAAATCATCCAAGGCTGGGCTTAGCTAAGCCCTTCCCTGCACATTGAAAAAAATCCAAGTATATAAACATGCCAAAATAGATTATGTTCTCTCACGAGACAGCACGTGGAACTGTAGGTCTTACACCTAATAAATATACATATATCTTTACATGTACACTATACAGTGTACTATTTGAGCCGCGGAAAACATTTTAAGTCGTTCAGGATGGCTAACTTATCCTAGCCACATTATGCCAGTACAAGCCTTCAGTATATTCATATTTTCATGTCTCCCAGAAAGAAATATTGGCGTGAGGATAGATCAGCTCTCATACCCAAAATACGATCTTTTCGCACTTAACCATTCGATCATCTCACCGCTGTGTATGGTGTGGGTGCGAGCCCCGCTCTGGGCACATGTGAGACAAGCCAAGTTCTGCTTGCGGGTGTGTCAGGTGGTTTTTCTCGGGGTTCTCCCGTTTTCGCCCCACCTACTAATTGGCCCGTCTCATATGAGCTGAAATAATCTTGAAAGGGACGTTAAACTGAATAAAAAAAAATACGATCGAGCTCCCAATACAAGAGAAAACATACATGTGGGCTACCGTCTCAAACTTCAATTTCTTTACGATTTAAGAATTTAATTAGTAGGGCATTTCATGATTCTTGCATTTGCCAAAAAAGGATAATCAGCTGATAATATATGTTTTATTTCCAAAGCTTTTTTTTTGTAACAAGAGAGACAATTAAAGAAAAAAAAAGTAATCCGTCCGGGACTCGAACCCAGGACCTTTCGCTTTCAATTCCAAGCAGGCTACCTACTGAGCTACACAGCTACACGTCCTAGACTATTTCATTTTTTGACTCTCTTATTTAATTCGTCTTCGTCGGGCTATTGATAGTTTTGACTAAGTAATTCTTCATATCGTCCCTCGTCTTCGTCTCAAATATGCCCTCACGAGTCGTCCCCCATCACACGGAAAGTCATAACCGCAAGCGCCAGCAGCATTTACGTTCAAAAGTGAAAAATGTCTATTTCAAACACACTTTGCTGGCCACCATTTGTCACAATCTTTTACCCTAGAGCTGGACACAGTATTCGATAGTTTGTTCTTAATGATGGATAAAGAACATTATAATGTCATTCGTTTAGTGACAACAGAAAAAGCACGTCTAGGCTACGATTTGCACATGTACGAGAATCATGTCTAGAAATTAGAGGAGCAGTTGGTAAACTAATTAAGAACTTGTTAACACGTTATAGAAGAGAAACCAATGTCAACTTATATACTAGGCAAATTAAATTTAGCAATTTTCGTAACATTCGCCAGTCTCTGCACATAATGAATAAAAGTCATATTTTGGAATATGGACCTAAGTGGTAACCTTTCGGCAAGAGCTTCCAAGTGAAACATTTCGAAAAAATCAAACCTTACGGCGATACTGACATGAAGATACAGTTTCAGACACATGATCAACACTTGCAGGTCTGCTTAAAGTGGGAAACCAAAATCATGCTTAAGCAACTCTTTAGTCATCAAAACAAAGGAAAACATTTAAAACGTTTTGAAACAAAATTTTGTCGCCAAGATATAAAGATCGTAATGTTTTGAATTCGACGTTTTTTCTTTTGCTTAGATCTACGTTATCGCCTTACAGTTACATTTCTAACTGGAATTTCCCGAAAATCGACAATGAGTTCAAATGTCTGATGCATATCGATATGTTAAAATAAAGAGAGTTTACCAAATTCCCTATCTTGGCTTTATAACGTGAGCTTAAATAAAGAGTTTAACGTCAGCGTTATCTCACTAGCATGACGCGCTATGGCTCTGAATCTTTCAAGTATTACTGACCACGGTATTGGCTGCATTGTGCTTAGTTTGTCTTGTTTTGTTTTTTATAAAATCAATGGAAACCAAGTTACCCGAAATTAAGGTAATTTCGACCTATTGACGGCGCGTTGACGTCGATTTTTGGCAGGTAAAGTTTGTACCGAAAAAAAAAAAAACATTCTCACTTGTCACATAATCAACAACGTTCATAAAGAGGGGTTGAAAAGGATGGGCCTGATGGACCGAACAAAAGTCAGCTGTTTGCATTGTGTTCAATGGTTGAGAATTTTGCATCCGCACCCTTCCTGTATTTGTTGGTTGTTCCAGAAGCCTCTTTAAAGGATGGCGTTTTTAAATTCATCGTATCATGTGTCTAAGACACTGTTCTTGTCATTTAAATAAAAGAAATGTCCAAAATTGCTCTGAGGTGATCAAAATTATATGTAACATCAAAAATTGCTTTTATTTAGCATAGTACATTATGTAAACAGTACGTCTCATAATCAAAACGTCGCAATATTTTATACGATTTTTTTTCTCTTTATGCCTGTTTCAGAAAAAAAGGTACAAGTAGGCAACGATCAGGAAAAAGCGCAATCAGAAAAAGATTCCCACTCCAAAAACCGAGGCGGGAAAAATTAAACTAACAATAAGGTACTAAGACCATGAATACATTTAGTAAGCCGTATGAGCAGCTATTTCCCAATAGGTGGCCACTCAGTTACCTAAACTTAACTAAAATATGATAACATACATAAGGCGCCATGAGTGGTTTTAAGAAGTAAGTACTGCACTGCTCTTGTGCCACTGGTGACTGCTAGCACATGCTAAGAAAAGATAATGTTAGCACAGCCATATGTGAATAGGCTTTTGAATATCTTGCTAAAAACCCCTTTACGTCATCATTTAATCCGAAAGCAGACCGTTGAACGTTGGAAGATGATAAAACTTGATTTATGTGAGTTTCACAGACACTATAGTCTTCTCACTGACAGTCAGACGTCATTCATATCCCTGCCATTGTTCTCAGAAAGCCAGATTGATCGTCGCCTTACGGGGAGCAATATATCACAGTGTATATTACGGAGCATGCATCACACAATTGAATGTACTTGATTTGCATGATTGTGCAAATCGTAACCTAGTTATTTTTCTATTGTCTCTTCAAAAGAATGGCATTATAATGTTCTTTCATTAGGGACAAACTATCGAATATTTTGTCTAGCTAGGGCGAAACAGGATTCTTGAAGATTCTTGGAGAAACAAAATTAGCTGCCTCATGGGAAAACCAACAATCTGCATAGGCGAAAACAAAGACGCAGATCAGCTTCGCGGTAACCGCGAAGCTGATCAGCGCCTTTGTTTTCGCTACACGGATAGTACAATTCCTCTTCTACTTAAATCCGAAATTTCAAGCTTCTTTTCTGTGCTTATACAGGTTGGTTTGTGTCGGACCTGTTCGGAAACCACATTGTTGGTTTTCCTAGGAGGCGGCTCAAATGGTCATTAATGTTTGCAGTGTGAATGGAAATAATCGGTCAAGATTAATGGTCAGTTTCCACGAAACCTAGAAAATAAGATACATTTCGAAACTTTTCATTTGCATATGCGAAAACGAATGTGTGCGTAGAAAATTGATTGGTACGTTATACGTTAGTTTTGGAATTTTTTTCTCAGCATGTTCATTCCAGCTATTTTTTTAGTCTTCGCATAAACGGGCATATTTAGAAACACCTATTCAAAGGAAGTCAGTATGCAGGTTCTAGTTTGCTAGTTGCTGGAGCTGAAGGGTAGTTTTGCATTACTTGCAAGTTACTGATTCCATCTTGGCCAACCATTTTCACAAAGCGTAAGGTTTCTCTTCAGTATGAATCAAAGGGTTGTATTACTACACTGGTTATAATAGACCTTTTGCAACCCGAATGGGCAAAAAGCATTAGACACGGAAAAGCAATATGCAACTATTACTTTTACTTTATAGCAACTGCAATTTTTGTTTCACGTTCAGATTTTGTGCCATAACATCAGGAAAACATGTACATGTAATTAATACCCCCTTAAACCCCACTTTTATATAGTGAAACTGGGGTTTGCAGGGGTATACCTAATTTTCTTATTTTCGATCTAAAACATACATTGTGGGTACTCGGTAGAACCGCCTCTGCCTTGCAGAGGCGGTTCTAACGAGTACCCACAATGTATGTTTTGAGCAAAAATGTAAAAAATATCAACATTTTTGCTGGTGAAATTTTCAATTTTTACAGCTGAAAAAAATCTCTGTATATTGCATGGGAGTGTTTTCATAATGAAATGCACAGGTGAACATAATCTACACAGATAAGGGTAGTAATAAGGGTAGCAAATTTCCAGTATGTCTGTCAAAACTGATATCCAAAGGGAAATGGGTAGAACTCTATACTTTCATTCCCCAAATCAAGAGAAAATGAAAATTTGATGTCAGTCAAGGGTCACAAGTTCACTTTTGAGCCGCCACATGGGAAAACCAACAATCTGCATAGGCGAAAACAAAGGTGCAGATCAGCTTCGCAGTAACCGCGAAGCTGATCAGTGCTTTGTTTTCGCTACACGGATAGTACAATTCCTCTACTTTATAAATCCAAAATTTCAAGCTTCTAGCCTGCTTCTAGGCTTGTACAGGTCGGTTTGTGTTGGACCTGGTCGGAAACCACATTGTTGGTTTTCCCACAAGGCTCAAATAAAGTTGCAGAGATAACAAGAAAACACTTCATTTAAACACAAAATCTGTCAGTTCAAGCGGAAACAAAATTCTGACACATCACTCAATGCAACTTAATTCCAAATGTGCCCCCAAAAAATAAATAAAAATAAAATAATGTAAGTAACAACACCAATCTAGATGTTGTCACAGAGATGTGTAATTCTGCCCATTAATCCTCATGATACTGCGCAGAAACCAATGATGGGCTGTTCATAGTACATTATTGCAAATCTACAAAAAATGACAATAATCCCACTCTAGTTCATGGAATTGAAATTCTGACATCAATCAATAGCCATAATTTGAGAAAATAACCTGTCATCATCAGGAAAACATGTCAGTGAAATGTATACCCCCTTAAACCCCACTTTCATACAGCAGAACTGGGGCTTGCAGGGGTATACCTTATTTTCTTATTTTTGATCCAAAACATACATGTGTGTGTGTGGCGGGGGGGGGGGGTGGGGTATGACTAGGATCTGACAGACATTTAACAGGAAAACCATAATTTGTACAAATAATTTTCTCTTTATTGTAAATACATGTAACCTAATCTTCAATAAATAAAATAAGGTTATGTCAAGATCTATATACATGTACTCCAGTTTCATATGATATTATATGAACTGTATCATCAAAAAAACTTGCTTTCTACATATGCGAAAATCAAGTCAGTTTCCATACTGCATTGCTTATCAGTACCTTAAATCTGCTACTATTTCCTATATAGCTAAAACAAGTTCAAGCCACTTACAAAGCCAAGTTAAAAATCTTTAAATATACTGCTAATAATTGATAAACCTTTTACATATAAATATACAAGACTGGACGGATCATTTTGTTTCTTTTACAAAAATAATCATTAATCATTCACAGGTTTGGTGATGGTGTTGTGTTTTATGTCCCATTCAATAAATAAGGTCATATGAAGATGGAACCTCAGTTTAAAGTAGGACTGTAGAAGCCAGGCCTGGAATTACAAGGAGACTGGGTTAACCACTACACCACATAGGCTTCTATTCACAGGTTTGAAATGTTTACAAATCAACCACAATAAAATATGCTCTAATGACAGGCTCAGATCAACATGGGCATTCACAAAGAGAAATAACTTAAGTCAGACTGGTCACTGATAAATGCGCCTTCACATGAAAAAAATCAACAATCTGCTTATGCCAAAACAAAGGCGCATTTCAGCTGTTCCCTACACAGATAGTACAATTCCTCTTCAACTTATATCTGAAAATTCAAGCTCCTAACCTGCTTCTATGACTGTACAGACCGGTTTAAGTCGCACCTGGTCGGGAACCCAAATTGTTGGTTTCCTCATGCATAAGCTCATTAATAAGCACTGGCTTCCCTTCTCCCAAAACAAAATATAGCATCAATAACATCGCATGTCTAATATGAAAAAGTCCGAATAATAACAACCAGAGGACCAATGGTCCTGTAAACGCTCACCTGAGATCTGCTGCATATACCAAAAAACATGTTTGAATATTATGGTATTTAACTCCAGTGCAGGGGCAGATGAAGCCCTTGGGCCATTTTCTTTCTTCAGACAATATTCTGTCCATTTGCCAATTTCCTGCTGGCTTTTCCCTTCAAATGACATTTTAACAGTTTTCCCAATTCAAATGCATAGGCAACCCATGTTGACCTTGCCATAAACTTGGTCAAGGTCATCAAAGGGTCTTGATCTATATATACATTGGAGTACTTTAGCCATCGATGCTTCACGCCAAGTTTCCTTGAAATCAGTTTATTGGTTTCAGAGAAGAAGAATTTTAATGGGATTTTACCATATATGGGCATGGCGACCATCTTTGTCATGTGACCTAGATTATTTATATACACATTGATTCCCCAATTTTATAGATGCATCACATAAAATTTGGCTTTGATTGGCCAAGCGGTTTCAGAGGAGAAGACGTTTTAATATTATGGAAATATACATGTATATTGCCCCGGGGTGGGGGCACATGAGCCCCTGGGGTCCAATTTTTTTCAGAATCATTAAAATTCAGTCCTACTTCCCATTTCCTGCAAGACATTCACTTTAAATGACATTTTAAAAGTTTTACCCATTCAAATGCATTGGCGACCTATGTTGACCTTGCCGTAAAATAGGTCAAGGTCATCACAGGGTCATGATTTATATATACATTGTAGTGCTTGAGCCATCGATGCTTCATGCCAAGTTTCGTTGAAATCGGTCAACCAGTTCTGGAGAAGATGATTTTTGAAGGGTTTTTACCATATATGGGCATGGCGGTCATCTTGGTCATGTGGATTTTTTATCTACACATTTGTTACCCCTTCCTATTAATGCTTCACATAAAATTTGGCTTTGATTGGCCAAGTGGTTTCAGAGGAGAAGACGTTTGAATATTATGGAGATATACATGTAAATTGCCCCGGGGTGGGGGCACATGAGCCCCTGGGGTCCAATTTTTTTCAGAATCATTAATTTTCAGTCCTACTGCCCATTTCCTGCAAGACTTTCACTTTAAGGATGTTCGCTGCCAATGAAAAAGTATTCAAACTTTTTTTCTAACCACTCTTTTTTGACTCCAAAATACAACACAAGACATTTGAAAACAAAAAAAATATAGGGTAGTGTGCATTTTTTCAAGCTACATGCCTCTGAATGAGACCTCTGAGCGCAATGTTTTAAATTTGGTAAAATTAATTAATTTTTAATTCTTTTAAACATACCTGTCTTGAACAAACATACACCAAGAATGCTTTCAAAAGTCATAATATTTACGTAATGCAGACTATTTTGGACCAAAAGCATAGAAAAATTTGCAACTTGGAGTCGATGACAAAATTTTACGGTTCCTTTTTCAACCCTACCCCCATACTTGAAAAGTTGAAAAAAATCAATATTTTGAAATGTGCCAAATTCATATTTGCTGATTCAAACTTTTTCTTGTATTTTCACACAACATAGAACTTGGTTATATTGTTCGAATAAAAGAAAGAAATATATAGGGTAGTGAGCATATAAGAGAGAACCAACAACTTGAAAATCGCCATTTTCAGCCTTTCTTCGGCTGTTTTGTTTCTAAAAGCCCATTTCATAAAACCACCTAAAAATTTTAAACCAGCTCACTAAAGACACAAAGACTGACTTAGAAGACCATGTACACATAAACTGCTGCTAAGATAAACATCGAACTAGTGCAATTAATTTTAAGATGTGTAATATTCAAGTTCAATCTACCCTACCCCCTAAAATTTACTGACAACTAAAATTTTCTGAAAAGTTGCAGAAAATGGGGTGAAAAAATGAAGTTTCTTAGATTGACAATTTTCATGGCTCATTCAATGCATATCATCAATATGTATCCAAATATAAAATATTAGGAAAATATCTGCAACCGTTTACGAGATATTCAAGAAAAGAAAAACCGAAAGTTCCGAAATGTCAAATGTTAGCAGCGAACATCCTTAAATGACATTTTAAAAGTTTTCCCCATTCAAATGCATTGGCCACCTATGTTGACCTTGCCGTAAAATAGGTCAAGGTCATCACAGGGTCATGATTTATATACACATTGTAGTGCTTGAGTCATCAATGCTTCATGCCAAGTTTCGTTGAAATCGGACAAACGGTTCTAGAGAAGAAGATTTTTGAAGGGTTTTTACCATATATGGGCATGGCGGCCATCTAGGTCATGTGGCCTGGATTTTTTATCTACATATTTGTTACCCCTTCCTATTAATGCTTCACATAAAATTTGGCTTAGGATTGGCCAAGTGGTTTCAGAGGAGAAGACGTTTGAATATTATGGAGATATACATGTATATTGCCCCGGGGTGGGGGCACATGAGCCCCTGGGGTCCAATTTTTTTCAGAATCATTAATTTTCAGTCCTACTGCCCATTTCCTGCAAGACTTTCACTTTAAATGACATTTTAAAAGTTTTCCTCATTCAAATGCATTGGCGACCTATGTTGACCTTGCAGTAAAATAGGTCAAGGTCATCACAGGGTCATGATTTATATACACATTGTAGTGCTTGAGCCATTGATGCTTCATGCCAAGTTTCGTTGAAATCGGTCCACCGGTTCTGGAGAAGAAGATTTTTGAAGGGTTTTTACCATATATGGGCATGGCGGCCATCTTGGTCAAGTGACCTGGATTTCTTATATACACATTGGTTCCCCCTTCCTATTGATGCTTCATATAAAATTTGGCTTTGATTGGCCAAGCGGTTTCAGAGGAGAAGATCTTTGAAATTGTGGACGGACGACGGACGACCGACGGACGGACGGACGCCGGATCATGGCCATCCTATAAGCTCACCTTGTGAGCCTAACGGCTCAGGTGAGCTAAAAAAGGTCCGAAAATAATCAATGTCTGTATTCACTAGAGGACCGTATGGAAGACTGGCCGTTGTGCTAAATACATTATCCTCTTTAAATATAGAGATTATTATTATTATTATTATCATTATTATTATAAGAATGAAAGTACATGTATTTGCACTGAATGGCCAAATTCTTTGTTGTTAAGGGCATGCACTCTATTCACAGTAGTCTCTATTAAGAGTATTCACTGTCAGAAAACTCATTGTGAGCCATCAGTTCATTTTTGTACATGTCAAAGATGAAATTAACAGTTCCAACTGGACCAAAGTAAAATATACAATTGTAATTAGACCTAAAATAAAATTTTGCTTGTTTGCAATTGCCTACCTACCCACTATTTTTCCTCCTACCCAAAAAATTTTATTGGGCTTTCTGGAAGTGTTTTACTGAGCTTTGCAGCGCAGCTATAGGCGATTTAGTGATATATTAATTTTCAGTCAAATTTTATAGGCTCAACTCAGTTGAACTTGAGCACTGAGTTGCTTAATTACATTATTACATGTATGTTAAACGAAACATATACTGCATATTTCCACATGACCAAAAAAAAAAAAAATAATAAAAAATAAAAAAAAAAAATAAATAAAAAATCTGACCAACCTACCCTCAAACCCCGGGTTGGCAATTGCAAACAAACAATTTTTTAAGGATGGCCTTATGATGCTGATCATAAAAATTTTTACATTGAAAAATTTATAAATTTTTATGCTTTTCCTACCGTATGCATTCATGATTGTAACGACAAGAGGATTCTTTATCTGATCAATTGGGAAACTTATAAGTTAGAAAAAAGAATTCAACATACAAAAAGTATGCAAGGTTACAAGAAAGTATTATATACAGGTGGAAATATAAACAAAAGTTGGTGCGGAACCTGTCAAAAACCCAAAGATAGGGTTTCTTGAACAAAGATTATATTTACTTCACAATGGCACTCATATAACATTACAATATAAGTAATGTCCTAAAACCTCTGTTTCTTGTATATGCGAAGAGAAAAGCACAAATCACAGTCACAATCATACAGCTGATCAGCTTTTGCTGGACTGGTACTATAATACAATCTCTATTCTACCAAAATCTAATGTTTCTGACTCCTAGCATCACCTCATTGTATAGCCTGTTTTGTGTGTAGTCTAGTCAAAATCTGTTATACACAGATTTCATACAACACAGCACAATTGCAAAGCATTGACACAGGGATTTTCTTAATTTTTCAAAACAGGGACCCGGGACCAATGATTTTGGGAAAAATAATACGTATATCAGTCAAATTGGGAAAATGGATACAAAACAGAACAGGGGATAATATGCATATTTGGTGTTAATTTGAGGATATTTCTCTGAAAAAAATATTTTGAGGGTATGATCTATCTATCCACAACAAATGTACAAGGATTTATTTATTATTTTGGTATTTTTTACCTGAAAATTGGGAAATTTTACACATTTTTTCAATGGGGAAAGGGGCCTGTAATGGGCCCCAAAATCAGCCCAGGAAAATCCCTGTGGCATTACATGTATTATCCTAATAAGTTAAATATTAAGGATGAAAATAAGTAACAAATGAGCCACCTCATGGGAAAACCAACAATCTGCATATGCGAAAACAAAGACGCAGATCAGCTTCGCGGTAACCGCGAAGCTGATCAGCACCTTTGTTTTCGCTATACGGATAGTACACTTCCTCTTCTTCTTAAATCCGAAATTTCAAGCTTCTAGCCTGCTTCTGTGCTTGTACAGGCCGGTTTGTGTCAGGCCTGTTTGGAAACCACATTGTTGGTTTTCCCACGAGGCGGCTCAAATACCAAAACAATTATAAACTAACCCATTCTGCAATATTATTTTAGCTTTTGAATTCAGTGAACATGTCATCAATAAGGCATTCTTTTCCTTTAATGATTTAGAGAATTGTACCATTTTCCAAACTACATGTACACAGTTTATAATTTGGGAGAGTGGTGGAGTAGCGGTAGCACATTGGACTTTGAATTGTGAGGTCCTGGGTTCAATCCCCACTGCAACATCATGCTGTGTAATCCAGCAAAGGCACATTAATACCCTAGAAGTGGAGGCTCCGTCCCAACTGAAAAATTGTTGACTGGGATGTAAAACCTCAATACAAACAAACAAACAAACAAACAAACATTTCATAATTGAGCCACTGCATCAGAAAACCAACAATTTGCCTATGCGAAAACAAAGGCGCAGACCAGCTTCCCAATAACCGCAAAGCCGATCAGCACCTTTGTTTTCACCACTCAGATAGTACAATTCCTATTTCTTAAATCTGAGATTTCAAGCTTCTAACCTGCTTCTGCAACTGTACAGGCCGGTTTGTGTCGACGGGGTTGAAAACCCAAATTGTTGGTTTTCTCATGTGAAGGCTCAATTTATATATCACAGTCAGTCTCACCACAACATAATGAGCCATGTCATGAGAAAACCAATGATGAGGTTTCCAAACAGGTCTGACACAAACCAAGCTGTACAGGCACAGAAGATAGCTAGAGGCTGGAAATTTCGGACTTAAAAATTAGAGGAACTGTACTATCCCTGTAGCGAAAACAAAAGCGCTGATCAGCTTCGCATTTACTGCGAAGCTGAACTGTGCCTTAATATTCGCATATGCAAAATGTTGGTTTTCTCATGATGTGGCTAAAATAAGTACACAGGACAATGCCACTGATATCAGACTTTGTTTCTTTGGCTTGTGTACCTTGGCATATCATCAATTTGTTAGTACGTGTAAATAGTATATTCAATTTTCCTTCAACTACATGTATATTTTAATACCAATTTATTATCACAACATAAATGCATTAACTCATTTAAGCCCCAGATGTGACGCTGCAAAACAGATGGGATGCCGCATTTTGCAGAGTCACATCTGGGGCTATACTGTTTGCTGAAAGCTTTTTCATCAAAAATTAATATGAAAATTTAAAATCACTCCTGATGTCTCTAAAAATGTAAGTGGACTTGTCAAAATGTTGTCACAAATGGGTTAATCTTGAGCTATTTTAGAAGCTCTCCCTTTATGCTGTATGAGCCTCATCATAAAAAAACAGATTTTTGCCTATGCGAGAACAAAGAAGCAGGTCAGCTGTGCAGTAACTGCACAGATGATCAGCACCTTTGTTTTCACTACTCAGATAGCACAATTCCTCTTCTTCTTAAATCCAAAATTTCAAGCGTCTAGCCATCTTCCATGGTTGTACAGCTTGGTTTGTGACTGGCCTGATCGGAACTCCCAAAGACCGATTTTCTCGCGTTGTGGCTCATATTTGTTCACCTTCTGAGGTAGCACATTCAGTCCTTTTCACTTGAGTTTACCATTTCAGTGTTTAGATCATTTTTGTGTAAATGCACTAATGGTAAGCTCAAGTGAAAAGGACTGTAACTAGCACCTTGACAAACCAAGAAAACTGTACAGTGAAATCTCAGCTCCTTTTCCCTATTTTGGGAATGGGGGCAGGGCCTTTTGAATTGGGAAAATTACAAATAAAAACAGGAAATTGGGAAAAGTCAAAAAAGGTTTAAAATCTGAAAGAAATACTCAAGCCATGTATGAGAACATTGCAGACTGGAAAAATCATTAGCTTTTACTACTTTTGACAGTATTGCATCTCTTAAACCCCAGTAAACTATGAATTTTGTCATAGAATTTTTCACAATTTTCCAATTGGTAATTTTCAGTCAGCAATTGGGAATAAAAGATACTTTTTGGCATTGGAATGGGGCCCTAGCACTGCCCCAAATCCCAAATTCAACATAAAATGAACACTAAATGAGCCGCCTCTTGGAAAAACCAACAATGCGGTTTCCGAACAGGTCCGACATAAACTGGCCTGTACAAGCACAGAAAAGAGCTAGAAGCTTGAAATTTCGGATTTAAGTAGAAGAGGAATTGTACTATCCGAGTAGCGAAAACAAAGACGCTGATCAGCTTCGCGGTTACCGCGAAGCTGATCTGCGTCTTTGTTTTCGCCTATGCAGATTGTTGGTTTTCCCATGAGGCGGCTCAAATGTATGTTCAAGACTAAAACTGTACACAACAAAGAAGCTGATTAATTCATACAAGATATCAGTGAGGGGCTTTGTTAGTATGCTTTGTTTTGTCAAAGTGAGGCTTGACTGAGCAGAACAAATGAGCCGCCTCGTGAGAAAACCAACAATCTGCATAGGCGAAAACAAAGGCGCAGATCAGCTTCGCGGTAACCGCGAAGCTGATCAGCGCCTTTGTTTTCGCTACACGGATAGTACACTTCCTCTTCTTCTTAAATCCGAAATTTCAAGCTTCTAGCTTGCTTCTGTGCTTGTACAGCTCGGTTTGTGTCGGACCTGTTCGGAAACCACATTGTTGGTTTTCCCACGAGGCGGCTCAAATTATACAAGAATTAGATTCATGAATATGCAAAAACAAAGATACAGATCAGATGCAATTTCAAGGGGAAAAAACAGTTCAGAATCTTTATTTTCGTAAACCCTGAAGGCAGGAATTCCACGCAGCTGCTGTAAACAGCTGTCTATATAAATGAGCCTTGTGGGAAAACCAACAATGTGGTTTCCGAACAGGTCCGACACAAACCGGCCTGTTTAAGCACAGAAAAGAGCTAGAAGCTTGAAATTTCGGATTTAAGTAAAAGAGGAATTGTACTCTCTGAGTAGCGAAAACAAAGGCGCTGATCAGCTTCGCGGTTACCGCGAAGCTGATCTGCGTCTTTGTTTTCGCCTATGCAGATTGTTGGTTTTCTCACGAGGCGGCTCAAATGTTTGAGATTGATAACTGTGCGTAGAAAAGCTTTGCACAAAAACTTAAATTTTCCATGATCACTATTAACCATCTCTCCACTGATGATTTGATTGATAAAATTGTTTAATCTCTTCACGATGGCAAGTGAAAAACTTATCACCATTTGTTTCAAATTTACCTGTACTTTCTAAACTATCTATGCCTGAGTTACTATCATGTCAATACTTTCTTCAGTTTATGTCATATCAACAAGCATTTGAGACATTTCTCGACACTATTGGCAAATTAGTAGCACACTGGACTGTGTCTCTATTATTTTGCAGTAAAACACTATCTTCTCTTTTCAAATTCTTTCCTAATCCAGTCTGATTCTTGGTAAAACCTCGGGTCTCCAAGTTTTAGACTGCTCCTCTTATAGAAATAGTAGTAGGCTACAGCAGCTGAAAAACAACACCAAAAACACTTTTATAGTTACTTTGAGTAAATAGTATAAAACAACATTGTAGCACTATGGCCATCAAATATACAGATTAGCCTATACACACCAAGTTTGATCACAGTCTTCACATTTCAACATTGCTTATGAGTCAGTCATCTTAATCTGCATATAACATGCATGTACAAGTTTTGGATGTTCAAATTTTTACCTGATCCAACTAGGCAGACTTTTCTGCCCTTGAGTGCTGGTAAAATATCTCACATACTGAGGCACATATTATTTTGCAAATGTCAATACATCCATGGTAGTGTGTTAATTTCTGATTGAAGCATCATTTATGTTGCTGGTTAATAAGGACATGAATTATAAATGTGTACATAGCCAATTTCATAGCACTTTCATCCTTTTAAGAATTTTGAACGTAATCCAGACCACATTGTGATTAGTCACAAAACGAATTTAACGATTCAAAACTGTTACCAAACAATGGTCATGGCAATCATGGTCATGGCAATCATGGTACAATCTGAAATGCACTAATGCGCATTATAAACTCATTAAAATACATTTAGATGAAAACCACTTGATAAGAATACGAAATGTTGTTGTGATGCTATCCTTCTTTCAAACACTCAAGAGTGTTTAAAAGATTTAAAGTCAAAGTAAAGCATATTAATCCCTGTTCTCTGTTGAACATATACAGTTCTCAATGCGTGACTATCCCAGATATAGGCATTAGAATCATCCCATATCGCCCCCCACGTCACCCCCTCCCCCCCCACCAGATCAGCTCATGTCCCCCCCTCACCCCCCACACACATACCCCAGATAAACCTATCCATACCTGTTCTCTGTATAACATATAAAGCTCTCAATCCCTGAGTATCCCAGATATAGGCATTAGGATCATCCCATCTCAAAGTCTGTAAGAAAAACCAAACATGATTTTAGAAACCAAACATGATTCGGTGTAACTTTTCAGCTACAAAGATCGAGTTGCTAATTGTGAGCGATGCAGAGTACTTTGTTGATTGTTCCCATCTCTATCCCTCAATGTTGGTAGTGTTGCTTAACACAAATTCTACAAAACCCTTTGTAGCCAGTTTGAAATTGACATGAATTATTCTTCCTTCAGCTGACACATAAAATCTAACATAAAAAAAAAAAAACTTTATCCCACACATAAAGCACATTTTCTGTTTATTTTAGATGTGCGTTTGCATTGAATTTTTTGTCATGTCTGGATAGAGCCACCTTTTCCTGGGTATTATCCAGTACTTTTTGGAGAGAATGTGCCTTGCTCAAGGACACAACACGGTGTCACCAGTGGGGATCAAATCCAAGACCTATCAATTTGGAACCCGATGCTCTCACACTATGCAACCGCGCTTCCCGTTTTGTTTATTTGAGCTGATGCTTTATTTTCACAGTCAACAGCTTAGGTCATATTAAGATGGTTTACGGTAAATGACCAATTAGTCCGAACACTTAAAAAATAAATATTGAAATTGGTGTTCAAATTATTAGAAATTATGATCTATGAAAAAATACAGTGTTCGAATTAATAAAATGCCAAGCAAACAGCCGAAAATGACCGTACAAAAACGAAAGTAGCCAAACTTTCTGGCGTCTAGATCAGTCTGCGTAATCAACATCTCGCCAATTTCATCATCCTGAGTTCGTATGACCTATGAGTGTCAAATTTTTAAACAAATCGGGTGTCCAGTCCAGTTTTATCTTTCATGTGTGTGACACCACATGAGGTATTGCCTTAACGAATTTGACTGCAGGATACTCCCCTTTGTTTACAAGAACCACATGGCCATACGAAAAGGCATCTCTTGATACACATGCAGATGACATGGCATGCACAACAATGTGTGAATTCTGGGGCCAGCGGCGATCAGTTACGGTTGTAAAGCTGATCTGGTTTTGCTTTTGCTGGTAAAACTATTTCTCTTGACGCAGACGGCACTGGTAGGTGCACTCAATTATTAGGCCTTTGTCCAGTTAAAAGGAAGATTATGATCAATACACAATCTTGTAAATCAACAGCTATAAATACTGAAGGTTCTATTTGCAATTAATTATTAATTAACAATCATAAAGTGGTTTAGTAAATTAGTGATAAACCATGTTGCTGAAAGAACTAAATCACCACGCACCATTCGTATTTGATTATAGACAAAGTCAAGACCTTTTCACGTGGCGCAGCGCTGAATGACCTTTCCAAAAAAGTGTGTCATTACTTCTTGAAGTCTTCCTCTAAAAAATTGATTGTAACCCAGTTTCCCGCCCAGTTTATGAACTAAGGACTTTCATTTAAAAATGCAACAACTTTACTTTGGATTCACATGCTTCGGCTATAGCAAGAAAATTTGGCAGAGAAATTTCAGATGTTTGCCATCACACACATCTTTTGTCTTGAATAATAAAATAATTAAAAAGCTGGAGAAATCAGCAATAAATGTGCAGGCATTTTACAGGAGTTTCAGGGTAAGAGATATTTTTATTTGGTCCGTCCGCTACCATCGTAATTAGTGCGAGCTGTCACGAGAAAAGAAAGCTTCTGTTCTGTAAAAAAGGAACCTCGTGTCATCAAAAAGATGTATTTGCTGGTCTTTATTTCACAAACATGCCAAGTTTTTCATGTGTACGAAGTATAAGAAATTTAGGTCCTTGAAAAAAATTAACTGTTCGAACTATAAGAGCAATTTTTAGGGACCAGTTCCAAGACAATTTTTGGTGTTCGAACTGCTAGGGTGTTCGAACTAATTGGTCATTTACCGTAGTATGCAAGACACACTGATTCTGTATAGAAGCTTCTCTTGATCAGAGGAAAAGAGAAAATAGTTATACAAATATTCCCATGACAACAAGGCAACTTACCATATACCATACATGCAGACCCACACACAAGGCAAAGTAGACAAAGGTAACACTGATGACGACCTTGAACTTGTTAATGAGAATGTTGACGAGTCCGGCTTGGAATATATAGGTGTTGAAGAAAAGGAGAAATATCACAATCACGGCGAACATGATACACAGATCCTGGATACTGTAACAAACAAAATAAATCTTTAACTTGCAAACAATCATCATGGAAACATTTTTGTGTGAAACTTACACCTTTAAACACCTATATTTATAAAGTAAAAGTGAGGTCCAATAAGGTCCAGTGAAAAAAAATCAATAATTCCTATAATTATACAACTTAAAAGTCATCATTAATGATTATTACAAAGAAGTAACCTAAATAACAATTATTTTATAACAAATCAGCAACAATTTAAATTGCTGATGATACAACAGCATAATTTCATTAAAACTTTACTAAATTAGCTTTAAATTTATCATTTGGAACTCTGACAACGTGATTGTTTCTATTTATTTAATTTTTTTTTTATTTTATTTTTAATTTTTCAATTATTTTTGCTCTAAATGATTAATCATACTTCGGGTGAACAAATTCAGACATGTAGTTCTTGTGTGTTCCAGCAAAATAAAAAGATCACTTTTTTTCAAGCAAAAATTGTCAATTATTACAGCTGTAAAGCTACAGTACCGGTATATTGCATACGGCATGCTTGTTTAACTCATTTAAGCCTAGGGTCCCTTTTATGGGACATAGGCAAACAGAATAGCCCCAGATGTGATGCCGCAGAACGCGGCGTCCCACCTGGGGCTATTCTGTTTGCTTAAAGAAAATTCATTCACAAATGGAATAAAATTGTAAAACCACTGCTAAGTCCCCTAAAAATGAAAATGGACTCGTCCAATTGATAATGATGGGAGAATCCATTCGTCAAATATGGGTTAAGATAGTGTGATACTTACACAAGTAAAACCAGGAGAATGACATTCTCAAATCGTAGAAGTTCAATGAATGAGTTCATAAACAGATCCACAAACAGTAGGAAGTACTGTAGGTACAGGATTGGACGGTATCTTTCCACCAACATGATGACTGATTCAGCTAATGCAACTCTTCACTCAAAGTGTTTCCATCTCCATGTAGTACATACTATACACTGTATCAAGTTTTCATCTTTAATGCTACATGGATTCAACAACTAATGGTTTCACTAAACATCTGAAAAAAGTAGAACATACAACTTTTATAAAATATATTCCTGATTGCAGGAAAAGAATTAACACATTTTTTACAATTATTCTTTTAAAATATTTTGACCAGATGTAACTTGCAATTCTTTAGATTCTGAAGCCAGTAATTGAGTCACTTGTTTGCGTTATAAAAAGTGCTATAGCAGGGCCGTCGCCGTGTTTTAACCCTTGAACTGCTATATTGATTTTTGATTATTTGTCTCCTATTGCTAGATAAATAATTCGTTTTTTGTAATTTTATGGTATATTAATATTATTGCCCATAACTTTGTTAATTTTCATGCTAGAATAAAAAAGTATATATGAAAATTTATCAGAATTGTCTTAGCTTTTCATTTTTGACCAGTTTTTAAACATTTGACCAGACATAGTATACCCAGGTGAGCAGGAAGGTCAAATTTTAGGTGAGCAATTCAGGTGAGCGGTCACTTTTCTTGGTAAAAAATAAAAGAAAATGAATTTTGATTCAAAATTATTTCAGCAACACATGTTTTTATATCTTATCTTCATAACACATTAAAAAAAAACATCTATACTTGCCAATTTGTGCTGATAATAAAAGGAATAGTGACCATGCCAGAACAAGATTTTTCGGCTTCCATTTTCCCCACCTGGAATGAGCTTTCAAATTCCCCTTGTCAATAGCTTGTTGGGCATACAAATTTGTCTGAGTAACTAATAACTGGACAAAGTTATCATCAATAAATTGTTTGAAGCATGTTATCAGTTCGTAATCATCCATTTGGAAGTTCAGTAAATGGGGCCATAATGGGTGGGGTACCTATCCGTGCTCCAGCCATATAAGCGATCGACGTCCGTTTTCCTATCATTTTTGGTTATATAATGGTCCATTTGAACATTAAATAAAACTACCCTGCAAATAACAGCATTTTCCTCACTGAAACCCTCAAAATCAGAGCTAGAATCGGCCAAATCACTCCCGTTTTCATTCTAAATTTCCCGTGTCCGCCATGTTGGAAGGTGATTTCCAACTTTCACAATTTCTTTTCTAAATTTAGCCGCATAATTCCAAAATTTTGCATTAAAAAAACTTTTCATTGGCTTGCAATTTATAGAATAACCAATCAGGGCTCGTTTTACAAAATAACTTTTTGCTACGTCATTCATATACAATCCAAATCGGTCGCAAAACAACCGCATGTACCAAATCGACAATAGTCGATGTTAGCACTGGTGACCCGCCTTTTCCACCGCGACTTTAGTCGTGGTTAGCAGTCTAAGGGTTAAAAAGTGGTCCGGCGGAAGACATTGACGAATGGCGAAGGCACGATTGGGGGAGAGCACGAGAGGGTGAATACCCCTCTCGTAAGGGGTTTCGAGGGATCTCCGCCGAGAAAATTTTTATAAATTGGTGCCTCTAAACGCGTTCTAAGTGCCTTTTGGGGACCGACTTTCGATAGTTTTTGTCAACAAAAAACACCGAGATTCAGGCAGTATAAATTGGAAGATTTATCAGAAAAAGTAACTTCTTTTTTATTTATTTTATTTTATTATTATTATTATCATTATTATAATATTATTATTATTATTATTATTATTTCACACCGAATGTACGTTGTGGGAACCGAAAAGTCTTAAGCTGTTTTGCAACGGGCGGCACTTGCATATCCATAAGGAAATAACATTGACATACTTACTATCAACACAGTCTCAGAACTTAAAATATACATGCATGCAAATTCAATTTTTTTTTTTTTTTTTTTTTTTGTATATTATTTGCCAGCCGACATTTTCTATGATAAACTACATTTGGAGATTAATAGCCCTGAGAATAACAGTGTTCCCCTATGTTCCGTTGTTTTTTTTTTCCATGTCATTGCGGCACACAAAATCAAAGCGAAGATTGGATTAAAAAGCAACTCTAATCTATCTTTCACTGAACGTAATCCTCAAATTCAATCAAATAGGTGTCATTTTAATGACCACACTGTTTTGACACGCTTTGTGTTTCTTGTTATGTTTGTTTTCGCACCTTTGCCTTGATGACACAAGTTTCGGGTGTTGATGATAATTTCATCAGTAAGCCGCCACTCGTTTGATGAGACGATTAGAAGATCAAAGACAGGTAAGCACTGCTGCGGCGATCGAAAAACGTGGTACGGCGGATACCATGGTCGGCCAAAAAAGTGGTCTGGCGCTCGCCGTACCTGCCGCACTGGCGACAATGGCCTTGTATAGATAAGGGACTCTTTAACAGCTGCCAGAATGTAAAGAAATTCAAGTGGCGTTTTTTCTTGATTACAGCTTTATCCATTTCTAAACAGTTTTAACATTTGGATATTGATTTCCCTGTTGTGCGGATAATGCTGATAAATACTCAGTAATGAGGGTGATGCAGTATACTGAATCTGAATGGTTTACTGGTGACACGCCAAATTGACAATACCTCACCAGGAGATAGATAGATAAGCGGCGTTATCAGCATGACTGTCGTGCAGATAGCCAGTGTCTTCAATAAATGATTAGTATGTGTTCAATTCTAATAGATGCTATCTATCTATCTTCTGATACTGAGTCGATCAATTTCTGATCATCACCTCAGGTTAATGGCTTGTTAATGAAGCATGGCAGAAAACAACAGTCTACGCAATTTGTAGTTGCGAGATCTCACTCCGCTATATTACACATATATGTTCCATATCCCTTCGTTGCGATCCCAGTTGGCTTTTCAATGGTGAAACGAAGTGTCGATAATTGCAACTTTTTCAAGATAAATCAAGAAGAATACACTTCACAAATGCATTACTAACATGTTTAATGTGCTTTTGAAAAAAAAAAATCCAACATATTTGGCCCGTTTTAGCGGTTTTATTCTCGTTTAAAAACTTCTGGTTGTCATTCTTTCAGTGCACTAAATCGTCCGTATATGTTCGTATGTTTACGCCGAGAATTGACTTCCGACCATTTCCATATATGGAAAGTTAATTGTCAATTAATATTTAATTGACCAATTAGTGAAATGCAGCGCGTGTTGCTGACGTCAAACGCCGCGCGCCGAATTCAAAATGGCCGACCTGATTGACGTCATTTGTAGAAATACGTGCATATCATTGGACAAGGCCAAATCCTGATCTTTCAACTGGAATAAATTAATGTTCGACGTCAGTTTCCGTAAACGTCGGCATATGTGTTCGGCTCGTTCCGGAAACGGCCCCACACGAGTGAACACGATGACAAACAGCTGAAAAATGAATCTGTTAGAAAAAGAAAACGCAGAATTTTGAGGAGAAAATTTTATTGAAAGAAATTTTAATATGTGTCTCATCAAATAGCGAAGTGTCGGTGAGCATTTCTTTCTATAGGGCATGTCGGCAAGGTACTCTTCCGTGAAAAAAAATCAATATCGGTCACCTTTCCCGCTATTATCTTCATTCGGTGGAGGTGGTAACCTCGGTCATTATCGCTATGCGTTTACTACTTTCAGACGCTAATAAAACCACAATTTGACCAAAATATTACGCATTCCTTACATTGGAATAAATTATATCCGGAAATCTAATAGAATATGCAATGCTTTGATGGAAAAAATTCATTTTGAGTCCATATTTTGCGCTCCAAATTTGGTATGGCATAGCGATAAACACCGAGTCATGTACCTCCGCCGAATGAACAAACTTACCTGTATGACGTCATCCCAACATGCCCTATTAACGATGGAATTCTATGTAAAACAATCGGTGTGTAAAAACCACTTGTTTTCGCCATCTTGTTTTACGGATGGACACGAGGCTGAAAGTACATTCGGAATGGTGAAGAGACGTTTCGCTCCATGGAGATTGTACTCATCAGCTGAGTGTACGAGTCTACGCAATTTGGACATTGACTGAAATATTCCCCACCCACATATGTTAAAACAACCATGCAGTTTGATGATTCCATTTTCACAAGCTACTCGATGATTTTGCAGAACCATGAAGCCTACAATAAGTTAAAAAGCGAAAGTGACTGGTTCTCAACTGTATATTTTCATAAAAATCAGTTAAAAATAAATATTTTATGAAATGTTTACAGTGGAGACGAGGATCTCGTAAATTCTCGTACGAAGTCTCGGATGCGTTCGAGTATAACCCCCGATTCAGTCAGGGACACTGGCTATCCGCACGACGGTCGTGCCGATAACACCGCTTATCACATACTTAGACATATATTTCCATCGATAACCCCAAGTTTGCATATGTGATAATGTGTTTCCCGCCCTCAGGTTATCAGCACGACGGGCTGATAACCGGAAATCATGCATTTTGAATGCAGAGAGGTTATCATGCCCGCATGTGACGTTGTCGCGCGACGGAATATGTGACGTCAAGCTAAATGACGTAACGTCATTTAAACGACGCCATTTTCTTTTTCTACAGAGAAATCGACGATTTTTTCATAAAATTCTTGAATAGAAGATTTTAAGATGTGATAAACAGATTATAACATGGGCATTTTGGTCATCGCCCTTAGTATCAACCCTCGACCATTATCAGCCCTCGAGCTAAAGCTCTCGGGCTTGATAATGGAGTCTCGGGTTGATACTGCGGGCGATAACCAAAATACCCATGTGATAATCTCTAATTATCGGCACGACCGTCGTGCGGATAAGCGGCGTTATCCGCACGACAGGGAAATCGATATCCAAATGTTAAAAATGTCTAGAAATGGATACATTTTAAGTTGATAGATATATTACACTGGCTTCAAAACTGAAACAGAATATTACACATGCAGGAATTTTTTACTTTTTAATTAATAACAAAATTGTAATTTTGCTGAAATTGGCTTACCTTTGAATTTACCTGTAAAAATCAGCCATGCAAAAGAAATTATGTCAATCATCGTAACCTAAATATTAAAAAATGTGGCAATCCAAAAGAATAAACAGCCTTTGATTTTAGCAATGAAGTATGGAAACATTTCAGTTACACAATTAAAATAATTGCAATGATTATATTTTTCTCCGTCTGCTGTGATTCAGTTTACATCAGCTGGATAAATCAAATCAAACTAGTTTTCTTAGTCGTAATTAACAAAAATGTTAATTTCGAATGTATTTCTATATAGCTAAAACCATAATTTATTTATTTAATGACAAATCAATAGTTTAATGCATTCGTAAGCTTGTAAGAAAATCTTATACTCCCGTCGTGCCGATAGCCAATACCTGTAGCATTGGCTATCCGCACGACGGTCGGGCCGATAACGCCGCTTATCGGCACGACCGTCGTGCGGATAACGCCGCTTATCGGCACGACCGTCGTGCGGATAGCCTCAGCCTCAGTCAGGTTCCATTCACAGTTTCGTACTTTTGAGGTGGCCAAAAATTTCAATATTAAGGGGTAGGGCATGAAATTGGGCTGTAAATTATCCTCTTTCAATAATTTGCCGACATCTTTCCCCAAATCGGATCAATTATGCCTCAAACATGTGAAAAATACTTATTCTCTATTTTTAGACTGGTATAAAAACCGGGATTATATAAGGATCCCGGATCGTTCGCCAGTCGTAGCCGGTGACGCTCTTCACTGTCGACTTTGCAGGGGTTATCTTTGTTCACAAATAGCGAAAAAAGTAGATGGATGGCACATATTTGTGCACTGCTCATTATGATCCTGGGTCGATTCTCTAAGTATTTGCATGAGATCTATGGGGCTTCCATTTGCACAGAATATGCATGGGGGCTCAGACTTCAGGCACATTTTACGAAAATTCACTGGTCTGAAAGAGGGGGTAGGGGAAAATATCCCCAATACAGGTAGGGTGATAGTCAGTGCTAGGCAATTTAAATGATGTTATTTTGTTGTTAGACATTTGATTTAATGATTTTATGGGAGAAATCGGATTGTTCACCAGATTGGACAGAGCTATTATCAATTTTGGCGGATCTAGCTAAATTAACTGAAAAATGCTCTAAAAACTGTGGATTGCTACCTCAGCTCGCCTCCAGGGTAGTTTCATTCTAGATATCACCAGGGTATCAAAGTCGTATTGGCAATTTGGCGTTTCACCAGTAATGTAATAATCTTTGGATCTGATAACATACGCCTGGTTCTCGAGATCATATAACGTTTTTAATTTCATTCTGTTCTAATAAACTCCAATCCCATCCAATTCTTGTCTTATTTCTAATTTGGCGAATTGGCGGCCCCCGTGGCCGAGTGGTTAAGGTTGCTGACTTCAGTGCTCTTGATCATTCGATCATCTCACCGATGTGGGTTCGCGCCTCGCACGGGGGCACGAATTCATATGTGAGACAAGCCATGTTCTGCTTGCGGGTGTGTCAGGTGGTTTTTACCCGGGTACTCCGGTTTTCGCCCCACCTACCGATTGATTCGTCTCGATATGAGTGAAAAAGCTTGAAAGGGACGTAAAACTGAATCCAAAAAAAAAAAAAAAAAAAATAAGAAAATAATAATTTGGCGAATTGCACAGGATACTGTCTCGATACTGATCGTTCCAGGGCGATACTTCTATGGTAGTTAAGTGTTTGTTTGTTTGCTTGTTTTCTTGTTACTACCATCAATCAATTTCTGATTATTTTTGGGAGGTGCACATTGTACACTCCGGTGTGTATGCAGGATGAGCCTACATGCATGATAGAACCTGTGTAGGCATCTTTAACCTGCACAGGGAATGACTGTCCCTGCACAGGGGGCCTCCAGTTAACGTCCCGATCCGAAGGACGGCGCACTATATCATGCCATTCCTGCAGATGACACGGAGGGAAGCGTGTTCCGACCAACAAATTTTCCTTGCCGCCGGCGGGAATCAAACCTGGGACCTCTAGCACAAGAAGCCAGTGCGCTAACCACTCAGCTACCTCGCTTCCTTGGTGTTTACTTGGTGTTTACAAAAAAATGTGCATAGCTGCTCATTCGGCTTACGACGTGTTTTCGTGGTATAAGTGCCTGATTGTTAATTATTTTTTCCACCTCGGTTTTTGGAGTGGGAATCTTTTTCTGATTGCGCCTTGATCGTTGCCTACTTGTACCTTTTTATTGATTGATTGGAAAATCAGAGCGGACTAGTGCAGCGAGAAAATTTTGCAATGAATGACATAGTTTTCATGCTTTCAGGTGTATTTCTAGAAATAATTTTATAAATAAAACCCATCTTATTTCCACAGAAAATGTGTTTAATTTGTACACAGACTTGTCCGCTTAGCAGGACTTGAGCTTTTGGCCTTCCTTGATCTCCATCAACCTCAGATGGTTAGTTGCTATTCAACATGTTCAAGAAACTAAAATTGACAGCACTATATCAACCTCAGAATTGTTCCCAGAAACTTGTCCTAACAGTGTGTATCGGAAAGATAGAACTCTTGACGGCTGTGGCGTGATGATACTTAGGAAATAGATCAGCTCTAGTAGTGATTTGTTGAGTAATATATCACTGTTTGGAGGCCAGTTGTAAAGCAGAGCAAATCACGAGCGCGCAGCGCGAGTGATTTATCTGCGTACAACTGACAGACAAACAGTGATATATAACTCAACAATTCACGCACTAGAGCTGATCTATTTCGATTCTAACACACAATAAGCGGAATAAAATCATTTTAACCCTTCAGTTTCTATAACATTTCCACCATTGCACTGAAGAAATCCCACCAAACTTTTGACTGTACCGCAAAAGTTTATATGTATTTGAAACGTTTTGAACGCGTTGAAATGACGTTACACCGTCTAACATCAACGTAACGTGACTTAAGGGATAGCTGACGTCATTATTTAATCAAAATGGCGTCGAAACGGCGCAAAGTAACGTCACGCTAACCCGCCCAGTGATATATACCTCAATATATCACTGCACTTTACCATTGGCTTCTATAGGAAGGGTGTGTTAGAATCATACACAAAGATTATAAGAATCTAACATGCGTGTCAGGAATGGATAGACAAATCTGTCCTTAGGGTTACAGTTTGGCATCACGAGGCTCACCGAGCAAGAAATTGGTTTACAAATTTAAGAATCTTGTAGGAAGGAATGGTCTTCCTTTACAGTTCAGGAAAAAAAAAACATTACACGTTCAGACGTATAGGGTATGACTTAAATGTTATTCAACAGTCTGCAAGCTTAGTTTTTAACACACTAATGGTTGATACATGTAACGACGATGTCTTCTTTAATTGCACGCCGGTGCGTCGGGCGTCAGACTCTACATGTTGAATAGAAAAGACCCGTTCAATATAGTGCTGTCAATAGCTATTTTTTAATATGGTAGCCCAGTTTGGGACCCTCATCATAAAGGTCTATTTGATGATTTGGAGAAAAGGCACAAGTAGGCAACGATTAGGAAAAGGCGCAATCAGAAAAAAAATCCCACTTTAAAAACCGAGGTGGGAAAAACTTAATTAACGATCAGGTACTTATTCCATGAAAATATATCTTAAGCTGAATGAGCAGCTATTTTTCCCAATAGATGGCCACTCAGTTACCTAAACTTAACTAAAATATGATAACATACATAAGGCGCCAACAGCATAAAACATTCTAAACACCAAGACATAAAACAATAAGAACCACCACAGAAGTATCGTCTTGGAACGATCAGTAATATAAAATTACTGGCGGGATTAAAACGGTTTTACAGGTACCTAACATTACCCGCAGCTTCTGCAGTGGTTCACAACATTTACAGCTCGGTTTCAAAATTAACATACCCCTGCAATGTCGCAAAATAAATTGACCTCTTCACCTTCATTGCGTTGACCATTGCTTGATGACTGTTGGCCTGGTTTAAATGAAACTTCTACATTTCGTGCATATCTTTATGTGTGTTAACATGGTATTAAATTTATATTGATAATGAGCAGTTCGTTCGGATAGGAAGCTGCCGTTGGCGTATACCAATATTCTGACAGATTTAAATTCAAGTTTGCAAGTTTAGGCGATTGGGATGATGTACGTACTGTGAATATTGCCACTTTCCGACCTGAATGCCATTCATGGACATCTATTTTAGATACCTTAAAACTTGCACCAGATTCGCTTTACATTTTAAGTACTGAAATAAAGCTTAAATAGACGCTATTCCTTTCATTAAAGGCGTGTGTTCAGGAAGCAAAACTTTTCTTACTGTCAATTTACATCTTACTGTGTTCTCTTGCGCCTATTATTTGTTTTGTTAGAGTTTCTCTGGAATTATTTCTCATATAAACCGTCTTCATAAGATCACCAGTCACAGTATTTCAATCAAATATATTCACATACCAACAAATGTCCTTGATTAATGTAATATGTTTAAGAGGGTCATTACATAACTTTAACATTGTCATAGGCATGAGAAACAATATAAATAGAAAATATCTAAAAGTAATCATTTCAATTGTTTCTGCTATTCTCAGATGCAAATATATAAAATTGGATAAATTTGAAGAGATTTTTTGTGCTGAAAACATGCATTTGCAAGGTACTTATATACAAGGCAGTGGGTTTATTAAACCCCCACTTTCTGATTCTATAATTTTGCGAATGTGGTGCAAGTTTTAAGATGTCCCAAATAGGTGTCAATGCATAGCATGCAGGTCATAAAGTTGCAATATTCACAGTACGTACACCATGACAACCGCCTAAATTTGAAAACTTGACTTTAAATCTGTCAGAATTTTGGTAGACGCCAAAAGCAGCTTCCTGTCCGATCGGACTGCTCATGATCGATATAACATTTATACCATTTTAACACACTTATCCATATGTACAAAATATAGAAGTTTCATCCGTACCAGGTTAACAGCCATCAAGCAATGGTCGATGCAATGTAGGTGAAGAGGTCAATTTATTTTGCGACATTGCAGGGGTATGTTATTTTTGAAACCGAGCTGTAGTTAGTTGTTCAGTCCTCGTGGTGAATCTCATACCAGTCAATGAATCATCATGGACAAACAAATAAATCATGATAAACTCCATGATGAATCAAAACCGAGGACTCACATAATGAGTAAGCTGCCCGACAATGGAGATCTGGGCGCCCAATAGCTTACTAACTCCGGATCAGAAGAAAAACACCAGTTTAACCCCAGAGGGCCAAGCAACAGACAAGGAGCTCCGGCCCCAACCAACTAAAATTCGGGGCCATCATAGAGTGACGTCCGACCCACCGGCCGGCAACTAAAGGAGGCAGAATAGTTATCAATCATGATTGGGTTAAAGACTAAGCATGCAGACTGTCGCATAACATTTAAGTTATATCCTATACGTCTGTAACGCGTAATGATTTTTCTGAATTCAAAAGAAAAAGCATTCCTTCCTATACGTTTCTTAAATGTGTAAACCAAGTCATCATAAAAAACTGGTTCCAAAAGGCCCTCGCGTAAAAAGTTCTTTAGCCCAACATTAAATTTTGAAATCAGTTGATAGTGTCTGCGATAAAATTTAGAAAAGGTTTTTCGAAGTTTATGATACCGATAGTCCTGCTGAAGAAGTTTGGCTGTTAAACATCTAAACTATAATTAACAAATATGCAAACCTATCCTAAAACACTCGAAAGGTATACTTTTGCTTTAATATTTATTATTTTATTTGTTAGCTTAAAAACATAAAATCGTCTGTAAGACCCTTAACGTAAACTATTCAGATAACGAAAAACAAGTTCCGCGATACCGGCTTTATTTTTTTATTTTTCCATAATTTAACGGAATCGACATCGGGTACCGGTAAGTACGAGTTACCGATTAAAACAAGTAGTGGCTTTTGACAAATTCAAAACTTCCTTCATTACAGTATAAGTACCTAATAATCAATTTGGTTTTTCCCGCCTTGGTTTTTGGAGTGGGCATTTCTTTCTGATTGTGCCTTTTCCTGGTTATTGCCTACTTGTTCTTTTTTCTGAAATATGGTTTACAGACAGTAAATTGGTCCCTTTGATGTTTGATATTTTTGATTGAAGATCGTCTAAGCCTAGCAAGGAGGACTCTATACTCATTGATAAGCACTGGTGTTCACGGATCAAACGGCTTAAACCCAAGATATATCAGTGCTATGTCCTATTCGGATTGGAGGCCCTACCACTAACAAAGACTCAGATCAGCATACTATCCAAATTCCATATCAGTAACCTGCGTAGGTTCCAGACTTTACCCTTAAGAACTGCCACAAGTGCAATATACCTATTGATAGGCGCCCTTCCGCTGGAGGCAGAACTGCATAAACGTCATCTAAGCGTACTATATAATGTTTAAATCTCAAACAACAAAACTATAAGTGAATTGACAGTCAGACAAATTGCTGTTAAACCTGCCAAATTTACATTATCTTAGTGAAAATCTCACAACAAAGAAACAATGGAAACTTCAAGTCAAAACAGCTGTAAATAAATACTGGACTGAAACACTGCAAAAAGAAGCTCAAGAAAAATCCACTCTGAAACATATTAATATTCATTCAATGAAAATAGGTCAAACTCATTCCGTGTGGTCTTCACTTGAATCTACCGTAACAGACGTGAGAAAGGGCATTACAAAGTCTAGAATGCTCACGGGTACGTACCTGCTACAGTCAAACAGAAATAAATTCAATAACTCTGAAAGTGCAATCTGTAAATGCTGTGGAATTGAAATTGAGGATATCATACATATGTAACTTGAATGCCAAGCTTTGTTTTATGAAAGGAAAAAGTATTTTGAAGAAATCAGAGCCTTAATCGTGAAATGCATTGGAGCTGAAGCGTGGCAGTCAACCTTCAATACAAAGGATAAATTAGTGAGTCTGATCCTAGACTGTTCGAGTTTTGTATGTCTTACTGAAAAAAGGGAGCTGACATCAATAGAAAAAGCTACAACTGAATTGTGTCAAAGACTCCACCTAGCACGACTACACAAGTTGGATCAGTGATAGGTCAGCAGGAAGTACAACTGTAACGGGATAGTCTCCCTTGTAGAACAGATTGGTGCAACCTATTAGCGGCATATTAGCGGGTAGTACATGTAATATGTGTTAAGTATTTGCTTATAGCATCTGAGTCATGCAGCAGCAGTCACATGACTAGGTATATTTTAATTGTGCCTCTCTAATAGCAGGTCAGCATTCACGCTAGACTTTCCATACTGTATGCTTGTTGTATAAATGTAGTAGTTATAATTAAATATCAGAATTGAGTCTGGAGTTATTATTAATATATAATAACAAACATAACATGGTGTCAGAGTAAATACGTCAATTATGGATAAATTTACGACCGGATCACTTCCATGTATGGACTGGGAAAGACAGGACTTGGAACAAAGCTGGAAAAGTTTTCAAGCAACATGTTCAGTTTATGTTCGACGGGCCTCTAAAGAAGAAAGATGGCACTACACTGAGTATGTGACAATTCATTGATTAAATACTCGAAGTGGCAAGAACTCATGAATTGTCACATACTCAGTGTAGTGCCATGGAAGAAAAGACTGTAAATGCGGTCAGACAGAAACAGAAATCAAAACACGGAAAATCTGAAAAACAGAAAACCCCAGCAAACTCTGAAAAAGAACTTTGTGGCAAATGCGGTTATGAACATGCGAAATTGCAATGTCCCGCGTACGGAAAACGCTGCTCAAAGTGCAAACGTTTTAATCACTTCCAGAAAATGTGCAAGACTCCAACATCAAGCAGTTACAAATCAAAGAAAAAACATGTACGTACAGTCAACGATTCGAGTGACAGTAGCGAAAATGAGCTATATGCAGGTATGATAAATGACTTGCCGATGAACTCTGTAAATTCGTTAAATGATGAATGGTCAGTAAATTCGAAAATCAATGACAGATCGATAAATTTCCAGATCGATACCGGTGCAAGGTGTAACGTGATGTCACAAGACAATTTTCGCTCGTTGGGAATTAAAACTGCCTTGAAACCAACATCTACAAAATTGACATCATTCAGTGGACATAAATTAAAGCCTACTGGAATAGTACGGTTGCCGTGCAAAATACAAGGTAACACTTTTGACATTGACTTTTATATTGTCGACTCATCTGTTCCATCTGTTCTTGGAAGTTCCACATGCCGAGATATTGGGCTGATAAAAAGACTGTATAATATACATGCAAATGAAATGCCACAGCAGAAAAAAGACTTGCCACAAGACATTGAATCGTCGTACAAGGATCTTTTTGAAGGTCTGGGTTGCATGCCAGACACATATTCAATAAAGGTAGATCCATCAGTGAAACCTGTCATCCATCCACCTAGAAAAGTTCCAATTTCTATGAAAGAAAAGGTGAAATCGGAATTGTTACGAATGGAATCCGAAGGTGTGATCACGAAACAAACAGAACCTACCGACTGGGTAAACAGCATGGTAGTGGTGCCAAAGCCTAATGGAAAGGTTCGAATCTGCATAGATCCCCGCGATTTAAACAAAGCAGTGTTACGAGAACACTATCCAATGAAAACGATCGAGGACATATTGACTGAAATACCAGAAGCCAAAGTGTTTTCGAAAATAGATGCCGTAAGTGGATACTGGCAAATAAAACTAAGCCCTGAAAGCCAGAAACTGTGTACGTTTAATACGCCCCTGGGAAGATATTCGTTTACCAGATTGCCGTACGGATTAAAATCTGCCGGGGAGGTGTATCAAAGATCGGTTTCGAACATGGTTCAAGACATTGAAGGTTGTGAGGCTATAGTTGATGACATTTTGATATGGGGAAAAGATATCGCAGAGCACGACAAAAGGCTCAAACAGGTACTTGACAGAATAAGGGAATATAATATGAAATTAAACAGGGACAAATGTGAATTTCGTAAAAGTAGTATTTCTTATGTCGGACATGTACTGACAGGCCTTGGAGTAAAGCCTGATCCAGAAAAGGTGAGAGCTGTAAAAGAAATGCCGCCGCCGACGAACGTAAAAGAGTTACAAACGCTACTAGGATTTGTCCAATACCTAGCCAAATTCATAGCAAACATGTCGGAAATTACTGCGCCACTCAGACAGTTGCTTGAAAAGGACATTCAGTGGCACTGGGACTCTGAACAACAATCAGCATTTGATATGTTGAAGGAAAAAGTGTCAAATGCTCCTGTTTTACGTTACTATGATCCAAAGAAGGAATTAGTAATGCAGGTCGATGCAAGTTCAAAGGGTCTTGGAAGCGTGTTACTTCAAGAAGGACAACCGATTGCATACGCGTCACGAGCGCTGACGAAGGCTCAGCAAAACTACGCGCAAATCGAAAAGGAAACTCTGGGAATTACTTTCGCTTGTAACAAATGGCACCAATTTATTTTCGGACGAGAAGTTACGGTAGAAACTGATCATAAACCATTACAAGCAATATTCACCAAACCGTTGTTTAAATCACCATTAAGACTTCAAAAGCTATTGCTTGATTTACAGAAATATGACTTGAAAGTAAAGTACAAACCAGGAAGTACGTTATATTTAGCAGATCATCTTAGTAGAGCTTATCTAAATGAGGCAAAGGAAGATTTGTTATCTGACACTGAATTGAGTGTAAATTACCTGACATTCTTACCGGTGTCAAAAGAAAATCAGTTGAAAATCAAAAATGCGACAAAACAGGACGAAGAAATGCAAATCTTGAGAGACACTGTCCTCAAAGGTTGGCCACAACGAAAAGACCAAGTTCCGCCAATAATAAGGCCATACTGGAATTTTCGTGATGAAATAACTTACGTTGAAGAAATGTTATTCAAAGGACAAAAGTTGATAGTACCAAAATCATTAAGACAAGAAATGTTGGCTATCATTCATGAATCGCATTTGGGAATAAATAAATGTAAGTCGCGTGCCAGAGATTCATTGTTTTGGATAGGAATGGCATCTGAGGTAGAGCAGACAGTAAGAAACTGTACACTGTGTGCTCAAAATCAAAGAGCAAATGTTAAAGAACCATTGATACCGGGAATAATACCAGACAGACCATGGTCACATGTTTCCGCAGATATCATGGAACTGAATAACAGACATTATCTTGTCATAGTAGACAGATACTCAAAATGGGTAGAGCTGAATTTGTTAGAGAATATGACTAGCAAAAATGTCATAAAACATTTGAAAAGTCAGTTCTCGCGGTTCGGAATTCCTGATCAATTTTATACAGACAACCAGTCGACGTTTGTAAGTGCTGAGTTCAGGAATTTCGCGAAAGAATATGGATTTGATTGTGTCACTTCTTCGCCAACATATGCGCAAAGCAATGGACTAGCAGAAAGAGCTGTTCAAACTGTAAAAGACATGTTGAAAAAGGCGAAAGATCCATATTTAGCAATGTTGTCATATAGAACGACAGCAATAGATGACATAGGACTGTCACCAGCAGAAATGATGTTCTCGCGTAAGCTAAAAACAAAACTACCAACGTCAGCTCCACTGCTTCAACAACAAGGACTGCCTAAGAACCTTAAAAATCGTTTCAAACGACGACAGGAGAAACAAAAGCAGTATTACGACCGTGGTAGTAAGCAGCTAAAACCGTTGAAAATCGGAGAAAATGTCGTTATGGAACATAACAATATGTGGAAACCAGCTACGGTTACGGCAGAACATCATACACCGAGATCATACGTTGTGGAAAACGAATATGGTCAAACATACCGACGTAATCGCAGACACCTACGATCGACATCTGCGAGATTTCATCCTGATCAAATACCAGACGATAGGTCAGGAAATGCAACGACGTCAACGTCAGAATCAACGTCAACGTCAGACCAGCAAAATGGAACAACGGAAACAACACCAACGCAGACAACAACGCGTTCGGGTCGCGTGGTCAAAGTACCATCAAAGTTCCAGGATTATGTAATGTAAATATACATGTAGTGTGAATATGCTACGAATAAAAGTGTTCTATAATCAATAGTATTCTTAAAATCAATTGCAGAATATTGTGTTTCGAAAATTCGAAAATTGGATTAATGTGCTATTCATTCATTCATTCATTCAAATTGAATTAGATTGGAATATATGTGTTTACCGAAATATATAAAATTCATGAAAGTAAAAAGTGCTAAATTCATTCATAAAATTCATTCATAGAAAATTTGGATATTCAGTGGCGGATTTAGAGGGGGTTCAAGGGGTTCGCTCGAACCCCCCTCCGGACCCAAATTATTTTATTTTCATGGGGAATTTCAAGAAATTTTGTGTGATTTTAGGAAAACGAACCCCCTTTTATTCATTTGAACCCCCTCTTCTGAAATCCTGGATCCGCCCCTGATATTTAGCAGCTGAGTTATTTATTCATTGAGAATTGGATTATATTACTAGATTCCAGACCACACACTCATTAAAATAATCCAGACATCATAGAGATTAAGCTGTCATTGAGCTTATCCTAATTATTTAGATACTGTTAACCTTTAACATGCAATTAGATTTCAAAGACTTGTGACATAAAATGCTGCTGACATATACAATTATGAACTTGATAAGGCTAAGCATTTTAGGGTTGGTTCATGCAATCTAATTATGTGGTTGATAACAGAAACATTGTTTTGACATTTAATGTATTGCAAAGCACCAAGGTTGAACTGACATAGTTTCCAGTACAAATATGTAGTCTCGTCAGTATTTGAAGCAAACAATTAATGCATGCTTTCCAGAAAGTTTTTAATGCATGTAAATGAATTTAAATTTCATTTTTTCTTTGAAAAGGGGGATGTTAAGTATTTGCTTATAGCATCTGAGTCATGCAGCAGCAGTCACATGACTAGGTATATTTTAATTGTGCCTCTCTAATAGCAGGTCAGCATTCACGCTAGACTTTCCATACTGTATGCTTGTTGTATAAATGTAGTAGTTATAATTAAATATCAGAATTGAGTCTGGAGTTATTATTAATATATAATAACAAACATAACAATATGCAAATTAGAAACTCGAAACTTTGTGATTAGAGTAAGTGTTAGGTATATAGCGCAGTAAACCACCCTTGGTGGATGAGCATGCTTTTCCACTGACGGGGTTTGCTGTGGCTTGGCTCGGCTGTACGTTACACAACAGTGATCCCTATTGTTTCCACGAGATGTAAATAGTCACCACAACAAGTGTAAATGCCCTCACAGATATACATTTAGTGTAAATAATAAAAGTTTTAAGAACTGTTCTAAGAAGATTACAGACGATGCCTGGTGTTCCTCATTGGAAGTTAATACGTATTCACCATTTTTGCATTATCGGCTCGTTTCCTGCTGACAAAGATCAATATTGGAAAAAACAGGTAACCAGGTACCCCCCTCAGGGGGTTCTGGTTTCCTGTATTTCCAATATTGATTTTTTAAAGCTGGGAACCAGCAGATAATGCAAAAAGGTGAATACAAGAAGAAGAAGAATGCGAAGGTCTATGCGGAAGTTAAAAATGTGGACCGAGATGACCCGATCACGCTATTTGATTCGCCCATGGTCAAAATTCGAACGCAACACATTAGATCACGTGACTTACGACCCGAGAACAAAATGGTGGATCGTCCGCGGGAATCAACAAAGTGATTTAGAATTGATTTTGACCTGAACTCACTGTACAATGATTGCATAAAAAAAGATTTATCATTTCTAAGAGCTTTTACACAGGTTTGTTTTGTTCTGTGTTGCTGAATCGGTAACCGGACATCTCAGCCCATAACAAACTCGGTATTTCCACTAGAATCGCACACTCAGCTGATGAGTACAATCTCCATGGAGCGAAACGTCTCTTCACCATTCCGAATGTACTTTCAGCCTCGCTTCTGCTTCTGCTTCTGCCGTATACTAGCCTCCTTCAACTTGTTGAAGATTATGCTAGGTTGAGGGTTTTAGCACATTCGCATGGACCAAGACTCCATCAAAGCGGTTAAATCCAAAATCAGTCAGTGTAATTGGAGAAAGTTTAAAAGCATCGTATTTACAGGTTAAAAACAGGCTAGTATGGGTCTACACAGTTGACACCCTGGCCTTGAAGGCACAGAGTGAGTCCAAGTTCTGAATGTCTGGTGGTAAGGCATTCCAGTCCCTGACCGTCCATCCGTAAATCAAGGTGGTGAGAATAAGCAGTTTTTACACATCGATTGTTGCACCTAGAATTCCATCGTTAATACAAAGAAATGCTGACTGACACTTGGCCATTGCATGAAACACACATTTAATTTTCTAACAATCAAGTTTTCTCCACAAAATTATGTATCTTCTTTTTTAACAGATTCATTTTTCAGCTGTTTGTCAATCGTTTTCACTCGTGTGGGGCCGTTTCCGGAACGAGCCGAACACATATGCGGACTTTAAGGAAACTGATGTCGAACATTAATTTATTCCAGTTGAAAGGTCAAGATTTGGCCTTGTCCAATGATCTGCATGTATTTCTTAAAATGACGTCAATCAGGTCAGCCATTTTGATTTCGGCGCGAGGCCTTTTATGTCATCGTGACGTTGCATACGTGCTGCATTATACTAATTGATCATTAAATATTAATTGAACAATTAACTTTTCATAAAAGGAAATGGTTGTAAGTCAATTCTCGGCGTAAATCTACGAACATATACGGACGATTTAGTGCACTGAAAGAATGACAGCCAGAAGTTTTTAAACGAGAATAAAACCGCTATAAACGGATGAAATATGTTGGATTTTTTTTAAAAGCACAATAAACATGTTAGTAACGCTTCGGTGAAGTGTATTCTTCTTGATTTATCTTGAAAAGGTTGCAATTATTGACACTACGTTTCACCATTGAACAACCAACTGGGATCGCAACGAAGAGATATGGAACTTGTAATATAGGCGGAGTGAGATCTCGCAACTATATTTCCACAGGCGCTTGAAGTCCTATATCTGAATCTGCCAGATACTCCATACACCTCATAAAGAGTATTACGTGGAGTGCGTGTAGAAATGGCCAAAAGAAAAAAAAAACAAAGGTTTTTAAAAATTGGATTGGGAGTCAATATAATTGTGGCTATTGTAATTTGGAATTTCATCCGCTTGAGATAGTAGTTGTAGGAATTGGCATACATGTGATATCTCCCGATCTCGTCGGGTTTGCCCGATTTTGGGCTTCCTAACCCGATTGTCCCCCGCCGAGCCCAGTAGGGCCCAAATCTCCCGATTTCAGTATTTGCCTATCCCAATTTTTCGGCAATGTTCCATTTTTAATATTGCGGTAATATATGGTACGTGTTATTGATCAATGACCCGATAAATACCTTGGAGTAATTTAGGAGACAATGCAGAATAGATGGCATGTCACTTTATTGGGTAATTGGCGGAGTGAGAAGGGATTAATGATGCGACAAATTGTCAGTCTTACAGGTACAGTGTATAATGCAAACCGCTAATTTGATCAGAGTTCACCTTTAGAAAGATTAATGCGTCTTTAATTTGGAGGGCTTGGATTAAACATTAATTATATGATTGTCCTTTAAAGATTATCGGGCATTTTGAACACGTGGGACCGATTTAGCTTTCATTTTTGTGCATTTTTATCGGTCTGAGTTATAACATTTTTTTCCGATTTTTCCCTGAAAAAAGTTTGCCTTTTTTTTTATTATTATTTTTGTTTGATCGGTCCTTATATTCACAAGTTTCAGACGCAATATACCACTACTACACACGTGTCAACATGATAATTGCCCCTGTTAATTGCCTAGTTATCAAAACAATTTTCGCGGAAAAGTGTGAAAGTTACTGAAACGTGAGGACTGGTTACGTTGCGTTTTAATGTGTTGCGTAAACAAAGCAGTAATTCATGCAACACGTGCTGATTGGCCCATTCTAACTAACGCGTGGGCGGAGCTTCTCAATAATCTACCGAAGCCGCTTTGACTTTGTGCAATTTGCTGTAATAATGTCCGTCTGTCGTTTCAACACTGCGTAACAATTTTCTGATTTTGAGCTCGGAGCAAAAATTTAATATTAAACTTCAGACAGATAGTGACCAGCGATAATTGGGTGGATTCAAATGATTAAGTTTAAAACAAATGCCATATAGTTCCGAAAGATCAGATTGAACGGGTATTTCGTAAATGAAAATGCCGCTTGCGTCGAACGTAAGGCAAAAGTCGGGTCAAGTTTCCGACCTACAAACTATGGGAACGAAACGGTTATAATAAGGGGGAGCAACTGCGTTATCGAACCTGAAAAATGCGGGGTACCAGCTAATAAAGTAAACATTGGAAATTACAAAAACTTGAAACACAAATTTCTGTGGAAAATGGAAAGAAATTAGTACGTTTATCTGCTTTTTTCGTTGTCTGTTTTATTTCAATACATTGAAATCTTTAAATTTTCTCGAATTGACGCTGATACAATGGACATAAAGTATGAAATGATAAATGTCATTAGTTTTCGCGACTTCTTAGATACGCTTTTTACATGCATGTTGTATGTCCATGATGACGTCATCACTTAGCTAGACCGATTTGGGAATTAAAATTTCCTCAGCTGTGATTATATTTAATTATGGAATTATTGGTTTGTTGTAAAATTACCACCCATTAGCAAATTCGTGAAGATATACGGGATCATAAGGCAAATATAATGCATCTTTAGCCAAAAAATGGCAAAAAATCTTCGCTTTTTAACCGCGCTAAAATCTCCCTATTTGAGACCCAATCTCCCTATTTCAAAACACAAATCTCCCTATTTGGGCCAAAGAAGATATCACATGTATGGGAATTGGGGTAGTTCGTAAATTATTGTTGTTGTTGATGATGATGATGATGATGATGATGATGGTGATTTCCAATGAATGAGTAGCGCCGACTGGCCCATAAGGAAGATTATGGTTGGAGGCATGAAATCAGAGGTGATGATGATGATGATGATGAAGAAGATGACTTAATAATGTTACTGTTTCAGATGAGGTGAGAGGCGAGTCCAGCCCAGAATGATTCCAGGTCTGGACTATTGATCAGGTCAGGGGGAAGGTTGTTCCAGGGTCTTGCTGTTCGTGGAAAGAAGGAATACAAATGAGCGTTAATTCTCGAGTATGGAATGGAGAGCCTGTTACGCATTGTGGGAGTGATGTATGGTGGGAGAGGGATTCGGACTAGGTCTGACTGAATTTTATAAAGCATAACGGTTTACCAGGGATGATATTTTTCTACGTGTTTTTAGAGTAGGAAGGCTTAGCTTTTTTAGCATTTCGGTGACGCTGCTGGTACTTGCGTAATCATTTAGAATGTATCGCACTGCCCTGTGTTGGACAATCTCAAGCTGTTCTATGTATTTCTTCTGCCATGGATCCCAGACTGATGAAGATTATTCTAAAAGGGGTCTGACATAAGTTTTGTAGGCTGTTTCTTTGATCCTGATGTTGTGAGTTTGAATATTTCTTTTGATAAATTTTAAAGTGTTGTTTCCTTTTGCAGTGGTCTGGTTGATGTGTTTGGTCCAAGAGAGGTCATCAGATATATTCAAGGAAGTGTCTAGCCGTCCGGGCCCGGACATTTAGACCGATAGTCTAGCCGTCCGGGTCTGTAAGTTTAGACCGGTAGTCTAGCCGCCCGGGTCAAATATATTTATCGATCTTGAAGTAATCATTTTCAATAAACGGGCAATGTTCAATGTTATTACGACGGGAGGAAGGAAGGAAGAAAGAAAGAAAGGAATGAATGAACAAAACTGTGATAATCACAATATAAATTTATGTAATTCTAAACATGTCGTAAAACGATCATATGCAATCTTAAGAACAGTTGGACCGGTAGGACAATTTCCATTTCAAATGAATAAAAAATAAATGATATCCTTACCTCTGACATCGCTTTCCCGGGCCATCAGATTTGAACGTTTTGCCACCATGGATGCAGCTGAAAGTAAGTTCAGCATACTTCATATCCAAAAGATGATGCTTTTTTCTACTGTTCAAGAATTACGACGGTAAAGCTGCACATTGTTTGTATTTTGACAGCGCTCAATCTTGCTCATTAACGAGTCAAAATTAGGGAAAAGCTTCCCAACCCTAAATGATACACTCATGTTCAACCTTAAGTCGACCTCGTATGTAACATGACCAGCATTTTTCGAATTTATACATTCATTACCGAATTTGTTTATTTAACTCAAATTTTGGCCCTTTTAATGATGCAATTTAATACCAACTTTAAACAAAACATTGAAGGACAATTGCAGAATTAAGACATCAACGAACCGACGATGCATGACAAAGAAAGGACAAAGAAAGGCTTAACTTTAGCAAAGTCTGTTTATCATATGTTTTATAACAATTTGTCACACCTTTTAACGGAATGCATCTTCAAAAGAACAATCACTTGTAGTGCATTTTCATTTATTATTTTCATTTACAGTTAAAAATAAAGTATAATTGCAATTTTTAGCTCGACTGCACGAAGTGCATAGAGCTATTGCAGTCACCCCGGTCGTCCACGTTCCCGTGCGCGTGCGCGTTCCCGTGCGCGTCACACTTGCGTTAAAGTTTTCTAGAAGTCCATATCTTGACAACCACTCATCAGAAAGCATTCATACTTGGACCATAGATACCCTGTAGGGTTAGCTTTCATTCCATGGCATCGGGCCCCTGGGTCCATGCCAGGGGGTGGGGCTGGTGCTTAAAATCTAGAACTCCTTCAAAAACGGCAATTCTTGTGTTAAAGTTTTCTAGAAGTCCATATCTTGACAATCACTCATCAGAAAGCATTGATACTTGGGCCAATGACACCCTGTAGGGTTGGCTTTCATTCCATAGCATCAGATCCCTGGGTCCATGCCAGGGGGTGGGGCTAGAGGTTAAAATCTAGTACACCATTAATAATTATGGCTTTTCTGTGATATAGTATTCTAGAAGTCTATATCTTGAAAACTTTTTATTAGAGGGCTTTCATACTCGGACCGTAGGTACCCTGTAGGGTTGAGTTTCATTTCATTGCATCGGATCTCTGGGTCCATGCCTGGGGGGTGGGGCTAGAGGTTAAAAACTAGAACACTGTAAAAATAGATGTACTGCTGTGTAACTTTTACAAGGAGTCCATATCTTGACAACAACTTATCGTAAAGCATTCATACTTCATACACTTTAGTAGGGCTGAGTATCGCCCACTAAAACCGCATCGCGATATATCGCGGTACGGGAAATGCATATCGCAATGCGTATTGAATATATCGTACAAACAGGAAAGTCAATTTTCAATTTCTTATCGAAGCCAAAATTTGTTGCACTAGAATGGGAATCAATTTTACAACATTTGTAGTACATCTATGACTGATATTATTGTAAACAACATGCAAAATTTTTATGCGACGTCAGGTTGTTTTAAAGTGCCGAAATAGATGTATGTTCCAAAAATAACCACATGATTGACAGCTCAACAGGGGAGGCAAATACACACATGTATTGGACTGGTTTCACGCTAATTACCTGTAAAAATTCGATAGCAGGACCGATTGTAAATACACAGTCTGTGGTTGTACTCGTTTGGATTATTTTGGGTGTTAGTATAAAACCCGGACTGTGTTACGATATACCGGAATCCTTGTATGGGCGTACCGGTATACCGTACCGCGAGCACCGTACCGCAGTATACCGATATATCAGTATATCGTTACACCCCTACACTTTAGGTTCCATGACATTGGACCTCTGGGTCGGCGTCAGGGGGGCGGGGCTAGAGGTCAAAATCTAGAACTCCCTGAATTTTTTTTTTCTTTTTATTTCTTAATAGAAACAACTTAGGAAGATGGTTGGTCATTCATCTTTTGACTTAGTGACACTAACGTGTGTCATGACTGTAAGGGTCTGTTGACCTACTTTCCTTGGATCAGTGATTTTTGCCTTATATCTTGACACTCAATTAGTATATTTTCTTACTTTTTTCAGATAATGAGTGAGTATGATCAAGCCTTTGACCCCGATATACTTATAGGTCACTGTGACCTAATTTCACGGTTCAGTGATTTTGCCATATATCTTGACACTCAATTAGTATATTTTCATACTTTTTTCAGATTATGAGTGAGTATGAACAGACCTTTGACCCCAATATACTTATAGGTCACTTTGACCTTATTTCACGGTTCACTGACTTTGCCTTATATCTCGGTACTCAAATGGTTTATGAACAAACTTCTTTCAAAGTATGTTTGCATATGACAAGACCTTTGACCCTGAAGTAGTCCTAGGTCACTGTGACCTAATTTCAAGGTTCAGTGATTTTGCCTTATATCTTGACACTCAATTAGTATATTTTTTTCAGATTATGAGTGAGTATGACCACACCTTTGACCCCAATGTACTTATAGGTCACTGTGACCTAATTTCACGGTTCAGTGACTTTGCCTTATATCTCGGCACTCCAGTAGTTTATGAACAAACTTCTTTCACACTATGTTTGCGTATGACAAGATCTTTGACCCTAAAGTAGTCCTAGGTCAATATGACCTTATTTCACGGTTCAGTGATTTCCCTTTATATCTCGGCCCTCAATTGGTATATGAACATACTTCTTTCACGATATGTTTGTGTATGACAAGACCTTTGACCGTAAAGTATTCCTGGGTCACTGTGACCTAATTTCATGGTTCAGTGACTTTGCCTTATATCTTGACACTCAGTTGGTATTTTGTCATACTTCTTTCTGATTATGGATGAGTATGACCAGACCTTTAACACAAACATACTTATAGTCCACTATGACCTTATTTCATGGTTCAGTGATTTTGCTTTAGTAAGTATGACTAGACCTTTGACCCTGAAATACTTATAGGTCATTGTGAACTTATTTCACGGTTCAGTGATTTTGCCTTGTGTTTTGGCACTCAGTTGGTATATGAACACACTTCTTTCACAATATGAGTGAGACCTTTAAATCTTAGGTATTTATAGTTATCTTTCATGGTTCAGTGATTTTGCCTTATTGCATCATGGCAAAAAGATGTATGAGCATAATGCTTTGGGTTACTGGTCAGGTTTGGCCTTATGTTTGACAAAGGTCAGAAGCAGTCGAGCACGCTGTCCTGCGACAGCTCTTATTAGGACCTGGACGTTACTTTAAAATCGATAAATATATTTGACCCGGACGGCTAGCCTATAGGTAGATATATGCTAGCCGTCCAGACCCGGACAGCTAGACTCCCGGTCTAAACGTACAGACCCGGATGGCTAGACACCCGGTCTAAACGTCCAGGCCTGGACGGCTAGACACTGCCTATATTCAATCCCAGGTATTTCGCATTTTTAGTAGTTTGGAGTATTTTGTTGTGAAGTTTGTAGTCAAAAATAAATGGTTTATGTTTCTTTGTAATTCTAATCACTTCACATTTATCTGGGTTGAAAGCAAAAATACCGTGAGAAAAATAGGTATACCCCTGCATAACCCCATTTTGCTATATGTAAAAGTGGGGTATGAAAGGGGTATATACATGTATTTCACAGACATGTTTTCTACTTCAGGTGGGAAGGTAACCAGAAGCTGTAAACATGAATGAATTCAAAGTTCATCACCACGTCAGTGAGCTCATGAACCAGCTGGGGTAAGTTTAGGTGTGACAGGAGGAAAATTGTCTTTGGGGATACCAGTTCTGACTCAAATGAGCCGCATCGTGAGAAAACCGGATATTTGCCTATGCGAAAACAAAGGCGCAGATCAGCTTCGCGGTAACCGCGAAGCTGATCAGCGCCTTTGTTTTCGCTACTCGGATAGTACAATTCCTCTTCTACTTAAATCCGAAATTTTAAGCTTCTATCTCTTTTCTGAGCTTGTACAGGCCGGTTTGTGTCGGACCTGGTCGGAAACCCCGAAGACCGGTTTTCTCGCGTCGCGGCTCAAATCAGCCTGTACAACCACAGTACGAGGGTTGGGATTTAAGTTCGTAGACTTTTGCCACTGATTTTCTATTACATCATTTATCCAATTTTTGATGCATTATTATAAAGAAACAATGTCTCCTTGTCTCGTTGTTACATTATTTTTCAAAAAATATTGTGCAGTGTACATAAAACTGGTCTCCATAGCAACGTAGGTTTCGCAACCCGGGGCACGTCATATTTTAAATACTTCTGAAGTTTTATGGCGTTGAAGAACAAATCTTAAGTTAACATAGTGTAAACCAAAACTTGAGCGAAATCAGTTTGAGGCACTTTAGAATCATATTGATAATTCCATATAGTTTTCTAAGCATTATGTCGACGACTTATTTTGTTATTGTAGAAAATGTAATGCCAGTCGCGCTTCTTGGGAAAGAAAAATGGCGTTAACAGGCAATGTCAAAACAAGAGCAATGATCAAATCTTATGTTTGAGAAGCATAAATGCCCACAGAAACATTCAAAATGATATGGATTTGTAGTACAGTTGTAGAACAGATCTTACAGAGATATTTAAATGGTTTGAACAATTTCAGATGGGCGCATTTGAATTTTAATTGATGAGAAAGCACATACCTTCAACTAATCTACAAATGTTGCGGTCTTAATTCTTTATTAAATCAAAATTATGCATGATAAACATAACATTTGTTACATCTGGTGAATGTAGTATTTCAACAATAATAACTAACTTACCCCTGAAGGAAATATTTAAAATTAGTAAAGGTGTGGTGTGTTGTATGGTTCTAAACAGGGCATTTTATTGCTGACATTAATTGAAATTTGACGTAGTTTTGACGTCAAAATTTCTATGACGTGCCCCGAGTGATGGCATGTCATTGTGTTTAATTCATTGCTGTGTTGAAACTATTATGAGTAGAGCTATGCTTAATAGCTTATATGATAGGTAAAAGAATATGTTTTCAGATGATATCATTTTTATTTCTGTGGGACAAACATCTGAACTTTTATATAGAAAGTCTACGAACTTAAATCCCAACCCACGTAGATGGTGAGAGGCTTGAAATTTTAAATTTTAATTAGATAAGAAGACAAGTTATGTAAATTAAGAAGACGAGCTGTACTATTCATATATAGTGAAAACAAGGGTGCTGATCAGCTGTGCAGTAGTAACTGCACAGCTGACCTGCGCCTTTGTTTTCGAATGCAGTTACTACACAGCTGACCTGCGCCTTTGTTTTCGAATAATTAAAAATCTGGTTTTCTAAGAACCAGCTAAGTTGGCTTTCTATAAGTTAAAAAATAATGTGTCTTCTTAATTTACAAATTAGAGATATAATTATTTGCAAAATCTGGATTGTTACTCCTTTATATGATAAGGATTTTCAGTGAGAATTTGGAATTTATTTATAGGCTACAACAAATTTGTGAATATTTAATTAGCAAAAATTAAATTCAAGGAAGTATTTTGCTTTTAGGTTTATCTTTAACCCTGTGGTAGATTTCAGACTCTAGATTGAGATAGGGATGTTGAGGGTCTGTCCAGACATGAATGATAAGTTGTTGACTGGGGCATTGAACAATTACACAAAAGTAAATACATTAACTTATATTAGCCTAGCATCCTTTTCCATGTGACAGAGGCAAGCAGTCTAGAATGCAGCATCTCATCTGGGGCTATTCTGTTTGCTTAAAAGAATTTCATCGAAAAATGAAATAAAAATCTAAAATCACTCCTGATGTCCCTAAATATGAAAGTGAAATCACCCAAATTATAATGATGGGCAAGCCCATTTGTCATGTGAGCTGCTTCATGATAAAACCAACAATGTGGTTTCCAAACAGGTTCGTCACAAAACTGAGCTGTACAGGCAAAGAAGATGACTAGCGGCTGGAAATTTTGTATTTAGAAAGTAGAGGAATTGTACTATCCATGTAGCGAAAACAAAGGCGCTGATCAGCTTCGCAGTTACTGCGAAGCTGATCTGCGCCTTTGTTTTCGCATATGCAAAACATTGGTGTTCTTATGGCGCAGCTCATATATGGGTTAATTAATATTTCCATTGTGTTTGATTCAGGATCCGTTCAACAGACACAGTTGGAGCTGAGGTCTATACAGATATGCTACTGAAGAATACCACACCTTACATCACCACTAACGTATGTGTACTCTTGTATGTGGCTTCACATGAAAAAAAAAGGGTTTCCAATCAGGTCTGACACAAACTGGCATGTACAGTGACTGAAGCAGGCTAGAAGCTCCAAATTTCAGATTTAAGAAGAAGATGCATTGTTCTATCAGTGTAGCGAAAACAAAGACGCTGATCAGCTGATCTGCATCTTTGTTTTCGCCCATACACGAAATGTTACTGAAGAATACCACACCTTACATCACCACAAATGTATGTGTACTGTTATAGAAGAATAGGGATTGCACTATCTCTGTAGCGAAAACAAAAATGCTGACCAGCTGTGCAGTTACTGCACAGCTGGTCGGCATCTTTGTTTTCGCCTATAAAGATATGTTATGTAAGAATACTACACCTTACATCACCACAAGCGTATGTGTACTGTTATAGAAGAATAGGGATTGCACTATATGTGTAGCGAAAACAAAGATGCTGATCAGCTGTGCAGTTACTGCACAGCTGGTCGGCATCTTTGTTGTCGCCCATACATGATATGTTACTTAAGAATACTACACCTTACATCACTACAAGCGTATGTGTACTGTTATAGAAGAATAGGGATTGCACTACCTGTGTAGCGAAAACAAAGATGCTGATCAGCTGTGCAATTACTGCACAACTGATCTGCATCTTTGTTTTCGCATATACATGATATGTTACTTAAGAATACTATACCTTTGATTCTAACACACCTCGCCTATATAGCCAATGGTAAAAAATCGTGTTATATTGTGCAACAATTTCATGGGGCGAATAAGCGTGACGTTACTTTGCGGCATTTGTGACGTCAGCTATCCCACAAAGCAGCGTTAGACGGTGAAAAGTAGTTTTAGCGCACAACAAACGTAATAAATGTGTGTAAATACCAGCATTACAGTCAAATATTTGGCGGGATATCTGCAGTGCAATGGCGGAGAGCTGAACGATATCGACGGTTTCAGCAACATTTATTCCGTTTATTGTGTGTTAGAATCGAAATAGATCAGCTCAAGTGCGTGAATTGTTGAGTAATAATTCACTGTTTGTCGGTCAGTTGTAAGCAGATAAATCACTCGCGCTACGCGCTCGTGATTTGATCTTCTTTACAACTGACCTCCAAACGGTGAATTATTACTCAACAATTCACTGCTAGAGCTGATCTATTTCTTAATCACTACAAATGTATGTGTACAGTTGTATGTGGCTTCATGTGAGAAAAACCAACAATTTGGACAATTTACTGCACAGCTGATCTGCATCTTTGTTTTTGCCTATACATGACATGTTACTTAAGAATACTACATCTTACATTACCATTATGTGTACTGTTGTATGTGGCTTCGTGTGAGAAAACCAACAATTTGGGTATCCGACCAGGTCTGGCACAAACAGGCCTGTACAGGCACTGAAGCAGGCTAGAAGTTCCAAATTTCAGATTTAAGAAGAGGCGATGTTTTATGTAACATTCCATAACAATTGTGAAGGCTGAGTTACCAAACTTAACTGAATATATGAAAATGCAGATAAATATTGCTAACAGGACAAAAATTTGACACCAAAACATAAAACAAACAGAACCATTACAGAAGTACCATGTTTGAACCATCAGGAATTTAAACTTATGAGTTGTTATCGAAGAACTATATACATATAACAGTTTGAGGCCAATATTTTGAGTCACTGTATTATTTATTGTACTATTTGCAGGTATCAGCTAACCAAGCCAAGAGGAAGATAGCAGAGTCCTCCAAGACACCTATAGAATTCCTGGCCAAATATGATGAACTCAAGTCCAGAAAGTAAGATCAATTTCACAACAAGTTTTCTCAGGTCCAACAACTCCAACACGGAACAAAGATCTTGTCTCCATATGACCTTCGCTGTTGAGTGTGACATCAACATGAACTTTACCACCAACAACCACTAGCTTAATTTTTCCCAGCTGATAACAGTGTGGACCTAGATCAGGCCCGAGGTTATAAAACTTTTTTCATGCTCAGCTCAGTGGAGACTAAAATTTATCCTGCTCATAAAATGTTAAAATGCCCACCATTGTTGGCATTTTAACATTTATGAGCAGGATAAATTACAGAAGTTCTAAACCTTCAATTTCAATATATTTGGACTATTTTGGTATTTATGAGCAGTTTAAATTTTATGCTCAGCTGAGTTGAGCATGAAAATTAGTTTTTTAACCTTCGGACCAGGTAAAAAATGAATGACAGGATCAGAAGTTCAACTGCTTAACATTCTGATGGTATATCTTGAACATTTTTTGTTGATTTTTATATATAACTTTTCTGTTCACCTATTCACAAGTATTAATTAGGACTATTAAAAAAGTCAAAGTTAACAAGCAGGAGAAAAATACATCAAATACTGTGTGACAATTATGCATGTTCAATTATTCTATCGGTATGTTTATTTTCAGTGTGCGTGACTTGGATTCTCTGGTGTTTCTGCTGTCTAAGCTCTGTGAAGAAAAAGGGGTACGTTGACTTCTACCTATTTATGATGAATGGACTCGCCCATCGTTATCAATTGGGAGAGTCCAATGCCATTTTGAGGGACATCAGGAATGATTTTAAATTTAAATTTCATTTTTCGATGAAACTCCTTTAAGCAAACAGAATAGCCCAATATGGCATGCCGCACAATGTGGTGTCACATCTGGGGATTAACTGTTTGCCTAGTATGTCCCACAAAAACGATGCCAGGCTTATATGAGTTGTCCTATGCCTCCTATTGTCCTATCTCAATATGCCCATAGCTGTTGAGTAGGATGTAAAAGAGGAAATCATCTAACCAATCAGACTTTATTCTATGTGTTCAAAAAATTAGCCATAGTAGATGGAAATAAATTGATATCAAGGGGTTGATGTGTTGTTAAACAAACAAACAACCAAACATATAAAATGATAATAATATAAAATGTGAATATAAAAAATCAAAATCACAATTTTGAGATTGTGTTTCGAGTGATAAAAATATGCCAAGTTAAAGCCAGATGTACGTAATTGAAGGCGCCCAAAAGAACGTGCGTATCTAAGGGTCAAAACATCACTTTACGCTGCTTTTGTAACGTCAATTTTTCGCTCAAAACGTCATTTCTAGCGTCAGTTTACGTTCGGAATACGAAACTATGTCCATGCAATTATGCAGAGGACTTCAGAAATGTTAAAAAAGATATTATTTAAATGTTATGCTCAAAATATAGATTATAGACATATTATCCAGAAGAAAACAACATTTGCGCGACAGTTAGAAATGTTGTATACTAAATAACGTCGGAGCTTTTGGCGCAAAATCTACGTCGCGCTTAAAACATACTGAATTCGGCACCGACTACCTCTCTTCGCACGCTTATAGCAGGAAAACGAATCCAGTAACTAAGGCATTTCTTGTTATCTACTTGTAGTTCAGGAATTTCTCTAATACATATCAGTTTTTTAAAAAATCCTACCGTGGATTTTTTTTAAATATATCAAGAAAACTAACGAAAAGGGGGTCTGAAAAACGCATTTTACGTTGACGTCAATGTATTTTCGCTCTCAAAATTGACGATTTTGAAGGCCGATATCTCGAAAACAAGCTCGGAACGGTTTCGATTTCTTTTCATTTTCGTATGTGGGACATCAAAATACACTTGCATGCAAAAAATAAAAAAATTCTACCGTGAGGTCAATTACGTACATCTGGCTTTAAATGTACAGCAAAATCTCTTGTGTACATTAGACTAGAGCAAATGGTATTAGCACATTCAAAAATGATTTAAATCATGAATCTAAAAAAAACAACACATTTTTGGTTGTTAATTGTATGCATGTTCCAGTTGAAAGAAAGTTTGTCCAACCCTCCCCTACTCCCTGCTGTAGATACGAGTGACAGTTGTTATGATAGTACTATGACCCTCCCTCCCTCTCCCTCCCTGAGCCTCAGTCAGGTACAGAAGGCTAGATAAGAGCAGTATTCGATGATAATTACAGGATAAATTTGTTTATTCCTTCATAGAAACCTATGTGTGGGTACCCATTAGAATTGCCTCGATGGGGCAATTCTAATGAGTACCCACAACATAGGTTTTTATCGCACCTGCTTATAGCAGGGTGCGATATAGGAGTCCAAATTTCCATCCATCCGTTCGTCTGTCCGTCCGTCCGTCCGTCCGTCAACATTTACGTCAAAGTTTGACATTTACGTCGAAGTTTTTGTTTTCTCTGCATTAGTGATAGCTGTGACTGTGAAACCTTGCATAGTAATTGTCCTTGACATACCCTTCAAGCACGCACCTTGACCCAGTGCCCTTGACCTATATTTCACGGTCCATTGACTTTGTTAATTTTTACGTCGAAGTTTGGTTTTCTCTGCATCAGTGATAGCCATGAGTGTGAAACCTTGCATAGTAATTGTCCTTGACATACCCTTCAAGCACGCACCTTGACCCGGTGCCCTTGACCTATATTTCATGGTCCATTGACTTTGTTAATTTTTACTTCGAAGTTTAGTTTTCTCCACATCATTGATTGCTGCAAGTGTGAAACCTTGCATAGTAATTGTCCTTGACATACCCTTCAACCCGGTGCCCTTGACCTATATTTCACTGTCCACTGACTTTGAAACTTTTTACGTCGAAGTTTTTACTCGACATCAGAGATAGCTGCGAATCTGAAACCTTGCATAGTAATTGTCCTTGACATGCCCTTCAAGCACGCACCTTGACCCGGTGCCATTGAACTATATTTAACGGTCTGTTGACTTTGCCCGATGCAGGTGCGATATCGACCTCCGCGGAGTTCTTGTTATGAACAACAGACAAAAAATATCATCAACTGACATCAGGATAACATGTCCGTGCAATAAATACCCCCTTAAACCCCATTTTTATGCCCCCAACTTTGAAAAAGTTGGAAGGGCATATTGCTTTCGGCTTGTCTGTCTGTGTGTGTGTGTGTGTGTGTCTGTCTGTGTGTGTGTGTGTGTTAACTTTTGAATGGTGAATGCTAGGGTTTTGAAATTTCATATGCACATTCCTCATGAAAAAATAGTTGACCCGTATTTTTTTTCATGTCAGAGTTACGCCCCTTTTCTGAGTTATGTCCCTTTGAAAACAAAATTTGAAAATCTTGTGTGCAAGATATCTCAAAAAGTATTTAAGCTAGAGCCTTCATATTTGGTACACTTGTTGGGGCTGAGGAGTAGATGACCTGATTAACTTTTGAGAACTTTCCGTCAAATTTTTACAAAAATACGGAATTTTGAAATTTTGATTGATTTTTCCACTTTTCGGTGAAATTTGAAAATTTTGAACGGTGAATGCTAGGGTTTTGAAATTTCATATACACATTCCTCATGATAAAATAGTTGACCCGTATTTTTTGTATGGCCAAGTTATGCCCCTTTTTTGAGTTATGTCCATTTGAAAACAAAATTTGAAAATCTTGTGTGCAAGATATCTCAAAAAGTATTAAAGCTAGAGCCTTCATAGTTAGTACACTTGTTGGGGCTGGGAAGTAGATGACCTGATTAACTTGTGAGAACTTTCCGTCAAATTTTTACAAAAATACAGAATTTTGAAATTTTGATTGATTTTTCCACTTTTCGGTGAAATTTGAAACCTTTGAACGGTGAATGATAGGGTTTTGAAATTTAATATACAGATTCCTCTTGAAAAAATAGTTGGCCTGTATTTTTTTCATGTACGTGTTATGCCCCTTTTTGGAATAATGTCCCTTTGAAAACAAATTTTGAAAATCTTGTGTGCAAGATATCTCAAAACGTATTTGAGCTAGCTAGCTAGAGCCTTCATATTTGGTATGCTGGTTGGGGCTGAGAAGAAGATCACCTGATTAACTTTTGAGGACTCTCTGTCAAATTTTGACAAAATTACTCCATTTTTAAATTTTTACTTCATTTCTAACTCGCCTGCAAAAAAGCATATATTCTGTTTCTGGATCGAGGTCAAAACAGACGCAACCGACAGCTTCTTCAGGAAATTAAATTTGACTGCATTCGAATGAAATAAATGAATCATACAAACTGCCAGTTTAGGGACAAGCATACAGTTGGGGGCATAGTGTTTTACAAACACGCATTTCTAGTTAAATAGTGAAAATGGGGTTTGCAGGGGTATACCTATTTAGTATTATCCTTATTTATGATCCAAACCATAGATTGTGGGTACTCGTTAGAACTGCTTGGCGAGGCGGTTCCAACTTGTACCCACAAGCTATTTTTTTAGCAAAAATATTCAAAAGGTGAAAATTTTCCTGGTGAAATTTTCAATTTTCACAGCTGAAAAATATGGGCAAGTTTTCGTAATGGACATCAGATACTGCTCAATATCTGAGCCTCAACCAGGTTTACCACTGTTCTGGGCTAATCAAGCACCCCACTGAGCACTCCATCACAGGTTTACTGGCACTCCACTGCAGGTTCACCTTGTTTTGGGCTAATGATGCACACCTATTGGCGCTCCCCTCCAATTTAGTTTGTTATTAGCTAATCAAACATGCCACTGGATATCCCACCAAGGTTTACTGTGTTTGAGTGTAAACAAAACACTCAACACTACATTTTACTGTTTTACTAGTTTAAAAGGGGTCGACCTGGCATTGGCTATATATATTACCAACAACAACAAGAGTAACACATGAGGCAACACATTCAGGTTTACTGTGCTAGTTTAACAAAGCAATAGGTACCGATTCAGGTGTAACAGATGAAGAAAAATTATTCTTTATTCTCTGGCGGGGATTGAATCGGTTCTCTCAAAGTTTAGCAAACACTATGCTATGAAATCAGGCCTCAAGGTAGAACAAGTGTGCTATAGCCTACAAGTGTGCTATAGCCTACACCCGTTGACACAGGTTTACAGTCTTAACGAATGAAACACCCAACCATGCACCTCATTAAGGAAAATGGCACTTTTGGGCAAGGTTTCAGATTGTAGAAGTGTCATTGATGCACACAAAATTGAAAATGTATTGTTCATAACATTGTTATTTTTGCACATGCACATTATTTCTTCAGATATGCATGCTTGATGTCACAATAACCAAAATTAATTGCATTATTCAAAATAATGGAATATTCAGTAAAAGCCTACAATATGAGCCGCCTCTTGGGAAAACCAACAATGTGGTTTCCGAACAGGTCCGGCACAAACCGGCCTGTACAAGCACAGAAAAGAGCTAGAAGCTTGAAATTTCGTATTTAAGTAGAAGAGGAATTGTACTATCCGAGTAGCGAAAACAAAGGCGCTGATCAGCTTCGCGGTTACCGCGAAGCTGATCTGCGCCTTTGTTTTCGCATATGCAGATTGTTGGTTTTCCCACGAGGTGGCTCATATATTGCGATAATAATTTCGTGATTTTGTAGATAAATGTTTTGGCACACACCTTCCTTGTACTTGTCTTACCTCCCTGATCATAGTCTATTAGAGGTGACTCAAAAAAAAATGAGCTGTAAAATTATGTTAAAATCTACAGTAATGGCTACCTATTTAAAGACAAAACTAATGAGCAAAATATTACTTTGTGGAAACAAAAATGAACCAATACCCTTTCAGTTGATTAATAGTTGTTTGTCAACAGCCATCAAGAGAAAACTGGCTTTTACAAATACAAAAAGATGATCTGTACCTTTTTGTTTGCTACATGGATGTCCTCTTCCTTTTAAATTCAAAATTTCAAGCTTCCTCTGTGACTGTACAGCCCTTTTTAGCTCGCCTGTACGAAAGTACAGGAAGAGCTATTGCAGTCACGTCGGTGTCGGCGTCGGCGTTGGCGTCGGCGTTGCTCAAATGTTAAAGTTTTTGGTTAAAGTTTTTAGAAGTCTATATCTCTTGAAGTTGTAGATGGATCAAGTTGATACTTTGCATGTTGGTAGATATTGGTCTAAAGTTTTATGCTGTAACATCACGACCCACCTGGGTGACCTTGAGGTCAAGGTCACGGACTTAGAAATTTTGTGTTAAAGTTTTTGGTTAAAGTTTTTAGAAGTCTATATCTCTTGAACATGTTGATGGATCAAGTTGATACTTTGCGTGTTGGTAGATATTGGTCTGAAGTTTTATGCGGTACCATCACGACCCACCTGGGTGACCTTGAGGTCAAGGTCACAGACTTCAAAATTTTGTGTTTAAGTTTTTGGTTAAAGTTTTTAGAAGTCTATATCTTTTGAACATGTTGATGGATCAAGTTCATACTTTGCATGTTGGTAGATATTGGTCTGAAGTTTTATGCTGTACCATCACGACCCCCCTGAGTGACCTTGAGATCAATGTCATGGGTCATAGATTTTAATAGATTTAGTGGCAAAGCACAAGTCAGGCGAGCTACGCTGTCCTGCGACAGCTCTTATTGTGTTAGGGACCTGGCCGGAAACTCCAAAGACAGATTTTCTTATGATGCGGCTCATATCGTAATGGTGTCACACCTGGAAAACATGTCCTTGATTCTTAACTTTTATATAGTTAAACAAGGGTTTATAGGGTATGCATTTTCCTTTTTTTTTGTATCTAAAAGTAGATTGTGGTTACTCCCTAAAATCGCCCCAAAGAGGCAATTTTAATAAATTAAAAAAGAAAATCGTTTGGACAAACATTAATTTTTATATCTCTAAAATTCTCTGTTTATTGCTAAGGTATGTTTTTGTAACCATAATGGTGTAATTTCAGACCAAGGAGGTCCTAGAGAGGAACTTCAAGGACAAAGCTGAGGCCGCAGGAGCAACAACACAGGCCCACAAACTGCCACAGGCCCCTGCCCCAGGGTCAAAGTATACCCCGCAAGATGTTCTAGAGGTTGGTACAGGATTTGATTAGAATAGTAGACTAAGATTTGTTTTTGTGGAGTTTATTAATTTTTGAGGGATCATACACAAATTGATTTGTTTGTTTATATTGAAGATTAATGTCCCAGTCAATAATTTTCAACCATGTGGGGACGGAGCCACCTCTTCCTGGGTATTAACCAGTACTCTGTAGAGTTAATGTGCTTTGCTCAAGGACATAATTCAGTACTGCCTGTGGAGATAAAACCCAGGACCTCTTGTTTCGGGGTCTGATGCTCTACTACTATGCCACTGTGTTCCCCTACACACAAATTGAGTGTTGTTGGATGACACATTAACTTCCCAAAGTACTTGTTAATATTCAGGAAGCAGTGGTTTTGTACAGACATGACTGAAAATGTTTTGACTGGGAAACAATCAAACAAACAAATATATGTAAGGCAGTGATAATTTTGTGTTGAAATTATTACAATACAAAATGATGTTATAGGCTTTCTAATAAATGCATTTGAGCTGCCGCATGGGAAAACCAGCAATCTGTATACATATGCGAAAACAAAGATGCAGATCAACACTGCGAAGCTGATCAGCACGTGTTTTCGCTACACGGACAGTACTATCCCTCTTCTACTTAAAATTTCAAGATCTTAGCATTCCTCTGTGACTGTACAGGCTGGTTTGTGTCGGCCTGGTCGGAAACCCAAATCATTGGTTTCTCATGCGTAGGCTCATTTTTATATAGGCATTCTAATGTTTATGAATCACATGTCCCCATAGTTTCAGATGCAGTTACAGAAATTACAGGAAGGTCCGGTGATCGCCCAGACAACGTCGTCAGAGATGTTACGAAAAGCTCTCAGTGAAAAACAGGTCAAGAGAAATGGTAAATAAAACATGAGCCGCTGCATGAGAAAACCAACAGTATGCATCTGTAGGTGAAAACAAAGGTGCATATCAGCTGTGCAGTAACTGCACAGCTGATCAGCACCTTTGTTTTCGCTACACAGATAGTACATTGGCTCTTCCTCTTAAATCCGACTTTTCAAGCCTCTAGCCTTCTTCTGTGACTGTACAGGCTGGTTTGTGTCACAGCATCAGGAGAGCAGTATGGTCTAGTGGCAGGAGTCTGTTTTAATTCAGATGGAGAGATTGGGTGTATGAAATTTAGGAATAGTGCCCAAATCAATGAATGACAAAATAATTTTTATTAGGTATTATTGCATAAATTCAGCAAAAATACTGTAAAAAAACAATAGAGTAATAGAGCACAATATTTTATGACCTTATCATGTGTGTACCGCATCATGAGAAAACCAACAATCTGCATATGAGAAAACAAAGACACAGATCAGCTTTGCGGTAACCGCGGAAGCTGATCAGTGCCTTTGTTTTCGCTACGCAGATAGTACAATTCCTCTACTTTCTTAATCCAAAATTTCAAGCTTCTAGCCATCTTCTGGGATGGTATAGCCCAGTTTGTGTCGGACCTGTTGAAAAACCACATTGTTGGTTTCCTCATGATGCAGCTCGTGTATACACATTCTTGTTTAGGGCTGAGTTCAGCGGGCTACTTACTGCACGTAGGAATTTGAAGTGATTGTCCAGATTAACAAATAACTTTTGTTTCCATTAAACACATGGCGGTAAGAATTCTTTGCCATTGGACTGTTTATTTATTTATGCATAGCTCGAGTGATTTGTATTGAAAGTGTGTTTGATTTATATATTGTAAATTTCAGTGAATGTACCCCACCAGCCTGACTGGTTATTCCACAGGACAGCTCTCACACTCGACTTTATGGAGGGAACAGATGGACAAGCTGATACTGTGAGTTGAGCCACCGCATCAGAAAACCGACAACTTGCAGATGCGAAAACAAAGGCGCAGATCAGCTGTGCAGTAACTGCACAGCTGATCAGCGCCATTGTTTTCGCTCCATAGATAGTACAATACCTTTTCTTTCTATTAAATTGGAAATTTCAAGCTTTTAGCTATTTTCCGCGACTGTAACGCCTGGTTTGTTTCAGACCTGGTGGAAAACCTAAATTGTTAGTTATCTAGACTAGATACAAGAAAATAATCTCCAAAATGAATTGAACTGTAAAACTGCAATGATCTATATTGTTTGCTTCCATTGTTATTTGCCACTTTTGACGCAGTAGTTTCATTGTAATTTCCTACTTTGTTACAGAACATAGTCCCGCTAGGAACTCTCCCCACTGCTATGCAGGAACAAGCCATTATAGATGACGTCCTGTGTTGTATGGAGGTAATTATTGTTCATATTGTAAACTTTATATTTTATTCAGCCAAATTGTATGGAGGTAATTATTGTTCATATTGTAAACTTTATATTTTATTCAGCCAAATTGTATGGAGGTAATTATTGTTCATATTGTAAACTTTATATTTTATTCAGCCAAATTGTATGGAGGTAATTATTGTTCATATTGTAAACTTTATATTTTATTCAGCCAAATTGTATGGAGGTAATTATTGTTCATATTGTAAACTTTATATTTTATTCAGCCATATATGATGAGCATAGGTTTGAACATTCAGACTTAGGGAGAAAATATTGTTCTATGATTGGAGCCTCATCGTGAGATAACCGGGTTTTTGCCTATGCGAAAACAAAGGCGCAGATCAGCTTCGCAGTAACTGCGAAGCTGATCAGCGCCTTTGTTTTCGCTACTCGGATAGTACAATTCCTCCTCTACTTATAGCCAAACTTTCAAGCCTTTAGCCTGTTTCTGTGACTGAACACGCCGGTTTGTGTTGCACCTTGTCGGAAACCCCGAAGCCCGGTTTTCTCATTGAACAGTAATGGTTCCTGTATCTATTTTAGGGTATAGAGGGTAAATATATTCTGGCAAGAAGTTTAACAGAGAGATATGCACCCAGAGAGTTCCTCATTGACCAGAGTTTAGGTAAGTCTTTACGGTAGTTTGGTAATTTAGGTTCATTTCGCTTGGGGCTCTAATGGCTGTTAGCCCCGGCTATAGCCTCAACTGAATAGCTGTAGCTACAGCTAAAACGATGCATTTGACCTTTGACATTGGCTATAGGGGCCACTTCCCAATCCTTGAAGGGTTCGCACAGGCTTGAAAAAAACTTGAAAATGAAGGGCAGACTTGAAAAGTCCTTGAAAACAAAATTTGCCTTGAAAAGTGCTTAGAAACTGAGCATAGACTTTGAAAAGTGCTTGATTTTTACCTTTTCTTGTGTTCCAGACCACTGGCAGACAGTTGGAAACAATCTTAAAGTGATATTTTGACTTTTCGAAGCAAAATTGGCACATGTGAAGCAAAAGCAGACTTGCGACGGCGTTATAAACATGCTGAGTGCGACAGTCAAGGAGGAAATTGTTTTAGACCGAAATGACGCGAAATCATAAATCTTGTTTGCTTCCCTTGTGCGGACCGGTTTACGATCGATTGCATCATTTTATCTCCCATTGACATGAATAACAATTTCCAGACTACTCAAATGAAATGGGGTAGAATTTTTTTTTTTCAGACCCTGAATTAACTTTGAACCTTCATTTTATCGATATGGGAAAGTGTGTCTTTAACCGCGAGTGGCCAAGTCGGTATCCATGGGTAAAGCAAATGGACAGCAAGTTCAAGGCGCACTGTCACGTATGAAATTTGGAAGAAGTGCCAGATTTTGATTCACAGACTGCAAATATTACTGAATAACAGTGCAACAAATATTACTGAATGACATTGCAACAAATATTACTGTCAGAATAACATTGCAACAAATATTACTGAATAACAGTGCAACAAATATTACTGAATAACAGTGCAAGAATTGACGAATATGTGAAAAAAATTTATACATCAACTAGTCCTTGAAAATCTTGAAACTTGTCCTTGAAAAGTCCTTGAATTTTACTTGTCCTTGCCTGTATGAACCCTGCCTTGGCCACAGCCGTAGCCAAGAAATACCTTGATGGGGAATAATGACCAGTCAAATGGTGTTTAGGCCTCCCCAGATTTCCCCCAATTGATGTTGATACAACCTTGCTTACTGAATACTAAATAATGGAACAGCCGATATTGCCGAAGCTATTGCTACACACGAACCACTCTAAAAGATTGTAGTATTTAAGTATTAAACTGAAACACAAGGACAGTATCAGAATGTGCAAGTTTGATTTTATGTAGATAGCAACTTAGTTGATCTAAATGTATTCAAAATATATCATCCAAACTGACCTTGGAAAGTGAATCTTCATTATTTTAGATTGACCTCATTTGGAGTTCAATTAGACATTACGAAAACTTGCCCATGCAATATACAGTGATTTCTAAAGTTGTAAAAAAATGAAAATTTTTAGTAGAAAATTTTTGATATTTGTCTTATTTTTGCTCAAAACATAGATTGTGGGTACAAGTTAGAACCGCCTCGGCGAGGCGGTTCTAACGAGTACCCACAATCTATGTTTTGGAGCAAAAATAAGAAAAATAGGTATACCCCTGCATACCCCAGTTTTGCTATATAAAAGTGGGGTTCAAGGGGGTATATATTGCACGGACATGTTTTCGTGAATTTACCATCCTTTGCTAATGTCTTTAATACAATATCTTCCATTGTAGATTCATCACTACAAGAACTGGTGAAGAGGATATTACCATTGTGTTCAAATTATTCCATTGTAGTTAGGTTTATAGAAGGTAATGGTTTATTTGCTTGTGCATAATTATCTTTTCTGTGGTTTCTGAGCTGGCTCCGAGGTTATAAAACTTTTTTTCATGCTCAACTCAGCTGAGACTGAAATTCAAACTGCTAACAAGACTGAAATTAGATCAAATTAGTTCAAATATCAGGTTTAGATCACCAAAGCATGTAATTTGTCCTGCTAATATATGTTAAAATGCCAACATTGGCAATTTAACATTTATGAGCAGGATAAATTTAAGATTCAGCTGAGTTGAGCAGGAGAAAAGTTGAGCACAAAATAACTTCAGAGCCAGGTCAGACACAAACAAGGCTGCACCACCATGGAAGATATTTTAAGTCTTCAAAATTCAAAGTTTTAGAACTAAAGACCAGGGGATCTTAACTGTTTGACGTTCCTCAGTCTTTTTTCCTGTGTGTGTTGTTGTTTTTATAAGTAGATTTTAAAGATAGCATGCAAAATTAGAGAAAACAATGAGACTGCAAGTTAAAATCCTACAATGATTAAATTTTGTTGTGTAAATATTTGAGATAAATAGTTAAATGTGGCTTAGCTCCTGACATGTTATTTGGTCCTCTTCTTTCTTTCAGAAAAGTCAGCATTTGAGTATGGTCTAGTGAACCATGCCCTCAGTGCAGCCATGAGAACACTAGTAAAGGTTGGTAATAGAACATGCTCATAAATACCTGAGCTGCAACACGAGAAAACTGGTCTTTGTGGTTTCTGACCAGGTCTAACACAGACCAGTCTATGCAGTTCCAATTTAAGAAGATGGGTTGTACTACATGCATCTGTATAGTGAAAACAAAGGCACTGTTCAGCTGTGCAGTTACATAGGCATAAAGCTTGTTTTCTCATGATGGGGCTCATTTGTTTTAAAGATACTTTTTGTCACGTCTTTAACTGGTTTAAAGAAAATTAATAGATAAAATGTCATTTTGTGGATTGAGAAATGAGTTACACATTCTGTGTGTATTACATTATATAACCATATAAATCCTATCTTTATATAAAGTCATTTTATCATGGTTCACCATTTATATTTCAGGACTACACAGTTTTAGTGGCACAACTAGAACAACAACTCAGACTGGTAAGTTATGAACCTTTGCCTCAGAAAATATGAGCTGTGCTGCAGGAAAACAGGTTTGACACAAAGCAGGCTGTGCAGAGGGTTAGAAGCTTGGAAATTCCAGATTTAAGGAGAGGAATTGTACTATATGTGTAGCGAAAACAATGGCACCGATCAGTTGTGTAGTTACAGTACAGCTTATCTGCATCTTTCAGGCCTCCTAGCGAAACCTGTAAAAACCTATAATTTTGTTGTCAAATTAGTTAAAAACCAATATAACCTTTATTTAAAATGGCTAAAAACCTATAAATAACCTATATTTTTCTACAAAAAACATATTATTTTTGCAGAAAAGCAAAATGAATCATTTTAAGACCAGTGTTTGTTTTCTTGTGCTTGTAAATGTTTTGAAGATGCATTCTTTGAACAGCTGTTCATGATTTTGTTTTTCTTTTGAGTTTTGCTGTCTATGCTGCTGACAGGTATATTCATTTTATTTTGGTTGCAATATCAATTCACAATAATGAAGCTCCAGGATTTGGAAGAAAGCAGCTTTCTTTCAAAATCTGCTCAAGTCATATCTATTTAAGACTCCGGGCTCATTAAGCAGAAAATTTAAATTCATATAAAAATGGGTTAACGATAAGGGGACATACAGGCTTACATTTCTTTCAGACCAAGGTGGCGATACACATACAGCTTCACAATATTTCACATAATTAGAAATATATACAGATAATGAGTTTGTCATTTACATGTTTTCTGAACTTGAAAAAAGCAGGGTTTATTTTGTAAAATCATCTTCTACTCTGGAATGCCCTCCGAAAGCTTGAAATCTATTTCATTTTCACAAAATTTTCCCCGAAAGGCTCGCTCGTTCAAAGATTTTCAAGCAGTAAATTTGTGCTCTTTCCCCAGATATTAAAGCCCAATGTTTCTTGAAATCTGACTGTTTTACTTTATATAATGTCTCTAAAACGATCTAAAATTACACCATTTTTGCAAAATTGTCTCACTCGCTTCGCTTGCTTATTCAAAGAAAGCCAAGGGGACAAATCTGTACTCTTTATACACAAATTAAACCCGTTTTCTGTGAAAATTATCAGGTTTTATTATGTAAAATTCTCTCTAGAAATAAATCTGATAGCATGAGAACTATTTCATTCCTCACAAAATTTTCTCGCTCATGTGTGGGCTTTCTCGTTCTTTTGTATAGTAACTCTTGAGCGCCGGCCTGATTAGCTGCTAAATTTATGACGGAAGTGAGAAAAAAGACCTTAAAATAGCCTATATTTTTGGTGAAAAACCTATTAAAGAACCTATATTTTGGTTAAAATCTGTATAAAAACCTATATTTTTCAAGTGGGCTACTAGGAGGCCTGATCTTTGTTTTCATATATTCAGAAAGCTGGTTTTCTCATGATGTGGCTCATATGTCACTGAGGCTTCATACTAGGTTAGATACAAATCTGTCTTCTCAGCGCAGCATTTAAATGCTATTTATATGGTTTATATACTTAAACACAATAGAAAGGCAACACCTTTTAAAATGCCTGTTCTCTCTTTACCCAAATTGTTTTCGATTTCTAAAACAGGCTTTTAAGATTGTCCAAACAATAATTGCAAACATAAATTTAACATTCTCAGATGCCAACAATGCACTTTTTGGCAATCGAGAACATTGTTTTTTGCAGTCTGTAACTATTTTTTTTTTTAAATAACGTTTAGAGATTGCTGCTACTACAGCTTGCTAACATTGTAGTTCTCATATTTCAGGGCAATTTGTCTCTCCAGAAGTTATGGTTTTACATCCAGCCATCTATGAGAACTCTAGATATACTGGCAACTATAGCCAACTCTATAAACAGGGTGAGTCTGTGCCATCTGATCAGTAGCTTTATTGTTCAGTAGCTCGATCAGTATATATTAAAGTTGCTATTTTGCATTCAGCTGCCTTTGAGAACACCACCAGATATACTGTAAACCATCTCCAGCCATCTATGAGAATTCTAGATATACTGGCAACCATAGCTAACCATAGAAAACTCTGTAAATAGGGTGTGTCTGTGTAGTCAGCCGTAAAAAGGAATTTTTGATACCCGTTTATCAGTCTGATCAGTAGCTACATGTTCTACTATAACCAAAGTTTTAAAAAAGAAAAAGTCAAAATTCAGATGTAGCTTGATTCATACACATGTCCGACACGTCTTCCATGGATAATATTTTTGTGGCCATTCTTACTGTTCCACTGATTCAATGTGAACAAAATGTGCTCTACGCTCAGCTAAATAACCATACTCTGGGAAATGATTTTAAAGTTGACACTGGATGTAAATTGAATTAATCAAACTAACATTTCAGGGTGAGTGTATTGGAGGGGCTGTTCTCAGTCTACTACACGAGAAAACCTCCAGTATGATAGGGTAAGACTTCTAAGAATTATCTGCTTTAACACTTCAACATATTTACTTCTGGCAGTAGATTTTTGTTCTGAATATTTGTTATGCTTAGTGGGTTGGGTAAAAACAAATTTTAAATAGATGAAATGTCAAAAATATTTTTTTGAAAATAATGCTAAGCTATGTTTAATTAATTTTGATAAAACATTCTTGCCAATTAATCAATTGTATGCTGTATTTCAGAGATATAAAAGGCCAGGAATTGTGCCTATACCTGACACAGTCGGTAAGTTTAAGCTTGTTCTGAATATGAATGGTTTACTGGTGAAACACAGTCATGTTGGACATGTTGGCTGTATGACTAACAATCAGGGGCCAGTTGTTCAAAACTTTGTTAGCTTAACGTCATCGTTAAGACAACTCGTTAAGTAAATGCCGACTACATTTTAAAGCAAATACACTGTTATTTTTTGTTGATAAAATGTGTTTGCAAAGGATTCTCACACTTTTACAACAAAAAATAACAGTGTATTTCTAATATTGCCGTTTGAAATTTTAACGAATCTTTAACTAACGACATCGTTAATTTTGAACAACTGGTCCCAGAAATACAATTTAATGGACTTCTTTTATACCTGGTAATCAAACAGTCATACTGCAAAGCAAAGAGGTGAAGTGAATTTTAAGTAGATTTTCAAGTAATTGATGACTGAGAATAATTCTTAGATTTCCTGTCAATCTGGGGCCAGTTGTTCAAAGCTTCGTTAGCTTAACGTCATCGTTAAGACCTCAACTTGTTCAGGAAATGCTGACTACAAAAGCAAATACACTGTTATTTTTTGTTGAAAAAATGTGAGAATCCTTTGCAGTGCAAAGGATTCTCACATTTTTTCAACAAAAAATAACAGTGTATTTGCAATATTAATGTTTGAAATTTTAACGAAACGTTAACTAACGACATCGTTAGTTTTGAACAACTGGGCCCTGATAGTCAGGTACAGATTAACCTCATTATTATAATACTATCTTTGGTGTTGAAACAGACCATATTATAGGTGTAAATGTGTTATAATGATTTCCTTACAACAGACATAAGGCAAAATGAGCATTTTAGTAGATTTTATATGATGGTGTTATAATGAAAACTGCATTATAGTGTGGCATGTTTTATCGAGGTTGAACTGTAAGACGTTATTTGAAATCAAAATGACACATTTCACTGCAGTGTTTATATAAATAGGTCATAAATTGTTTCGGTCTGCCTTGTCTTTCAGGCATGTGTTCCCTATTTTGAAATCTTGGAGAAATGGATTTACAAAGGACGAATAAATGACCCATACTCTGAGGTAACTATCAAATTATGTATTCCAGGTGTTAAAAATCAAATTGTTCATTTACCTTTTCATTATTCTGGTCATCTGGCTAAATGGATTATCAGTTGTTGTTGTCTACATTGTGACTGATGTGATCTCAAATCATGGGAGTACAAGACATAAGTGAGACACCGCCCATACATGTGATTCATTTGGGAAGCGAAATAGGGAAATTTGCCTTTCCAAATTGGGAGAATGATTAAACATAAACAAAGAAGGAAAAGATATGGTAGGGAGATCTGAAATTACAAATAGGGAGATGTATAAGATATATAGGAAAAATTTGAAATTCCAAGTAGAGAGATTTGCTCATTAATAGGGAGATCCCTCTGAAATAGAGAGATTTCACATGTATGACACTGCCCTTTGTATCAGGGTGACTCCAGAAAAAAAAACACTGAAAAATTCTTCTCAAACATGTTAAAATATTTGAAATCTTTCTGAATTGATTCTAAATTTGTCTAATTCATGGTGTTAGAATTCTCAATCTCTCCCTTAAATTGTATGAAACTAATTGTAAAATTACAAAAATCACTTTTTATACCCCGCCACTTAAAAAAGTGTGGGGTATTATGTTATACCCTCAAAAAAAAATTTGCGTTCGAGTGTCCGTCCGTCCGTCTGTCTGTCCGTCCGTCCGTCTGTCCGTCCGTCAGCGTTTCGTTTCTGGGCTCTATCTTGAGCAGTTATTGATCGATTTTCTTCAAACTTTGTATAGGAGTTCATTTTAGGAAGGAGTGGTTTGGGATTGAAGATGGGTAAATTTCGTCAAATAAGTACAGAGTTATGGCCCTTGATTTACGTTAAAATTTTGTTTCCGGGCTCTATCTTGAGTATTTATTGACCAATTTTCTTCAAACTTTGTATAAGAGTTCATACCATGAAGGAGTGGTCTGGGATTGAAGATGGGTAAATTTCGTCAAATAAGTACAGAGTTATGGCCCTTGATTTACGTTAAAATTTTGTTTCCGGGCTCTGTCTTGAGCATTTATTGACGGATTTTCTTCAAACTTTGTATAGGAGTTTATACCAGGAAGGAGTGGTCTGGGATTGAAGATGGGTAAATTTTATCAAATATGTACAGAGTTATGGCCCTTGATTTACGTTAAAATTTTGTTTCCGTGCTCTATCTTGAGCATTTATTGACCGATTTTCTTCAAACCTTGTGTAGGAGTTCATACTAAGAAGGAGTGGTCTGGGATTGAAGATGGGTAAATTTTGTCAAATAAGTACAGAGTTATGGCCCTTGATTTATGTTAAAATTCTGTTTCTGGGCTCTATCTTGAGCATTTATTGACTGATTTTCTTCAAACTTTGTATAGGAGTTCATACCAGGAAGGAATGATTTGGGATTGAAGATGGGTAAATTTTGTCAAATAAGTACAGAGTTATGGCCCTTGATTTACGTTAAAGTTATGTTTCCGGACTCTGTCTTGAGCATTTATTGACCTATTTTCTTCAAACTTTGTATAGGAGTTCATATCAGGAAGGAGTGGTTTGGGATTGAAAATGAATAAATTATGTTAAATAAGTACAGAGTTATGGCCCATGATTTACATTAAAATTTCATTTCCTGCCTTTGTTTTGTGCATTTATCAACCAATTTTCTTCAAACTTTGTATAAAAGTTCAAATCAGGAAGTAGTGGTTTGGGATTGAAGATGGGTAAATTTTATCAAAGTATACAGAGTTATGGTCCTTTATTTATGACAAAATTTTGTTCTGCTCTTTATCTTGAGAATTTATTGACAAACATTTTTGCTGAATTAAATTTGCGTGGCGGGGTATCATGCATGCCTGCAGCGCTTTTATTATGTAAGGCAATATACCTGTTATCTGTAGAGTCATTAGAGTGTTATGCAATAAAAAAAAAATGAAATTTCTTGATGCCTTGTTCAAAATCATCACATACATGTATGTTTCAGTTCCTGGTAGAAGAGAATGAGACAATACAGAAAGAGAAACTACAGGAAGAATACAATGATAGATATCCTTTTTAAGTCAAAATTTCGTATTGAAGTATTATCAGTGGTTCGTGAATTATGCACTATTTACTGGTAATCTGCCTATGGAATGCTTCCTCTGGAACAGTTTTGTGTGTTTTTAGGTTTAACATCCCAGTCAGCAATTTTTCAGTCATGTCGTGACGGAGCCATCGTTTCCTGTATATTAACCACTACTCTGGGAAGTTAATGTGCCTTGCCCAAGGATACAACACGGTGACACAAGTGGGGATCCAACCCAAAACCTCTCGATTCAGAGTCCCATGCTCTATCACTACACCACTGCGCTCCCCTGAAACAGTTTCTGCTGGGACAAATTACTGCTTAGAGGATTCAAAGCAATACATGTAAGTTTATGGTTGTCAAAATCAGATTTTATTGCATGATTATGACAAGCCTTGAACAAGCAAACAGTCAAGGAAACAAGCAAAGCCTGTTGTCCTAGTTCAGACATTTGTTCTTCACTTTACATGTATATAATAGTCCTTCTCTGAGTTTCATAAACACTTATGAGCCGCCTCGTGGGAAAACCAACAATGTGGTTACCGAACAGGTCCGACACAAAGCGGCCTGTGCAAGCACAGAAGATGGCTAGAGACTGGAAATTTTGGATTTAGAAAGTAGAGGAATTGTACCATCCGTGTAGCGAAAACAAAGGCGCTGATCAGCTTCGCGGTTACCGCGAAGCTGATCTGCGCCTTTGTTTTTGCATATGCAGGTTGTTGGTTTTCTCATGAGGCTCATATAATCCTATATCTTTTTATAAAATAGTTTTTCACAGTCATGTTTACCTAAGCTTAGCTTCGAAATGTTGCACAGTTGTTTTCTTAACCATGATTTACCTACTGGGAAGGTCATTATACAATATGTCGGGAGAGGATACCAGTGTTTCTGGAGCAAGTAGCTGATAAGATACTGAATACAGGAAAATACCTCAATGTTGTTAGACTGTGTGGTATGTACCTTCAAATGTTTGTGTCATATAATAATGAGCCTTCCCATGAGAAAACCAACAATCTGGGTCTCCGACCAGCTCTGACACAAACCAGCCTGTACAGTCACAGAAGAGGACTAGAAGCTTGAAATTTTGGATTCAGTAAGAAGGGGATTTGCACTATTTATGGAGCTAAAACAAAGGGACTGAATAGCTGTGCAGTTTCTGCACAGCTGATCTGCATCTTTGTGTTCACATATATATTCTTGGTATTCCAGTGTGCTTATTATATAATTCGCGACGCGAGAAAACCTGTCTTTGGGGTTTCCGACCAGGTCTGACACAATTCAACCTGTACAGTCACAGAAGCAGGCTACAAACTTGAATTTCGGGTTTAAGAAGAAGAGGAATTGTACTATCTGTGTAGCGAAAACAAAGGCGCTGATCAGCTTTGCAGTTACTACAAAGCTGGTCTGCGCCTTTGTTTTCGCATAGGCAAAAATCTGTTTTTCCTCATAATGCGGCTCATATGTGAAAGATGTGTTTATTTCTTTCAACATTCTACTTCAGTATTCTCCCTGCAATGTTCATTGCTGTGTCAAAGGTGGCATATTCTCCTAGGACATGATGTGAAATGTCTTAATAAGCAGTTTGATTTGATACTTAATGTCCCAGTCAACAGCTAAGGTCATGTGGGGATGTTGCTGCCATTTTATTGGACTTTTACCCAAAAATGAGGATGTCATGACATCCAACAAGTGCTTCAAATATAATCATCTTTCTAAGCCACAACAGCATATACGTAGGAATGGTTTGACTTGAACTGCTTTTTCTGTGCAGGCTCAGAGCAGAGCGGTAATCAGACCAGTAATCAGATGGTCAGTCAGTAGTGTATAAGCTTTGCCTGGAGGCACAAGCAGCCCATCTATTTCTTTAGGCCCAAATAGACCAGGGCCCCCAAATAAGCAAGAGTAGGTATTTAATTGTATTGTAGGAGAAGAGCTATTACAACCAGATATGCAAAGCCTTTTATTTAATACAATAGTTTTTCATTTTTTTCCCCTGATTCCAGGTCGTGATGTGAAATGTCCTAATGCAGAGGAGGTGGTGTATACATTGAAAGAGAAACGATACTACGACCAGATAGAGAAAGCCTACAGCTATGCCAGTAAACTGTTACTGGACCTACTCATTGATGAGAAAGAATTGTTGGCCAGGATAAGGTATTAAATTTATTCTTTTAATACTGCAAGCTGGGAAATATTTGTGAGACATTTGTTTTTGAGAATTTTCTACATCAGCGAACAAGTACTCTTCAGTCTATAAAATTCAAGTTGAACAAGGGAGACGCCACTTTTCTCTTAATTTTATAAATAGATCGATCAAGCACTATTTCTTATAAGACGAGGGAGACTTAATTGTACAGTATCAAGCTTCTCTGTATTATAGATCAAGCACTATTTCCTGTTCGACGAGGGAGACTTAATTGTTCAGTGTCAAGCTTCTCTCTTACAGATCAATCAAGCACTATTTCTTGTTAGACAACGGAGACTTCATTGTTCAGTATCAAGCTTCTCTTTGTTACAGATCAATTAAGCACTATTTCTTGTTAGACAAGGGAGACTTTATTGTACAGTTTATGGACATGACAGAGGATGAAATGAAGCAAGATGTTGAGAACATTATGCCGACACGACTTGAATCTCTATTGGAGCTCGCACTCAGAACCAGCACTGCCAATGTTGACCCCTACAAAGATGATCTCAAGTAAGTTGTAGATAATTTACTTATATTTCACATAAAACTGAATTAGTGCTCCAATTAGACTTAACTGAATTCTGGCTGTAACATAATGCTGACATGTCTTGAACAACTGCTGTAGCTGGCCTTCAGGACCAGTAAGGCCAATGCTGACACATACAAAGACGATCTTAAGTAAGTAGTAGTGACTGTGATTTTATAATACGGAAAAAGTGAATGGGTACTGGCAGCCCAGGACCAAAAATGTTGACCCTTTCAAAGATGATCTCAAATAAGTTGTACACACTTGCTTTTTCTTTTTTGTAAAAAACTGAATAGCTGTTCTGATTATACTGTGTGGAAGTGCTGGCAGTTTTTTAACTAATATACCACCACAACTAGAATTTCTCCTGAAGCCTCTGCTTAGGAACAGCACTGCTTATGTTGACTTTACAAAAATGATCTCAAGTAAGCAATGCTTGCTTACCTTTCTTTATGAAGGCACTGATCAGATAGTATGGACGAGCAGGCAGGACTGTTGTCTTGCATTTTTTGACATGATATATTGTAGCATTACATTGCTGATCAATAATTTTGGCTTGGTAAATTTGGTACAAAAGATACAGATCATAATAAGAGAGCATGATTAAGGGCATTCTATGTCTACTATTATAATGTTATTAATCAAGTAATTTCGTATTGGCCCAGTTACAGGGCTGAGGTCTGCTGTATTGGCCCAAGGCGGAGCCGAAGGCCAATACAGCTGGCCGAGGACCTGTAACTGGGCCAATACGAAATTACTTGATTAATGACAATTTTATTAATTAACTTTTCTATTTGAATTGTGCTCTTTGACAAAGTGCACAACGCAATGGATAAAAATATTAGACACATGCATGTACATGCACAAAAATAGCAACTGTCCTCTTCTGCTTTAAACACTGAAGCCACGAGTAGAGGCCTATAAACTACAGAAAATTTTTGGATAAAATCTGGAATGCAGGCCACTGCGTGATCCAGTCTCATCGTGATCCAGTCTCATCGAAACACTGCGAAATTCGTGATAGCGAGTCGACACTTGAGGAGAAAACCACGGAAGAAGGCAAATGAACATAATAACAATGTAGCCTATTTTAACTTTTTAGCTTAAGAAAATAAATAAATAAATAAATAAATAAATAACATTTCATGATAAGATAAAACAAAGTCAACAAACGGTCAACAAACGGTTGAAACGCCTTTGAGACTTGGCGAGCCAGAGTAAAATGCCTACAAACCTTGTGTTTCCATATAAGATTGACTAGATCTAGATACAAAATAAACCAAGCTTGTCGTCTGAATTCCGTTTTTCCTTTTTATTAGCGATAACTGTTGACGATTATTTCTACTTCTATAAATGCATCTGCAGTTAAAGCTTATAGTATAAATACAACTGCAGTTTTTAAGCGGCGAAACGGAAGAAAACATCGCTGCCATATTCTTTTGAAAAAGAACATGGAATGACGTCATTTTCATATTGGCCTTGTTTTTCTGTATTGGCCTTGTTTTTCTCGTATTGGCCTAGTTTTCTCATATTGGCCCAGTTTGTCATCTCTATGATGCTGGCTGATCTGGTCATACAAATACTAATATTAATGTAGTTAATTAATAATTCATTTTAATACTCCATTTGATAAGGTTGAATGTCATAGGAAGTGGCTGTATTAAAAATTCAAGAACTTTGTGCCTGGGCGTGTTTTTGTGATAAGTTTATACTGTTCATTTCAGAGTAAATCTGTTACCATTTGATCTGATCACCCAGATGTTTAACATTCTGTCTATAGAGACTAGTTGGGAGGGAGGTATGTCATCTATAAAATAGTGCTATTTAAGTAGAAAACTGGATTTTTGCCTATGCGAAATCAAAGGCACAGATCAGCTGTGCAGTTACAGGATCAGTGCCTTTGTTTTCGCTACTTTTGTTTTCGCTACATGGATAGTACAATCCCTCTTCTTCTAAATCCAAAATCTCAAGCTTATAACCTTTTTCTTAGACTGTACAGGTTGGTTTGTGTCAGACCTGGTCGGAAACCGCAAAGACAGGTTTTCTCACATTATGGCTCAAATAGTGCTAAGGAGCCAAATAATATAAGAAACCTATTGTGGTTGAGCCACACATTCTGTTAAACAGGGTTTGGGAAAAGGTAAATGTAAGCAACAGTCAGGAAATGGTGCATCAGAAGGCGTTCGAATGTCAGTCTTTCAGAAAAGGCAGTAAACTGAGGTACCCTCTCCATATGACAATAGGAGCTGCATCGTGAGAAAAACGGATTTTCGCCTATGCGAAAACAAAGGCGCAGACCAGCTTCGCGGTAACCACGAAGCTGATCAGCGCCTTTGTTTTCGCCACTCAGATAGTACAATTCCTCTTCTTCTTAAATCCAAAATCTCAAGCTTCTAGCCATCTTCTTTAACTGTACAGACCGGTTTGTGTCGGACCTGGTCGGAAACCCCGAAGACCGGTTTTCTCACGATGCGGCTCATAGTATAGTTGTTGAGTGGTTGGTAAAACACAAGTAACTCCACCACCACGAAATAAGAAAAAAATATTATACAAAAGAACTTTTTTTCTTCACATATACATGTAACATCACTTGAAGATTGCATTTAAATTGTAGAGAAATTGTAATTGTAATAATGTTGGATGAAATCCATCATCTGTGAACATGGCATTATAATTAAAGGAAATTTCTGAATAAGTTCATACAATGCATCTAGATAATTTGCATTTTACAGCACCGAAACATGGTGGAATTTGAATTTACTACATATTATAACCTTTGTACATGACTACAATTATGCTGTTACTTAAACAAGATTGACAATAGCTAATCCATGTTCCAAAGTTTAATTCTATATAATGACCAATGCTATATTTTGTCTTTACAGAAATCACCAAGAAGTACCGGCGAGACCCTACAGATATCAACCTATCGTGTCTAGAATCATTCTCATTTGACTATGTGGTGAAATGGCCTGTATCATTGGTTGTCAACAGAAAGGTAATATAAGGCTTTATACTGACAAAATCAGACATTAGTGTTTTTATCAGGTCATTTAAAATCAGCCTGCTCAAGTATAGAGGTTTATTATACTCAGCAATATTAGGGCCTTTGAGCGATTTCCCATATGTCGCAGTGTAGAACATCCCAACTATTCAAGGTAGACAATCATGTGACCAAGATTGTTTTGTATCGTATATTTTGTATTAGTATACGGACAGAACCAGTAAGCAAATTGGTCATAACTTTGTTAAAACTAGGTAAAATTTCATGAGGCTAAGTGCATAGGATGTACGACACTTTGTCGAACGACACTTCGTCTATTCAACCACATCGTCTAAAAGAATGTTTGTCGAATTGTCATTTTGTCGAATGGCCACTTTGTCGAAACAATATTTTGTCGAAAAAATTCGACAAACTTTTTTTGAAGTAATCGGGCGCCATATTGTATCTGCTGATCATGTGATAAGACCACATGACGGATCACATGCCATATGAGCTACGGACTTTTACGGAGATTGCCGATTGTGAAACTGGCTTTTGTGAACGAGACAATGAAATAAAATTGAAAAATTTTATTCACATATTTACATATTTGAAGACAAGTTGAATTCATTATTCAGAGGGGCATGCCATTTGGGTACATTTATGAGAGAATCCCATGCAAACTTATGCATATACAAGTACGTGGAGAACAAGCGCTAACACAGTCAAATCCGGTACACACGGAATACGGAAAACGTGCGTTGTATCCCCCGTTTAATGTTACTTTCCTTAGGAAAATACCCTGGAAATTCAGTGGGCAGACTTTGGGACAATTCTCTGTTTATCAATGACGATGGAGGTTCGTAAGTTGACTCTGAGCTAGATCGTATTGAGCCCACTGACCTCTGAATCACAGATTCTGCCTGGTTTGGCCCGTGGGAATGTTCGCTCACACTAACGATGTCCCTTTGGTTTGTGACGGCCCGACCCCTACAAGAACGATCTTCACATTTCCAATATTCTCTATCCCCATTAGCCCTATCACAATGATATCTATTGCCACGATAACTTAATTTATCCTTTAGTTTCGTGCTCTTATAGTATTCAGGAGTTGAATATTCATCCATTTCAATATGTGCAAAGAACACAACACAACACAAGAATGAAATAAATATTTTATTTAAATGAAAGCATGAATGCGTGATTGAGTGATCGATTGAATGAGCAAGAAAGAATGAGTGAACAAATCCTAGAAGAATTATAAATACAATAAATACAATAAAAATATATATATATTCAGCAAAGCCGTACAAAACTCATAACGGTAAATGTGAGAGTTCGGCGGAAACTGCCGAATGGGAACGAGAAGTTTCCGTTATCACATGACCATCACATGACCAAAGTACAGAACATGGCATCTAATAGACCTTTTGACCCTAGCTGAGAGTAAGAAAAACTTCGACAAAGTGTCGTATTCGACGATAATGCATTCGACGAAGTAACATTTCGACGAACTGGCGATTCAACAAAAACTTTAGACGAAGTGTCGTAGTAGACAAAGTGTCGTTCGACGAAGTGTCGCGCTTCGAGTGCATATACCCTGGAATTTTATGCTCCAAACAGTTACACTCGGCTTATTGTCAGATCCTGGATAATTTGTATTGTATGTAATTGTATCTTGGATGTTCAACAATCAAAATAAAGTTTAAACCAAACAGTTATACAACTAGTAAGTAAGTAAGTAAGTAAATAAGTAAGTTTTATGTGCTCTGTAATTTAAAAGATTACCCTGAGCAACTGAAGTTATATTTTTAAAAACGGGGGATAATCTTTTAAACTGCAAATAAAACATCTCTTGTGTCACATTTCTTGTGGTAAGTAATGTTGAAATAAAAATAAAACTGAGATCATTTAAGAGCAGTGAGTATATTTATGAGAAAGGTGAAGCACTTTTAAATGATGATTTCCTGAGTAATATCTACTTTACAGGCACTGACCCGCTATCAGCTGTTGTTTAGATATATGTTCTACACAAAATATGTGGAAAGACAACTTTGTAGGTAAGTGAATCATTGATATGGAAAATGAGCTGCTGCATGGGAAAACCAACAATCTGCATGTGTGAAAACAAAAACGCAGATCAGCTTCGCAGTAATTGCGAAGCTGATCAGTGCCTTTTTTTTTCACTAAATGGATAGTACAATCCCTCTTCTACTTAAATCTGAAATTTCAAGCTTCTAGCCTGCTGTGACTGTAAAGGCCGGTTTGTGTCAGACCTGGTCGGAACCCATATTGTTGGTTTTCTCATGCACAGACTCAAATATATGAAGATTAGGGTAAATCTCAAGTTTCCGTTGACTTGGAATCTTATATGAGTTTCAAGTTACAGAATTTACACATCTTGTTGTTTTTATCTCATGTTGCTCTCTGTAAATAAAAACAGAAGACATGCTTGGTCTTTAACTTATTAAAAATGTCACTCTACAGTCGTAAGCTTGAAGCTCATGTTGCAAATGTAAGCTATGCGTGTACATGTAATTATACCCCCGGCATTTATGCCGACGGGTATATAGTTTTCGCTTTTCGGTTTGTCCGTTCGTTTGTTCGTTCGTTTGTTTGTTTGTTCGTTCGTTAGTTCAGTAGAATTTGCGTCAAAGTTTTGGTTAAAGTTTCTCTAGTGGTGTATATCTCATGCAGTTATAGTCAAAAACCATTCATATTTGGACCATAGGTACCCTATAGGGTTTGCCTTGTTTCCATGAGTTCGGACTCTAGGGTCCATCAGTGCTTCAGCTAGAATAATTTAGCAGGGCGCAACGCCCTGTTGCCCTTTTCCAGCGCCCTGTTATGCCCTTTTTCATGCTGTTTGCACCCTGCCCTTTATTTTGGTAAAAAAATTGGACAAAAAATAAGAAAGTTACAAACTTTTTAAGTTTGAGGCTGGAGCAACCAAAAGTGCAGCTCTAGTTGCAGTGTGATTACTGCATGATTGACTTCCTTAATCCTTTGTTTGTTGTCAATAATTACTCAAAATAATTTTGACACAACTTTGATTATGATTGCCTCAGGGCTATTCCAGTTGAACATAGGTACCCCGGGAAGACGGCACTTTAATAAACTTCTATCGTAGGGTCCTTCGTTGGTTAAAATACTTCTGTACGTGGTGGGAGTTGGAGAAAAATTGCTTCTATAGGTGGGGTATTTTTTCGTGTTGAAAATCGGTTCTAAGGTGTAAAATTCAATGCAATGCATAGAAGCAGATCAAACATACTAAAAACCTTTCGTTCGCCCGATCCGACTTCGATTTTTTCCTGTGAGAGTGCACTGTCGCTGACAGGTAGCGCTTCACGCACTGACCTGTCGCAGTTGGCCAATGGGATCTGGGAAATTCATGCGGGATGCCCCAGCTTTCTTCGTGTGTCGTCTGTAGCCAAAATCGGTTATATCCCACAATTCAAAGCGTCAAATGCGAAAGATCAAGATGAGGTATCGTCAGATCTCGCCAGAATGGTGAGAGTGCTCTCTATCAAGTTCGCGCTGGTGACGTGTGCAAAAAAAACTGAATCAGGAAATTGTCAGCAAGCGAGGTTGTTTTTTGGCATTTTAAGCCTAGAAAAGGCATTTGAACCGGGATTTTGATCAGAAATCACAATTACAGACCTGTTGAAAGCTAAAACGGCGGCTCATTGATAAATTTAATGATGTTTAGACACAAAACGTAGCGATATACGGACTTGTATCGCTCTCCCAAAGCAAGTATTAGCTTTTTGGAAAATGCAACATAGTGTTTTTTGAAGCCTGAAAAGTGGCGAAAAAGCGATTTTTTTGCAAAAAAAAAAAAAAACTCAGTGGCACACGTTATTGGGAAAAAATAAATCTCAGCATGATAACGGTTAAGAGTGACGTTACACATATAATTAATTGGATATAGCCCATTGTTGAAAATAGGCACAATAATCATGAAAGCTGATGAGATTCAAACAAGCTTCCTTGTCCACATGGCTTGCTGATCAGGATGATAAAATGAAGATATATTTTCAAAAACTAGGTATTCAATCTTTATTATTATAGTGAGAACATTATTTTAATGACTTTTGACAAAAATCACACAATACAGTTCCGTAAAACAGCAATACAAAAATTTACTTCTGTTCCTAAAAAATTCCCTCTTAATTTACTTCTATCCATATTAAATTTTGCTTCTGTAGGAGGGTGTTTTATTGAAATGAACGGTTCTGTAGGTGGCTCAGTCGAGATGAAATTCACTTCTATAGGTGGAGGGTCAAAATTCAAAGTGCCTTCTTCCCCCCGTACTTATGTTTTACTGGAATAGCCCTCAGGTGACACACTGCCAATGGAGTGTTAATTAAATATATCAGGTTTAGTAAAGAATTCAATTATCATGATTATGAAAAGAAACAAAGAAAACAACTTAAACTGTCTGTGAAGACTAGCTTCTTGAAACAGGATTATCATTGTTAGACAGATAAAGACTACCATAAGGCTTTCAGTGTTGTTCCCATCAAATATTCAATAGTCAAGAAAAGGTACACCCTGCAGCACACACAAAGAAAGAAAAGAAAAAGAAAATATTTTCCTGGTAAAGATATTTGGATTAGTTATTTTATAGTATAGTCCGGCACGAATTGGCATATTTTCGATGGACCTGGAAGTCGGGTATAAAGTTTTTTTCTTGATGGATTCTTGTAGGTAAGACATTGCCATTTAAGATTCTGGATGATGACAGCCTGTCATCATTGAGCATTTTGAGAAATTCAAGATGGCATCCAAGATGTCTAAAACGATGAAAATACATATGGTTTACTATACAGTTTTCCCTCAAAATGAATAAAACTGCTATGTTGCCTCACAACTTTATTAGGTATAAACTCAACTGTCTACAGTCAATGCTTTCTGGTTTAAAAAAACAAAGATGGCATCCAAGATGGCTGCCAAAATAAGATTTTTTTTTAAGATTTCACATGTTTTACCATATATTTATTAACACATTTGTATACACAATTGAACTTCTTCTGAATAAGAAAATGACATAATAGAATCAAAATAATTAACTCTTGACATCATTGAGTCTTGTCAGTAATTCAAGATGGCATCCAAAATGTCTACCAGTTACAGATTCCCAACTACCTTTATAGAGTTAATTACACTAATACGAAAGTGAATGTTTGTTTGAATGTTTGTTTGCATTTTGATCAAATCTAGAACGGAAGTTAAAGGACTGGTGATGCTTATATATTTTTTGCAAGCTGTCAAATGAACACATTAAAGATGGCATCCAAAATGGCCACCAGAACAAAACAAAATTTCTTCTCATTTTGTATATTACTGGTGTAAAATAGACACAAAATACCACACGGTTCATCTTAACAAATGCTTTGTAGATATGTAAAGGAATTCATGTTTTGAATTATCCTTGAAGCTATAAAAAGTGCAGATTTAACACAACGCAGTGCTGTTATTCTATTACATGTAATGTAATTTCAGTTTATTTTTACACACATTATGAATAGGATCCATAATAAATGACCACAGTGTGATAAGTTGATAAAAATAGCATTATCATTCATTCGTAGAATTATCATCAGCATGATAAAGTCATCAAATTGGCATTTATAAGATTAGTATAAATGAAGATATTTTCACTTGAATTGAAAACCAATGCACAAATAAAGCCTAAAACTAACTTATGTATTATGTTCACCGGGGAGACTTTGGTAAAAAAATATTATTTATGAGTCGTATTGTGTATGACTTGTTCTATACTCCAGCTTAGCTACGATACTGAAAGTATATTGATTTATAGAGCTTCAGAACAAATGGACAGGGCTCATATCTAGAAGATATAACCTGTAAAAAATCAATAGCATTGGTCAGCGAGGGTATTCTTAGTAATCAGAAATTTACTATCGGTTTAGCAGTTTAGATTCATTTTCTAACCGTTTTATATATTTGGCTCTGTTTGGATAATACTAGTCTTTTAATCGACTATCCTGTTGAAAGTTACAAAATTACAGTATTTCACTTTGGCTCCATTTTGCCAAATCTAAAGGGTCACTGAAGAGTCTTAAGTAGCCGAAACCGCGGTATGGCCCATTCCTTTTCTCATTAATATGCTCACTGCTCTTATCGGATCTAATTTTTTATTTTTATTTGATGACAAGAATGCCAAGAATGTCACTCAATTTTGCAACTGCAATGGATAAAATTATGACAACACACAGTGCGTACCTTGGGTAATGGTGCTTCATATGAAGGATGTGCAAAGGATCTACATCTGCAGATATTGGTGTTACGCATTTAAATGCGAAAATCTATGTAAATTGTGCCGACCTCTTGGGAGTATTCAATGTAGATCAATGTCCGGGGGAAATTACTATTCACAGACCCACAAAAAGCTATCTAATAAAGGTGCAGAAATACACACCTTAATGCAAGCTGTGACATAAATATTGTCCAAGTCAACAGAGTTTGAAAATCAGATCAAGTGTACCATGTCGAAGTACATGCTTTAAGCGTATGTCAATGACAGATTAGCATGTGTGGTTACACAATCCTAGTGTTAGCCTCGACAACCAAGGGTGTGGCATGAAATGATAAATCAAGGGTTTCAAGTCTAAAAACGTGCTTAATAGTATTTCAAAGACAGTTACACTTTCAGCCAGTTAAGTAATTTGACATTTATTTGGTCAGAGTCAGAGGAGCATGAAATATATGTCAAGGGCACAAGCTGAAGGTGTGTGCTTGAAAAATACATGAAGGACAAGTACTAAAATGAGCAGGGCTTCACAAATTACATCTAAGTTACTCATAAACACACTTAAATGCTACATGTAGGCTAAACATAGTTTGGCGAAACACTGTCAAAGTAAATGGAATATACAAAACAGATCAAGAAAACCTGGTCAATATGCATACTTGACAGTAAATATAGCCTATGAAAAATTGAACTCCTATATCAACCTGTGCTTTGAGCAGATGCTATAAAACCACATATATCCAGGACACAGTCTTTAAACCATATGTCTCACAGTTTTGTTTGATTTATGTCATACAAGCCTAATCTTGCTTTGTTGTAACCACAGCGCTGTGTGGCGCTATGACTCTCACTTCGAAAATTTATAGAGCATGAGCATTATTTAAATCAGGTGTTAGTTCAGCAATATTTTATACTTAGTCTGTCGGCTGTATGTCTATGTTAGTTCTTGCTTTCAAAGTATATCTCATGAGCCAATTTTCAGAAATCATTCATATTTGGACTTTAGGTACCCTATAAGGTTTGCTTTGTTTCCGTGAGTTCAGACCTGAGGGTCCATGCTCAGGGGGTGGGGCTAGAGTTCAAAATCTAGGTCACCTTGAAAATGTGCTATTTACATAGAGTTTTTTTCTTCTCTAAGTTCATATATTAACAAAGACTTATAGGAATGTATTCCTATTTGGATCATAGATACCCTTTAGGGTTGAATAAAATTCCATGGCACCAAACTCTAGGGGTGGGGCTGGGGTCAAAATCTAGGACACATTTATAAAATACAATAGTTACCAAGATTAATATTCTGTAGATCTATATCTTGACAACCATTTGTCAGAAAGCATTTATGCTTACAACATAGGTACCACATAAGGGTTAGACCCAAGGGTCCATGCATGGGGGTGGGGGTGGGATGGACCCAAGGGTCCATGCATGGGGTGGGGGTGGGACTTGAGGTCAAGGTCTGGGGCATTTTTTTTTTTTTTTTGACACTCTATTTTCATTCCAATCTAGGACAGAGGACCTGACCCACAATGTCCGTGGATTATGTCCTAGATTGAGTATACACGTCAGCTCTGTATACGGCTCTAAAATAGATCTGTCATTCTAAAACACCACTCCCCCATGTTTGTATGCAATGTGCTTTACAGTGCTTATTTCTAAAGTGTACTTGATAAGGGTACTGTCTTTCATTGGGGATTTGAGGTTCAATGTCAGGGGTGAGCATGTGCAGGGTTGTATGGGTAGGGGGTAGGGAGGGGGCTTTGTGGCTACCAGCCGGGGGTATATGTGCCTCTCAAGGCACTTTTTCTAGTTTGAAAAATATTTAATATCTAAATGAAATTTCATAGCAAGTACATGTAAAAATGGAGTGTAGATTGCAGTCCCATAACTTAGGCAGCTCAGGAAATTTTGAATGCTTTATCTTGAATGCTTGATCTGCCTATCTCCTTAGCCACTGCATCAGAAAACCAACAATCTGCCTAGGTGAAAGCAAAACTGCAGATCAGCTGTGCAGTAACTTCATAGCTGATCAGTGCCTTTATTTTCACTACAGGGATAGTACAATTCCTCTTCTTCTTATATCCGAAATTTCAAGCTACTTATCATATTCTAAGCCTGTACATACCAGTTTGTGTCAGACTTGGTCGGAAACCCTGAAGACCATTTTTCTCATATCAGCCACAATTCAAGTTTGAATATCTTTGCTGTCAGTATTCAATCACTGCCAAGATGGTGAGTCATATCGTCTATATGTAGAAATCTGGTCTCAAGGTTGTAAAACTTTTTTCGTGCTCAACTCATTTGAGACTGAGATTTAAATTTTCCATAAATAATGAAATAGCCCAAATTTCAGATATACATATAGATCACCATAGTAGCCTGTAATTAGCCTGTAATACCAACAATCATTAACATTTGAGCCGCCTCATGAGAAAACCAACAATTTGCATATGCGACAACAAAGGCGCAGATCAGCTTCGCAGTAACTGCGAAGCTGATCAGCGCCTTTGTTTTCGCTACATGGATAGTACAATTCCTCTACTTTCTAAATTCAAAATTTCTAGTCTCTAGCCACATTCTGTGGTTGTACAGCCGGGTTTGTGTCGGACCTGTTCGGAAACGACATTGTTGGTTTTCCCACGAGGTGGCTCATTTATGAGCAGGATAAATTTTAGTCTCAGCTGAGTTGAGTGTGAAAAAAGTTTTATAACCTCAGACCCTGAAATCTTAAAGATTATCTATTTGACTGAACTGGCTTGGTCTTTGAACTTAAAACTAAATATTTTCTGTTAAAATGCATTTATTAAAGGTCTGTCGTTAACATTATTGATTCTGCGAAAAAAATAGATGTGTGACAGCACAAGTACTATGAAACTTTCTTTGTTAACCCATTTATGATGAATGGACTTTCCCATCATTATCATTTGGGTGAGTCCACTTTCATTTGTAGGGGCATCAGGGGTGATTGTGAATTTCTTTTCCATTTTCCAATAAAATTCTTCTAACCAAACAGAATAGCCCCAGATGGGATATTCTATTGTGCGGCATCATATCTGGGTCTGTACTGTTTGTTTATGGCACATAGATTGGACCTCAGGCTTATAATATGATAGTCTGCCAGGTTATAATACCATGTTTATTTACTGTTTTCCAGTGTATGTAATTGAATAGATACATGTACAATGTACTTAAATTTCATTGGGCAATATAGGGATCAAACATGATTTTCCATTCATTAACATTCGCTAGGTCCCGAGGGGAGTGTTGAAAACCGAGGGCGTAGCCCGAGGTTTTCAACACTCCCCGAGGGACCTTGCGAATGTTAATGAATGACAAAATCATGTTTGATCGCTATTATTGCATAAATTCTGCAGAACCGAAAGAAATAAGGCACAGAAACGAAAAAAAATATGGTGCACTATATTTTACAGCCTCATCACATTTTGATACGCGTAAACGCTTTCGTTTTTATGCTCGTTCCGGGCAGACTTCAGTTTCTCACTACTAGCATGTATTTTGCGTGGCGCCCGGTAACCAGCATAAGTAAAATCCATGTATTAACAGCACGTGCGCGCGTGAATTGCAATATTAATGCATGGCTTTCTTTTCATTAATAAACGGCTGTTAATATCGTGTGACACGGGTATTTATGCAATAATGGGCATTAATAAGATTTTCTAATAATATTCATTATTATTGGCTACATGTATTTCTTCCCATAAAGATTTTCTATTTTATAGAAGTACATGTACTAATCTTAAAACCTTTTATATAATTCTCTTTCTATCTCTTTAACAGATACTAATACTGTTTAATAAGGGTCTATTTTTGTTGCTTTTATTTTTGTAAGATTTCTTTTATACTTTTATACTACATGAGAGAACATACTTCCTGTATGAAGATTCCAGAACGGTCTGTAGAATCAGATTGCTTACAAAAGTTGTCTATTGTAATTGGATTTGGTTACAAAATGTTTTGTTCAACTTTGCGTCAGTAGCAGTAATCACTGGATTAGTAGAGAGATGGCTGTACAGCACAAATCCCTGCAGATTTGTTCAGAACTTTGTCCAGAATTTTGAGTATTACATGATATACCATATTCGTTCTAATTAGCGCACATGCTCCAATAAGCACACACCCCGGTCTTTTCCGAAAAACATTTGCATAAACACACTGCTGGAATAGTATTTTGGTATTTTACACCAATTCTACACATTAATACTGCATTAGAAGCATTAAAACTTAACCTTAAATGATCGAAAACTACTTCCCTACAATTTGAATACTTGAATGACATCACCATTGATAGATTTGACATGGTTATTTCAGCATTTTGATGAGTAGTTTTCCTTCATAGTGTGCGCTAATTAGAACGATATTTTGTTACCTTTAGTTATTTTGAAAAGTTTAGCGCACTGTGCGCTAATTAGAACCAATACGATATATGTCAGTATATGTGTCTGTAACAAAGTAGCCAAGACCTAGCATTCGCTCTTAGGCAGCAGAATGTTAAACTTTGTTCAGAACTTTGAGGATAAAATTGTTTTAATGTTATTTCAGTATATGGGTCGGTAACAAAGCGGCCAAGACCTACTCTCTGCAGTCTGCTAGATGGTATTCCGCAGCGTTTGCCCTGCGTCAGCGGATGTTAAACTTTGTCCAGAACTTTGAGTATTACATGATGTTTGAGGTGGTGGAACCTAACTGGAGCACCTTCCAGACCAACATGGAAACTGTGAGTAGACTCTGAATAGAATGATAAGAAAAATACTTTTTCTGTCAATATTAAAGATGTTAACACTGTAAATTTTCACAAGAAATATTGTGATATTTTCCTGAATATTTGCTTCAAAGAATCATTTGCATGTTAATGATGTACATGTGCATGTATATTTTTAAAAATATGCATTTTTGTCAGTCTATTTATATGTAAGGAATAAATAGCTGGACCTATTTTGATTCTATGCCGTTATGTTTCTAAAGGTGTCCAATATAGATGATGTGCTAGCATACTACACAGATTTTCTCAACACATGTTTGAAGGACTTTATGTTGACAGATCTCCAGCTACTCAAGATAGCGTGACCTATATTGATACTGCGTCAATATTTTCTCTCTAACAGGTGTCCAATATAGATGACGTCCTAGCATACCACACAGATTTTCTCAACACATGTTTGAAGGACTGTATGTTGACAGATCTCCAGCTACTCAAGATAGTTCTCAAGCTGATGACAGACTGTGTTACCTTCTCAAACTTCATGCATGTAAGTTTGATAATTGAGTCACAATATGAGAAAACCATTCTTCAAGGTTTCTTACCAGGTCCAACACAAACCGGCCAGTACAGTCATAGAACAATGCCAAAAGCTTGAAATTTCAGAATTCAGGAGAACAGAGACTTAATAACCATGTAGCGAAATCAAAATGTCCCAAAACACAAAAACGCGAAAATAGATAGCCGCAAAAATAAATTGGGTTACAGTACTTAATGTAAAGGATCTTTTTTTGTGGTGATCTGAAGGTTTTAAATGCATAATGGAATGAGAAGTTTTGCAAACATTGACTGACATTGGCTTTATGAAAGAAATATGAGCAGCCGCAAACATGCAAAGGCGGAAACAGAGGCGCAGATCAGCTGTGCAGTGACTGCACAGCTGATCAGCACCTTTGTTTTCGCTACACAGATAAAACAATTCCTCTTCTTCTTTAATCAGACATTTCAAGCTTCTAGCCTGCTTCTGTGACTGTACAGGTCAATTTGTGTCTTACCTGGTCGCAAATCCAAATTGTTATTTTCTCATGCAGCGACTTATTTATAAGCATGAAGAGGTAAAATAGATAAAGGATTGATTTTTCCTATACATTTTTGGCAGGTCTCTAACTAGAAAAAATAGACATACAGTTCTTGTTGGGGGTTGCAGGGGTTTTGTATTAGAGCCTCAAATGGACTCCAAGGTTCCAACCCACTTGGGCCAGGTTGTGTCAAATGTCATGAAAAATTAACTACCTTTAGCACTGATTGTAGTACACAGGAAGCATTGGCTCAATCATGACATGGCTGAAATATTGTTGACTTGGACATTAAACCACAAGATAAACAAACAAATAAAACCTTTTCTGTTGTAGAGGTTGAATACGAGTATTGAAGTAAGTGCAGAGACTGGTCCTAGTCAAAAGAGTGTCCACGGTGGACAGAGTGCCTCAGACAGACGAACTGCCTCTGAGAAACTGAAAACTAAATCAAAAGTAAGTGTAAACAATTGTAGTGTATAAAAGTAAATGTATACATGTAAGTGTAAAACATGTATTGAAGTTAGTGTGTACTGGTCCTTGTCAAAAGAGTGTCCACGGAGAGTGCCTCAGACGAAAAGCCTTGGAGAGACTGAAAACTTAATCAGAAGTAAGTGTAAATATGTAATTATTAGCTCACCTGAGCCGTTAGGCTCACAAGGTGAGCTTATAGGATGGCCATGATCCGGCGTCCGTCCGTCGTCTGTCGTCCGTCGTCCGTCCGTCCACAATTTCAAAGATCTTCTCCTCTGAAACCACTTGGCCAATCAAAGCCAAATTTTATACGAAGCATCTATAGGAAGGGGGAACCAATGTGTATATAAATAATCCAGGTCACATGACCAAGATGGCCGCCATGTCCATATATGGTAAAAACCTTTAAAAATCTTCTTCTCCAGAACCCAAAGGCCTAGGATCTTGAAACTTGGCATGTAGCATAAGTGACTCAAGGTCCACAATGTGTATATAAATAATGACCTTAGGATGACCTTGACCTATTTTACGGCAAGGTCAACAGAGGTCGCCAATGCATTTGAATGGGGAAAACTTTTAAAATGTCATTTAAAGTGAAAGTCTTGCAGGAAATGGGCAGTAGGGCTGAATATTTATGATTCTGAAACAAATTGGACCCCAGGGACTCATATGCCCCCACCCCGGGGCAATATTCATGTATATCTCCATAATATTCAAACATCATCTCCTCTGAAACCGCTTGGCCAATCAAAGCCAAATTTTATACGAAGCATCTATAGGAAGGGGGAACCAATGTGTATATAAATAATACAGGTCACATGACCAAGATGGCCGCCATGCCCATATATGGTAAAGACCTTTAAAAATCTTCTTCTCCAGAACCCAAAAGCCTAGAATCTTGAAACTTGGCATGTAGCATAAGTGACTCAAGGTCCACAATGTGTATATAAATAATGACCTTAGGATGACCTTGATCTATTTTATGGCAAGGTCAACATAGATCGCCAATGCATTTGAATAGGGAAAACTTTTAAATGTCATTTAAAGTGAAAGTCTTGCAGGAAATGGGCAGTAGGTCTGAATATTAATGATTCTGAAAAAAATTGGACCCCAGGGGCTCATCTGCCCCCACCCCGGGGCAATATACATGTATATCTCCATAATATTCAAACATCTTCTCCTCTGAAACCATTTGGCGAATCAAAGCCAAATTTTATGTGAAGCATCTATGGAATGGGGGAATTAATGTATATATAAATTATCTAGTGCACATGACCAAGATGGCTGCCATGCCCATATATGGTAAAAACCCGTCAAAAATCTTCTCCGAATCTGGTGGACCGATTTCAAAGAAACTTGGCATAAAGCACCAATGGCTGAAGTACTACAATGTATATATAAATCATGACCCTTTGGTGACCTTGACCTATTTTACGACAAGGTCAACATAGATCGCCAATGCATTGGAATGGGAAAAACTTTTAAAAAGTCATTTGAGATGAAAATGTTGCAGGAAATGGGTAGTAGGACTAAATATTAATGATTCTGAAAAAAATGGACCTAAGGGCTCATATGCCCACACCCCGGGGCAACATACATGTATATTACCATAATATTCAAACATCTTCGCCTCTGAAACCACTTGGCCAATTGAAGCCAAATTTTATGTGAAGCATCTATAGGATGGGGGAACCAATGTGTATATTAATAATCTAGGTCACATGACCAAGATGGCCGCCATGCCCATATATGGTAAAAACCCTTCAAATATCTTCTTCTCTGAAACCAATAGATTGATTTCAATGAAACTTGGTGTGAAGCATCCATGGTTAAAGTACTACAATTTATATATAAATCATGACCCTGTGATGACCTTGACCAAGTTTATGGCAAGGTCAACATGGGTTGCCCATGCATTTGAATGGGAAAAACTGTTAAAATGTCATTTGAAGGGAAAAGCCAGCAAGAGCCAAGAAATTGGCAAATGGATAGAACATTGATTATTCTGAAAAAAGGAAAACCACCCAAGGGCTTCATCTGCCCCTGCACTGGGGTTAAATACCATAATATTCAAACATGTTTATTGGTATATAGAGCAGACTCAGGTGAGCATTTACAGGACCATTGGTCCTCTGGGTTTAAACAAGTGTAAGCATGTAAGTGTAAACATGTAAATAAATGTAAACATGCAAGTAAGTGTAAACATTTTAAGTAAGTGTAAACACATGTATTGAAGTGAGTGCTGAGACTGACTGAACTAGTTAAAAGGGATGTCCATGTGAGTCTAAGCATCTCTGACAGACAGTCTCGGAGAAACTGAAAACTAAATCTAAAGTAAATGTAAATGATTTCAACTCAAGGGCTGTGTAGTTGTAATGTTGTGTGTATTGTTTATGTTTTTCAGACCCTTTTGCTAATAGCCCATAAAATGAGTCGCCTCGTGGGAAAACCAACAATGTGGTTTCCGAACAGGTCCGACACAAACCGGGCTGTAGAAGCACAGAAGACAGCAAGAAGCTTGCAATTTCGGATTTAAGAAGAAGAGAAAATGTACTATCCATGTAGCCAAAACAAAGGCCCTGATCAGCTTAGCGGTTACCGCGAAGCTGATCTGCGCCTTTGTTTTCGCATATGCAGATTGTTGGTTTTCCCATGAGGCGGCTCAAATCATCCAAGACATAGATGTCACAAAATTTACATAAAAAAGTTTTATTTTTGTTGCCGTTCAAACCTGTTCAAATTTTGAAATGGCAAAATTTTACGTATGAAAAAAATGAACCAAATGTATGTTTATTTACTTAGTAAATGGGTGGACGCATCAGAAAACCAATAATCTGCATATACGAAACCAGAGATGCAGATCAGCTGTGCAGGAACTGATCAGATGTGCAGCAACATGGATAGTAAAATCCCTCTTCTACTTAAATCCAAAATTTCAAGCCTCTAGCCATCTTCTGTGCTTGTACAGCTCAGTTTGTGTCGGACCTGTTCGGAAACCCCCAAGACCGGTTTTCTCGCATCACGGCTCAATAGATGACAACACTGTCTTGTATTTTAGGTGATGTCAGAGCATGTAGATGAACTGCTGCGGAACGAGAGTTTTGAGAGAACTATCGGGACGTTTGATGCCAACTTCTCCCGCCTCCTGCTAGAATTGTTGGAAAAGATCATGGAGTTTACATCTAGCAATGCAGAGGTGAAGCTTCTCAACATCCTACACAGGTGGGTCTATAGTTTACATCTAGCAATGCAGAGGTGAAGCTTCTCAACATCCTACACAGGTGGGTCTATAGTTTACGTCTAGCAACGCAGAGGTGAAGCTTCTCAACATCCTACACAGGTGAGTCTATAGTTTACATCTAGCAATGCGGAGGTGAAGCTTCTCAACATCCTACACAGGTGGGTTTATAGTTTACGTCTAGCAACGCGGAGATGAAGCTTCTCAACATCCTACACAGGTGGGTCTATAGTTTACGTCTAGCAACGCGGAGGTGAAGCTTCTCAACATCCTACACAGGTGGGTCTATAGTTTACGTCTAGCAACGCGGAGGTGAAGCTTCTCAACATCCTACACAGGTGGGTCTATAGTTTACGTCTAGCAATGCGGAGGTAAAGCTTCTCAACATCCTACACAGGTGGGTCTATAGTTTACATCTAGCAACGCAGGGGTGAAGCTTCTCAACATCCTACACAGGTGGGTCTATAGTTTACGTCTAGCAACGCGGAGGTGAAGCTTCTAAACATCCTACACAGGTGGGTCTATAGTTTACGTCTAGCAACGCGGAGGTGAAGCTTCTCAACATCCTACACAGGTGGGTCTGTAGTTTACGTCTAGCAACGCGGAGGTGAAGCTTCTCAACATCCTACACAGATGGGTCTGTAGTTGTTGAGTTGAACTTTGTTTTGTTTGTTTGATTTGTGGTTTAACATCCTAGTCAATTTTTCCTTTGCGTCAGGATGGAGTCACCCCTTCCTGTGTTTAAGCATGTACTTCAGGGAGTTACATTATGTGTCTTGCTCAAGGATACAACATGGCACCCTGAGTGGGGATCTAACCCAGGATCTCTTGATTTGGAGTTTGATGCTGTACCACCAGGCCACCTTGATCCTTCTAGAGTTGAACTGCTCAGTTTAATGTCCCACAAACAACTAAGGTCGTATGGAGACGTGAATAGTTATGGCTCATCTGAAAGTCTTGAGAAGACCAGAAATTCAATCCAAAGGAAGTGGCCTTTCTACTAAACCATAGATGCTTCTTTGACTGTTTTATATGTTATATTATTATGTTATATTATTGCATAAATTCCCTTGTCACACGATATTAACAGCCATATATTAATGAAAAGAAAGCCATGTATTAATATTGCAATTCTCGTGAGCGCGTGCTGTTAATACATGGCATTTACTTATGCCTGTTACAGGGCCTCTCTCTAAAATTGACGTGATTGCGTAACACACATTTTATTTAACGTTATTTTGTGACGTCATGATGACGTTGAAGTTTGCCCGGAAAGCAGCATTTTTAAAACGTCGTTAGCCAACTTCAATTTTCCGCGCCATTTTAGGTTCATGAATTTTTGCGAAATCTTGACAATTTCTCCAAATTTTCGCATGAAATAGTTGTATAATGCAATAATAATGATCAAACATGTTCTTTCTGATGCATTAACATCTGCTAAGCCCCCCAGGAGGGTTGAAACCCTCCCCTTTCAGGCTCGGGTTTCAACGCCTCCCTTGGGGCCCAGCAGATGTTATAATGCATAGAAAACCATGTTTGATCCCTATATTCAAAACAGGTGTCTCTGTGTCACAGGGTATTAAATCTGTAGCGGTTTCTTCTAGGTTAATAATAAAGCTGCACAGCCACAAAATAAGGCTAGAAGTTTGAAATTGTGGCTCTAGGAATAGACAGTTTTTACTATGTAGCCAAAAAAGAGGCTAAACAGTTGAGCGAACTGCACAGCTTGTCTATAAGAAATCAGCTATTCTTATGACATGTGAGCCATGACATGTGAAAATTGGTCTTCAGGATTTCCAACAAGGTCCAACACAAACTGGACTGTGCAGTCACAGAAGAAGCATAAAAGCTTGAAGTTTTGATTTTATGAATTAGGGCATATCTCATAATCTGTATTGCAAATCAAAGGCTTCCTAGTTGAAGTAGAGGACATCAAGAGACTGTGTAGTTACTGCTCAGCTGATGTGCCTCTTTGTTTTCACACATGCAAGAAAAATGCAGTTGCTCATAATGCTGCTTTGATGTAGCCATATTGTATACCTCTGTTTTAGACTCGACTTTAACAGGTTTTACACAGAGAAGTGGGAGAACACAGAAAATGGTTGATGATTTGACACATTAAAGGAATGTACACAATTTTTTCCCTCTGTTTCAGACTAGATTTTAATGGGTTCTACACAGAGAAATTGGAGGCATTGTCAGCTGAGAAGGCGTTACTGGAGACTTCATCACACAGCACTGAATCAGGTAACTTTACTGTCTTACAATCTTACAATTGTATGAGCTGGGACACGAGTTAACCAGTCATTGGGGTTTCCGACCTGGTCCAGCACAAACCAGCCTGTACACTCACAGAAGCAGGCTAAGAAGAAGAGGTTTTGTACTTTCTGAGAAGCAAAAACTAAGGAACTGATCAGCTGTGCAGTTACTGCACAGCTGATCTGTGCCTTTGTTTTCGCATTGGGAACAGTAGGGTTTTCTCATGACACAGCTAATACATCAGAGGTCATTTTGGGTTTTCGTTTTGAATTTTTATGCTCAACTTGACTATGAAACTTTCCCCGTCCTTAACTTGGCTAAGACTAAAAGTTGAACTGCTCATACATGCTGGCATAGCCCAAGTAAGTTGAAATTGCATGTTTAGATTACCAAAGTTAGAAGCCAGAAATAGTACAGGTTTCTGTATCAGATATTATCTGAGCCGCATCGTGAGAAAACCGGATTTTTGCCTAGGCGAAAACAAAGGCGCAGATCAGCTTCGCGGTAACCGCGAAGCTGATCAGCGCCTTTGTTTTCGCTACACGGATAGTACAATTTCTCTTCTTCTTAAATCCGAAATTTCAAGCTTCTAGCCTGCTTCTGTAACTGTACAGCCCGGTTTGTGTCGGACCTGGTCGGAAACCCCGAAGACCGGTTTTCTCGCGTCGAGGCTCATCTGACTTGACCATCTTTACTGTATCTTGCACACCAGAAAGCCTATGTTTTACCCTGTGTGAGAATTTTTTTATCTCACTCTTGTTATCTCACCCCAGGCGCACCACTTCTTGCGCTTACGTTCAAGTGTTCTTATTTAACATTTGTTGTAAAGGCCGTCACGTAAATTCATCGTTAAGCGCACACGTCACAATGATGACAAAACATTCTATTTTGAAATGGTGGACGATGAGATTTTAGCGTTTTTCAGTTTAAATGTTGCGAAAATCAAGCACTATTGCATTAAGGCATGCAAGAAAAAGAATCTGACATGCGTGTTAGGTATGGATAGAAAAATCTGTCCCTCGGGTCACAGTTTGGAATCACTCAATGAGCCTTGTAATGCCAAACTGTGACCTGAGGGACAGATTTGTCTATCCATCCCTGACATGCATGTTAGATTCTTATACTTTTTATTCATACCAGTATCAAATTATTTGCCTGGGGAGTGTGGAGGCATAGTGGCATAGTGAAAGAGACATCCACCTCTCAATCAAGAGGTCTTTGGTTTAAACCCCAACGATGCAGGGATTTGTCCATGAGTAAAATTTGTAGACTTAAATATGAAAAAAAAATATCAAAAAAGCCTTCACTCGGGAAAACCAACAATTGCGTTTCCGATCAGGTCTGACACAAACCAGGCTGTACAGTCACAGAAGATGGTTAGAGGCTGGAAATTTTAGATTTAGAAAGTAGAGGAATTGATTTATCCATGTAGCGAAAACAAAGGCACGCGCTGATCAGCTTCGCAGTTACTGCGAAGCTGATCTGCACCTTTTGTTTTCGCATATTCAGATTGTTGGTTTTCCCATGCGGCGTCTCAAAGAAAAGTAGCTTTTTGTCTGACATTACTTAATGTACTTTACCTTTCAGAAATGCAAGAAGAATAAAGTAAATAAAATGAACCACAACAACTACCATTATGTTAATGCTGGGGCTGGTTGTTTTAAGATTAGCTTAAGTATCATAAAGACCCTATCAGATTAATTGAACAGGGGCAGATCCAGAATTTCTGGTTAGGGGGTTCAAATCTAGTAGAGGATTTACCATATTTTGCTCAAATTTCCCCATGAAAATGAAATAATTCAAGCGTGTATGTCTCCCACTGATTGAATACACATCAGGATAACAAGTCCGTGTAATATATACCCCCTTGAACCCCACTTTTATATAGCAAAACTGGGGTATGCAGGGGTATACCTATTTTTCTTATTTTTGCTCCAAAACATAGATTGTGGGTACACGTTAGAAACGCCTCGGTACATAGATTGTGGGTACTCGTTAGAACCGCCTCGGTGAGGCGGTTCTAACGTGTACCCACAATCTATGTTTTGAGCAAAAATAACTGAAAATTTGCATTTTTTTTACAATTTTAAAAATCTCTATATATTGCATGGGCATGTTTTTATAATGCAGGTAAACTATTGTAAAGTGTTTTAGTTGTAACAAAAAAGGAACTAAGAAAACTCAATTGTAAACCAGGATAAAAAAAAAAATTGTCTGGGGAAAAAATGGAAGAGCTGATGAGTAGAGTGTTGATGAAACAATTAGCCCCAAATGTTTTGATTAATGTTACGTCTACACTGGACCACGTTCTCACCACGTCCTTACCACGTTCTAAAAATTCAAGAACGTTGCGAGGACGGGGTCAAAATGAAACATTTTTGGATTTCTAAGTTCCCACAACGTCCTTTAACTACGTCCCCGCCACATCCTTATTACGTCCGCACCACGTCCTTACTACGTCCTTCACGTTTCCACTACGTCCTCAACACGCGCTCACCAAGTTCATCCCGTTTCCACTACGTCCTTGCTACGTCCTCTCAAAGACCAAGCAGTTCATACCATGCGCGAACTACGTTTCCAGCACGTTCTTATTGTAAATATATTAATCAGTCGTGTATTAAGAGTCAGATAAGTTGCGAAACAGCTTGAAATTGCAATAAGAAAATGACGGGCGGACAACATTTCTGGTGGCATTCGCATGAAATTGAAGAATGCCTCTATCCTCAACTCCGCTAGTAGTCGGTCGTAATTTTCTTTCAGCTGATAGCCAAGGGCGCACCCAACAAGATCTTGCCCTTCTATTCCTCCTTCTGTGAAATAGGACAAGTGCAGCCTGTGCACCAAGTAAGGCATGATGTCCTTGAAGGAGAGCAAGTTGCAAGAGTACTTCTCTGTTCATGTTTCGATTTTGATATGATTTGAATAAAAGCGAAAGCAATTGCTTGAGGGTACGGGACAATTAAAACAAAATTAATAAAACGTGGAGGACGTAGTTCGAACCTGGTGTGAACGTGATAAGAACCTACTAAGGACGTGTTAGGAACCGCTAGGACGTGATAAGAACGCAGTGCAGTCTTCTAGGGCGCGGTAAGGACGTACAAGAAGCGTGGTATGGTCTTGTCGAGAACTTGATGGACGTAGCGAGGACGTAGTAGAAGCGTAGCGAGGTCTTGATGGTCTGCAACAAATTTGCATCGCGTCCACGAAGACCGCACTACGTTTGCGCCACGTTCTTTCTACGTCCTACAAGTTCCTACTACGTCCTTACCACGTCCTTACTACGTCCTTACTGCGTTCTAATTCCACCCCGTCCTCGCCACGTTTCTTTTGAGCATGTTCAAAATTTGACCAAGACCTCAGCGTCCATCAAGACCTCGCTACGTCCTTACTACGTTCCTACCACGTCCTACAAGACCGTACCACGTCCTCACTACGTCCTTAATTTTTTTAGGACGTAGTAAGGACGTAGTGAGAACTTGGCCCGGTGTAGACGTAACATAAGGAATGGTGTTCTTTTTCATACTGACATAGTTGATATGCATGCTAGGTGAAAGTTTTAATATCAGTCACTAGAATTTCATTCAAGAGCATAAACTTTATCAGAAATAGAAACTTATACTGTATTAATATCTTGCCTCCTAATGGGTACATGTAGGTCAGAGAAGAGTAAGCACTTTCCTTAAACTAAGAGAATAGCAGTGCTCTAGAAAGTTACCAATTTTTATACCTTAAATGAATAAAAATCATGCATGTACACACGGGTCCATCAGATAAATGAAAGCACTACACTTAAAAGAATTAGGGCTACCTTGGAACAGAGATGATTTACTGAGAGTGTAGCTGTGGAAAATGTGTTAAAATAAATGTCTTTCTGGAAGTGTTTGTTAACTGAAATGTATTTCTTTAAGAGCATTTCTTTATAATTCACACTTCAGGCCTAAAGTTTCCTAGTTTAAGTATCCGACAACAGGAGATAGCTATATAATCATCAGGTGCATGGTTGTTGAAATGAGCCGCCTCGTGGGAAAACCAACAATGTGGTTTCCGAACAGGTCTGACACAAACCGGTCTGTACAGCTACAGAAGCAGGCTAGAAGCTTGAAATTTTGGAGTAATGTAGAGGGAGAATTGTTCTATCAAGCGAAGCTGATCTGCGCCTTTTTTTTTCGCCCATGCAGATTGTTGGTTTTCCCATCAGGTGCATGGTTGTTGAAATTTTGATCTTAATGGAGCCGCATCATGCGGAAACCTTGTTTGGGGTTTCCGACCAGGTCAGACACAAATCGGCCTGAACAATCACAGAATATAGCTAGAAGCTGGAAATTACAGATTAAAGAAGAAGAAGGATATATACCCACAATGGGAAAACAAAGACGCTGATCAGCTGTGTATCCACAGCATAGCTGATCCGTGTCTTTATTTTTAAATGTGGAAAAAAGCCAGTTTCCTTATGATGCGGTATAGTTTGTTCTACTGATTAATCAGTTCAAGTTTTGTTACTTATATGAGGGGTAGCATGAGAAAACTATAGAAATAGTATGTTTGCAAAAAAAAAAACTTGGATCATCATGGAAAATCTACATTAAAATGTCTGACCCATCTTACGTAAGGCCTGGTTTTCACGAACAATGTTTCTTTGATGAAGATTATTTGTCACAGAAACTTTGGCAATGAGTTTGTGTTCACACACAGCAAAGATTACTTATATTACTCAGCTCACCCATCTTTGTCACAGATATTTGACAATGAAACTTCGCCACAGAATTGAGTTTACACGAGCATATTTTCTGCGACAAACATACTTTGTCAAAGAAAAATTGTCCGTGGAAACCAGGCCTAAAACTGATCATTTAGTGTGAGATGTAGGTACCCAGGTTTTCAGACAACCAGAATGACTGAGTACAACCAATGTAGATGAAATCAATAAGCTACAAATTCTAACAATAGGGAGTTAATACCTGTCTGTTGTCTTGGAACAATGTGCAATTACTCGCTAATGACCCATTAGGATTGACACATCGTTAAACATCAATCAGTGAATGGCAAGATTTTCCTGACAGTATTTGCTTGCTACTAGCTGCCTTAGACATGTATTGATTTCATCTGTGTTGGTTGTTCCAACTTGTGTAGATTGTCTCTAGCTAACCAGTGTGAGACTGAGGTTGATCTAAGTCATTGCTGGTGCAAGAATTATTTTTATAGTCTTGTCATGCTCAAAATGGGGTTGGTTGTTGTTGTTTTTTACCCTAGGTTAGTTTAATTAATAGCCTCACTATGAGCAACTATTGGAGCCGATGTTGAACCTCAATACAGGCTACCAGTATGAAGTAATGAAATCAGTGTTTTGCTGTTCTAGCTTATAGTAGAAGTAACTTTAGTCAGCTTAAATGACTGGGAATAATAACTTAGGATTGGATTTGTAGCATGAGAGAAGCTTTCAAGTTTGTCGGTTTTAAGATTTTGATTTAACCAATGTTGTGGACAAAAATAGACAGATATTCAGACAGAAGTGCAGCAGTGTAGTAGTAGAGCACCAAAAGACTGGGTGGAGAGATCCTGGGTTTGATTCCCAATAGCAGTACTGTGTTGTGTCCTTGAGCAAGACACATTAACTCCCTAGAGTACTGGTTAAAACCCAGGAAGCAGTGGCTCCATCCCGACATGACTGAAAAATTGTCACATTGGGAATACAATCAAATGAATTATATTATTGTACATTATCTTTTGGAATCTTCAGAAATCAGTTTAAAAATTTAACTAGGTGGATACTATTTTAACTTTGTAAACTTAAATGTTTCTTACTTGACTGCCAAAAAATGCATCAAAGCTAGACATTGAACTTATGAAACTCTACCTAACAATAGCATATATAAATGTGAGCTGCTGAACAAGAAAACCAACAATCTGCATATGCGAAAACAAAGATGCAGATCAGCTGTGCAGTAAGCCAGTAACTGCACAGCTTATCAGCGTTTTTTTTTTTTAATAGATAATATGATGCCTCTTCTTACTAAATCTGAAATTACAAGCTTCTAACTATTTTCTGTGACTGATTTGTATTGAACCTGTTTGAAAGCCCACATTGTTGGTGTTGGCATGTTAAGCTCATATCGGAGCCGTGTCATGAGAAAACTGGATTTTTTACTTATGCGAAAACAAAGACGCAGATCAGCTGTTCAGTGACTGCACAGCTGATCAGCACCTTTGTTTTCGCTGTTTTTTCTAAATCGGAAATTTTCAATCTTCTAGACTAACCATCTCCTGTAGCCGCACAGGCCGGTTTGTGTCAGAACTGGTTGGAAACCCCTAAGACCGGTCTTCTCGCGTCGCGGCTCATCTAAAAATTGATAGGATTAATGTAACCACCTCCTGTGGAGCTGGTGTCCTAGTGTTTAGCTTTTGTTACCGTACAGGCTGGTTTGTGTCAGACCTGATAGGAAACATGAAGATTGTTTTTTTTCTCACATAGCGGCTCAAATATTTCTCTGTTTTTCTGTTTTCCAGGTTCCACATCATCATGGCCGACCTCGTTTACGAGTCTACGTCCTGACAATGTCCGCTATGTTCCCGGTGTACACTATAGACGACCAGGGCCGCCATCATCTAACTCAGGGTCAACCTGATGTACAAAGAGCTACTTCCCTTTAGAAGAAATACATCAATGAGTTTCAAGTCAACTTGACATACAGAGTTACTGCCCATTAGGAGATTTTTAACTAGTTTAAGATAATGGGACCTGACAATGTTCATTGCGTACCTTGTGTACAATATAGGATCAATATGACATGGAGAGTTACTGCCCCCTCTACATGAAATATTACCGAGTTACATTCCCTTTGTAAATGAGTCTGCAGCCTGACAAAGTCCCATGTGTACACTAGACATTCAGGCCTCAAAATCACTGTGACGGTTACTGCCCATTAGGAGAAAATGTGTTAAGTTTTGTCATGAAAATGTCACTTACTTCCTGGTTTTCATGTCTGACATTTCTTTCATGAAGGTTTGGTCATGAAAATATTTCTATGGTCATTTGTCCTCTCCCCATGATTCGGGAAGAGCTTTTGTCAGTTTGTGGTATGGGAGGCCTGCTTAGGAACTGTGGTTAGGATAATTGGCCATCCCCACATTAATTTTGCTGTTCATGGTGGGCGTTCTGCACCAACTCAGACAAATGTCCTGGAAGTTACACTACCAACATCAATGTATTGCAGTCATTGTCAACTTGTAATTTATTGCCCTGGGATAGACTTGTGTTTATATTGGGGTTTAACATCACAGTCAACATTTTTTCAGTCATGTCCGGATACAGCCAGTGTTTCCTGGGTATTGACCAGTAGGACTCTGGGGTGTCTGTGTCTTGCAGAAGGACACAATACGGTGACCTGTGTAGGGATCAAATTCAGGCCTTTTTGACAGGGTATCTGATGCTCTATCATGGTGCTCCCTTAGAAAATTGTATGCTGAAATTTTTATGACTACTAAATGAGATATGGAAAATAAAGAATTTTTGTGAAAATGAAGAATTTTTTTGTCATATTATTATTAAGAGATCTGATGACAGTTATGATTTTATATTTTTGTACATGTGTGCCAAATAAATTAATCAAATGCTGTGTGTGTTTGTGTCCGCCTTTATAATCTCTGTATTTATGCACCCTGAAACTGATGCAATCAGAGCCAAAGTCCTAAGTACCTAAATGTCATTTTGGTTTTTTCCCACCCCTTGGTTTGTGGAGTGGGAATTTCTTTGATTGTGCCATTTCCTGATCATTGCCTACTTTTACCTTTTCCTATCCTACGAACCGAGGAGAGAAAGGACCAAATTGACAACCGAGTACTAATACAAAGAGAACAGCTGATATCCTAAGCTGTGTCAGCAGCTACTTCCCTATAGGTGGCCACTTGTTTAAAAGTTCACATAAAAGGCGCTAACAGCACAAAACCTGGAACAAATGGAACTACACAGAAGTTTTGCTGTGGAACTGTCAGATAAATAAAACTTTTTAATGGGCCCAACCCTAGGCTTCTGCTTCTGCAGTGGATCAAAACATTTAGTTGTCGACACTTCCTTAAAATCTCAGCAAGCAAAAAAAAACATGCATTCAAAACATGGAAATCATTAAAAATGTTTTTATTATGTAAATGACATTAGTTGTTGATATTTATGTCCCCCCTCCGAAGGGGTGGGGGACATATTGTTTTTGGTGTGGATCCCGTCGGCGTCGTCAGCGTCGGCGTAGCTTTTTGTCTGCACTATATCTCCTGAACCACTGGATGGATTTAGACCAAACTGGCACAGAAACTTCATTGGGGCAGCTGAATGGTGTGATTAGATTTCGGTGACCTTGACCTAATTTTGAAGGTCACAAAGGTCAATTAACTGTTTGAAAATCCAGGTGTCTTCAATCGTTTCCGCTCTCTAACTCGAGTAGTTTTTGACCGATTTTCTTCAAACTTTGCATATGAGTTGATACCGACAAGGAGTGGTTTGGGATTGTAGATGGGTAAATTTCGTCAAATGAATTTAGAGTTATGGCCCTTGATTGAGGTTAAAAATTGCATTTTGTTCGTTTCCGCTCTCTAACTTGATTAGTTTTTGACCGATTTTCTTCAAATTTTGCATTTGAGTTGATACTGGCAAGGAGTGGTTTGGGATTGTAGATGGGTAAATTTTGTCAAATGACCTTAGAGTTATGGCCCTTGATTGAGGTTAAAAATTGCATTTTTTTCGTTTCCGCTCTCTAACTTGAGTAGTTTTTGACCGATTTTCTTCAAACTTTGCATATGAGTTGATACCGACAAGGAGAGGTTTGGGATTGTAGATGGGTAAATTTCGTCAAACGACTTTAGAGTTATGGCCCTTGATTGATGTTAAAAATTGCATTTTGTTCGTTTCCGCTCTCTAACTTGAGTACTTTTTGACCGATTTTCTTCAAACTTTGCTTATGAGTTGATACCGGCAAGGAGTGGTTTGGGATTGTAGATGGGTAAATTTCGTCAAATGACCTTAGAGTTATGGCCCTTGATTGAGGTTAAAAATTGCATTTTGTTCGTTTCCGCTCTCTAACTTGAGTAGTTTTTGACCGATTTTCTTCAAACTTTGCATATGAGTTGATACCGGCAAGGAGTGGTTTGGGATTGTAGATGGGTAAATTTTGTCAAATGACCTTAGAGTTATGGCCCTTGATTGAGGTTAAAAATTGCATTTTTTTCGTTTCCGCTCTCTAACGAGTAGTTTTTTTTTACCGATTTTCTTCAAACTTTGCATATTAGTTAATACCGGCAAGGATTGGTTTGGGATTGTAGATGGGTAAATTTCGTGAAACTTCAAACTTTATAAATATGGAAAGCTGAAACGTGATATTTTAAAATGTCTGTCGGTATATATTGGTTTTAATTTAAAATGTCTGTTGGTATATATTTACAAAATTAAAAGTGGGTTGGAGCAGAGAGGGGGGACATATGTTTTCCTCTGAAAACTCTTTCTAGTTTTCTGACATTTTACTCACATGGACATCTTGGAAAAAGCTTTTATTGATTTAATGTGACAAAATTTTTCTCCTTAACAAAGGTCTTCCTAATTTTAAGGGAGAATTGTAATTCTGGGCCCTGGTCATATAGATTGCTACACAGATGTTTGTGAGGCTACAGTCAGGCATTTTATAACTTGAGCTGCATCGTGAGAAAACCGGATTTTTGCCTATGCGAAAACAAAGGCGCAGATCAGCTTTGCAGTAACTACGAAGCTGATCAGCGCCTTTGTTTTCGCTATAAGGATACTACAATTCTTCTTATGTCTGAAATTTCAAGCTTCTAGCCTGCTTCTGTGAATGAACAGGTCCGTTTGTGTCAGACCTGGCTGGAAACCCTGAAGACAGGTTTTCTCGCATTGCGGCTCACTTATAATAAGCCTGATTTAGGACCACAGACTTGAAGCACGACTGAAGGTGTAGAATCAATTGAGCCACTGCATAAGAAAACCAACAATATGCTTGGGCGAAAACAAAGGCGCAGATCAGCTAAATGCGAAGCTGATCAGCGCCTTTGTTTTCGCTACACGGATAGTACAATTCCTCTTCTACTTAAATGCAAAATTTCAAGCTTCTAACCTGCTTCCGTGACTAAAGCCCGGTTTGTGTCGGACCTGTTCGGAAACTCAAATTGTTGGTTTTCTCACGCACAGGCTCAATTGTATTTAATTGCCAAAGCCACTACCAGTGCCCAGATTTTGTGATTTCTAACTGTTCTTAGATATACCTAAATGAACATCAAATCCTTAGAACATGCAGTTGCCTTGGCAGTAGATATGAGCCGCCTCGTGGGAAAACCAAAAATGTGGTTTTTGAACAGGTCCGACACAAATCGACCTGTACAGTCACAGAAAAGAGCTAGAAGCTTGAAATTTCGGATTTAAGTAGAAGAGAAATTGTACTATCCGAGTAGCGAAAACAAAGGCGCTGATCAGCTTCGCAGTTACTGCGAAGCTGATCTGCGCCTTTGTTTTCGCCTATGCTGATTGTTGGTTTTCCCATGAGGCGGCTCATATTCTGCAAAACCGTATTTGAGAAATTTGTTCAGAATAGTTGGTCCCTGTACAATCACAGTGTGGATCCTTTCACGTGTAACCATGGCAACTAAGTCTACCAACTTCAGAGTGATACTACAGCTGTTTGGATATTAATAACACAAACAAAACGAAAACAGCTTTCTTGAGCTTTTATGAAAATAGTTATTCTTCATGATAAATACACATAAACAAATATGTCATTCTGGTTCGATATTTTGTAACTTTTATAGAGACAAACATGCAATTTTACCCAATTTTTGTAAATTTGGAGTTGATATGGGTTACTTGCTCATCAAAACATAGTTTATTACAATTTGAAGTTTTTACAAAAAGATTTGTGGTTAAGGATGTCAGTTTATGGCAAAACTGGGCATTCAAACTAACAATAAATTAACAACTTCTATGTAACACATCATTCAGACTGAGAGACATAAACTTAAAATCTAACTTGGCATCTAAGCTCCTATAAAAAGAATAAAACTAGTGTTTCCTTTGACAATCTTTGGAAAGGCAATTTTTTTCCCTTTAAAATTAAATATTGTTTGTGTTGTTTGTAAGAATCAAGCCATCATTATTTGGGATCTAAACCAGTACTAATTGGAGTTAACTGCAGGTCTTGCTGATCATATATGAGCCGCCACATGGGAAAACCAACAATCTGCCTAGGCGAAAACAAAGGCGCAGATCAGCTTCGCAGTAACTGCGAAGCTGATCAGCGCCTTTGTTTTCGCTACTCGGATAATAAAGTTCCTCTTCTACTTAAATCCGAAATTTCAAGATTCTGGCTCTTTTCTGTGCTTGTACAGGCCGGTTTGTGTCGGACCTGTTCGGAAACCACATTGTTGGTTTTCCCATATATTGACAAACAAGCCGCCACACCAGAAAACCGACAATCTGCATATGAGAAAACAGATGCAGATCAGTTTCGCAGTAACTGTCAGTCTGATAGCGCCTTTGTTTTTGCTACATAGATCTTTCTAAATCAAAACTTTCCAGTCTCTAGCCATCTGTGCTCGTTTTTCTCATGTTGTGGCGCAAATATTACACCACAAAAACATAAAGGAAGACAACATTCATGCACTATCTACCCTAATTGAAAACTGAAATATTTGCAGTTCAAGATGCAATGGCATTCAATTTATTAAGTACATTCAGAGTTGTATATAATTAACTACACAGAAAAGCATTTAATGCCAAAAAAAAAAAATGTTTCTAAAACTCTAATAGTGAGTCTACCAAAAACGAAACCTGTCGCAAGAAAATATGGAATTTCTGACCAGATCTTCAACCTAATTGCATGTATACCTAAACTGCATGTATACATTTAACTTTCTAAGCTAAAAGATTTAAGTTTCAGATTTATAAATTCAAAGGACTACTTATGTATCCACCAAAAATTTTAATGAATCTGTTTAATACACCTCAACCTCTAACATGGCTCCTCATAACACTCACTGCAGGACCCCCCTGGTCATTTTAAAATTATTTTGAGAAGTTCTGAACATCCATACAGTTTACGTTCATCATAACATGGATTGAATAGCTAACACTGAAACTGGGTTAGACCAAAAGTCTCAGCAATAAAATTACAAATAGGACCTTGTGTGTGTTGAAGTGTTTTGGAAAGGTTTTCTCATGGTCTGTTTAAACATTTTCTCATGGCCCGTTTAAACGTTTTCTCATGGCCAGATTGAACGCTTTCTCATGGCCTGTTTCAAAGAGGTCCTTCAACAATATAAAAACATGTATTCATAATTAAGAGTATCTAACAATGACAAAAATGCCCAAAATATGACTGTCATATTTATAAGTTAATACACTTTATAATTTGGCAATGCTCTATCATTAAATAAGTTCATTAAATATGGCAACAAGAAACTCAACTGGTCAAAATAAGTTAAAGCCCAGGTCTGTATAATGTTAAATTGTTCCAAGTTTGTTTCTATCAGAAATACATAAAGGTATTGAACTCTAAATTAAGTTTAAGAAAACAATATGAGCTGCCGCATGCGAAAACTAACAATCTGCATAGGCGAAAACAAGGGTGCAGACCAGCTTCACGGTAACCGCGAAGCTGATCAGCGCCTTTGTTTTCGCTACACAGATAGTGCAATTCCTGTACTTTCAAAATGCAAAATTTCCAGCCTCTAACCACCTTCTGTGACTGTACAGCCCGATTTGTGTCGGACCTGGTCGGAACCCAAATTGTTGGTTTTCTCAGGCACAGGCTCATATCTAATACACAAAAAATTTGGAATACTGATGGTCTGATATGTGCTAGCCAGAATTTTTTAAAATTTACGAAAGGGAATGTTTAAGGGTGATTACTCATTACGAAAGCTTGCCCATGCAATATACAGAGATTTTTTTAGCTTTAATATTTACAAATTTTCAGCTGAAAAAAATTTGATATTTTCTTATTTTTGCTCTAAAACATAGATTGTGTGTACACGTTCGGTGAGGCGGTTCTAACGAGTACCCACAATCTATGTTTTGGAGCAAAATAAGAAATTAGGAATACCCCTGCAAACATAGGTTTGCTATATAAAAGTGGGGTTCAAGGAGGTATACATTTCACGGACATGTTTTCCTGATGAAAGCTCGAGGCACTCGACAAACTTTGTTTTTAAAAACTAAACAAGAGGCATGTCTACTTTATTGCTGAAAATTGCATGCAAAAAATATTCAATTGGTTCAAACTTATGACAAAACAAAGTTGAATTTTTTTTTTACAATCAGTACATCGTATATATGGAAAAAGTCTGACTTGGGCTTAACTTATTTTGACCAGTTTATACACACCTTCGTAACAGATATGAGCCACCATACCATAAAATATTGTCAAAGAGAAACTATTTTCAAACAGATCCAGACAGAGAACAGATATGAGCCACCATACGATAAAATATTGTCAAAGAGAAATTATTTTCAAACAGATCCAGACAGGACTGTTAATCCTGATATTTATTCAAACATTTTTACATTGATATTTTTTTTACACATTTTTTAAATTTTATGTTGAAAAATCAGCTGACAAAAATTATCGAGCATAATCAAACTACAGGTATATTGTGTCACATCAGACAGATTTCTGCCCCATCATATGGGAACCACAGTTAAGTAGTGTCTATGTAAAACTGGCCTCACGGTTATAATGAATTTTCCGTGCTCAACTCAACTAAGTGCTGTATCTGTTCCTGCACATAAATATCAAAGCAGCCTGATCTATTGGATTATTCAAGATTAAATAATAACCATGGTTTTCAGTGTTCAAACATTTGATGGATCACGAGGAAGGTGTTTGAACACAAGGCCGCAGGCTGCATGTTCAAACGCCTTTCGAGTGATCCATTGAATGTTTGAATACTGAAACAAACCATGGTTGATAGCTATTCTTGCATTTTCACCCTTATCCACTAAAAACCTCTTGAAAATAATATTAACAATGTAAAAGCTCACCTAAAAACGCAGAGCTTCTTCAACGTCGGCCATTTTGTTTCTACGAAACATGTCGCATTGACCAATTATGTCGGCCAAAACCCATGTTCAAACGGCACATGAATTTCATGACTTGAACATGGATTTTGCTGTTTAATCATGGCTTTAGACTAATTGAAAACGGCTTCAGTCAGCTAACCCTAACCCTAACTCTATACAAGAATAAATAATTAACCAATACCATGTACCTTTACCAGAAATGCTACGGTGCCAATTTTGTCATCTATGAGCAGGAAAAATGTCATGCCCTAGTTGAGATGAGCATGAAGAGGTTTTATCGCCCTGGTCCACGAGGTTATAAAAATATTTTCATGCTCATTCAGCTGAGCTTGAAATTTAAACTGCCCATAAGTACTGAAATAGACTAAATAAATTGAAATTTCAGGATTAGATTGCCAAAGCCTTTGATTTATCCTGCCTATAAATGTTAAAATGCCCACAACTGTTGGCAATTAACATTTATGAGCAGAATAAAATTTAGTCTCAGTTGCGCTGAGCATGAAAAAAGTTTTATAACCTCGGGGCCTGAGGCCATGTCAGTAATTCTACAACAGGTAGCATCTACCTAAAACTAGCACTAGGTGGTCTAGGAAAAGAGCCACCGCATGGAGAAACCAACAATCTGCATAGGCGAAAACAAAGGCACAGACCAGCTTCGAGGTAACCCTGAAGCTGATCAGCGCCTTTGTTTTCGCTACATGGATAGTACAATCCCTCCACTTCCCAAATACAAAATTTCATGCTTCTAGCTGTCTTCTGTTACCGTGCAGTCCGGTTTGTGTCGGACCTGTTCTGAAACCACATAGTTGGTTTTCCCATGAGGCGGCTCAAATGAGATATATTCTGAGAAAATGTGTCTTCAGGATTCCAAACAAATACATGAAATTGATACAAACATCAGGAAAACATGTCCGTGTAATGTATACCCCATTAAACCCCACTTTTATATAGTAAAACTGGGGTACGCAAGGGTATACCTGTTTTTCTTATTTTTGCTCCAAAACATAGATTGTGGGTTCACGTTAGAACCGCCTCACCGAGGCGGTTCTAACGTGTACCCACAATCTATGTTTTGAGCAAAAATAACAAAAATATAAAAAAAAATCCAAATGAAATTTTAGATTTTCACAACCAAAAAATTTCTGTATAGTGCATGGGCGTGTTTTCGTAATGAAGGTGTCCAGACACTTGAAACTTAAAGGGAATTAATGTGGTATTTGCGGTACAAATAAAGACTGTTATCACAAAATTGATCTGTGTGACTGTGTCTTTATTTTTGTGCATGCAAAAAAAAAACAGGTATTCTCATGCCTCATGTAAGAATCACCAAATATACCAATTCAGCTGCCTCATGAGAAAACCAACAATCTGCATATGTGAAAACAAAGACACAGATCAGCTTCGCGGTAACTGCAAAGCTGATCAGTACCTTTGTTTTTGCTACACAGATAGTACAATTCCTCTACTTTCTAAATCCAAAATTTCCAGTCTCTAGCTGTCTTTTGTGCCTGTACAGCTTGCTTTGTGTCAGACCTGGTCAGAAACCACACTGTTGGTTTTCTCATGACGCAGCTCAACTCATGAGAAAGAATTGAAAATTATCCCTGAAGGAACATTAAAAACAACATTGCCAAAAAACTAGATGCAGACATAAATCAGCTGCTCACTAGCTGTACAGCTGATCAGCATTTTTGATATGCCTCTAACCATATTCTGTAAATTTAAAGTCTGATTTGTGTCAGACTTCGTCAAAAACCCTGAAGACAGTTTTTCTTGTGACATAATCAGATGTCATGATAATTAATAATCATCTGGGGCCAGTTGTTCAAAATTAACGACGTCGTTAGTTAACAATTCGTTAAATTTTCAAATGGCAATATTACAAATACACTGTCGTTTTTTGTTGAAAAAATGTGAGAATCCTTTGCTCACATTTTTTCAACAAAAAATGACACAAATACACTGTCGTTTTTTGTTGAAAAAATGTGAGAATCCTTTACAATGCTCTTCAGCCTTGCACCAACGTGTATTAAAACTGGTAAAAAATATCCTCTAACAAAACTACAATGAAAATGATCATTTTCCGAATCGCTGTTGTGTCGCACCATATTTGATGAAAACAGATTTAAATGTCTTGTAGTCGAGGCCTATATGTGATGAAAGTGACCTGAAAGTAAAAAGACATATGAGCTGCCTCCTGATAAAACCAACTATGTGGTTTCCGAAGAGGTTCAACACAAATCAGGCTGTTCAGTGACAGAAGCAGACTAGAAGCTTGAAATTTCGAATTTACAAAGAAGAGGAAGTGTACTATCTGTTTAGCGAAAACAAAGGTGCTGATTTTACCCCGAAGCTGATCTGTGTCTTTGTTTTCGCACATGCAGATTGTTGTTTTTCTCATGAGGTGGCTCATAATGTACAACAAGTAAGAGACATCCAGATAACATGTCTTGAATAAATGTTTGTGTAAACTTAAGAAGAACCACTAGGCATAGTGCTCTTGTACCGGCTTGCGGTACACTAGTACTGACTTGTGGTACACTTGTACTGGCTTTTTACAGTGACACAGTAGAGTGTTGTCTTAGCATGCAAGAGGTCTTGTTTCAATCCTCGGCCGGGGCAAGAAGTGATGAGCATTTTTTACCTGTTTCAACTAACTACTGATTTCTGAAAGACAAGACCCTAGGAGAGAGTTGAGCTGACCAAACTTTATATATGTTATAAGATCATGACCACAACACATCAGAGTGTCTAATATTTGTCAACTATCAAGTTTGCATGTAGAATGTAAAGTCTATGTACTTACATGATTTCTGAAAGACGAGTTTGCCATGGCATAAACCCTAGGAGAGAGTCCACATGACCAAACTTTATTATAAGATCAGGATCAGGACAGTAACTATTATCTGAAATATACAAAATATCATGGATATAAACCAGCAGACACTACAATGGGAAGCTGAAAGTGTCTTGCTCAATGGTACTGCACAGTGGAGGTAGGTATCAACCCGAGAATGAGGTCTTCTCCAGAGTCTGGTACACTAAGGTCACCATGCTCTACATTTTCTGATTATGAGTCTCACCTGTTCCAGGTTGATTGTGGTATATGAGCCGTGATGCAATAAATTGTTTTCAGGGTTTCCTAACAGGTTCCTGTTCCATAAAACTCTGTTAATACTTAATAGCAGGTTTAAGTCCCATAAAACCTAATGAAAACTTTACCCCTGTTGCATAAATTTCTATGTTCTATAATCGACATCAGTGTATACTTAGAGCTGCCATTAGCTTCTTCTTGAAGAGGAGGAATTGTACTATCCATGAAGCGAAAACAAAGGAACTGATCAGTTGTGCAGTTACTGCACAACAGATTATTGCCTTTGTTTACGCATATGCAAAATGCCGGCTTTCTTATGAAGCGGCTTCAATGATCTTACCTTGTAATAAAGTGTCTATAGACTGAGGTGTTATATCAGCAGTTCTGAATTGTCTCTGTACGACCTGCTCACAAAGTCTTTGTGTAGCGCGGACTAGAGACGGTCTCCCATCTTCCGGGGAGAGTAAATATATATCTACATGGGATGATTGATTATCTGAAATAGAAACAATTATAAAATCTATCTTAAGGCTTCGCAGCAGGACTGTGTTAAATTTTGTTTTAAAAAATGGGCAATTTGCCGTTATCAAATCTGGATGACCAGTAACTTTTTGCCTTCATCTTGAAGCATATATATCAGGAATCCTATAGGGGCTTGACTGTTTTCAAACTTTTCATATATATATCACACTGCAAAATGATCAAAACTTGAACAGTTGCAAGTGTTAAAGATGAAGACATTCCAGATCTCATGACCTGTGCATGTCATTAAATGTGGGTTAAACTTGCAGAGTTTTGTCCTGCAAGAATGACGGTAATAGTAGCATGATCCTTAACTTCTTTTGTTGATTATAATAATATAAATAATAAACTGATAAAAGCAATTAAGAATTAGTAAAGAAAATTATCTCAATTGACTTGAAAAAAAAAAAAAAAAAAAAAAAAATATAGGCAAAACATTCTGTGAATGATTCTATATACTTACAATTATTTAATGTTTGTTTTTTCAAGCCGGAATGTAAAAGAAGCTCTTTTTTCGAAGATTCAGAGTCTGTGTTATTTCTTTGGCTGGTCAAAACAGCATCATATAGCACACTTTTATTCCTCTTTAAAACACCTGAAATGTTTTGATGATAATAAAACATAAACCACAAATCTTAAACCGTAAATCAGAAATCTTATGTCGGCCTTTCCGGTCAAGTGTGGTGCCACAGCATATCGGTTGAAATCTCAAAGAGAACAGAGAAAGCTTTCCATTATTGTAAAAATTTGTTTTAACAGTTAAATCTGAACTAAAAAGAAGGCTTATGACTTGTTCACTTGTCGATCATGTGGTGTAAACTACAGGTAAAGAAATATAGCAAATTGTGTACTTGTGATGCACATCAAGTGCACACACAAAGGGTTCAGACCTTATTCTGAAACATCAAATGAAGCCATACCTTCACAGTTTCTGATCAGATCAGACAATATAGCCACAGGAAATTAGAGACATTGCATGTAGTTACCACAGTGTGTGTGTGGTTTTGTTTGTTGTTCTTTTTTTTGTTTTTTTTTTTTTTTGTGTGTATGTGTTTGTGGTTTACAATACAGGGATAATTTTAAATAGAACCATCAAGGTCCGCAACGGAACGAAGTGGAGTGAGGTTTCGCAACTACGCTGTAGAGTGTTGGATAAGGAGGCAAGAGATCTTGGTTCGGCTTTCTAGTCAACTCGTACCTAAGTTAACTCGTACCTTAGTCAGCTCGTACCTACTTTTGGTCAACTCGTACCTGATCTTTGGTCAACTCGTACCTGTTTTGGTCAACTCGTACCTATTTTGGTTAACTCGTACCTATTTTTGGTTAACTCGTACCTTAGTTAAGTCGTACCTTAGTCAACTCGTACCTATGTAGATAGGTACGAGTTAGGAAGGAAGGAAGGAATGTAGGAAGATAGATAGATAGATAGATAGATAGATAGATAGATAGATAGATAGATAGATAGATAGATAGATAGATAGATAGATAGATAGATAGATAGATAGATAGATAGATAGATAAATAGATAGAAAGATAGATAGATAGATAGATAGATAGATAGATAGATAGATAGATAGATAGATAGATAGATTTCTTTAATTAGATGTCTTTCATTTTCCTCGAGTTAATCAACGTCTTTAATGTTTGCGTGATTAGATTTGGTCTGAAATTAATCAAAGACCTAATTAATTTGTTTGGCTCTTTTTCGGCATTCGGTGATTTCAGGGGTCACAGGAGTTAATGACACAATGGAATTTTAAGGGTAATTATCTTTTGTGCATTAGTTTTCTTTTAGTTCCCGTCGCTTCATATATAAGTTGTCCAAATTTGCCAAGTCTCATTCATCTTTGAATATTCTGATAGTGCAAATAGATAGATGATACTTATTTGTCTGCCTGCCTGTCTGTCCGTCAGTCCTGGCGACCACCTACCCATTTATTTATTTATTATTTATTCATCCGTCCGTCAGTTCGTCCATCCGTATTTAACAGACTATTAATAATTTTGATATATATCACCCTTGTAATCCAATCAGTTTCGCCGATAATTAAATTAATGCATGCAAGTGCCAAATGTAATACCCAGTCCAGTGATGAAGAAGATTCTGCTGTTACCCAGTCAGATGACAGCACGTACGACACCAGCCGCATATCCATCAGGGTCGATACTTCATTCGAGGAACCAAGAGAGGTTTTAGAAGAGTATGCCTTTTAATGTTACCTTTATCTATAGTAATATTATAAACAAATCCAACTAGGTGCGAAAGATGATTTGTATGTGCAAAAGTTGGAACGAAGACTAGTGTAGCTTATCATATATTTGTCGTGCCGCATTACATATGTCATTTAGTTTAAAATCTATAGGAAGGCCAAAGGTAAACTGACACGGTCAAAGAAAGATTGAACCGTATTGTGTAAAAAACGTGTACTATTCCTTTCAGATTCCTTGAAGATGCCGCTCCAGGAGAAACTTTCACAGAAGATGGGCCTGTGACATATGAAGTACTACTCACGAACATACAAGCTTTATCATTATTCTTAACCATGACGAAACTTTGAAAAATAGCCTGGGTTTCTCTCCAGTATGTCGTAAAGCGTAATTTTTCATCATGGTGTTCTAGTTGAGATCAATGCATTTTCACATTATTTTGACATGACTTTATGTGATATGACTTGAATACAAAAATAAATTGTGAACTTAAATCTTGGTTATATACGAGTTATTGAATTGAATTTGCTTAATATTTGCTCAGTGCAGTATGCAGTCCTGGCAATGGAATAAAAGGTGGTTAAAGATGTAAACACTGTAAATATCAGTTTGTAATATAATAAAATAATAATATTGATAAAATAAATCTAAAAAATAGGCATGAAAATTACATAGGTACGAGTTGACTAAGGTACGACTTAACTAAGGTACGAGTTGACCAAAAGTAGGTACGAGTTGACTAAGGTACGAGTTGACTTAGGTACGAGTTGACTTGTTACCCTTGGTTCGATCCTCAGCCAGGGCAAAAAGGTGATTAGCATATTTTTCACCCCTTACATAATAACATCATTTCCAATTTCAGCTTCAAACAAAGTGAAGCTTTAAAACTGTCACAAATTAATTAAATGCCATTGTGAGTACGAACAATGTAGGGGCGAATCAACCAACACTATAAATACTCACCGTCCGTATCATAGACGCTAATGAACGAAACACCCATCGCTGCCGACCACAGTAATGTATTCGCTATGTCATTGTAAGAAATTTCATTTTCTAGAATCGCTATTCCTATGTGAATCGGTAATTTCTTCAAAGTTCTTGCGTCAGACTGGATTGTTCTGGGAACCGGTTTCTTAAAGTTCAGCGCTGGTACACGGAATATCCACAGCTTTAAAAATGTACCAAGCGCTATGAAATAATGCACTAGACGCAGAATTAAATTGTCGAACATAGTCAGGGGTTAAACACGCTTCAAATTGCAGTAATTGATCGAAAATTTAGCTGCATTATTAACCGGCTACTCGTGGATTTTCAATCGGATTGCTTTGGTACGTGTTTCCGGGTCAACTTCCTGTCACGAGAAGGCAGTGAGTTCATACCACGTACCAATATTTATTTTCTATTTCTCCATTTCTGTCGTATCCTCGATAGTATAGTGGTAAGTATCCCCGCCTGTCACGCGGGAGACCGGGGTTCGATTCCCCGTCGGGGAGCAATTTTTTTTCTTCATTACAAAAAAAAATCGCTTTTGTTTTATTTTGCTTCACGATTTCTCTTTTTCTTGTTGTTTTATCTTCGAAAGATTTTTTTTTTTTTTTTCAATATATAAGATACAATTTCTTTATTAGAAAATCCATAAAGAACATAACCGATGATAATAAATTTGAAAGTGAACAAGAAAGAATCTGTTTTACAATAGATCTAGTCGGGTTTTTTATTTATTTATTTTATTGTGTGTGTGTGTGTGTGTGTGTGTGTGTGTGTGTGTGTGTGTTTTCTTTCTCGTTTTTTTTTTTATTAATTCTCCAGATCTTGATACATGTGAGAGGCGGGAACGGACATTTATTTATGCCATGCTGAGATAAAGATGGTATAGTATATATCTCTGTGCCATGGTCTATTTTTCATTTCGTTTTATGAAGACAGCTATTTATAATGGGAACAGACTGTGATACATGTAAGTCATGCAATATAAAGTGAAATTTTTCAAGTACCTACAATCTATGTTTTGGAGCAAAAATAAGAAAAAATAGGTATACCCCTGCAAACTCCAGTTTTGCTATATAAAAGTGGTGTTCAAGGGGGTATATATATATATAATGATGGTACTTTTTCACTCGTTTCTACTGCTGTTCAACTTGAAACAGTTTTAAAGTTATTAGATGCATCAATGCTACAGTATAATGTCCATTCCGGTAGTCAGACTGTCCATGTTAGCCCATTCCGGTAATTAGGCCCATTCCCGTAAGGAGAGGCAATGACAAAGAACAGCATGCGTGATACAGAAAGAACAACCTTGAAGAAGACATTCGAAGAGATAGTTCTGAGCCTAAGAAATACCTTAGGAATCAAGAAGAATAGGAACTGTACCATCCGTGTAGCGAAAGCAGCGGTGCAGTTTAAAAACTGCATTACTGACCTGTGCCTTTGTTTTCGCATATTGCAATATGCGAAAAAAAATCAAAATCTAATGATGTGTGAATCATTTGCCATCAGCAACGCCACGTTACAAAGATCATGACTATGCCAGCGCATGCGTTTAAACATGTACGAGGGGCGACACAGAGGTCTTCCACTATGGAGGCCATATCCCTCTCTGAACAGTGAAATACATCAACACGAATCTTTGTGGTATGGCAATGGTTGAGATACAGCATAAAAATTATCTAAAACATAAAGATATATAGTTTAGGTTGATAGGCATGTTTCCCATAACAAAATACATCAATATTGCCGCCTTGAAACGGTCCATAGCAAACTTTTTTTTTTCAGTTTATGCTATCAGAAGAACATGTCCATGCAATGATATACCCCTTATACCCCACTTTTTTACAGCAAAACTGGGGTCATACAGTAATAATAATAATAATAATAATAATAATAATAATAATAATAATAATAATAATAATAATAATAATAATAATAATAATGATTTTATTTAAAGAGGAGGCTCAGCTGGACAAGTCCAATCTTCCCTGAGGTCATCTATCAAAACAACATATAAATACAAACTAGAATTGTCAGAGAATCTGACTATAGCCCCGCTTCTCAGCTTTTTTGCAGGATGAAAAAAAAAAAAAAAACAATGACAGGTAACTATCACAAGCTAGATCTCGTCAATATTGATGCAAATACAAAATTTGGTCTGGTTATGTCAATTCGTTCTCAAGATATTGAGCGGAAACGAAATTCTGACCTCAATAAAGGGCCATAACTCGGTCAAAATTTTGCGAAAAATGACGGGTAACAATCCCAAGCTAGATCTTGTCAATGATGATGTGCATACAAAATTTGGACGGATTCTGTCAATTCGTTCTCAAGATATTGAGCGGAAACTAAATTCTGAAGTCAATCAAGGGCCGTAACTCCGTCAAAATTTTGCAAAAAATGACGGGTAACAATCCCAAGCTAAATCTTGTCAATGATGATCTGCATACAAAATTTGGTTGGATTCTGTCAATTCGTTCTCAAGATATTGAGCGGAAATGAAATTCTGATGTCAATCAAGGGCCGTAACTCCGTCAAAATTTTGCGAAAAATGACGGGTAACAATCCCAAGCTAGATCTTGTCAATGATGATGTGCATACAAAATTTGGTTGGATTCTGTCAATTCGTTCTCAAGATATTGAGCGGAAACGAAATTCTGACATCAATCAAGGGCCGTAACTCCGTCAAAATTTTGCGAAAAATGACAGGTAACAATCCCAAGCTAGATCTTGTCAATGTTGATGTGCATACAAAATTTCGTCGTATTCTGTGAATTTGTTCTCAAGATATTGAGCGGAAATGAAATTCTGATGTCAATCAAGGGCCGTAACTCCGTCAAAATTTTGCGAAAAATGACGGGTAACAATCCAAAGCTAGATCTTGTCAATGTTGATGTGCATACAAAATTTGGTCGTATTCTGTGAATTCCTTCTCAAGATATTGAGCGGAAACAAAATTCTGACGTCAATCAAGGGCCGTAACTCCGTCAAAATTTTGCGAAAAATGACGGGTAACAATCCCAAGCTAAATCTTGTCAATGATGATGTGCATACAAAATTTGGTTGGATTCTGTCAATTCGTTCTCAAGATATTGAGCGGAAATGAAATTCTGATGTCAATCAAGGGCCGTAACTCCGTCAAAATTTTGCGAAAAATGACGGGTAACAATCCCAAGCTAGATCTTGTCAATGATGATGTGCATACAAAATTTGGTTGGATTCTGTCAATTCGTTCTCAAGATATTGAGCAGAAACGAAATTCTGACGTCAATCAAGGGCCGTAACTCCGTCAAAATTTTGCGAAAAATGACGGGTAACAATACCAAGCTAGATCTTGTCAATATTGATGTGCATACAAAATTTGGTCGTATTCTGTGAATTCGTTCTCAAGATATTGGGCGGAAACGAAATTCTGATGTCAATCAAGGGCCATAACTCCGTCAAAATTTTGCGAAAAATGACGGGTAACAATCCAAATCTAGATCTTGTCAATGTTGATGTGCATACAAAATTTGGTCGTATTCTGTGAATTCCTTCTCAAGATATTGAGCGGAAACAAAATTCTGACGTCAATCAAGGGCCGTAACTCCGTCAAAATTTTGCGAAAAATGACGGGTAACAATCCCAAGCTAAATCTTGTCAATGATGATGTGCATACAAAATTTGGTTGGATTCTGTGAATTCGTTCTCAAGATATTGAGCGGAAACAAAATTCTGACGTCAATCAAGGGCCGTAACTCCATCAAAATTTTGCGAAAAATGACGGGCAACAATCCCAAGCGAGATCTTGTTGATGTTGATGTGTATACAAAATTTGGTCAGATTCTGTCAATTTGTTCTCAAGATATTGAGCGGAAACGAAATTTTGGCAATAATGAAGGGCCATCCAAGGGCAATAACTCTCCTGCAAATTTGGGGAAACTGACAAGCATTTACACATAAGTAGATGTTGTCAATATTGATGCATATGCCAAATTTGGTTAAAGTCTAACAACTGGTTCTCAAGTTATGTGTGGTAATGGTATGACGGAAGGACGGAATAACAGAATAACGGAATAACGGAATAACAGAATAACGGAATAACGGAACTACGGAAGGACAGGGTGAATCCAGTATAGCCCCCACTTTTTCAAAGCGGGGCTATAATAATATACAAAATAGAAAATTTTATATTGACAAATACAAAAATAGAGTTCTGTTCCTAAAGTAAAGAATGTCCTTGTGTGGCTGCCCAGTCAAGATGTCCTTTCCTTAATTGTTGAAGGGAGACTGTATTTCTGAGATAGTTTGGAATGGAGTTCCATAGTTTTGATCCTGAGTATGCAAGTCTGTTTCTATAATGTTCAAATTAATCAATATTTGGTTTGGGGATGTACAAAAGATTGTCATAGTGCTATTCATTTTTTCTTATTTTTGATCCAAAACATTGATTATGGGTACTCGTTAGAACCGCCTCGGCGAGGCGGTTCTAACGTTTACCCACAATCAATCTTTTGATCGAAAATATAATAGATATCTTTTTTTCCCCATTGAAATTTTGAATTTTTACAGCTAAAAAATTCCGAGTTTGTATAGCGTGAGGCGACCAGTGATCGATCAACTAGTGGTCTCAAATGATACCTGAAGCAAATCTTATGCTAGTCTCAACTTAAAGCGCATTATATTACCTTACAAACACTAATTTAAATTTATTTGGAAAGCTTTTCTATCTTGCATTCTCTGGCACTTTACGAAGAGGGGGTCTTAGTTGAACTGCTTAAAAGCGGTGATTCTTCAATAAATTCTCCAAGATGAACCAACCTGCATTCATTCCGTCTGGCTAAATTTTTTAACTTTACTGCATACTAAACAAATCTGATCCACATTTCAAATTGTATAGGATAACGCTGCGATTAATGGACGATTTCTGTGATTTTCGAGCCATTTTTTTTTTTCAACAGTTTTCCATTGTTTCTATGGGCGTTAATGCTTTTCGACCACCTCATTTCGCTGCTTTATTTCTTTTAACTCATTGAAAATTTCCAAACTGTGTTTCGTGGCTAGAGGTCAACAATAATTATTCTTTCTAAACATGTACATACCTTTCAAGTTAGCCGCGGCGGGAGCCGCGGTTTTGGAGAGAAAAATAAGGTGATCGATCACTGGTCCATCTGACCCTGATTCACGCTGTATGATGTTGGATGTGTTAAAATGACGTCACCGAGAATGTGACGTGATGACGTCATAAATTGACATATTGAAAAACATGGCGAAGGTTCAAGCTTGGATATGGTATGTACACATGCATTCTCCAATGCATGTCTGATCCGCTTTATCAAACATGGCTATTTTTGATCGATCACTGGTCCCTTTACGCTATTGCATGGGCAAGTTTTGGTAATGTCCTTCATCGAAAGACATGTATACAAAAAGTTTCGAGTACCTTCAGATTTTTTGTATAAAAGGTAGAGGACACAAAACAAGCCTAGATTTATTTATTTATTTATTTATTTATTTATTTATTTATTTATTTATTTATTTATTTATTTATTTATTTGAAATGATGCGTAGTTTCCTCTTGACACAACCCAATGTCCGTTGCTAGGGGAGACTAGCTAAATCCCTTTTCGGTGGCGGTCCAACTGGTAGCTTGTCTTTGTCGGCTTCACGCTGCTCAAACCGCAGAATTCTGAAAGAAGATAAAATGTAATCACACTTTCTTTCTTTCTTTCTTTCTTTCTTTCTTTCTTTCTTTCTTTCTTTCTTTCTAATATCAGTAGGCCTACTACATTAGTGTATAAATGACCGATCTGCACATTATACAGATTCCCGGTATTAACCCATATTTGACGAATGAACTTGTCCACCATTATTATTTGGGTGAGTCCACTTTGATTTGCAGGGGCATCAGGGGTGATTTTGAATTTTTATTCCATTTTTCGATGAAAAATAGATGGACTGCTTGTGCCTCCAAGCAAATCTAATTATCTACTTACTTCCTGACTGACCACTTGATTCCTGGTTTACCGCCTAGGGCCGAGGTCGCCCTAGTCTGACGGGTCAGCCGTCAAAATGAATTTTTGATAACTGATATTTTTTTTGATGGTTATCATTTTGACGGCAAAACGATCCATTAGATATAATGAATAAGATGATTAATTCGTTTTGCCGGCTGGCCAGCCAGACAAAGGTCGCCCAGGAAAGTTGGGTCAGTCCATACATTTTTAAGCCTTTACGTGTATGGTTGTAACATAGATCGATTGACATTGCGAATGTCATGACATTTCCAATAGCAGTCCCAAATAAGAGCTGTCGCAGAACAGTGTAGCTCACCTGACTTGTGCTTTGCCACTAAATCTATTAAAGTTTATGACTGTGACCTCAAGGTCACCGTGGTGGGTCGTGATGGTACAGCATAAAACAGCAGACCAATATCTATCAACATGCAAAGTATCGATTTGATCCATCACTCATAAAACTTTATAGGTGGCGTCATACCTAGCCGAGTTTGACACACGATGACCACACGAATATGAAATTTTCAATTTCGCGCGATTTTCGTCACGAATTTGGTAAAAAGCCAACGTTGAGCCGAAGCATGTACGAAGCCTACCGATGGACACACGAAGGACACGCGATTATACCCGATGCAGTCACGAACGATACACGAAGTGGTAGTTTTGCATACGATGTTGATGCGAATGGTATGCATTTCTGAGAAAAAGGCCGCGTGTGTGTGGATGCTGATTTTTGTATGTCAATGTTACCTTGGGATATATTGGAAACGCAGAAAATGCAGTTTTGTTTGATATCGTGTTTCCATCGGGATGCCATCGTGTTCTAATTTTTGTTAGATACGATGCTTATACGATGGCGTTGCGAGGGCTATACGATGCCGTGTTGCCTTCGTAACACAATCGGGCAGCATCGCGTCTCCATCGTACTGCCTTCGTGTAGCAAAACTTAGCCGATGGTGCCGATGACCACACGACAGAAGTACGATGTAGTCCCGATGTCATATAATGGCCTCACGATGGCTTTGCGAAGGCCACGATGCACTCGCGAATTCAACACGAAATTGAACCATCGGCAATGTGTCCTTCCTGTATTTTTTGGCATGTCAAAGATTTTGGTGCCGCTCGCGATGGTGATGCCGATGGCTTAAAAAGTCTCCCGATGGACATACGATGCACTCACGAATGGCCCGATGTCTTCAAGATCCCCGCCGAAATTGAAACTTTTCATAATCGTGTGTCCATCGCGTGTTAAAATCGGCTAGGTATGACGCCTGCATAACCAAAAACTTTAACATAAAACTTATGTAGACTTATAACTATATAAAACACCTTAACCAAAAACCTTTCACAAAAAACTTTCTAAGTCCGTGACCTTGACCTCAAGGCCACCCAGGGTGGAGGTGATGGTACAGCATAAATCTAACAGCATGCAAAGTATCAACTTGATCCATTAAAATGTTCAAGAAATATAGAATTAACCAAAACCTTTAACCGACACCGACCCCAACGCCGACGCCTAAGCCGGGGTGATTGCAATAGCTCTTCCTGTACTTTCGTCCAGGCGAGCTAAAATGGAGACAACGCCCGACATGACCATAGCTGTTTCCCAGGGACGTACAGCAACAAATCACAAACCATATTCATTCATATAGTCTTTTATTCATTCAGTCAACTTACATTTTCAGTACGGAGTTTGCCGGTCCACACATCATAGTAACAAAGTCCCGGTAACAGATAGTCCCTGTGTTTGTTTTGTCCACCTGCCGGATCATCTTCTTCAACTCTAAATGTGTCTTGGGCTGGCCACATTCCTCAAGCATCTTCTTCAACCCCACCAAATCTAAAAGCCAGTTTATTATTACGTATTATAATTACTATTTATTATTATCATTTTTCATTAAGGTTACCAAATCTAGAAACATGGATGCGAGTTTATTATCGTTATTATAAATTTTTTTCCACCACCACCACCACCATCATCATCATCATCATCATCATCATCATCATCATCATCATCATCATCATCATCATTCTTTTGTGTAAATTTGATTTGAATTGGAGGAGGGACCGGACGCGATAACTCGACTCGCAACGTTCGCGATTGAACCCACATTTTTCATGAATATTTGGTCATGACATGATTGTCTGACCCCGATAATTGGAACGGGTTTATGCTCAACTCAGCTGAGCATGAAATTTAAGCTGCTCACAAGTACAAAAATAACTATCACTAGTCGAAATTTTAGATAACCAAACCATTCATTTATTTTGATGACAAATGCTTAAATGTTAAAAATGTTGGCATTTTAACATTTATGAGCAGCGTGAATTTCACTCTCAGCAGAACTGAGCATGAAAAATGTTCTGCAGATTTTGTGAACATACCAATATTTCCTTCTGCATCCTTTTGAAAGGCTAAAAACTTAGCTGAAAATAAACAAATAAATATTTCATAAATAAATAAAATAAGATAAAAATGTTCCAAATACAAAGTGTGTGCGCGAGTACATTTTTTCGATATTGCTGAAAATCATCTTATTTCCTTAACTCTTCAATATGTTCAATGGTAATAGATCTATCAAGAACCTGACCAAGAACAATATAAACCTACCCCTACCCCCTTGAATTTTATCATGTACTCTCACATTATAAAGATGAGAATATTTCCACTTTGATACTACAATCTTAGCTGACACCCACGTTGAACAATTTTCTTATATATGAACTACATGTAATTTTAACGATTAAAAACCTTTTCTGTGGTGTGTGTGCAACAAAATATTTTTGGTTGAGCAATGGGCCAGGTAGCAAATCTATATAAATATGCCAATTTTATGACACTTTTGGACTGAGTCAGAAAAAAAAAACTATTGCTAGCAGGATTTTAAGGCCTGGTTATGCTTTGCAAATTAATTTTGAGTAAAACAACACAAAATCTGCATGCTTTTCTAAGTCTTAACTCCTTTAGGGGAAAAATATATATATATATAAAAAAACATCTTTTTGGCGGCCATTTTGGACGCCATCTTGGATTTTGGTATGAAGAATCCACATCCGGACTTGGCACCCAGGCGTAAAATTTTGCCCATTGTATGATCTTTAACATAAGACCATCAAACCTTTTATGTGGAGGGGGTGGAACAAAATTGCTTTTCTAGCTAGATATTTTGAGCTGGCTTCTGCACTAATAGCAACGATTAAGTAGACGGTTTCCTGATTAATTGGTTCTACCCTCTCTTACTGTGATCTAGTGTACAATTCCATACAATGCCACTCCACAGGCAATGCCAAGAAAATTCAGACTATCCTATAAAGTCATACCGGGAACGCCGGTAGCTCGAACAGTAACGTGTCCGATTCGTAACAAAGCCGCCAACGATCCCCATGTCCCATCAGGAAAACATGTCCGTGAAATATATACCTCCTTAAACCCCACTTTTATATAGTAAATCTGGGGTATGCAGGGGTATACTTTCTTTCTTATTTTTTGCCCCAAAACATAGATGAGACTTTGCACGAATGCTTAGGCGAAAACAAAGACGCAGATCAGCTGTGCAGTAACTGCACAGCTGATCAGCGCCTTTGTTTTCGCTACAGAGATAGTACAATATCTCTTCTACTTTAACCCAAAATTTTAAGCTTCTAGCCTGCTTCTGCGACTGTACAGCCTGGTTTGTGTCGGACCTGGTCGGAACCCAAATTGTTGGTTTTCTCACGCACAGGCTCATCTACTGTCTAAAAACTTGCCTATGATAATGGTTTTTCGCAGAAAATTTTTGTATGGGGGATGACAGAAAAATTATTTTCATGTCATAATCTTGATCTTAGTTTGTCCTAATAGGACCTGCAAAAATTTTGAAAATCGGTTAAGTTTTTATGGCCAAAATGAATTTTGCATAGGGATATTGCATTGGCAAGGGAGATAATCGATGATCGTGAAAATGCATATTTTTCGAGAATTTTTACCTGATCTCAGGAATGTCATTTGTGTCAATTTGTAATAATTTTGAGCAATCATAATTAAATAGTTAGAATTTAAAATTTTTGCGGGAAAATATTTACCTCCCTTCCATGAGATTTTTGTACAGGAAATCCCTATTCAAAATGTTTTTGATCAGAACTTTTTTTATTTGTCAACCGATTTTCAAAATTTTTGCTGCACATTTTGCGACAAACTAGATGCTTAATTGTGCCAAGAAAATATCTCTTCTACATTTGAACAGTTGTAAAATATCTACGAAAAACCATTATCACACACTACGAAACAGACTTTAATAATTTTACGTATTCTGACACCATGTAGTCCATACCTTTATATCGTTCGAGTTGTTGGTCCAGGTCCTCTATATCATCGTAATCCCCGTTCTCTAGAATCTCCTGAAAATATATAGATTCTGCATTTAGGAATTTGTTTATTGGATAAACCACTGTAGCCGAGAATATCACCGCTGAGCCATACAGCACGTGTAACCTACATTACGTGAACATCCCGACATGCACTCGCCGTTGTTGGTTCGCTACAAGTCAATGACGGAAATACAAGGTAGACTCATTCGTCTTAGGTTGTTTCTATTTCAAAAAATAACCTCTGTGAATTAGGTTTTCAAGCGTAAAACCCATATCAACCGCAGTATATTGCATAATCCGGATAGAAGTTGGCTGTTGGTCTGACTTCTCTTTAGACAAAATGCCCATGGGCCCAACAACCTGTTTGACATAAAATTTAACAGCTTTTCTTTTTAGCATACCTACTCTTAGATCAGCTGACTAACTCTCACTCCGCTCCACTTCGGTACCTCGTTCCACTTCCCTTACAGCTTAGCATTTAGGTTGCAATTAGACCAATGTCGTACTATGATAGATTGTTAAAAACAAACTAACCATAAGAAGATTAACATTAAAATCGCATACATGCATATCATTAAGGTGGGTGGGGTAATTTTACATGTTAAGTGGTAAAAATATTAATACAGAAATATGTTTTTGCAATACAGGTGTTTCATAATTAAATCAATAGTTTCTAAAATTGTTTAAAATACAAAAGCAAGTCATACAGACAGGGAAAATGACTGGATAATGGAAAGGTATGTAGTTGTCTGTTTATAAGATTTAAAGCTTATTTCATAGGAGTACCATAAAGCATCGCCTGATTAGACTATCGTGCCAAAAAAATTTCCAGAGCAGCCCACCCAATCCTTCTTAGGGAAGGTTAGAACTAGCCAAAAATGCATTCAAACCAACTATAGCAGGAGATGTCACCTCCAACGCTAAATATGCGAGATACAGGATTTCGGGTTCTAGGGTATACTGATTGCGGATTTCGTAAGCGACTTGCAGCTATATGTTATTTTGCTATTTAATCGTATTATTTTTGTTATGTATTTGTAATAGTGTTGAGGACAATTAAATTGCCTAAAACGTTTAAATTAATGTAGAAAAACAAACGATTTTCGACTTTGAAATTTGGATTCTCTGTTCTATAACCTTCTTTGAAATTTTCCACAGAAAAATGAAACATTTGAAATTTTCCATAGAAAAATGAAGTATTTTATGATTCTGCATATTTTAAGAACTAGAATATTTATAATCTATGTCATATATGCCAGAAAAGATCTGACATAAGTTAGAATGACACAGTTTTGCAGTTTTGCTGAATTTTTATTTCCGACCAAGAGCTGAATACACCCCATTTCCGTCGGTATGGAGAGGTTTAACGGAATACAAACCTTGTCACACCAGAGCTCACAAACATATTACCACAGTATTGCAGTGGCATTGCAAACTGATGTCATAGGGTCGCATAGAACGCCATTTTGGCATGCTAAAGTTAAGAACGTAAGGGGCGAACGTTGTTTATGGCTCGCCGTGAGGTCACTTAAAGCAACATTCAACACAATAGGAGCCCATTGGACGCGGACGTGGAGAAAAAATACAAACCTCCTTGGTCGTCTGTGGCGTTTACATGGCGATTACATACGATGCAGTCTTTGAAATGTCACTGTGTCTTAAACGCAGTGGCAGCGCAGTGTAAACACCGTGAAAGGGTAGTGCTTGCGCTTTTAGCAAAATTAAAGCTTGAAAGCGTCACAAGAAAGCTCAAGAATCGCAAACCAGAGTTCTGTAGCAACTTGTTGGAACAACACTATTAAAACTCAATGGCAACGCCTTGGACATACAATACCTTTTATTTCAATACCTTTTTCATGAAAATATATAAATGATATTCGTCTCGCGATCCCACATGGTCCCGATAGCGTAATGGTTAGAGCGTTCGCTTCGGAAGCGGGAGGCGCGGGTTCGAATCCGGGCCGCGTCATACCAAAGACGTTAAAAATGGTACCAGTGGCTACCTTGCTTGGCGCTCAGCATTTATAAGGCAAGCACTGGCTTCTCTTCTCTCAAAAAGATAACTCCAATGATGGGAATACAGTAAATATGTTAAGGTGATGGTTGGTGGCGGGCAGTGTAGTTCTATCATTGGAGTCTGGTGATGGTTATACCCTTACTCGGGGTTAAAACGAGGTGCGCCGATAAGTCAACGGCGGAACACTACGAACAACATACATGGCATTTCGAAAACTTTCTGGTGTAATTCGTCTGACAGAGGTTGTCCATAATTTTGCTTCACGCCAGTCGACGGCCCTCCGGTCAAGCCCCATCCCCCCTTGTGTGGTATTGTCAGTTTGACGTTTCACAAGTAAACTAAGCCTATTCTGATTCTGACGGGTTTAGATAAAAAAAAATAAAATAAAAAGGTATAGAGATTGTACAATTAGTAAAATACCATCCCAGACATTACGAAAACTTGCCCATGTAATATATACGGTGATTTTTTAAGTTTTAATAATTAAAATTTTCTATCTTCTGATAGGCCTACTGAGTCGATCCATTTCTGATCATCACCTCAGGTGAAAATTTCAGTACATGGATAGTGTATCTCCATATATATAAACATGGGCATGTTTTCGTATTGTTTTCAACCTACCCGGTTGATCTTGTCTATAGCTTGCTCTTCCGGTGTCGTTCTGTGCTTGCGTGAGTTTGCCTTTTCTGAAAAAGTTCACAGAGAATGTAGTCAAACTATTATGTTATATGGTGAATTAGGACGGTATCCCATCAACATTCTATGTAAATCAAGAATGGCTGGATTTTGGCAACGTATCGTAAATGGAAAACATGACAAAATTGCTTATAGGCTATACAAATTTTTGTTATCAATGCACCAAAGAGACTTTTTTCACTCTAAATGGCTTCTAAGCATTAAAGACAGTCTTGTATCTTGTGGTTATGCTGATCTTTGGAATTCACAAGATACTATTCTTGTGCCACAGAATTTAGGTCAGCTGGTAAAATCAAAACTTCTTGAGAGTTATAAACTTACTTGGAAAGATTCATTTTTTAATACAGCCAAATGCCTAAATTACAGAATGTATAAAACAGATTTAAATTTTGAGCAATATTTTAATCTACTTCCTGATGACTTAGCTATGGCTTTTTGTCATTTTAGATGTATGAACCACAAATTACCCATTGAGCTAGGCAGATTTTGGGGTAGTGAGAGAGATGATAGGATTTGTGAACTATGTAGGTTAGACAAACTGGGTGACGAGTATCATTACTTATTTGAATGCTCTTATTTTGAAGAGCAAAGGAGAATGTTTCTTCCGAGAGGCCTGCCTCGCCAACCTAATATGGTCTTCTTTAATGAGGTCATGAACAGTAAAGATAAATTTGCTTTATTTAAACTCAGTAAATTCTGCAAGGAGATACTTGCTACATTTAAGGTGATACACAGCAACTTATTATAAACATTTTCATTTCTTTTAAAGTTAAGTGAACCAGTACAGAGCTCCTGGTATCAGTTATAAATGGTGGAGCATTTGTCTTTTCTTGACTCCTGCTGCATGTGCAGATGGGGACATTTGGGACGGGATCGGTTGACAAATCTGTCCGCTGGTGCCGTCCTGGATGTCTATTTGTTTTTAGGGGAAGAGAGAACTGTTCTTTTCAGCTATTTATATGTCCTGGCTAGATGGATACGAGATACCAGTAGGTCTGATTCATGCATAGTGATATTAATTCATATGGCATCTCATGCGGCTCCGATTGTCGTTAAATTGTGCTAGTCTTCTTTGAAGCTTTCTTCGATGTATTTCTGTGTTATTGTTTCATATATATATATATGTTTGCAGTTGGATCTATACCTCGGTTAGGGGTCTCGATCCTTAATAAAATCTTGAAATCTTGAATCTTGAAAACCATTTTCTTGAATGGGTCGTTAGAATAAAACAAAATGACAGAAAATAAAATAGAGAGCGAACTTACTAAGAGCTATTTCAAATAAAGGCATTTTCTCGCGTCAGACGACCTGTCAAATCATGGTGGACTGTTGAAGCACGTTTCTAAGCAACGGTAAGTCTGGTCGCGTTAACGTCAAGACGTTATACGTCTTAGAATGACGCTGTAGAACACTTACCGCTGAACAGCTTTTCGACGCCGTAGGCAGATCAGACCTTTATGGCAACCGCACGCGGCGCTCGGATGTTGCTTGCACTCCCTTCGCAAGACTGTCACGAGTCGAGCGAGACATAGGCCTACACTGAAAAAAAGTTATAAGAGGCCACTTTTCAAACTCATTTTTTGTTTCTAAGCCATGTTCAAAATTGCACGATTTTTTGCCAAAAGACGTGTCTTTCAAGTAAGTAAAGTTCCAAAGTGTTAAGAAATAAATTTCTTTTACTAAAGGCGTTTTTGGAGTAAAAATGCAAAAATCAATGTTTTTAAATAAAAAATTGGATACAGCACACCATTTATTGAAATTAGGAACGGGTGTCATCAAAGGGGTCGTTACAGCTCGGAAAAACATCAAACATTTGAATTTTCTCTCCTGGTAGAATTTTTATGCATTTTTAAAAATCGCCAATTTTGAGATTTTTTGAAAAATTCATAAATGTGCCTCTTAAACATGTTGACCCCTGTTAAATTCACTTGATGAGGTCTGGAAATGAGATATATAACTCGACTGAACTGTTTTAGACCATTTACGAGGACCAACAGGTCAAGGCTGCCGCACACTTCCGGTTTCAATGCCAATTTTTAACGTACAAAATAACAAAATTTGTGGACGATTTTTTTAATTTTCAAAGTTTATCAGAGTCTAGTATTTGACCTAAATAATCGCTGAAAATTTCAATGCCGTGCTGCTGATAATAACGCAACTGGAGAAGAACAAAGTTGGTATGCAAATTGCATACAAAAGCTGAATTCCTGTTATTCAGGTTGTTGTCTTCTTGCATGTACAAAACAGAAACGAAGATTCTTATTGCAGCAACACTTTTGACTTAATTTTACCTTGCATCATGGCAGTCAGTAGCACTTTCAAATAAATTAAAATGTAAAAACACAACGTCATAATATGACATTTAATTTGATGTTAATAAAGTGTGACTTTTTGAAATAGGGTACCTTTACACATGCTTCGTCTGTGTGAGAAGTATCACGCATTTTGGAATGCAGAAACTCACAGAGCCACTGTTAGACATTGGTTTATTCATATGATCATGAATTTTAATTGATCGTATTTTACTTTCTGAACTAGAAGAAAAAATATGAGGTGGCCTCTTATAACTTTTTTTCAGTGTACATCGCTAAACAGCTGAGGCTGAAAGTCAACGACGCCGCAATCGTTTCATGGTAGTCGTGTGGTTTCGCTGTCACCCAACTCAGAAATTCGTCGTCATAGAGTGCCGTATGACGACGGTGCGGCTGCGTAACAAGACGGTGCATGCATGTTTTAAATGTTTTGTGAACATGGAAACGTCTGTGTGACTATAATCGTTCTCATACAGATACGCATTTTGGTGTTGACATACCGAGATATACCGTATTTCTTACAAGTTCTGTTTCCACTGCGTAGTCAGTGGGCTTTTAATATTCTGAATCGCCGCCGGTCGTAAGGCACTTATGATATATATTTATGACTGGCGCCTGTCACACCATAGCAGTGTTACTTCTGCACTGCCGCCGCGTTCAGTACGCAGAAACATCTCATATAACATGTATAACGCCACGTACAATCTCCGTGCGTGACATGCCACAGACGACCGCACCCTGTGTGTACATGCGTAACACATATTTGAGACCTTCCTGCGCCGCCAACGGTGCTATGATGTCCAAATGGAGAATAAACTGTATTCTTAGACGCTCTATTTTGTAAGCGACTCTGCGCTCTAAAATGAAAACTTCTGTGGCGCTAACAGCGCCGTTATACATAAAAGATGCACTGTAACCATATTAGAGCCGCGTCACAAGAAAATCGGATTTTTGCCTGTGCGAAAACAAAGGCACAGCCTATGATCAGCTTTGCAGTCTAAATCCAACCGTTTTTTTTTTTTTTGTTTTTTTTTTTTTGTTTTGCATTTTGCAGACAGGCACCAGTAGCTGACGCCATACGTCAACCAAGGCATACCCAAATACGCGCCGTCTCTCTGCGTCACTATACTGCAACCCTATGCCAAACACTGGTGCTGCCACTGCATTGGTATGGCGATGCTTGCGATCGTTCATTGCGCACCCGGCTTTCTGCATTTCAACGTCATGTGATCTCCGTGAGAGCAATGCGTTGGTTTGCCAGAGAACTGCAGGTGCACACAATTGCAATATTTGACGAATGGATTTTCCCATCATTATCATTTGGATGGGTCCACTTTCATTTTAGGGGGTGTTAGGTGTGATTTTAATTTTTTATCTTATTTTTCGGTGAAATTTCTTCAAGCAAACAGAATAGCCCCAGAACGCGGCGTCCCATCTGGGGCTATACTGTTTGCCTATGTCCCATAAAAGGGACACCAGGCTTAAATGAGTTAAAACAGCAGTAACACACCAGCGTATAAGCCAAACGCGCGCCGGGCGTGTTGATAAAAATGTAAAATTCAACATACGCCAGAAACACGTTTGAGACACGTTAGAAGCGCGTTACATGCGCATTTTGTACGCTTGGTGTTCGCTTCGTACTTAAGGATTGAAATTCAGAATTTTAGCTTTCACTGGATGATGAAAAACATTAGGCTGTTTTAATGTCCGTGAAGCCCGAAGGGCTTCTCGGAGACATTAAAACAGCTAATGTTTTTCATCATCCAGTGAAAGCTAAAATCTGAATTTCAATACATATATTTACATTTTATATTATCAATCAAGTATCAGATTTTTAATTGCGCATATCACCGTTCGTTTTCATGTTATTTGACATCAAATCCGACTTAACGTAATTATGGAACAGCCAAAACGTCAAATTTTCGCGCCTAACGTCATGGCGATACGCGACCAACGTCACAACAACAAGAGTAAACAAACGACGTCACTGGATGGGTTTTGACGTCGCCGCCTCGCACATAGGCGTGGCCTCTAGATCACGTGACATAATGTTTTTCATTGGGAAATGAAGAACATCAAGAAAGATACTTTCATCTAGGGCGATTGCAATAAAAATGTAAATATACGTTGATATACGTCGCTGTAAGTCGCTGCGCGCTCCAGGCGTTTGTAGGTATTTTTTTTTTTTTTTTAATTTTGAAATTTCGAGTTATTAAAGCCAGATGTACGTAATTGAAGGCGCTCAAAGGAACGTGCGTATCTAAGGGTCGAAACGTCATTTTTACTCCGCATTCGTAACGTCAGTTTTCGCTCGAAACGTCATTTCTAACGTCAGTTTACGTTCAGAATACGAAACTATGTTCATACAATTATGCAGAGGACTTCAGAAATGTAAACTAATGTAAACAAAATGATATTATATTTTATTTCTGCTCAAAATATAGATCATGGACATGTTTTCCTCGGGAAAACATCATTTGCGCGACCGTTAGCAATATTTAATGCTATATAGCATCGGAGATTTTGGCGCAAAACCGACGTCGCGCGTAAAACATACTGAATTTAGCAACGACTACCTACCTTCTCACGCTTATAGCAGGAAAACGAATCCGGTAACTATGGACTTTCGCGTTATATACCTGTCGGTCAGAAATTTCTCTATAACATATCAGTTTTTTTTAAAATCCTACCGTGGATTTTTTTAAATATACCGAGAAAATCAACAAAAAGGGGTCTGAAAATCGCATTTTACGTTGACGTCAATGTATTTTCGCTCTCAAATTTGGCGACTTTGAATGCAGATATCTCGAAAACAAGCTCGGAACGGTATCGATTTCTTTTCATTTTCGTATGTAGGACATCAAAATACACTCACATGCAAAAAATAAAAAAATTCTACCGTGAGGTCAATTACGTACATCTGGCTTTAGTAACTCGAAATTTCGACTTAGTAACTCGAAATTTCGACTTATTATCTCGAAATTTCGACTTAATAAGTCGAAATTTCGACTAACTATCTCGAAATTTCAAAATAATAAAAAAATACCTGGCCCTAATACTCTTCCGTACGTTTGGGCTCAAAAAATTTGAACATGCTTAAAATTGTTCTAGAAGCTCGGCGTGTATACGTCCGGCACACGCCTCTGTCACGCGCGACTGTTAAAGCGAGTTAAGGGAACACATTAATTTTTATACGTCCAAAATCACAGCGTGTTGAGATTTTTCATAGTCATTTTATTGGATAGATGACATTCAAGGCAAAGCCTGTGATGAATATGTGAAATAAAAACTTGAGAAAGTATAAAGATAGCGCGTGACGATGCCAAGTGCAGCAAAATATGAATATGTTAAACTAAATATTGACTTTTAAATGACTGTGTAAACCTATTCGAACTCTTCCACCTGCAGGTCAGTAAACAGGCGTATCAGTGCTTATATTTTATGGATCGTGTACCTTGAGCAAATGGACAAGGAAAATGCATAAAAACATGTGCGCAAATGTAACACTAAAACTGTGCGCAAATGATATATATTTCTGCGCGTAAATGAAAACTTTGCGCAAACGAAATTTTTGAAAAATGTGCGCAAATGTAATAGCACCGTTTCTAAAACTGTGACAGCTGACAAGTAAACTATACTGAGGCCAAAGTAAAATCATACAGAATGTCCAATAGTAAGCTAACTTTCTTCTTTGAAACTCTTAAATTTAAGATAAATTTGGCCTTTTATTATTTTCAAAAGCAGGGCCTCTTTCTAAAGTCTTCTTAGTAAGAATGGAGAACCAGTGGTTTAACTACTATTCCACTTTGTTTAAAGGCAGTCTGCGTTTGCCAGTTTATTCCATGCATATAAGTGTGGAGCATATCGTGGTCTTAATGAGGTCAAAATAAACTTTCACATCAGACTAGATTGCTAGGAATCAGGAACACATGTCCGTGACAAGAATACCCCCTTGAACCCCACTTTTATATAGAAAAACTGGGGTTCGCAGGGGTATACCTATTTTTCTTATTTTTGCTCCACTCCAAACATAGATTGTGGGTACTCGTTAGAACCGCCTCGCCGAGGCGGTTCTAACTTGTACCCACAATCTATGTTTGGAGCAAAAATAAGAACAATATCAAATTTTTTCTTCTGAATTTTTAGCTCACCTGAGCCGAAGGCTCACAAGGTGAGCTTATAGTATAGTAGTCGAGCCGGCGTCCGTGCGTCGTCGTCGTCCGTCGTCAACATTTTCAAACAACTTCTCCTCTGAAGCTGCCAGGCCGAATCTTTTCATATTTCACATATAGCATCTACAGGTGGGGGGAACGAATATTTGTGTTTTTTATTTCGATCGTATAAGAACTCTGGTTGCTATGGCAACTTGAAGTTTCCATTGGCTTGTATGGAGAAAAAGTGGAAATTGGCATTTTCCATTGTCAGGCTGGGGATATTTGAATTTTGTTTTTACATAAATGTTTATTGAGTAGTCCTTCACGTTTAAGGCAACTTTTGTAAAAATCACTTTATTCGTTTTGTTGCTATAGTAACCATGGCAACATAAAGGGTAAATTTTCGAAAAAAAAAAAAAAATATTAAAAAAAATTCTTCTCAGAAGCCGTATGGGGGATGAAGCTGAAATTTAGCATACATGCTTATGACATTAGCCAGTACAAAGTTTGTGTTTTTTATTGTCTTTGTCCAACTACTTTGGTTGCTATGGTAACTTGAAGTTTCCATTGACTTATAAGGCAAAAAGTGGAAATTTGCAATTTCTGCCGTTTCATTGAGGATATTGAAATTTTGTTGTACATAAATGTTTATTGAGTGGTCCTCCCCGTTTTAGGCAACTTTTGTCAAAATCGCTTTATTCGTTTGGTTGCTATAGCAACGTAAAGGGTAAACTTTCGAAAAAATATTCAAAAATTTTCTTCTCAGAAGCTGTAAGGCGGATGAAGCTGAAACTTTGCATACATGCTTATGATATTAGCCTCTACAAAGTTTGTGTTTTTTATTGTCCTTGTCCCACTTCTTTGGTTGCTATGGCAACTTAAAGTTTCCATTGACTTATAAGACGAAAAGCGGAAAATTGCAATTTTTTGAAAACTATTGCAGCCTGAGACCTGAAAAGTGGTAGATGCAAACAACTAATGGAGTAGATGAAGGTATGTGATTTATTTAGGCCAAGGTCATCTCTTGACCTTGGGTCTGTCATCCATACACACTTTTCAAAGATCTTCTTCTCTGAAACCGCTTGGCCAATCAAAGTGAAATTTTATATGGAGCATCCCTGGGTAGTGTGGATGAAAATTTGATCGCGAAATCTGGGTCACATGACCAAGATGGCTGCCACGCCCATATATGGTAAAAACCACTCAAAAATCTTCTTCTCCAGAACGGGCAGGCCGATTTTCACGAAACTTGGTATGTAGCATTTGGGGCTCCAGCCCATCATAGTTTGATAAAATGATGACCCTAGGATGACCTTGACCTATTTTACATCAAGGTCAATTTTGGAAACATAGGCTTTTACATGGGAAAAAGTGAACCAGAGGACCAATGGTCCTGAGAACGCTCACCTGAAGCCTGATCCTGGAGTATTAAGTCATCATGAAATGACCTTGACCTTGAATACTCACACACCTTTATTGAATTCATAAGTTGTCTGCATCTGCAAAGATTCAGGTCTCAGGCTGCAATAGTTTCCAAACCCAGTGATTTCTGAGAAAACTATAATTTTAATTTTGATATTCAAATGACCTTGGGTCAAGGTCAAGAAATGACCTTGGCCTTCATTAATTACTTACCTTCATTGACTCCATCGGTTGTCTGCATCTAGCAACTTTCAGGTCTCAGACTGCAACAGTTTCCAAAATATCCATTGTTTTCGCCTTTTCCCATGTAAAAGCCTACGTTTCCAAAATTGACCTTGCCGTAAAATAGGTCAAGGTCATCCTATGGTCATCATTTGATCAAACTATGATGGGCTGGAGTCCCAAATGCTACATACCAAGTTTCGCGAAAATTGGCCTGCCGGTTCTGGAGAAGAAGATTTTTGAGTGGTTTTTACCATATGTGGGCGTGGCAGCCATCTTGGTCATGTGACCTGGATTTCACGATCAAACTTTCGTCTCCCCTACCCATGGATGCTCCACATAAAATTTCACTTTGATTGGCCCAGCAGATCTGTGAAAAGTGTGTATGGACGACAGACTGGCTAAGGTCAAGAGATGACCTTGACCTACATTAATCACATACCTTCATCTACTCCATTAGTTGTTTGCATCCACCACTTTTCAGGCATCAGGCTGCAATAGTTTTCAAAAAATCCATAGTTTTCATTTTTTCCCATGTAAAAGCCCATGTTTCCAAAATTGACCTTGCCGTAAAATAGGTCAAGGTCATCCTAGGGTCATCATTTTATCAAACTATGATGGGCTGGAGTCCCAAATGCTACATACCAAGTTTCATGAAAATCGGCCTGCCGGTTCTGGAGAAGAAGATTTTTGAGTGGTTTTTACCATATATGGGCGTGGCGGCCATCTTGGTCATGTGACCTGGATTTCGCGATCAAAATTTCGTCTCCCCTACCCATGGATGCTCCACATAAAATTTCACTTTGATTGGCCAAGCAGTTTCAGAGAAGAAGATCTTTGAAAAGTGTGTATGGACGACAGACTGGCCAAGGTCAAGAGATGACCTTGACCTAAATTAATCACATACCTTCATCTACTCTATTAGTTGTTTGCATCTACCACTTTTCAGGACTCAGGCTGCAATAGTTTTCAAAAAATCCATAGTTTTCACTTTTTCCCATGTAAAAGCCTATGTTTCCAAATTTGACCTTGCCGTAAAATAGGTCAAGGTCATCCAAGGGTCATCATTTTATCAAACTATGATGGGCTGAAGTCCCCGATGCTACATACCAAGTTTCGTGGAAATCGGCCCACCGGTTCTGGAGAAGAAGATTTTTGAGCGGTTTTTAACATATATGGGCGTGGCGGCCATCTTGGTCATGTGACCTGGATTTCGCGATCAAACTTGAAATGCCACTACCCAAGGAGGCTCCACATAAAATTTCAACTAGATCGGCCAAGCGGTTTCAGAGAAGAAGATCTTTGAAATTGTGGACGACGGACGGACGACGGACGGACGGACGCCGGATCATGGCCATCCTATGAGCTCACCTTGTGAGCCTTCGGCTCAGGTGAGCTAAAAATCCATGGTTTTCACTTTTTCCAGTGTAAAAGCCTATGTTTCCAAAATTGACCTTGCCGTAAAATAGGTCAAGGTCACCCCAAGGTCATCATTTTCGCAAACTACAATGGTCTGGAGTCCCGGATGCCACATACCAAGTTTGGTGGAAACCGGCCCGCCGGTTCTGGAGAAGAAGATTTTTGAGTGGTTTTAACATATATGGGCGTGGCGGCCATCTTGGTCATGTGACGAAGATCCCGCGAACAAACTTTCGTTCCCCCTACCCAAGGATGCTCCACATAGAATTTGGCTTTCATCAGCCATGCAGTTTCAGAGAAGAAGATGTTTGAAATTTTCCAATGTAACCTATGTTTCCAAAATTTACCTTGACGTAAAATAGGTCAAGGTCATCCCAGGGTCATCATTTTCGCAAACTATGACGGGCTGGGGACCCTGATGATACATAATAAGTTTCGTGGAAATCGACCCGCCGGTTCTGGAGAAGAAGATTTTTGAACTGTTTTTACCATATATGAGCGTGGCGGCCATCTTGGTCATGTGACCCAGTTTTCACGAACAAACTTTCGTTCCACATATCCATGGAGGCTCCACATAAAATTTGGCTTTCATCGGCCAAGCGGTTTTAGAGGAGAAGATCTTTGAAAAGTGTGTATAGACCACAGACCGGCCAAGGTCAAGAGATGACCTTGACCTAAATTGATTACATACCTTCATCTAATCCATTAGTTCTCTGCATCTACCACTTTTCAGATCTCAGGCTGCAATAGTTATCAAAAAATCCATGGTTTTCACTTTTTCCAGTGTAAAAGCCTATGTTTCCAAAATTGACCTTGCCGTAAAATAGGTCAAGGTCACCCAAAGGTCATCATTTTCCCAAACTACGATGGGCTGGAGTCCCCGATGCTACATACCAAGTTTGGTGGAAATCGGCTCGCCGGTTCTGGAGAAGAAGATTTTTGAGTGGTTTTTACCATATACGGGCGTGGCGGCCATCTTGGTCATGTGACCAAGATCCCGCAAACAAACTTTCGTTCCCCCTATCCAAGGATGCTCCACATAGAATTTGGCTTTCATCGGCCATGCAGTTTCAGAGAAGAAGATGTTTGAAATTTTCCCATGTAACCTATGTTTCCAAAATTTACCTTGACGTAAAATAGGTCAAGGTCATCCCAGGGTCATCATTTTCGCAAACTATGACGGGCTGGGGTCCCTGATGATACATACCAAGTTTCGTGGAAATCAACCCGCCGGTTCTGGAGAAGATTTTTGAGTTGTTTTTACCATATATGAGCGTGGCGGCCATCTTGGTCATGTGACCCGGTTTTCACGAACAAACTTTCGTTCCACATATCCATGGAGGCTCCACATAAAATTTGGCTTTCATCGGCCAAGCGATTTCAGAGGAGAAGATCTTTGAAAAGTGTGTATAGACCACAGACCGGCCAAGGTCAAGAGATGACCTTGACCTAAATTGATTACATACCTTCATCTAATCCATTAGTTCTCTGCATCAACCACTTTTCAGATCTCAGGCTGCAATAGTTATCAAAAAATCCATGGTTTTCACTTTTTCCAGTGTAAAAGCCTATGTTTCCAAAATTGACCTTGCCGTAAAATAGGTCAAGGTCACCCAAAGGTCATCATTTTCGCAAACTACGATGGGCTGGAGTCCCCTATGCTACATACCAAGTTTGGTGGAAATCGGCTCGCCGGTTCTGGAGAAGAAGATTTTTGAGTGGTTTTTACCATATATGGGCGTGGCGGCCATCTTGGTCATGTGACCAAGATCCCGCGAACAAACTTTCGTTCCCCCTACCCAAGGATGCTCCACATAAAATTTGGCTTTCATGGGCCAAGCGGTTTCAGAGAAGAAGATGTTTGAAATTGTGGACGACGGACGACGGACGGACGACGGACGGACGACGGACCATTTGTATACTATAAGCTCACCTTGTGAGCCTTCGGCTCAGGTGAGCTAAAAATATGGATTTTTTGAAAACTATTGCAGCCTGAGACCTGAAAAGTGGTAGATGCAAAACAACTAATGAAAGTATGTGATTAATTTAGATCTCTTGACCTTGGCCGATCTGTCGTCTATACACACTTTTCAAAGATCTTCTCTGAAACCGCATGGACAATTAAACTGAAATTTTGTGGAGCATCCCTGGGTAGGGGTAACGAAAGTGTGATCCCAAAATTTAGGTCACATGACCAAGATGGCCGCCGCGCCCATATATGGTAAAAACCACTCAAAATCTTCTTCTCCAGAACCGGCAGGCCGATTTTCACGAAACTTGGTATGTAGCATTTGGGACTCCAGCCCATCATAGTTTGATAAAATGATGACCCTAGGGTGACTTTGACCTATTTTACGGCAAGGTCAATTTTTGAAGCATAGGCTTTTACATGGGAAAAAGTGAAAACAATGGATATTTTGTAAACTAAATGCAGCCTGAGACCTGAAAAGTGGTAGATGCAAACAACTAATAGAGTAGATGAAGGTATGTGATTAATTTAGGTCAAGGTCAATTTTGGAAACATAGGCAAGGGAAAAGTGACAACTAGGTCTCAGGTAAGCGTTTACAGGACCAATGATCCTATGGTAACTATTGCAGCCATAGACCTGAAACATTACCAAGATGGCCGTCATACCCATTTAGGGTAATTGGAAATTGCGGAAAAACAGAAAGTTATAGCTTTAACAATCATTTTTATTATTCACTTTTAAGACATATACTGACGGATGTATAGCTATGCAACATACATGTATATGAAAATGGAACATGTTCTTACAGAAAATAATAGCTGGAGCTATCAACCCATATTTGATGAATGGATTCTCCCATCATTATCCATTGGATGAGTCCACTTTCATTTTTCGGGGTGTTAGGAGTGATTTTTAATTTTTATCCCATTTTTAGCTCACCTGAGCCGAAGGCTCACAAGGTGAGCTTATAGGATGGCCATGATCCGGCGTCCGTCCGTCGTCCGTCCGTCGTCGTCGTCCACAATTTCAAAGATCTTCTTCTCTGAAACCGCTTGGCCGATCTAGTTGAAATTTTATGTGGAGCCTCCTTGGGTAGTGGCAATTCAAGTTTGATCGTGAAATTCAGGTCACGTGACCAAGATGGCCGCCACGCCCATATATGGTGAAAACCCTTCAAAAATCTTCTTCTCCAGAACCGGTGGGCCGATTTCCACGAAACTTGGTATGTAGCATCAGGGACTTCAGCCCATCATAGTTTGATAAAATGATGACCCTTGGATGACCTTGACCTATTTTACGGCAAGGTCAAATTTGGAAACATAGGCTTTTACATGGGAAAAAGTGAAAACTATGGATTTTTTGAAAACTATTGCAGCCTGAGGCCTGAAAAGTGGTAGATGGAAACAACTAATGGAGTAGATGAAGGTATATGATTGATTTAGGTCAAGGTCATCTCTTGACCTTGGCCAGTCTGTCGTCCATTCACACTTTTCAAAGATCTTCTTCTCTGAAACTGCTGGGCCAATCGAAGTGAAATTTTATGTGGAGCATCCATGGGTAGGGGAGACGAAAGTTTGATTGCAAAATCCAGGTCACATGACCAAGATGGCTGCCACGCCCATATATGGTAAAAACCACTCAAAAATCTTCTTCTCCAGAACCGGCAGGCCGATTTTCATGAAACTTGGTATGTAGCATTTGGGACTCCAGCCCATCATAGTATGATAAAATGATGACCCTAGGATGACCTTGACCTAATTTACGGCAAGGTCAATTTTGGAAACATAGGCTTTAACATGGGAAAAAGTGAAAACTATGGATTTTTGAAAACTATTGCAGCCTGATGCCTGAAAAGTGGTAGATGCAAACAACTAATGGAGTAGATGAAGGTATGTGATTAATGTAGGTCAAGGTCATCTCTTGACCTTGGCCAGTCTGTTGTCCATACACACTTTTCAAAGATCTTCTTCTCTGAAACTGCTGGGACAATCAAAGTGAAATTTTATGTGGAGCATCCATGGGTAGGGGAGACGAAAGTTTGATCGCGAAATCCAGGTCACATTACCAAGATGGCCGCCACGCCCATATATGGTAAAAACCACTCAAAATTTTTCTTCTCCAGAACCGGCAGTCCAATTTTCGCGAAACTTGGTATGTAGCATTTGGGACTCCAGCATATCCTAGTTTGATCAAATGATGACCTTAGGATGACCTTGACCTATTTTACGGCAAGGTCAATTTTGGAAACATTGTCTTTTACATGGGAAAAGGCGGAAACAATGGATATTTTGGAAACTGTTGCAGTCTGAGACCTGGAAGTTGCTAGATGCAGACAACCAATGGAGTCAATGAAGGTAAGTAATTAATGAAGGCCAAGGTCATTTCTTGACCTTGACCCAAAGTCATTTAAATATCAAAATTAAAATTGTGGTTTTCTCATAAATCACTGGGTTTGGAAACTATTGCAGCCTGAGACCTGAAACTTTGCAGATGCAGACAACTTATGAATTCAATAAAGGTGTGTGAGTATTCAAGGTCAAGGTCATTTCATGATGACTTAATACTGCAGGATCAGGCTTCAGGTGAGCGTTCTCAGGACCAATGGTCCTCTGGTTCGATGAGTTTTCGTTACGCAAACAGAATAGTCCCAGATGGGACGCCGCATTCTACATCTGGGGCTATTCTGTTTGCCTATGTCCTATAAAAAGGATGCCAAGCTTAAATGAGTTAAAAGATACAATGACAGAAAATTGTATACAATTCAGCATCTCTATTTTATTTATTTATGGTTTTATATGAGCCCTACCATGAAGAAACCTGCATTTAGTTGAGGTATAGATGTCACAAATTACAATAAATATGTTTATGCAATATCCAGTAAATTTTCAGCTGTAAATAAGCGATAATTTTCAGTTGAACACTGATATTTTTCTCGCTTTTTGTGCAAAATATATGCTGTGGGTACATGTTAGAAGTACATGTAACTTGCACTTGGGTTTTGTCACAGTGGTTCTAACAAGTCTTCATCTGTGACTGTTCACACCAGTTTGTGATGGACCTGGTCAGATTCCCATAGAACAAGGCCCTAAAGTTATAAAAGTTTTTTCATGCTCAGCTTGGCTGTGGCCAAAATTTATCCTGCTCATAAATGTTAAAATGCATTTTAACATTCATAAGCAAGATAAATTACTGTTTTTTTTAGTACTGAACATGAATTTTCCACTAATTATGACTATTTCAATATTTATGAGCAGTTGAAATTTCATGCTCAACTGAGCTGAGCTGAGCTTGAAAAAAGTTTTATAACCTCGGGACCTGGTCAGAATCCCAAAGACCAGTTTTCTTGCACCCAGTTTTCTTATACCTCATAGGCTTGTTTTCTCACTTGGCCTTGTGGCTGTAAAGTTTTTTTCATGCTCAACTCAGCTGAGCACGAAACTGAAACTGCTAAAAAATAACCCAATTTCTATCATCAAAGCCCGTAATTTATCCTGCTTAAATGTTAAAATGACAACAGTTGCTTGCATTTTAACATTTATGAGCAGGATAAATTTTAGTCTCAGCTGAGTTGAGCATGAAAAGAAAGTTTGATAACCTTGGGTCAGGTTTTCTCAAGAAATATTGGTACATGTTTTTAATACTGGTCCATGTTTTTTTTTGTTGTTTTTTTATCACAGTAAATAACAATATCACATTAGGCAAGCTTTATCATTAACAGAAATAACTAAACCATATAACACCTTCACAACATAGAATATATATATATTTAGTATGATTTAAGTCGGATTTCAGAACTCGCTGAAATTTTTTAAGCCAATAGGATAGGGTTTAGTTTGTAAGTTGAATTCACACTTTTAAGTTTGATCTGATGCTATGTCTTAGGAATGCATATGAGCCTTTGCATGAGAAAACCAACAATCTGGGTTTCCGACCAGGCCAGACAAAAACCATTGAGAGAAACGAGCTAGATGCTTGAAATTTTGGATTTAGTAACAAGAGGCATCATAATATCTATGGAGCAAAAAACAAAAGTGCTGATCAGCTATTTCTGTTACTGCACTGCTGATCTGTGTCTTTGTTTTTGCCTATGCAGATTCTTGGTTTTCTCGTCCAGCGGCTCATATTGAATTAAGACCCTAGAGAAATCCTCACAACCAACACATTTCTTCCTAAGAATATATCTCTACAGCAATAATTCCTTTTCATTTATTTGTCTGATTTGAGGTTTAATGTTCTAGTCAACAATTTTTCTGTCATGATGGGACAGAGCCATCAGTTCCTGGTATTCACCAGTACTGTAGGGAGTAAATGTGCCTTGCTTGAGGACACAACCCGGTGCCACTAGTGGGGGTCTAACCCAGGACCTCTTGATACGGAGTCTGATGTGCTACCACTATGCCACCACGCTACCCTAATTCCTCTTCAACTGATTCTTGAGAAAATCAACACTCTGCTTATGCGAAAACAAAGGCGCAGATCAGCTGTGCAGTTACTGCACAGCTGATCAGCACCTTTGTCTTCGCTACAAAGATTAGTACAATTCCTCTTCTTCCTACATCCAAAATTTCCAGCTTCTAGCATGCTTCTGTGACTGTACATGCCAGTTTGTGTCCAACCTGGTCTGAAACCCAATTTGTTAGTTTTCCTATGTGCAAAGGCCCAGTAAATAGTGAAAGAAATGTGAACTATGTATTAGTAATCATCCAACAGGAAGATTGTCAAGAAAAGTAGCATGACCTGAATAACTGAATGTCCAAACATAAACAAAAATTGTTGACAGTTGACGCATAGCAATAAATCATACAAACACTTTGAGAACTAATTTTAGAACATAATATCAAGTCATGAACTACAGTTCCACTGAACACAATGTATAAATGCCTTTTTTACACAAAAATGCATCAAGTGAAAATAAAATAATGGACGGCCAGTAATTTTGTTTCCTGTATTTGATCTAAAGTATTCAGAAAGATGGCTAGTCTGTGTAACCCCCACAAAAAGGTTGAGTTTTCTACCACATGGTAGTAATAATGGATTGTATCATTAGATTTGCTTTTGCAAAACCCGAGGTGCAGAACAGTTGCACACTCACAGCTCACCATTTCTATACAGCTAGGCCTACTGGGGGTTCAGAAAGGGGACAAAAACAACAGAAAACACTGCTCTATTTTCATAATAAGCAGTGTAATGCCTGATCTGACAACATCTTTCTGAAAACTTTGGAAAATGACAGGTCCTTGTAACACAACAGTCTACGCCATCAAATGATTTTACAAGAAATTATTTAACTTTGGTCACCGTAATTTTGTCACATGGCAACCACGAAAGGTTTGTATTTTTACATGCCATCCTTCATTTTTACTGCGCATCAAAGCAATGAGTTTGCTGTTTTAAGACCTGCTGACAATGATTCAGACATTTCAGGTATTAATTCTATCCAGACTTTATTGAGTTACAGGTTTGTTGTTTTTTTCAATTTTACTTTGAACACTTCTTCTGATTGGTTAAAACTTTTAAAAGCTCTATGTAACTCTGACTGTGATTGGTCACTGTTTAACAGTTTCACTGTAACTGGTCAGAGATTTGTCTGTGTCAGTAAGTCTGTGTCCTCTATGTAACAGTGACTGTGATTGGTCAGTGTCAGAAGGCCTGGCTGTGATTGGTCCGTGTCAAGAAGCCTGTCTATGATTGGTCAGTGTCAGGAGGCCTGTGCCTGTGTTTTACTCTGTCTCTGTAGCTGTGCTGCTGATATGATGGGTACATGAGGAGAGTTGGGGCCGGGGCTCCGAGATCTAGACCGGTGTCGCTGACGTCGGGTAGGCGTAGTTGGAACAGTGATTTCCTGGAAACAGATAAAACCAAGAATCAGTGACTATTTGGCCTGTATATGCCTATACTTTAGCAGCCCAGAACACTGTTATTAAGCTCCTGATGCTGATTCTTAATGTTGAGGACAATACTTCCATGTCTTATGAAGAAATTCATGCATAGATATTTGCATATTTTATCGTTGTTTGGTAGAAATATTATTTCAAGAGGGGGTGGGGGTCTAAATTTCGTAAAAACTAAAGATCGAAATTATGAGTTTTTTTCCGCATGCTCACATTTTTATCACTAATGTGTGTAATTTAGAATGTTTAACTGACAGACACATGCAGGAATCAAGAAAAAAATCATCAAAACTGTTTAATGTCTCTACAATTTGAAATGTTATATGGAAATTATTTGGGAGGTACCTGTACAGCATTTGTACTTTTGAAATATTAGATTACCATATTTGTTATAAAGTTATCAATGAAAGTGTTACAAACTGATGTTTCCTGTCTGGAATCAACTCAAACTCTTACTAAATTTTTTGAACCTGCATATGGCTTGAAACATGAGTTATTACGAAGGATTCTTTTGGCATTCTTTTACATGCAAAATACAATTACCCTGACCCAAACTTTATGGTAAATTCTTACAAGATTGTCATGGCCAATGTTGCATAACAGATATATACACATGTCCTGTTTTATCTAACACGGCTACCTATCTCCACAATTCGGTATAACATATATATGTACAATCATTGCTTGTCATTTTGCTACTATATCTGTGAAGCAAATAATGTAGTTTATGTTGATTTATTAATTGAATTAATGCTTAACATCCCAGTCAATAGCTATGGTCGCGTGGGGACTTTGTCTCCATTTTATGGGACATTTATCCAAAATAAGGACACCATGGCATCTACAAAATGCTTCAAATATAACCCCCCTACTAAACCGACCTGGCTTATATGTAAGGTTGGTTTGACATGAACTTCTTTTCCTGGGCAGGCTCAGACCTGAGCGGTTAACCAGGACAGCAGCATAGAAGCTTAGCCTGGAGGCACCAGCAGCCCATCTATTTCTTTAGGTCCCAATAAGCAGGCTCATATTCCCACTCGACCACCCTTGGAAATCTATCTTGTGGCTGTTTGTTACAGTGCTGAACTGAAAACCATGTGTCCTCATGACTGATGAATAACAAACATATTAAGCAACTATGTAGGTAACAGGGCGTGAATAAATCAAGGGTGTATTTGTACAGTATGTTGCCAAAATATTGTAACACATATTTGCCAAATCATTTTTTGCCTGTGCCCAAATTATGAAAATTGTTTTTGCAGCATCCCAGTTCAGCTTCACTGCAGTTAAACTATTGTATATGATAGCCCTTTTATATTGCTTAAATTTTGATAACTGTATATCTGCTAGTTTTTCCTGAATGAGAAACTAGGACTGATAATCATATTTGGGCTCTCGTTTTGGGGCTCTAGAGTATCGTTCCCCCCCCTGGAGCCAGCACGCCGCTTTCATATATTGTGCGGATAATGGCAACACATTAGCAGACAAAAGCTTTTGTTGGCTCTCGGGGGGGAACAATACTTTATAAAACTTTTCCTGATTTCTATATATTTCATAACAAAAATGAGTGTTTCAGCTCAAAATATACATCCTTGGCCATCGATAATGAAATAATAAATTCTTCTATCACACAGCCCCTTATTCAGGGAAGCTAACATGCGAATCAAGAGAACAATGACCAACTTTTATTTTTCCTTCAAACCATAGGCATTTGTAAATAGAAATAGTCACTGATTCTTTCAGAGTTTCTGCACATTAAGTTAGGAGTATATCTTAAGTGAACTTTTATCTTATAGCTATTTTTTTTGTTCATCAACAAAATTATTATACATTGTAATTATAAAATACATTTGCAGCCATGTGCTAAGCCTAGATACAATCCAGTTTTTTTGTAGTACCTTTGTTTATTGTGAACATGCCAGCTTCTGAGAAATGTTTCAGTTTAGGCCACATTATGAACATTCAGAAATTATTTATTATGATTCATCTAGGAATGTTTCATATCCATCTTGAGACCATTTGCAACAGTGCTTCACATCACAATTACTATATTCAAGATGGTCTTACGTAAAAGTTTAATTTCCAAAATAGTCTTGATATTCACTTCACTTGTTGTGTAACAACTAACACACAGAATATGTTTGTCTAGCAAATAAAAGCAATGCTATATGAAGTCACACAAGGGAACCTGTTACTTGCATATACAAACCATTATTGCAGATCAGTTGCTTCAATCTCATATTGTTTCAACACACAAAAATGAAAGGCACATGCTGTTAAAACATGTTAACAGGCATGAGCAAAGCACATACTTAAGAAAACGCAACATTTTGCATAAAGACGCATATCAGCTTCGAGGAAACTACGAAGCTGATCAGCACCTTTGTTTTCGCTACTCAAATAGTATGATTCTTCTTCTCTCTAAATCCAAAATTTCAAGCTTCTAGCCACCTTTTGTACCTGCACAGGCCGGTTTGTGTCAGACCTGGTAGGAAACCACATTGTTGGTTTTTTCTCATAATGCAGCTTATTTTTAATTGGACAAATGCTCTGAAGAACACTGACCACATAAATATTTTCGTGACCAGTGAAAAACAATTGATGCTGGGTAGATATACAGGCTGAATTGAGCATATGTTGAATGTAATCATCACACTTTATGCTTTTGGTATTTTTCCACATATTGTTTATGGAATCAGGACACAATTACTTCCCTTGAATGGTAGAACACGATACGGATATACTTACACACAAAATAGTTCCCCTAGTTATTGGGGTGTAAACTTGACAAATCATGTTGAATTGCTGCTTTTGATGTCAGTTTGGTTAGATTGCTGTCTAAGCTTTCAGGAAATGCTAAATTGGTGGAGATATCTGGTAATTTCAGGTATTTAACTGTCAACTGAACCACCCCTTATGCGGTTGCTCCTGGGCAGGCGGATAATTGTCGAAGACACCGGTATGTATAGAAATTGGCAGATACCTCCCAAACGAGCCGGTCAACCCATATTTTAATCTTGATTAAAAGTACTGGCATACAGTGTAGACTTGGAGAAAAGCTTCAGAACAAAGCCAGCAATGTCGGTAAAGAAGGTAGGAGGCAAAACAAATGATTAAACTATATAGTAAAATTAATTGTGGTCTTGGTCCTTATTGATGGACCAACTCTAAGAATAAACAAGCAATAAACAAGCAATTAACAAGTCTAGCAAAGTCCAACAGAAAAAATAACATGGGTACTGGATCATTGGTTGGCTTATTTTGCAATATAAACCTCTGTTCAAAAATTAACTGCCGCATGGGAAAACCAACAATCTGCATACGCGAAATCAAAGGCGCAGATCAGCTTCGCAGTAACTGCGAAGCTGATCAGCGCCTTTGTTTTCGCTACACGGATAGTGCAATTCCTCTACTTTCTAAATCCAGAATTTCCAGCCTCTAACCATCTTCTCTGGTTGTACATCCTGGTTTGTGTGGGACCTGGTCAATACCCAAATTGTTGGTTTTCTCACACACAGGCTTAAACAGGTTGTGGGTCCTCCTTCAGTGCAGTCTTGTGCCGATGAACTATTACAAAACTGACAAAAAAATTGGTATGAGGAAAACTGCTGAATACTGGAAAATGCAAAACTCATCTGATACTGTAACATTCAGAAACTTCTGCATGGTTTTTATTTCACGAATTTTCAAATTATTTGCGAAATTTTGAATTCGAGAGTATATACCGATGGCTCAGCGCAAAACTATGCTAACTCCACGTTTGGCCAAAAATGCTTTTATGAGAAATTATGATGGCATTTTCTTCTCCGCATAATCTCTCAAAGGCATTTAAATATATTCAGAGTATTATTAAAGATATTTGATATTTCATAAAATGTTCTAAGTCAAACTGGTTAAAGAATAATCGCAAAACTGTATTTATGTTGAGTTGGCCTTAGTTTTGCTCTAAGATTCCTCTAGGATTCCTGAAATCTGTCAGTGCAAAACTAATACTATGTAGACTTAGAGATAGTTTTGCACTGAGAAATAAGAACAAACCATGTGCTCTTTTTTATATTTTTATTCATTTGTGACGTAAAAATACAATTTAATCTTCATTTTCATCAGGAAATAATTACCATCACCAACAATGGAAAAAATATAAAAAGGAAAATAAAAAAAAAGAAAAATAAATTAATGAAATCTATTTTAAAAACTTGTGACCTTCAGGCATAGCTTTACCAGTTTACTCGCCGCCTTAATTTGTGACTTTCGTAAGATTAAGACAATCTTGGTCTTAAAATTAAGGTCGACGCGGAACTAGGAACGTGACGTCATTTATGTTTCACTAACGCATTCATAAGAGCGCTGTACGTTCGTCTTTAATGTAAGAATCTTAACGACAACCGCAAGTGAATCTCACAAAGTTTGAACTTGTAGAACAGCATCTTTATTTTAAAACAAAAAGTTAAGCCCAAAATTTTAAAAGGTAATTGTGTTATAGACATTAATAAACTTTTATTTTGGTATGATAGTGTTGTCAGAATGGGAAATTAACATTCTTTGTGACATTTCATGAAAATGATGTCGCAAGGTAACATCACATTATGCACAAAATATGTCCCTGTGCAAACAGAACTGTGATTTATCTCTACAATTTTTTATTCAGTTTAAATCACTTTCAATATTATTTCAGCTCATATGAGACAGGTCAGTCAGTATGTGGGGCAAAAATGGGAGAACCCCGAGAAAAACCTCCTGGTTCTTCCGCAAGTAGAACTTGCCTTGTTTCTCATGTGCCACGCATGGGCTCAAACCCACACCAGACACAGCAGTGAGATAATCGAATCGTTAAGCGTGGTAATAGAATATCAGTGCTCCTTACCACTTGGCCACGGAAACCGCCTACATACATGCATATATGTCAGTTACTTTTGTAAAATTTTCACAAGGAGGCTTACCAAGGAAAATGATCTAGCTTAAAACTGTATGGCTATCAGTCATATCTACCTCATCATTTTACGAACGACATAAAGTATCAAATTCAATCCAACAAATCATCGTTGATGTACCAGTCATTTGTATCTACAGCTCCCCTAGGACCGTGAAAACGGGAGACACAGCGGGGCGAAAGTGCCATGATGCCGGGGATGTGCTGGTTCTCTTATTTCCAGCCAATACATGATCACATTAATTCAAAGTTAAATAATAGTTGTATTCTAACATTAAATTAATTACTTTTATTGTCGTTATTTAATTGACAAAATAATGTGCCTGCATATTTACATGCAAAAAAAGAAAATGATTCTGCAGTGCAGAGCTTTTAAAACTGAAAAGTTAAATGCCCTGCTATTCCCCAGCCACAGAGGGGCTGTGAATACAAATGCCCGGTGCATTATCCGGCAATTTTGCAAGTTTAAAACTACAGAGCACCATTTCCTAAATAATTGCAATCCCCAATTTTTTTTTATTTTCCACTTTATTAGCTCACCTGAGCCGAAGGCTCACTAGGTGAGCTTATAGTATACTACTCGAGCCGGCGTCCGTCCGTGGGTGCGTCCGTCCGTCCACACTTTCAAATATGTATATCTCGAAGACCAGCAGGCCGATTGCAATCAAACTTTATCAGAAGCATCATTGTGGTGGGGGATTGCCTGTATTAGGTTTTGAAGCAGATAAGATCAGAACTCTGGTTTCCATGGCAACAGATAGCTCCCATAGGCTTATAATGGGGAAAAGTTTGTCAACACTCTAGCAGCCTCAATTTTGATAGAAACTTCTTCATTCTTGCAGGTAATGAGGACAACCATAAAGTCTCGGATGAGTTCGAAATTCAGCCAGATCCATCCATGGAGTGTGGAGTTAGCTGCCCTTGAGCATTTGAAAAAATCCCCATAGACTTACAATGGGAGAGAGGTTGTCAACACTCCAGCGCCTTCATTTCTGATCGGATCTTCTTCATTCTTGCAGGTAACAAGGACAGCCATAAGACCTCGGATGAGTTCGAAATTCAGCAAGATTCGACCATGGACTGTGGAGTTACCTGCCCTTGAGCGTTTGGAAAATGGTTGTTAAGTGTTGTCAACACTCTAGTGCCTACATTTTTGATCCGATCTTCTCCATTCTTTCATGTAACAAGGACAGCCATGAGATCTTGGATGAGCTCGAAATTTGTCGAGATTCGACCCTGGACTGCAGAGTTACCTGCCCTTGAGTATTTGGAAAATGGCTGTTAAGTGTTGTCAGCACTCTAGTGCCTACATTTTTGATCCAATCTTCTTCATTCTTTCATGTAACAAGGACATTTTTGACTGGATCGTCTTCATTCTTTTAATGTAACAAGGACAGCCATAAGGTCTCGGGTTAGTTCGAAGGTAAGTGAGATTCGACCATAGACTGCATAATGACTTTTAAGCTTACAATGAGGAAATCTATCAGGTGAGCTACAGGACCCTTGGTCCTACAGGACCCTTGGTCCTTATTAATGCCAAATCGCACTTGCGCATATGTTTTGTTAAAGCATATTTTACGCATTTCTCGTGTTTTTAAGGCCTATAATACCACAATCGTTCTAATGAGCAGAAATTGCGTTTAAATTCTTACAGTTCAAGTAACATACTTCAAATTAAAGCACACACTTCAATGGAAGATATCAGAATGCAACGAAAGAACAATTACATGTATGCATGTTTTCTGGCTTGCAACATGTTTGTAATGTAATGCATCAAATTATGATTGTGAAGTTGGCAATGGGGTCGAAATGTGCATGCTCCCCTCTATCGCAGAGATTTTCTTGATAGTACATGTAGTTGCTATTTAATAGGGATGTCAACCGGAGTCCGAACGTTCGGACTTCGGATCCCGTACCGAAGTTCGGATCCAAATTTTAGCATCCGGACGTTCGCTAAAAATCAATATGTCCAATATTTGGGTAAATTGCTATTAATATATAACAACATACACGATATCTTCTTAGCAGAATGGGAAACAAGGTGTTTAATAAGAATTTCTAAACATGAAGTGTCAAAGGTCACTAAGGTGTAACAGGTTAACGGGACAATGCAGGTCACGGGGAAGCGACAATAAACAAAGAAAGAATTAAAGATGATAATTGGCCTTTTGAAAACGATATGATTCACACTTATCGAGTTTTAAAAAATAATAATTATACAGACCGTCGCACATCAAAACAACATGTCAGATGATTTAACAGATTATGTTTTGGGATTAGACAAAACAAGTATGCTTACTTTGATCTTAATAGGTGGATTCTTAAGCTGACCCGTTTATGCAAAGAAGAAACAAACTCAGAATACCATAATACTGTGACAAAATTAAATTTGTTTTCTGACGCGTCAGTTTGACAAAATAGGAACTCGGTGAATGTTCGTGAATTTTTGATAATGGCATATGAGAAATGCTGTTTTAGCGTGATTTTTGTTACTTTTGTGAATGTAAATGAATTTTCCTAAATTGCATGGCGGTTCGTTTCTGCGTAGCATCAACGGAAACAACACCAAGCTCAGTGACTCTTGATTATGAATGTTCTTTCAAGGACATGCATGTAAATGTACATGTAATATTGATCCGAAAAAATGCGAACGTTCGAACCATCCGGATTTTTGTTTCCGAACGTCCGAACCTTAAATCTGACACCGAATGACATCCCTACTATTTAATCTTTATTTTATTTTCGTACAACGGAAACACAATTCATTTACTTTTTTATTTATTTTTTTAATTTATTACTAAATTATAAACACACAATTTCCTTATAATTAGCTTATATAGCCGCAAAACCATGTGCAACAGTAAGCCACATGTGTTACATGTGCCCCTCCGCCACAACATTGCTGTTAGAGTAAATCATTGCCTTACATGTGCTCTGTTCTGGACTCCAATAGGCGAGAAAAATTCATAAAAGCCTAAAATGGAGGAGCCAATTTTCAAAACATGTAATTAAAGCAAAATTGTATTTACTGTATTATTGCGTATATGACATTATGACATGTAAATTTTAAAATGAAAAAAGAGGATTTGAGAGGATTTGGCAGCTTTCACAACTTCTGATTTTGCTTCGATTTATAGCAAAAATATGTGGTAAAATATTTTTGTGTCATGAACATTAGCTTGGCAAGGCATTGTAAATATTTTGGGTAGGTTCAAAAAGCAAATGTTAACTCCACCTACTGGCATCAATTTGGACATGCCCCCAAACCATTGTTATACCCATTAATACAGTTTGAAATTGCTGCTTCAATTACATGTGATAAAACTCGTCTTCTCGCTTCTAGGCATTTAGGGATTTTTCTTGGCTTATCAATAGAGGTTCTTTAGTATCATGACAAACATGTCTCTCGAAAAAAGTCATTGCTGAGTTCAGTCTACAATGCTACACATTCAGGATGATAAAGGTTGTTTTAAGTATTGGATTATTTTCACTTTTCATAACCAAACAATTTCTGCATGTAAATGTACATTTGCAAATTAAATAAGGACAATAAAAATAAACATGAGAAACACAGCAAATATTAATTCATTTGAATTAATGTTGTGCCTGTGTATTGTTGGAAAATTACCCCCCCACACACACTCACAGACAGTACATTTCCAGCATTGCCTAGACTCATCCTAGGTTAAATCCTGCTGTTCCCGGTCCCACTTAATGACTAGTGCATTGAGGGGATGGACATCTTGCCCCCCCCCCCCACTCCATTAGTAGGTCTATGTATGCCATTCTTTTTTTTAAAGTTAAACCCATGTAGCTGAACATCTTATCAAAGCATGTACTTTCTTGAAAGAAATAGGGCCCTGCATAAGCTTGAAAATACTAGAAAAGGCCAGTAGTAGGGTGGCACGTCCTTAAGATATGCACCAGTCATTTGTAACGACTGCCTCCTCGACCCACAGGGAAGGGGGGGGGGATTATGACTCAGCTTTCAGTGCCGTGCTATAATCCGCCCCATGGGACAAACTGGAGGCCAAAACTTTGCTCTTTGCCCTACCCTTAGCAGACTTTGCAATAAAAAATCTCCCTTGGGTAAGGATCCAAATGTCAAACCCCGTCATTTCAAAAAGTAATTACCCCTGCAATTGTCGCACAGTTTAGCCCGTCTAATCCCCACACTTCCCCATTGGCATGTGTTTGTGTGTGTGTGTGTGTGTGTGTATGGGGGGGGGGGGGTTTGAGGTTTAAAACAAATGATTGTGGTATTATCATGATCCCTAGGGCTAATCATTATGGGAGTTATCTATCCCCCCCCCCCCCCCCCCCCCCCAGTCTATGAACTTCCCTGTTTTGATTCATATTTTTTGATAATAGACTCTGAACATCCCTGATTTGATTCACATTTTTTTTTATAATAGACTGAAACATTAAATTAATGATTAATAGATGGAAACATTAAATTAATGATTAAACTTAAGTTTCAATTCTGTCAGATGCATTCAATTAATTGTAGGATGTCGAAGGTTCCATGGTGTGATGACGTTAATTATGATGATGTCATTGATTGCAAACGCAGTTGACACAAAATGGCCTTGATGAAGAATATCAACAAACACATGAAATGTGACACCTTGAAAAGTGGAATGAAAGATGTGTAGCTCATGGATTTCTTATTCATTTACTTGGCAGATGCATGTTTTTAGTATTTTCACCCATTCGTATAAAATCTTGACCTGTGCAGGAAAGGTTACATTGTAAGCATTGAAATTTTGATTGAAACAAACAGCAGTCAGTAGAAAATGGCGAAAAAAATGTCGGTTCGAATCTCTTTAAACCCGCTTATGTGTGCGAATTAATGATTTCTAGCCAGAACCGGCATTTCATCGGCGAAATGCCGGAACAGTCGCTATGACACTTACGAAAATTCTCAGACTTATAACAGCCTAATGCTTGTCCTAGACATACGATTGAATTTAAGAATTTCATGGCCAAGATCAAGTTTAATGAAACGCATATTCGGTCTTAAGATCGATCATACGATAATTTTGATCTAACGACCGTTAGTGAAACGCTGCCTAAGTGCACATATTTGTGCCAGTAACCTGCAACTGCCATACCTGATTTCTTGAATCAGCAGTAGGGAGAAATATTTAAAAAAAATCATTTTGACAAAAGTTTGCGGACTCCAAGGATTAAGACTGGAACCTCCAGAATGAAAGGAAGAAGTGTAACCAGGTGCCAGCTAGGTTTAACCTCAATTTGAAACAAAGTTTACTTCACTATTTCTTCACTTTTAGATGCAGAACTCTAGCTAACTTGACTTGATGACAGTTTTGCACAAACATTTTTTTATGTAATCCGTGCGAAAACATTACTAACTTGACTTAGCGACAGTTTTGCACTAACATTTCCCTATTTTTTCAGTGCAGAAGTATGATTAAGTAAGATTAATTCACATTAATTGATTTTTCCATTTAAATAAACAATCAACACAAAAATTATCTATCTCAAAAGTTTTTAATCATTTTTCACTTCTTCAATTGAAAAATTCATTTTGAAGTCTCTAAAGTTAAACAAACTGTGAAGTTTTTTCTGTCTCCTGTAAAATTTCTGAAAATGGAGTTAGCATAGTTTTGCGCTGAGCCATCGATACATACATTCTATAAAGCATTAACTGACTCTTTATTAGGGACAACTTTAAATTTGGGAGTCAACAAATTCATGAATATTAGCAAAATTAATATTAAGTTCTCGCGAACATTTCCTATCTTACAATAAGTGTCATTGATTGTTTTCTTAATACATGTACTGATAGCAAGATCTCTCTATTTCTAACTTCAAAAGTTCCAAGCCTGTAACCATCTGAGGTTGTACAACCCAGTTTGTTGTCAAATTTGATCCCAAAGTTATAAAAATATTTTCATGCTCAACTCAGATTTATAGCAAGAAATTTGAACTGAAATAGTTGAAATTTTAGGTTCAGATTACCAAAGCCTGTAATTTATCATGCTTATAAATGTTAAAATGCCAACAATTGTTGGCTTTTAACATTGATGATCAAGATAAATTTTAGTCTTGGCTGAGCATGCAAAATGTTTTATAACCTTGAGGCCTAATCTACGACCTTAAAGCTCAGTTTTATAATGTGACAACTTTTTTCCAGAATGTCCAGTACCCAGTTATCAATTCTTCAGAAAATACCTGAAAGTTATCTACTACCAGAAGAGCCCTGCAGAATAACATATAAAACAGAGACTGTAAAGCAAAGGGGAATACTGTACAACAGTTACCAGAAGTTGTTAGTTTAAATGTGCAACTGAAGTTAATACATTATAACAACTTTTAGATAAAACAGAGACTAGATAAGTGATCATAAATATAGTGAGGAAAAAAAGTTGGTGCGACAACTTTTGTTTGAGCCGGATCACAATAAAACCAGTCTTTGGGGTTTACGACCAGGTCTGACACAAACCAGCATCTGCAGCTACAGGAGATGGTTAGAAGTTTGAAATTTTGGATTTAGGAAGAAGAGGAATTTTACAATCCGAGTAGCAAAAACAAAGTTGCTGATCAGTTGTGCAGTAACTGCACAGCTGATCTGACCTTTGTTTTCGCATAGGCAAAAAATCGGTTTACTCATGATGCGGCCCATTTCATGTTGGGGCTTAACTATATAAACCAGACTAATTAGTGTTTGATGCTCTCTACTTTTAAGCCACCTGAGAGACCTCACTACAGCCGTCTACCAAATAAGGAAAAGTGATAATAAAATGATACTGTAAGCTCGGAAATTTTCGCTTGACTCTTATTTCGCGAATTTTCGATTTCTGATTTATTAGCGAGTTCTTGAATTCCCGAACAGGCACTTGTACAGTGTATATAGTTTATAGTAACTCTTTATTAGCAAGAACTTGATTTTCGCGAGGTAATGAATGCGAATATTAGCAAAAATTAAGTCTATGCGAAAATTTCCTAATTTACAGTATATAAGCGGGGATAAAAAAAACCAAAAAAACAAGCAGTGACTAACTGAAGGAAGTAGACTCTGGTTATCATATTGTAAGCACAGTTATACTACATATCTAAGTGTATTTAAAAGAAAAGAAAACCAGAAGTTTTCTGCTACTTACAATGGTTTGATGTTTAAATGGCTGTGAATTTCTTTCTGACAAATTCTCCTGTAAAATTCAAACATACAAGTACTGCAACCATACTTGGTCAGTCAAACATAAAATCATGTGATCTTCCAAACTTAAATAACTTTTCTCTCTATTGTGAAAGATATTGACTAGCAGAATGTTATAGGGCTGACTGCAGTGCATTAAATCTTCTTTCTCTGATTGTGCCTTTTTACATAGGCACATTCACAGAGACCTATACTTGCATGTACATGTTAGCTAATCATAAAACCTATACTCACATGTGAACCGCTGCGCACCAAATCTTCTTTCTTAGATGGCAGTATACCGTGGAATGATGCGTGACGTTTGATGTTGTTGGATGACGTAGGCTGTGGTGTTGTGGACTTGGCTCCATCCATAATGACTGGACTATGTACGGAGCGGCCGGATGACGGAGGCTGCTCAGTGAGTTTTATAGGTCGCTGATCAGAGGCAGTCCTGGAACAGAATACAACAATGGTCTCACAAAACTGACCTTGAGAAATTCATTACAGGTATAATAATCAAAACTTTAACATATTAAAAATAATTCTGGAAAATTGCAACGAATAATTTCAATTTGCTGCAGCTAATGAGCACCTGTGGTGTCTAAAATCACTTTACTTTATTTTTTCAGACATTTTAACCCCAGTTTATGGGTTGGGTCTGATCAGAATCCTGGATGAGCTGATAAAATGATAAGTCGTATAGACCCTTATTATGTAACATTGAGTCTATACTGAAATCCTGTATTCATTTCTGCGTTACTCAGAACATTTTTGTTGTTGTTATTTTGTATGCTTTTATTTATTTATTTTTTTTTTTTGCTTTTCAGTGTCAATTCATCTTTTGTTAAAAATACAAATGAAGTTGAAATTTTGAAAATAAAGCCACACAAATATATCAATTCAAAGCATCAAATAAATATATTTTGCATAGAAACTGCAAAATATTTGCACACACTTTAAAAGCAGTAAATAGTAAATACTGTGCAAGACAAACAATATTTTTCCCCATTTCCTTCAGCAAAACAGCACAAAACTGTATTATGAAGCTGTTTTTGTATTGAGCATAGATTAATTTTCATTTTATCTCTTTCAACAAATCATACATGTAGCTATATGAAATATATACATTTGTGAAAGATTTCAAACCTAATAAAATAAAACAAATGATTTTATAATATGACGTCGCTATAACTGTTGAGTGGATTAGATCATATATTAAATCTGTTGTGACCACACATGCAATAACTTTTGCCGAAGTTTGTAATGTCATGTGACGATGTCTGTATTCAGCAATAACAATGGAAAATATTGGGTGAAAATTATGTTACTCCACTCACAATGCGATAAAATCCAATTGTAAAGCTGATATGATAAACAGAATCTTACACTCAAAGTTCAGTTCATATGTAACTGATAAAACTCACCAAATGCTTGTTTAATACTTCATATGAACAATGTCTTGTGTAAGATTCTCTGTTTCTGCATGCTGTTAGTTGCCAAATTAAATATGCATGACATTAAGCTTATTTTATTCCAAACATAAGCAGCTAGTACATTACTGTTTACGGATCAGTACTGGCAGCCTACAAATTATTTCTAAGTACATGTATTTCATAACTATGGTAATGCAAGCATATCTACCTATTACAAAAACATATCAAATTGCATAATGTATGACAAAAATCTATCCCTATATTAAATACACTTGTAATTCAATGCATCTTTCACCAAAACCATCAACCCCACAAACCATACAGTGTATTGTCTATTTACCATCATACACAATCATTCTTCCCTTACAGTTATCAAAATATTGCCACAATTCCCAAGGTTAAAGGTCAAGGTTATATGTCAAGGTCACAATAACTGGTCCAGTTTGAATAAGCTGAGATGCTTACTCTGAACTCTAGGGCTGCAAGAAAATATTTGTTATAAAGGTCAACAGCACACACTAGATGCGTCTTTCATGATAGAATAAAGGTTATTTTTTTTTTCATCTTATCTGGAAAAGGTGTACAGGTTATTAGTGTCATTTCTTGTGTATATTGTCCAAACACTTTTAGTTTGAAGAATCTAGCCATCTTATTCTTAAGAAGCTGCACCACATCTAGGTTTGTGTTGGACCTCTTTGAAACTTTAACTTAGTATATGTGCAGTTTCGATAGGTAACATATACTGACCGACAAAAGAAACCCGACACTTTTTAATGTTATATAAAAAGTTTATCCCTTGTGAGGGGTGGATTATTTTTGGTATGTATGCATCTCTTACTATTGTCTAATGATTCCGAATCAGTTTTTGGCGGCAATCATTTGGTAAATTCTGTAAACATGTAAACTGTAATTTAAGCAATATTTGCTCGTGCAACGTTATGGTTGAATGGTTACATGTGAAAGTCTACACATGTTGAGTCTAATGTTAGTCAGACATTTCGCCATCGTTATTTCGTCACCATTTTTATCGATCAATGAAGTCGGGCTGTTTGAACCTTTTTAGCCGGTCTTTCAGTCTAATGTTATTCGACGTTATTTTCAGTCAGTGTGGCCTCGATACCAAGCCGTAATTGTTGGTTTAGGTGATCAGACCCGCTTTGAATAATTTTACCACTTCCGCTTTAGACGATTCGTTGGTATCACGTGTTTACCCATTTCGGGGCGATTTTTTTATTTTCGCATGTTTTTCCATGTAACATGCCCTTTTTAGCAGTCGTTAGAAGAAATTCAGCATGCGGTCGCAATGGCCAATGCATAACAACTATTTCAGCTTAAACTTACCTCGTAATGGTTACGACTTAGATTTGTGATTTTTGAAATGACCCCCTTGCTTTAATCTTTGTGCATTACAGAAAGGGATTTTGTCGAAAACGTGATTTTTTGTAACCAAATGATGTGGAAATGATGTGCCTTTCACGCCATATACATCTCGTTTTATTGTACCTCTGCTTTTCCGATTATGCCTCCAAATGTAAGTGTCGGGTTTCTTTTGTCGGTCAGTATAATTAAAATGTCCTTTTTAACTGAATACGTAACACTGATGTCTGCCACATTCAAAAAATTTATTCAGCCTCCCATTGGAAATTGTTTCGTTTGATTTGATTTTTTGCATCCCAGTCAACAATCTTTCAGTAATGTCCTGACATGATTTGAAAATACATGAGCCGCATCGTGAGAAAACGGGATTATTGCCTATGCGAAAACAAAGGCGCAGATCAGCTTCGCGGTAACCGCGAAGCTGATCAGCCCCTTTGTTTTCGCTACTCGGATAGTACAATTCCTCTTCTACTTAAATCCGAAATTTCAAGCTTCTAGCTCTTTTCTGAGCTTGTACAGGCCGGTTTGTGTCTGACCTGGTCGAAGACCCGAAGACCGGTTTTCTCGCGTCGCGGCCCACATGTTAATTATACTTAATACCATGAAAATAAAGTTAAGTGTTTGTCAAAATAAAGACAATAGCTACCATCTAATGCAAAGAAATACAGACAATATTTACCTTCTATGTGTCCTATATGTTGGTCTGACTGCCTGCTGATCATCTGAGTGTGCCCCTGAGGAGCTGTCACTGTGTACGGGGGCCTTACTGGGACCCGGGGCGGGAGTCGCGTCACTAATGTCACTGTCCCCACTGGCCTTTCTATTGGTCTGTACTTTCTCTTCATCACTCGCGCCGGAATCACCGGGCTTACGCTTGTATTTGGTGGTCCGCAATGACTCCTCCTGGTTCTTAGAAAATGTTTGTAATTTTTGTAAGAGTTTGGCGACTATGCCACTATTAGAACTAGAAGAGTTATTTCCCTTCTTGTTGTCCATGTCGAGTTGTCGGGATGCTGTAGTACTCGGGAGATCAGTTTCTGAAGATGTGGAGCTCGTTCTCCGACGTTCTGACCCGGTTGGGGAATATTTCTCTGTGGGACTTCTATTATAATCACAAGATGTTCTTGATGACAGATTTTCCATGCTGCTAGAGCAGCGTGGGTCACGGCGTGGTATCTGTGGTGGTAAATCATTGATACTGCTGTCAACCTGACTCTGAGTCAGTGTAGCCGTTGACGATCCAGTACTGGTTCCGCTTTGCCCTACACGACTTCCAGAAAACTTCTGTTCCAACAGCTCACCGACTGGTAACCTTCGTCGGTCCTGCACAGCGGGCCTGGAATCTGACACATCACTACAAGCAGGGCTTGAGGGCCTGCTGCCTGAACCATGTCTCTTGCGTCCATCAATAACAGGCACGCCCTGGCTCCCTGCTGTTGGACTTATCTTAGCACTATTTGTTTTGCTATCAATACGCTGGAGTGATTCGGTCTCCTCTTTTGTTCCTTCTCGACTCCGCCGTCTCCGTGACGACGGACTGTCAGTTCCACTCATGCTTCTCTCCCCTGACAGTTCTAAGTTCCTACTCTGAACGTTCACACTGGACACAGAGGAAGAACTGTCTGATATTTCACCTTTTCTCTCACGACTTTTCCTCCGACGATGCTTCACGTTTTCCTCTTTATTGGCAGAATCTGCTGAATCAACGTCCAGATTCAAACTTTTTGCACTTAAAGCCAGCAAAACAGAGTTTTGGCTGTCTATTGTGAATGTAGACGACAAATTTTGTTCATTTTGTTCTCCATTTTCAGCCTTTTGACGACTGTCAAAGCTAAAACCTTGCGACTCCTGGGTACCCGACTTCGGGCTTCTCATTACTGGACTTTGCAATGTTTCTTTAGGTTTCAAACTTTCATTATTCAAATCTTTACTCCTAGTGCGCCTATGTGTATGTAACTTTGGTGTCATAATAACGCCAGCCTCCTGTTCTAACCTAGACACAGGCCGCTCAGGCACAGGCGTCGGGGCTTCTTTCCGACTCGAATCCTGTCCCTTATCTCGTCGTGAAGACCTTGGTGATTTTGTTTTCCGACTTTTTCTGTCTTTCCTACTATGATGCCTTCTCTCGCTCTCCGTTGATTCTCTATCACTCTCTGAATGGTTACTATCGCTGCTGGATGACCTCCGCTTCTGTTGACCTTTCGACAGGGCTGCCATGACAACATCAGAACTGTTAGATTCTCCCAGCGGTGACACGGCTTTCACATATATTCTGAAATTAAGAAGGGGACAATAAAATATCTATTTGCCTGTTGGTTGCCCTAAATGGGTTGATTGTTTAAGAGCTGCTTTAAAAATGATTGGCCTTTATTGTACTCCCTCTTTTCTGTTCCCGGCACTCTGTACCCTGTGTAACAGTTTAATGTATGACTCTAGTTATTTTGCAGCTCACATTTATATGTCTTACTGAATCTTAAAAGGTCAGAAACTTTTGCTTTTTTCTTGAATGCGTAATCATTTCATGGCTGATACATCTTTGTTGGACATATGTACACTTTTTTTTGCGGTATTAATACAGTTGCGGTATGCATGCAATTTTAGGATCTGCAATAGGCATATTTTCATCACATCAGGAAAACATGTCCGTGAAAAGTATACCCCCTTGAACCCCACTTCTACATAGAAGAACTGGGGTTTGCAGGGGTATACCTATTTTTCTTATTTTTGCTCCAAAACATACATTGTGGGTACTTGTTGAACCCCCTCACCGTCGTCACCAAGGTGGTTCTAACGTGTACCGACAATCTATGTTTTGAGCAAAAATAAGAAAAATATCATCAATTATCCACTGAAAATTCTTTTCTTTTCTTTTTTCTTTTTTTTTTTTTCTTCATATGAATGCAAGGGCAAGTTTTCGTAATGATCCAGTGAAAGCCACTTACTTGTATGTAAGAGTAGGATCTAAGCCCTCTATTAAAGCTTTCTGTTTTGTTCCCGCTATCATTGCCTTGGGCTTGTCATTAACAAACACTCTGTAACCTGAAGAAAATGAGCCACATTGTGAGAAAACCTGTCTTTGGGGTTTCTGATCTGGTCCGACACAAACTGGCCTGTACAGTCTCAGAAGATGGTTAGAAGCTTGAAATTTTGGATTTAGGAAGAAGAGAAATTGTACTATCCGAGTGGCAAAAACAAAGGTGCTGCAGTAACTGCACAGCTGATCTGCGCCTTTGTTTTCGCATAGGCAATAATCCAGTTTTCTCATGACGCGGCTCAAATGATACATGTGTACACTTCAATGCATGGTATCTGGGTTGAGATTTTTAATTCACTTGGGTCCATTACAAGATTTTATTTTGCTTATTTGCCATGTCAAAAATACATAAAGTGCATACTACAAAACTTAGTAACTGAGCAACTGATTGGCACATTTTGCTTTAAACCACATGTTAAAAGCATTTTACAGGCTTACAACAGTAAGTATGTAGATGGTACAGTCCTGTATATTCCAAATACATGTATTAAGCCACTGCCATCCTGTGCTGTTGTATAGACCAGTTTGTGTTGAATTGGTCATGAAGCAATGAATCTTGCAAAAGTATTATATGAGCCTCGTCTTGAGAAAACTGGATTTTTGCCTATGCAAAAACAAAGGTGCAGATCAGCTGTGCAGTAACTGCACATCTGATCAGCGCCTTTGTTTTCGCTGCTCAGTTAGTACAATTTCTTTTCAACTTAAATCCAAAATTTCAAGCCTCTAGCTTGCTTCTTTGACTGTGCAAGCCGATTTGTGTTGGACCTGGCCGGAAACCCAGATAGTTTGTTTTCTCATGCAGCGCCTCATATAATAAAGTTAAATATTAAAATAAAATCTCCATATCTCCCCCGACACATCCAATATCTCAGACTGCTGCAAATTTGTGCCAATTTATCTGGTCTTAAACCCCAAAGACAAGGTTACACTTGAGGCAGTACTGAAAAATTGCTATATCCAGTGTACTTTGATATACAGTTAGTATTTGAGCCATCACATGAGAAAACCAACAATTTGCATAGGCGAAAACAAAGACGCAGATCAGCTTCGCGGTAACCATGAAGCTGATCAGCGCCTTTGTTTTCGCTACACGGATAGTACAATCCCTTTTCTTCTTAAAACTGAAATTTCGAAATTCTAGCCTGCTTTTGAGACTGTACAGGCCGGTTTTGTGTCGGACCTGGTCAGAAACCCAAATTGTTGGTTTTCTCAAGCGCAGGCTCATTTGGTAACAGATGCCGTACCTAGAAGAGGTTTATTGATTTCCTTCCCCTCTCCATCCAATATCTTCGACTGTTGCCACCTAAGTACCAATGCCGACTTGCCCCGGTGCTCCAGTTTCAGTCCCCGGGGTGGGGTAGGGAAACCAGGCTGGGGGACCTGGCGGAAGTATGCCTCTTCTTCCTCGGAGGGGTACGGGGACAGAGAGTGTGGTACTGAACCTGGAATAAAAAAAGAGAACAATGACATACTTGATTAACTATATAAATTTTCCACCACTGAATATTTCAAACCACTGGCTCTGTTTTCGTTGTATAAATTTCTAGAACCTGAACAGCAGCTGCAAACTCTGACAAACAGGCCTTGACAATAAATTTTGATTTTTGTAGACACTGGACTACAGATGTTCTTATAATGAAAACTTGCCCATGCAATATACAAAGATTTTTTCTGCTGCAAAAATTGAAAATTTCATTAGAAAATTTTTGAAATCTTTAATATTTTTGCTCAAAACAATGTTTGTGGGTACATGTCAGAACCGCCTCAGAGAGGCAGAAAAATGTTTCCCCTCAATATCTTGAAAACAAATTGACACAATCTATGTTTTGAATCAAAAATAGAAAACTTTTATACCCCTGCATACCCCAATTTTACTATGTAAAAGTGGGGATTAAGGGGTACACATTGCACCGACATATTATCTTGGTCTGACCTGAAAGTTTTGAAATCTTCAGGAAAACATATCCGTGTAACGTATACCCCCTTATACCCCACTTTTATATAGCAAAACTGGGGTATGCAGGGGTGTACCTATTTTTCTCATTTTTGCTCCAAAACATAAATAATTATTGTGGGTATTCATTCCAACACAATCTATGTTTTGAGCAAAAATAAGAAAAATATCAAAAATTATCTGATGAAATTCTTAATTTTTACAGCTGAAAAAGCTCTGTATATTGCAAGGGCAAATTTTCGTAATGTAAAATCTGATCCTAAATCTTTGCAATCAGACATCAAACTTTGACCATTACCTTTTCTTAATGGTGCAAAAGATTAATTTGGTGAGGTTCCTATCGATAGAAGTAGGCAAAATATGGCACAAAGACCTAATCAGGCAACAAACTTTTGTACCCCTTGTGTTTATATTTGAAAATTACATCAGCATATTTACATAAACACTAATTTATAAAAGAAACATGATACAAGTGAAACAGAAATGGGCTTTACTTAATAACCTATCTAATGAAAGTTGCTTGAACCCCTGTATAAAAGAATTTCTGGCAATAATTCAAAACCTTGTTTACAAAGGAAGAATCCATTGCCAAATACATGTAGTAGTAGGAGACTGTCAAAACAAAGTGGCAGACATACAAAGAATATAATGAGTCTCGACACGAGCCAACCGGTGTTCGGGGTTTCCGACCAGGTCTGACACAAACCAGCCTGTACAGTCACAGAAGCAGGCTAGAGACTGGAAATTTTGGATTTAGCAAGTAGAGGAATTGTACTATCCGAGTAGCAATAACAAAGGCGCTGATCGGCTTCGCAGTTACTGCAACGCTGATCTGCGCCTTTGTTTTTGCATAGGCAAAAATCCGGTTTTCTCATGGCGCGGCTCTTATGCAGATAGTCTGACAAAAACACTGATTGCCTCTTACAAAAGCACAGGAAGTAAGCCTGTTCAATCTACCCTCTCTTTATAGATCAATATTGAATTCTGAGGACTATTTCTTGTTTGAACTTTAATATGAAATTTGGGTTCCGACTAGGTCCGACACAAACCAGCCTGTACAGTCACAGAAGCAGTGTAGAAGCTTGAAACTTCGGATTTAAGAAGAAGAGATACTGTATTATCTGTGTAGCGAAAACAAAGGCGCTGATCAGCTTCGCGGTTTTACCGCGAAGCTGATCTGCGCCTTTGTTTTCGCCCAAGCATTTAGTTGGTTCTCTTATGCAGTGGCTCATATTTCATTACAAAAGTTTCTTGGTTTGGTTTAATGTCCCAGTCAAAATTTTTCAGTCATGTTCAGACGGGAGCCACCACTTCCTGGGGGTTAAAATGAAAATACATGTAAAATACAGTGCTTTATTTTGCTGAAGGACACTACCTGACAAAGGGAGGTAACAAACCTAGGACCTCTTTCTCCATAGTCCTGTTCTCTACCACTGGGCCACCAAACTCCATATATTACAAAAGTACATAAATTCAGATGATAGACATGGTTACATACAAAATATTATACATTTCCTTTTTAAAAATAATAAATAGTCTTTGAAAATGAAATAAAGATTCTAGGATACACCAGGTCCACATTGACAGGTTTTGTTACCTCACTCAATATCAATTTCTCCCCAATCTGGGGGAATTTTTATTGGTTTATTCTTAACAAGTCAACTTTTGACTTGTACAACTTTTGACTTTTAATTGAATTTGTTTAAAAGAATGTATTAAAATGACTGAAGCTAGAGAGTGAGAACTATGCCTAGCACTATGAATGGAACAGCATCATGGGAAACCATTTCTATTTGTGTGTGCTAAAACATGCGTGTAGATCAGATGTACAAATACTGTGCAGCTGATCAGCACCTTTGTTTTTATGTTTCATGGATAGTGCAATCCTTCTTGTTTTTAACTTCAAACTTTAAAGCTTCTAGCTTTCTTCTATGACTGTGCAAGTCTGTTTGTGTTGGACCTAGGCGGAAACCCGAAAGTAAGATTTCCTGTCATGGTTGTTAGCAGAATAGCTTGCTCGAAATCTTTATTAAATAGAAAGACTACAATAATATGAGCCACGTCGTAAGAAAACGATTTTTGCTATGCGAAAAAAAAGGCCTTTGTTTCAGCTACATGGATAGTCCAATTCTTCGACTTTCTTACTCCGGAATTTCCAGTCTCTAGACATCTTCTGTAATTGTGCAGCTCGGTTTGTGTCAGACCTGGTCTGAAACCCCGACAACCAGTTTTCTTGCACCGCAGCTCATATTATTTAACAGAATGAAAGTAACAGAACCATAGACTAAAGATTTCATGCACTGCCATGCAAGAGATTTGAGGTATGTAGTAATTTTCACAGGTCAATAGTAACATGCTACAGTTGAAGACTACTAAACAACAGAACTGTATTATCGCGTGAGAAAACAAACAATCTGGGCTTCTGACCAATTCTGACATAAACAGACTTGTACAGTCACAGAAGTAGGCCAGAAATGTGAAAATTAAGAAGATGGATTGTAATATCTGTGTAGCCAAAAACAAAGGTGCTGATCAGCTGTGCAGTTACTGCACAGCTGATCAGCACCTTTGGTTTCGCATATGCAAATTGTTGGTTTTAGGACTATTAAACAACAACAACTACTACTATCTAATAGAGAGGAATGCCCAGCCCAAAGCAACTACTGGAATACTGGTTTGTACTGGGAATGTGAAAGTATTGCATGCAAATACGGTGAATACAGTATTGATTATGGAAGGTAACAACCACCAAAATTCTAAATCAAAGAAACATTTATACACTATTTTGTTTGATTCTGACAGATGTCTTAACCATATCCATTTATGCTAGGGAAATACTTCAACCTCTTTATAACCCCACTGTTGGGGTCCAGTTTAATTTCTGTGCTAGCTATCCAATCCGTGTTATAATGAGAGTAAAATGTAGAGATATGAAGCAAAGTTGGTCTAAAATGGTCATTAAGGGTCCAGCACTGATCTGTGTTATATCCAAAATCGTGTTATAAAGAGGTCCAGGTGTATAACCACCGGTAAACAACTACCGTTTATATGAATGTATAGTTTTATTTAAATACATTTCCCGAGCAGGCATAGACCTTCTAAGCAGCCAGTTGGTCAGTCAGTTTGATGGAATGGGAGTATAAGTACGGTGATATCTGACCCTACCAGAACTACCTGCATAATGGTGTTATAACATTACGAAAACTTGCCCATGCAATAAACAGATATTTTTCAACCTTTAAAAATTGAAAATTTTCAGATGAAAAAGTTTGATATTTTTCTTATTTTTGCTCAAAACATGGATCATGGGTACACGTTAGAACCGCCTTGGCGAGGAGGTTCAAACGAGTACCCACAATCTATGTTTTCGAGCAAAAATAGGAATACCCCTGCATACCCCAGTTTTTCTATATAAAAGTGGGGTTTAAGGGGGTACATTTTGCACGGACATGTTTTCCTGATGACCAGTGGTGTTAAAAAGAAACAGATGTTTATTTATATGACTGCCTGATGCAACAAGACTGGTCTTCGGGGTTTACAAACTGGTCCAACACAAACCAGTCCGTACAGTCACAGAGGAAGGCTAGAATCTTTAGATTTCAGATTAAAGAGGATAGGAATTGTGCTATCCTTGAAGCCAAAAAAGGTGCTGATCAGTGTCTTTGGTTTCACATATGCAAAAACCCAGTTTTCTCATGTATTCATATATCAGCCAATAGAAACACAATGACAGGAATATAGTCTAGCAAATAGTTGTATATACTATAGTGAACTATGAGTTGAAGAAAAGGAAGAAAATGATAAATTGATAAAATACACATTCTGAAAATGCAACAAAATTATCAAAAATATGCATGATTATTTTTTTTTTTTTTTTTTACAAAATTACTATAATATAAACATATTGACAACAAAATACAACAAACCCCAGCTAGTGCAAAATAATATACTGTGAATAATATTTGCATGCAAAACTGACAACATCCATCACAACACCAGGCTTTATCTATGCAACAGCCCAAGCCCGTGGGCTCCCAAACATTTGGGCTCCCTGTCTTACCCCAGTGCGTCCCAGACAGACTAGCAAGAGAATCGTAACCCAACACCTCCGAATCATCAAAATCATCCGTCACCATAATATCCTCTTCTGGATCTGACAGAAAGTAGTTCCATAAAAAGTAGTTCCACAAAAAATAGTCCAAGAAAAAGTAGACCCAGAGTTAATTTCAAATATTTTTCTTAAATTGGCATAAATCTATATTAATAAGTATAGGTTGTAATTTTCATTATAGGAATGAATTTTATTTTTGTTGATTTTATCGATGTGTAAACTCAGGCGAATCACTCACAAACTAAATAAAGCCCGAAGGGCTTTATGAAAAAGTTTGTGAGTGATTCGCCTGAGTTTACACATCGATAAAATCAACAAAAATAATAATTCATTCCTTATAATTCCAACCTTGTCTCATTTAAACTGCATTTGTCTACATTTATTTATTTTTTTTTTTATAGTCAGCGGAAGGAAAATAGAGCAAAACTTTATTCATGAGGCAGCCATCTTGAAAATTTCTAAAGCAAAGAACTCGCTACTCGCAATCAATAGAAGCTATAACTGGCTTGCTATTGGTAGGCTGTAAAAGCGAGAGCAATAAAACATATTTCCTTCATTCAAAATTGTTCTTTTGGTAGAAAATATCGCCGTCTGGACCGATAGAAAGACATGTCGATTTTGAACTGGGGCTCGAAACATTACAAATTCAAACGTCAAATTTCAACGCACAACAAGAAGATAAAAAACACTTACCGTACGATGTCCTGTTATAAGAAAAAGCGTCCATGTTAATTACAATTCCAAATATTCATTTTGACGCTTTCAAACGCGTTCATCCATTGTCTTTATGACGTTTAGATTTTGTGACGTCAACGTTGCTCCGAAGAAACGTCACGTAATCACGTAACGTCGCGCCGTTTTTAAGGTGAAAACGGAGTATTCTTACGCATTGCTTTTATCGAAGTATAAAGTCTTCCAAACAACCAACCAGAATGTAGGAAATAAGTCAAGTTGGAATTATTAAATTACATCAAACTGATGTAATACTTGCTACCTACAAATATGTTAAAAGACCTTTTGTCAGAAGTTTTCAAGAACTTTTAATCTTGATGTTAATAATTGGTCTTGTTCACCAAAATAATGAGATGAGATAACAAAAAAAATTTTTTTGAGCATAAATGTTATCCATCATTTTTTAAAATGTTTGAGCATTTAGAAATTTACAGGGGTTAAAATGTGTAAAGCCTTACATTTATTTCCCCTAACAGTGTCATTCTGAGGTTAACCCATGGGCATTAATACTTCTAAGGATTCATAGACCAAAAATAATTTGAGCCACCACATGGGAAAACCAACAATCTGCATAGGCGAAAACAAAGGCGCAGATCAGTTTTGCAGTACCTGCAAAGCTGATCGCGCCTTTGTTTTCGCTACACAGATAGTACAATTCCTTTACTTTCTAAATCCAAAATTTCCACCCTCTAGCCATCTTCTGTGACTGTACAGCCTGGTTTGTGTCAGACCCGATCGGAACCCAAACTGTTGGTTTTCTCATGCACAGGTTCGTTTCCTAGGGTATGTAAGATTTCAACTAGGGCGCTACTTGTTTTATGATGAATCTGTTGATTATCCTCCATTATTTGACATCAAAAACGCCAATGAAGAAAATCAATTCCAAACAAACAAACAAACACTCTCTGCACACATCAAAATGAGCCGAGTCATTAGAAAACTGAATTTTTGAATATGCAAAAACAAAGAACGCAGATCAGCTGTGCAGTAACTGCATAGCTGATCTATCCCTTTGTTTTTGCTATACAATAAGGGCAATCTCTCCTTTTCTTAAATCCAGTATTTCAAGCTTCTGGCCTTCTGCTGTGGCTGTAAAAGCTGGTTTGTGTTGGACCTACTCAAAACTCCCAACACCAATTTTCTTGTGTCGCAGCTCAAATGATACAAGCAACAGTTACACAGTGACATACCTTTGTTTGTACTGCCGGGTACCAGCAGACTTGATGACGTAGAACGTGGTGTGACGGGAGCCGAGCTAGGTACCGAACCAGGTACTGAGTTCTGTAGTATAATACTGGACATGGAGTGGAGGGCCTCTTGTAATTGGCTCACCTGCATGGCATAATGGAAATTTTTGAAACAAATTTTCAAGCTTTGAATTTTGATGAAGTAAATACCCCAAAACATGTGAAGGGACAAATTACAAACATGTATAAGGCAAATTGTAAATTTCTTATCTAAGAAGATCAATCTAAAGCATTTGATGAGGCCCATTTCAAACATTTCTAAACATTTGATGAAACGAAGTTTCAAACTTTAACTCATTTAAGCCTGGCGTCCCTTTTATGGGACATATGCAAACAGAATAGCCCCAAATGTGACGCCTTAGAATGCGGCTTCCCTGCGGCGTCCCATCTGGGGCTATTCTGTTTGCTTAGAGGAATTTCATCGAAAAATGGAATAAAATCTGAAAATCCTACATGAAGCCCCTAAAATCAGAAGTGGACTCACCCAAATGATAATGATGGGAAAATCCATTCGTCAAATATGGGTTTAAGAAGTTATTTGCAAAGATAGTGAAGTAAAAGTACCTGTGTTTGCAGAGATTCGCAAGTTTTCTCCAGTGATTTCTGCTTCTCTAAGTCCACGGACTGAACAGAAAACTGTGACCCCATCCCCAGTCCTCCAGGGCCCAAGTTCATTTCCACATTATTGTTCATTTCTGCCCTGGCATAAGCATTCTGACTCACATCTCCGGGGCCATTGTGAATATTCATATTATTCATATTATTAATCATCTCTGCCCTGGCAAGGGTATTTTGTATCTCCTGACTATAGTTATACGAGCTGAAGTCCTGGTTACCGCTGTTGTCCATCGTCTTGAACATCTGAGAACTGAGGACCTGACTCTTCCAGGTCTGTAAGGACTGAACCTGAAGTAAACATAAAATTTTGAAAGTATATACTATTAAAGAGGAACTAGAAACTTCCGTTTTTAACTTTGCTTATTTTGGATTTGGGCATTTTCAACTTGATTTAAGCCTCCCAGTTGGCAGTTCCCTGGCAGTTCTGCTGTGATTATCTTTATTTTGCAGTAAAAAAAATACTGGAGGGCTTAAATCTCTTTGACGGGGTCCAAACCCATAATAGGCACATTTAAAAAACTTAATTTTTAGTTTCTCTCAGTATATGCATCAGGAGATTTAAACTTTATTTGGTTTACGCAAAGAAGAATATATATTGGTATAAATCAGCAATACTGAGCACCAAAAGTGCCTATGTGAAAATCCTTTATAAGTGGTATTGTCCATGTCTTCCGCATGACAATATAATTATATCTGAGATCATTCGAGCCATTTCATAACAAAACCATCTATTTGCATATGCAAAAAGAAAGATGCAGATCAGCTGTACAGTAATTGATCAGCATCATTGCTTTTGATAGACAGCGAATCTTCTATCTTCGAAAATTCAATTCCTAAAGACTCCAGATCACTTTAAAATATTTGTAGTCAGGTTTGCATTTGACCTGGTCAGAAACCCAATGGCTAATATAGTGAATATTTTAATACGTACCACTTTCCAAAACTGTGTGATAACTTGTTGTAGCGTATGCAGCTGTGAGTGTGTTTGTGTTGTGTATGCATGTGCAGTAACTGCACCGCTGATCAGCGCCTATGTTTTCCCTACACAGATAGTACAATACCAAATCTACTTTAATCCAAAATTTCAAGTTTATAGCCATCTTTTGTGAATGCAAAGACCGGTTTGAGTCGGACCTGGTCGGGAACCCAAATTGTTGGTTTTCTGATACTGCGGCTCAAATATTCTACCTCTTTCCACAGCTGTCTTATAGCCTCTAGTTGTAGTGTACGGAGTTGTCTCTCTTGGTCATACAACCTTCTTTGTCTGAAAATCATGGCAATATATAGCACAGTAAACATACAGGAACAGAAAAAAACAACAATCTTGCAATGTTAAGATACTGATTAACTACTTGCAGAGGCAGTTCTATGATGCACCATAATCAAAGTTTTGAACATACAAAATATAAATTATTTCAATGATTTTCATATTTTAAAAAATCTCTGTATATTTCATGAGCCTGTTTTCCTAACTGAACTCTCACCTGTCTAACTCCGACCTCAGCACTACAATATGTTCCTCTGCTCTTCTTGCTCGTATTTCCCTCCTTACACGGATCACCTCGACATCATGCTCTCTCGCCCAGTAACCTCGCCAGAAACTCTGGATCTTTGTTGCTGCTTTCACATCTAATCAGAGAGAAATACTATCCATAAATGTTGATGAAGTGAGAAATGTTAAAAAAGATGTGTGTTTTAAATAGGCAAAAATGTTGGGAAATAACAAACTTAAGCTGTCACAGTTTTTGGAGTATAGAGTTTTCGTTTAACATGTCTGGGCATTTTTACAATTGACTACAGTTTATTGGATGTGTTCAAGCACAGCAGCAGTAGATTTCCAATATCAGACCTTTTCACAGACAGATAGACAGACAGACAGACAGACACAGACAGAAAGACAGAGACAGACGGACAGGCAGAAAGACAGACAGACAGTGACAGACAGACAGACAAACAGACAGACAGACTTAGGACTGTCAGACAGACAGACAGACAGACATACAGACACAGACAGACAGACTGTCTGTCAGACAGACAGGCATACATACATACAGACTTGGGACTGTCAGACAGACACACAGACATACAGACACACAGACTGTCTGTCAGACAGACAGAGACGGACAGACAGACAGACAAACAGAGACAGACAGACAGACAGACTTAGGACTGTCAGACAGACAGACATACAGACAGACAGTCAGTCAGTCAGTCAGACAGACAGACAGACAGACAGACAGACAGACAGACAGACAGACAGTCAGTCAGCCAGTCAGTCAGTCAGACAGACAGACAGACAGACAGACAGACAGACAGACAGACAGACAGACAGACAGACAAACAGACAGGCAGACAGACAGACTTAGGATTGTCAGAGGCATTGATACCCTAAAGTCCACCAGTCAGTTTCAAACTCACATGAACTTGAACTACAGAAATACAGTAGTCATTTTGGAGATGGTAACCCTTACCGAAAAAAGTTTAGACTAGTTAGCAGAGTGCATTTAAAACGTTTTGAAATGTTACTTTTGTGTAGGAAATATTTGAAAGTGTGCTTAAATACACAATACATGTATGTACCACAATAATTGTTATATTGTTAATTCCAGTGAGAAAATGCATTAAGATAATTTAGTAACACAGAAAACAATGTGGAAAATGGGTCTGTAATTAAACATAAATTCAAATATGAGCCAAGTCATGATTAAACCGGATTTTGCATATGCGAGAACAAAGGCGCTGATCAGCTTTGCAGTAACTTTGAAGCTGATCAGCGCCATTGTTTTTCGCTACACAGATAGTACAATTCCTCATCTACATACAGCTAAAATTTCAAGCTTCCAGCATTCTTTTGTGACTGTACAGGCTGGTTTATGTGGGACCTGGTTGGTAACCCCAAAGACCGGTTTTCTTGTGTTGCGGCTCAAATGTTGCTTGCTGTTTACTGATACGCTATTTTCAGACTACAGGCTACATTCAGTATGAAGGAAAATCAGTAATACTCAATGTTTTATTATTATTACCGTATTCGTTCTAATTAGCGCACAGTGCACCTAGCTTTTCATATTAACTTTAAATTAAGATGACAAAATATTGTTCCAATAAGCGCGCACTAGGAACGAAAACAAGCCATAAAATGGAAATTACCAATACCATGTCAAAAATATCAATGATGATGCCATTTAAGTGAACCAATTGATGCAAAATAGTATTTGATCATCTAAGGTTACGTTTTAATGCAGCTTATACGGTACTTATGTGTAAAATTGGTATAAAATGACAGTTTGATAGTCCAGCAGTGTGCGCTTATGCAAATGATTTTCGGAAACGTCTAGGGTGTGCACTTAGTGGAGCATTTTGGCTAATTAGAATGAATATGGTACATTTTACTCTTTTGTTTGTTAATGTTTTGTTGTTGTTTTTTTTTCTAAAGGGACAAAATGATGGATCTATCAGTAAACAGCATACCTGGGGCCGAGGTTATAAAACTTTTTTCATGCTCAGCTCAGCTGAGACTAAAATTTATCCTGCTCATAAATGTTAAAATGCCAACAATTGTTGGCATTTTAACATTTATGAGCAGGATAAATTACAAGCTTTGGAGTTCTAAACCTTCAATTTCAATATATTTGGGCTATTTCAGTATTTATGAGGATTTGAAATTTCAAGCTCAGCTGAGTTGAGCATGAAAAAAGTTTTATAACCTCAGGACCAGAATACTTTTTAAAGTCAACCATATTAAGTGAAGTGAAACACACACACACCTTCGGCAAGCACAGCATCACTCGTGGGTCGTGAGTAGATTCCCGAGTCACGCAGACTGTTATTATGGTGATCTTTAGACACGGCAAGTCTGTCAGAGCCGATTACTTTCTCGGGGATCGTTTTAATCATTTTTCCTTTAGTTTTAGTATCACTTTCCGCCGACACTGGCCTACGTGAGGAGGAATATTTACCAGGAATATAATCTGACTGTGTCCGAGATACCGTCGGTTTTGCGACGGGAATTGATGTTTTAGCACCACTAGCATGAGAGTCTACTCCTCTATCCTTTTTCCTATCACTCACTTTAGTAGTCCTTTTATCCTCCGTTTTAGTCCGAGTTGACGTTTTACGAACTTTCTTTTCTGCAGCATTTTTTATCAAATTAAGTTGCTCCGCTGGAATGTTTTCCACGTTTTCCTTTTCTCGGTTGTCTTTCTGTGGATGTAACACCTGTTCAATCTGAGAGCTATCCTGGCTCGTGTCATAATCCATAGCCTGAGCGGTGGGTGGGGTACGTTTCTTCGTGCCCACCACAGGCTCATTACCCGACAACTGTGGCTGAGATACATTGAAATCAGGCTTAAACATTCCCTTATATATCTCCTGATTCAACGGCTTTATTGGCCGTTTATCGTAAGCGTCATACTTATTATCACCAATAGCTGTCGCGGGTCGGTTCTCAGCGCGCGAGAAATACTCCATGAAGTTGGAAGTCGCAGGGGCAGACAACTGGGCAACATTAGGGGCCGTCATTGGTCTGTTTGGGACAGGGACGTTGGTGGGGGTGTTAGGGGACTTCATATAGTCGACAGGTAGATATGTTGATTCAGAATCTAGAAGACTAGTGCTACTCCGTCTGTCATAATCTGTAATGGAAATAATACTGGTTATCAAGAGACAACCAACACCCCCAAGATGTAGTTCCTGTCTCAGCAAGACAGAGAAAATTGTTGGCTGAATTCCCAATGAAAAAAAAAATAATTTGTGATATGGAGCTTTCTGCTAATTTCCTCTTCACTTTGTAGTTATCATAGTGCATAGAACCAATTTAAGCTTCTTTAGTATAATGTAACTGAGGCCCAAACCAACAACCTTCCAATCAAAAAGCAGACATTCAATCATTTTAGTTATTGGGGCTGTTATGTGATAATCTCTATTTGTATTTCCATATTACACAGACGAACCCCCTACTGTACATACCTTCTGAAGTGACGTCTTGCACTGAAAGATCATTTAGTTCCTGCCCTTGTCTGTCCCCGTGTCCACTGGGTATAGAACTAACTGATGTACCTGCAACAGTTTAACCCATATTTGACGAATGGATTCTCCCATCAGTATCATTTGGGTGAGTCTACTTCCATTTTTAGGGGCATCAAGAGTGATTTTTAAATTTTATTCAATTTTGCGATGAAAATTCTCTAAGCAAACAGAATAGCCCCAGATGGGACGCCGCGTTCTGCGGCGTCACATCTGGGGCTACAGTACCTTAATTAGGCTGCGTATTTGCGTAATTACCCAATTAAAATATGAAAAAACGCAATTAATAACGATCTGGTAGCGTAAGAAAACGCAAAAGAAATCGCCGATACGCAATACCGGAAAAATCAATTGCGTACCGGTTTTTATCGGTGTGCGCCGCACAACGGCTTACGCCGTCTACATTAAACAAAAATGTCATTGGACATGCGCAAATCGATCGATTGTAAGCCATTTCTTTTCTGTTTTTTCGTTGGTTGCGATTTTAGTTAATTCTCTCAACCAATCAATGTTTCCCTTTTATTTTATGCTATGCAAAAGCGAAAGTAGAAGAAAATAAGGAAAGTACACCTCGAACATCATTTTTACCAAATTGTTTTCCATTTTACCCAATTGATTGAAAATAGAGTGCGTAACAGAATTGAACTTACCCAATTAAAATTCCAGATACGCAATTGAATGAAAAAGGGGTGCGTAAATACCCTATAGGCTAAAAAATTAATTAAGGTACTGGGCTATTCTGTTTGCCTATGTCCCATAAAAGGGACGCCAGGCTTAAATGAGTTAAAACATTTAACAATCAACAGTTTTTCAGTCATGTTGGGATGGAGCCAACTCTTCCCGGGTTTAACCAGTACTGTAGGGAGTTAATGTGCCTTGCTGAAGGACACAGCATGGTGCCGCTAGGGGAGATCAAACACAATACCGAGTCTGAGGCTCTACCACTACCCCACCACACTACCCACATAGCTTATATACTATGTCAAATAATGTTTAGAGGTGGTGGTTTGCATAAAGCAAGAGCGAGCATTTTTATCAATTTAAACTGCATGATTTTGAAGAAATATAAACTATTTTTACAGTAATTTATCTGACTGTTTTTCTTTTTTCTTTTTTAATTGTTTTTAAACACTTTGCAAGCTTACTTTTTGCACTTTGTGTAACAGAAACCCGAGGGAAATATATTATCAAAGCTATCCAATTCAGTCAAACTTGTATAATCTTCTGAAGTGGTCCCATAATTTCTGTGATTTGTAAGCTGATTAATCTATATTTTTTTTACATGATATGAGCCTCGGTAGGAGAAAACTGGTATTTGAGATTTCCGACCAGGTTCGACACAAAGAAGCCTGTACAGAAGCTTGAAATGTCAGATTTAACAAGGAGAAGGATATTACCAACCAAAATGTGAAAACAAAATGCTGACCTGCTGTACAATTTGACTGCACAGCTGATCTACGTCTCAAGTTTTTTTATATGTAAAAAAGTGGTTTTCTTATGGTGCTGCCCATATAATACGATATCAATCGAATGATCGAGAAAACTACTCATGTATGCAGAGATTAAAGTTCAAAATAACAGCAACATGTAAATAGTTTTAAATTCTGAAGATTAAATTTCATGGCATTTTAAGTAGTATGTTAGTCATTTAGTAAACATTGTAGTAAATACTGATGATATAACTGGTACATAAAAAATAGCAACATTTTAATGCTTAGCTACCTGGGCCAGTGATGATGTTAGTTAATGACTCGTTAAAATTTCAAACATGAATTTTACAAATAGGCTGTTATTTTTTGTTGACAAAAATAACAGAGTAGATAGTATTTTTAACCAATCAAACAATGTGTTACACCCACTTCCATGATCATTAGACTGTAAAGTACTAGTTCTCAACCAATCAAATAACATGTTACACTTACTTCCTGCCCAGGCTCTGACTGGTTCTCTAAGATGGTCATTGGACTGTGTACTAGTTTTAAACCAATCAAATAACATGTTATACTTACTTCCTGCCCAGGCTCTGACTGGTTCTCTAAGATGGTCATTAGACTGTGTACTAGCTGGAGAAATATTGCTGGTATCCCCGCCTGCTCCTGGACCTACAAATATATAAGCCGTGTCTGTGAGATGAGATATGCCTTTGCTTCTATGCAAAATCATAGGCACAGAACAGCTGTGAAGTACAGTCAACAGACATAAAGAGTTTGTCACTGTCAGAGGTTCAAAAGACTTCATACATTTTCATGTTTACAAGAACAATTATTCTGCTTCTCCTGGTCAACATATTTTTATGGTTTTGGTATCATTTGAAAGTTGGATTAATAAGCCAAAAAAAAAGGTATTTCAATGGAGTTTGGCTTACTACAAGCCTTATAGACTGCTTATAGTACACACTTGTGACTGAAAGCCAAAAATAGATAATTTGTGGGGGAAAAAAAGTGACGCGAAAATTTTCAACTTCACAATACCAGTAATGTCTGATCTTATAAGCTGAACCAATATTATCTTACAGCTCTAGAAGCAGTACAAACCTTGTGGCGATTTATTCAAGACATTCCACTGTTGCTGCTGTTGTTGTTGTTGTTGTTGTTGCTGTTGTTGTTGTTGTTGCTGTAAGTGTCTGTTATCTATGGGCACCTGACTTTGCTGTAGTTGTTGTTGGTGATAGCGCTGTTTGTGAAGGATTTTACTCAACTTTGCGTCTTCTGTAGACTCCAACTGGAAACAGAAAATATGAGAATTTTCATTCACTTTTATTTTACGTCCCTTTCAAGACTGTTTCACTCATAAAAGATTAGCCAATCAGGTGGTGGGGTGAAAATGGACTACCCCAAGAATAACCACCTGACAGTCCCACAAGCAGAACTTGGCTTGTCTCATATGTGACTCGCCCAGGGCCCAAACCCACACAAGAAACATTGATCAGTGAGATCAACTGAGTTAATCGAATGATTAAGAACGATAATGATATGAGGGACCTTCTAACCACTACAATGTTTACAATGCTTTGCCATGATTTAGAAAAAGGCTTGATAAAAGTTACTAAATCTGAATACTTATAAGCCTTCAAAAATTTTAAAATAATTATTCAATGTTAAAAAGAGAAGTGACATTACCCATTTCTTTAACTGGTAAAATGTCCATTGGACTGAGCGTTAACTTGCATGAATAAAACCATCAAAAACGACAAAAGTCTTCAAAATAGTTTTCCAAGTCACTTAACCAAAATTTGACTATTTGGTGGAAACACTGAATAAGAATTTTACATTATTTACGCTTGTAGGATTAGACACGCTTCTAACTAAACTGAATTCAAAAAAAATACTACAAAAAACGTTGTAATCACACAACCATCATAAAGCGCTTAACCAGGCATATTCTTAATAGCACAGATAGTCACAATTAACAAGTTTTAACATATTTTTCCATTCACATTCACAAAGGAATGTGTCCATCTTAATCTTTTAAGTAGTGTTTTTAGCTGTTGACATAACAGACTTCATACAGCTGAGATTTTGACAAGATTTTGACAAGTTTGTTATCGAATTCTGATAAAAGAAAAAACTAGTATAGACCTATATGTAATTAAGAAAGGGTTTAAATTGAAACACCACATGAGAAAACCAATAATTTGGATTCCTACCAGGTCCGACACAAACCAGGCTGTACAGCAACAGAAGCAGGCTAGAAGCTTGTTACTAAGATTGTACTATTCATGTAGCAAAAATAAAGGCACTGATCCCATTGGTGGGGGGAGGGGTTGGGGGGAGTGCAGTATAGGCCACCATGCTCTGCTTATACATTAGCAAACCTGCATTTGCATTTGGCTAATTCAAAATTTTTAATTTATACTTTCATCAACATTGCATCATGAAAATCGAACAACAAGGATTAGAATGGTTCCATGCATTTTTCACCATGGTTAGAACACAAAAACATCACATGACTCTAACTAAACCAGTCATACCATCACACACGAAGTAATAAATTAGGTTTCGAGTAAACATTGATGTAAGATTACCTGTATTACAATGCTATGATTTAGCCGATTTTAAATATATACCACATAATCTCTCAATCAACTCTTTAATGGTAAAGGCCATTGAATTCCAATTTCTAAAATCAATTTCTAATATACTGCTAAGTTCAAAACTAAAACAAAATGACTGAAATACTTGAGTCCAATCCCCTACCATAACAATATCTGTAGGTCATAACATTTATTTTAATAAGCTGCTGTAATGAATCGGGCCATAATTCCATCACAAAGCTGTGAGCAACAGAGTTATATGCAAATTATTGCAGCAATAGGTACATGAATTATGGCAAACCACGAAAGCAGCTATTTCCCAAAAGGGTGGCAACTCAGCTTCATGAATGAGCCGCCTCATGGGAAAACCAACAATCTGCATATGCGAAACCAAAGGCGCTGATCAGCTTCGCAGTAACTGCGAAGCTGATCAGCGCCTTTGTTTTCGCTACACGGATAGTGCAATTCCTGTACTTTCTAAATCCAAAATATACGAACTCCAGTCGTCTTCTTTGCTTGTACAGCCCGGTTTGTGTCGAACCTATTCGGAAACCACATTGTTGGTTTTCCCACGAGGCGGCTCAAATAGAAAGTGAACTTGTCCATCTTTATCATTTTGGGTAAGTCTAATTCATTTTGGGGGGGGGCATAGAAAAGAGCTAGAAGCTTGAAATTTCGGATTTAAGTAGAAGAGGAATTGTACTATCCGAGTAGCGAAAACAAAGGCGCTGATCAGCTTCGCGGTTACTGCGGAGCTGATCACCGTGAAGCTGATCTGCATCTTTGTTTTCGCATAAGCTGCTGATTGTTTGTTTTCCCATGAGGCGGCTCATTTATTTCATTTTGCTGAAATTCCTCTAACTAAACAATAGCCTCAGAAGGGATGCCAAGTTCTGCGGCATCACATATTGCCCATGTCCCATAAGTACAAGTAGATATGTTTATTTTTTTTTTTATTCACTTTTACGTCCATTTCAAGATTATTTCAGCTCATATGAGCCAGTCCAATCAGTAGGTGGATCGAAAATGGGAGAACCCCCTAGAAATAGCACCTGGCAAACACACAAACAGAACTTGGCTTGTGTCACATTTGCCCATGTGGGACTGAACCCATACCAGACACAGCTTTGTAATGATCAAATGATTAAGCATAGTAATAAAATATCAGCACACTTCGTAACTTCTCGGTCATGAGGGCCGCCTATTAACTCATTTAAGCCTGGCGTCCCTTTTATGGGACATAGGCAAACAGCATAGCCCCAGATGTGACGCCGCACATCTGGGGCTATTCTATTTGTTTAGAGGAATTTCATTGACCAGAGGACCAATGGTCCTGTAAACGCTCACCTGAGTCTGCTGCATATACCAATAAACATGTTTGAATATTATGGTATTTAACCCCAGTGCAGGGACAGATGAAGCCCTTGGGCCGATTTCTTTTTTCAGAATAATCAATATTCTGTCCATTTGCAAATTTCCTTCTGGCTTTTCCCTTCAAATGACATTTTAACAGTTTTTCCCATTCAAATGCATGGGCAACCCATGTTGACCTTGCCATAAACTTGGTCAAGGTCATCACAGGGTCATGATTTATATATACATTGTAGTACTTTAGCCATGGATGCTTCACGCCAAGTTTCATTGAAATCAATCTATTGGTTTTAGAGAAGAAGATATTTGAAGGGTTTTTACCATATATGGGCGTGGCGGCCATGTGACCTAGATTATTAATACACACATTGGTTCCCCCATCCTATAGATGCTTCACACAAAATTTGGCTTCAATTGGCCAAGTGGTTTCAGAGGAGAAGATATTTGAATATTATGGTAATATGCATGTATATTGCCCCGGGGTGTGGGCATATGAGCCCTTAGGTCTATTTTTTTTCAGAATCATTAATATTTAGTCCTACTACCCATTCCCTGCAAGATTTTCACCTCAAATGACTTTTTAAAAGTTTTCCCCACTCCAATGCATTGGCGACCTATGTTGACCTTGTCGTAAAATAGATCAAGGTCACCACAGGGTCATGATTTATATATTCATTGTAGTACTTCAGCCATTGGTGCTTCATGCCAAGTTTCTTTGAAATCGGTCCACCAGATTCGGAGAAGAAGATTTTTTAAGGGTTTTTACCATATATGGGCATGGCAGCCATCTTGGTCATGTGAACTAGATAATTTATATATACATTAATTCCCCAATTCCATAGATGATTCACATAGAATTTGGCTTTGATTCGCCAAGCCGTTTCAGAGGAGAAGATGTTTGAATATTATGGTAATATACATGTATATTGCCCCGTGGTGGGGGCAGATGAGCCATTGGGGTCCAATTTTTTTCAGAATCATTATATTCAGTCCTACTGCCCATTTCCTGCAAGACTTTCACTTTAAATGACATTTTAAAAGTTTTCCCTATTCAAATGCATTGGCGACCTATGTTGACCTTGCCATAAAAAAAGGTCAAGGTCATCACAGGGTCATGATTTATATATACATTGTAGTACTTGAGCCATCGATGCTTCATGCCAAGTTTCTTTGAAATTGATCCACTGGTTCTGGAGAAGAAGATTTTTGAAGGGTTTTTACCATATATGGGCATTGCGGCAATCTTGGTCACATGTGACCTGGATTATTTATATACACATTGATTACCCCTTCCTATTGATGCTTCACATAAAATTTGGCTTTGATTGGCCAAGTGGTTTTAGAGGAGATGATGTTTGAATATTATGGTAATATACATGTATATTGCCCCGGGGTGGGGGCATATGAGCCCCTGGGGTCCAATTTTTTTCAGAATCATTAATATTCAGTCCGACTGCCCATTTCCTGCAAGACTTTCACTTTAAATGACTTTAAATGACATTTTAAAAGTTTTCCCCATTCAAATGCATTGGCGATCTATGTTGACCTTGCCGTAAAATAGGTCAAGGTCATCACAGGGTCATGGTTTATATACACATTGTAGTGCTTGAGCCATCAATGCTTCATGCCAAGTTTCGTTGAAATCAGTCCACTGGTTCTGGAGAAGAAGATTTTTGAAGGGTTTTTACCATATATGGGCATGGCGGCCATCTTGGTCATGTGACCTGGATTTCTTATATACACATTGGTTCCCCCTTCCTATAGATGCTTCATGTAAAATTTGGCTTTGGTTGGCCAAGTGGTTTCAGAGAAGAAGATCTTTGAAATTGTGGACGGACGACGGACGGACGGACGGACGCCGGATCATGGCCATCCTATAAGCTCACCTTGTGAGTCTAACGGCTCAGGTGAGCTAAAAAATGGGATCCTACCTGAAGCACCTAAAATCAAAAGAGGACTCACCCAAAATTTCCGGATAAAAATAATTTATTCTCGGCAGCAAATATACTTAGGCACTCATTTTTTAGAGGAATGTTTTTCAGTTGATAAGCAAATCAGACCATATGGGCAAATGCATGGTTGACTTGTTTTTATTTGGTAAGTGCTGAATAACAAAGTAGTATGCCAAACCTTTTGTTATAAAATGCTACAATTACTTATTGTAAAAGTGATTGTCTTGAAATGTTTCAAAACAATAATGAATTTCAATGAACTAAATTAATGCCTTTGACATGGCTAAAGCCTTAAAAGGCTAAATGAGCCGCTGCATGGGAGAATCAACAATCTGCATAAGCGAAAACAAAGGCGCAGATCAGCTTCGCAGTAACTGCGAAGCTGATCAGCGCCTTTGTTTTCGCTACAAGGATAGTACAATTCCTCTACTTTCTAAATCCAAAATTTCCAGCCTCTAAACATTTTCTGTGACTGTACAGCCTGGTTTGTGTCAGACCTGGTCGGAAACCAAAATTGTTGGTTTTGTCACGCACAGGCTCAAATAAACCTTACCCGCATTTTCAGATGCACAAGTGTTTGGTTTCCTTATTCAAAAGTCCTTTCTCAATGTGAAAAATTTAAACACAATCATTCTTTCCTTTATCCATTAAAAGTTCCATTAAAATCGTTATTTATTAACTTGGTTTGATAAACGTTAATTAAGAAATTTTCGTATGAACATATTTCACAAGTTTTCTGTTGTGGCAATTTAAGAATTTCAAAAAATTTAGCTCATCGCGAACATTTCCAAACTAACAGCAAATTTCCTAACGAAACATTTTTAGTATTTCGTCACATTTTCTGGTATCAGTCCTGTTTAAATCCCTTCTGTCTTTGCAATGCCTCAATATGTACACAAGTAGTGAAAACAGATCAAAAGCATTAATAGAGCCACATCATGAGGAAAACAGCTTTTTCAATATGTGAAAACAAAGACACGGATCAGCTGTGCAGTGACTGCACAGCTGATCTGCATCTTTGTTTTCACATCACAGATAGAACAATCCCTCTTCTTCTCCAATCCAACATTTCAATTTTCTAGCATTTTCCTTTGACTGTACAGAACGGTTTTTGTCAGACCTGGTGGAGAACCCGAAAAGCTGGTTTTCTTGTGTTGTGGCTCTGTTTGGAAATGATCCAACAGCTTTGTAAATCAATGTAAATATCAATATAAGGAATAAAGACTGCAGTCTTAAATATACAATATTCCATGCAAAATTAAAAGTAACCTTTTATCAAACAAAGACTTTTTTTCAATATTCAGTCAGCTAGGGTAAAAACATAAGCTTTTCTGGAGGTCATTAGAGTGTATTTGTTAAAAAAAAGAAATTTTGATATAATGTCTTGGCCGTCAAAAGAATGTACAGATTAAACTTTGTTATGAAAAACTGAACAAATGAGCTGCCTCGTGGGAAAACCAACAATGTGGTTCCCAAACAGGTCCGACGAAAATCAGGCTGTACAATCACAGAAGCAGGCTAGAAGTTTGAAATTTTGGATTTAAGTAGGAGAGGAATTATACTATCCGAGTAGCGAAAACAAAGGCGCTGATCAGCTTCGCAGTTACTGCGAAGCTGATCTGCGCCTTTGGTTTCGCATATGCATATTGTTGGTTTTCTCATGAGGCGGCTCATATAATATAATATTATAATATTAATAATCATGTTTATTCTACCTCTCAAAGATTTTTTTATACCACAAAATACCAAAAAAGTGCTGCCTAAGCAAAGAGACATTGCATAAACAGGCCCATCAATATGCAGATTTTTCGTTAAGTTGCACAAATTGAAAATATTCCGTTGAAAAATTTTGTTTTAAATTACTGGTATTCATTATAAACGCCTGGCTGAAGTGGTTCTAAAAAGTTCCCACAATCTATATTCTGGAACAAAAATAAGAACAAAACTGTATACCTCTGTAAACCCACCGTAGCTGTCAATGCTATAGATACACTTTGATTCTAGTCTTAACACCTATAAGGTGTGATAAAAAGAAAAAAACATTTTCTTCTTTTTTATTTTAATATTTAAAACTACTTAAGGTTGACTTATAAAACCGACCTACATGCCTCAACACCACCCCCCCTCGCCTCCCTTCCCACTTGCTTTCACCACTTTTGTTAAAGTGCTTTGCATGTACTAACCTATATGATTTTCATTGACAAGAGTATTATTCTTTGGTAATTATACTATGTAATTATATAAGGCTGAGGAGAGTTTGCAAATCAATGCCTGCTCTCAATTACAAGTTGGAAATCATTTTGTACCTTGGAAAATATAAGCCATTAAAACTCATTAACTGAGAGTGCACATGACAATCAATATTCCATATGAGCCGCGTCATGAGAAAACCAGATTTTTGCCTATGCCAAAACAAAGCCGCAGATCAGCTGTGCAGTAACTGCACAGCTGATCAGCGCCTTTGTTTTCGCTACACGAATATTAAAATTCTTCTTCTTAAATAAAAAATTTCAAGCTTCTTGCCTTCAGGTCGTTTTTTATCGCATCCTGGCTCATACGGTCAGAAGCTTGTAGAATCTGATCAATGTCATTTGAAAAGCTTACATTTGATTGTATCCCAATATTAATATTTGAATCTTGCAATGGTTAACAATATTCCTTCCAAGATTTAAAGACACACACAAAACAACTTTTTAACTTTCTTTTTATGCGTTTTAATTGATCACAAATAAAAGACACAAACTCTTTGTGCGACTCAACTTGTTCTGCCCATGACAACTATATAAACAATGTATTAGTCAATTCTTGCTGTAAGAAAGTATAGGTCAATACAGGCTAATAGCCTGTAATGGGTATTCACTGGCTTCCATTGGGGTTTCATATGAGCCGTGCTGCAAGAAAACGAGTATTCAGGGTTTCTGACCAGGTCCGACACGAATCGGGCTGTGCAGAATCATAGCAGAAAGCTAGAAAATAGAAATTTCTGATTTAAGAAAAAGACTGGATTGTACTATCTGTATAGTGAAAACAAAGGCGCTGATCAGCTGTGCATTTACTGCACAGCTGATCTGCGTCTTTAGTTTCACATATGCAAAAATACATTTTTCTCATGACACGACTCATATAATTCTAATTCAATACAAGCAAATCAATTTCTATAAAGTTTATTGCAGCGGCATGATGTCAGCGACCAGTTTAGTTTGGGGTACGTAGATATAAAACGGACCTTGACTTTTAACTTAAACCGATATCACATCAAATCAAAATAAAATCTACTGTGTTGTATAATAACATCTGAAGACAGTCAAAACCTTGAAATATCGGATTTATTTTTTATTTTATTATCATTATTTATCTTATTTATTTATTTTTTTTGCATCTATTAAATTTGTGCTTTTTCGCGATACATACAGTAGGTTTCTGAAGATAAAGAAAATAGAGCCGTCGCATGGGAAAACCAACAATCTGCATAGGCGAAAACAAAGGCGCAGATCAGCTTCGCAGTAACTGCGAAGCTGATCAGCGCCTTTGTTTTCGCTACACGGATAATACAATTCCTCTTCTTTCTACATCCAAAATTTCCAGTCTCTAGCCATCTTCTGTGACTGTACAGCCCAGTATGTGTCGGACCTAGTCGGAACCCAAATTGTAGGTTTTCTCACGCACAGGCTCAAACAATAGTATAATGGTAGTGGTAGTGGTTACAAGTGAGCCGCATCGTGAGAAAACCAGATTTTTGCCTATGCGAAAACAAAGGCGCAGATCAGCTTCGCAGTAACTGCGAAGCTGATCAGCACCTTTGTTTTCGCTACACGGATAGTACAATTTCTCTTCTTCTTAGATCCCAAATTTCAAGCTTCTAGCCTGCTTCTGCGACTGTACAGGTCGGTTTGTGTCAGACCTAGTCGGAAACCCCGAAGACCGGTTTTCTCGCGTCGCGCCTCAAGTAGTAGTAGTTAGTATACATCTTCAAACTTTTATTTCCCTAAGCAGCTTCTGTGGCTACACAGACTGGTTTGTATTAGACCCCAAAGGCAAATTTTCACATACTGCTGCTCACACACAGGAAAGTTCTAGGTACAACATATATATTTATAAATATATTTCTACAACAAATCAATGCAGAATTCCTATGCCCTATTAATTTAAATGTCAATCATTGCACAATGAAAACATTCAAAGTCAAAGCATGGTATGTCCTGCCAAGCGAAATCAAAATGTGAAAGACCTATGGCTTATTTTTAAGACCTAAGTCTTACAAACATGACTTATGACAGTGGTAGTGGTACTGCATAAAAAAAATATGTGAAATTGGATGTCTATATCCCTATATGTTACCCGAGTTATTTAGCTGTCGTTGTTTTTTCTGTGTTCGTTTGTTATTGCTTTTATGGTGACCGTCATCACACCCTATATACATGTACCCTTGATTCTTACAGAGCAGATTGATGCCACATCACACAACATGTCACAAGATGCAATACAGTGATTGGAAACCTGATAAATTTGGTTTCAACCTTCAGCAAAGAGGCCCTGTTGTAGGTACATGTATCTGCAAGATCAAAATTGCTTCACTGTATGTTGTTGCCCAACCAATCAGGCTTCTAATCAACACACTCCATTCAGTCACCAGTCCTGTCATGATGTTGCATCAATCGGTGCTGTAAAGAAATTTGGTTTGCATCACGGGTATACAGGGTGTCATCATGATTTATTTCAAAATAAATCTTAAGACATTGTTTTATAGTATGTGTGTGAGAGAATCTTTAAAATAATCTCTTTGCTCCTTAAGAGTGGACTTTGTAGTTTTGATAGGACAAGTTGTTCACCACTCAAAACAATCAGCTGAACTGATAAAAAATTTATTTGAATAAAATAAAGGTGTTTACTTGATCCCATAAACATTGAAATAACAAGACACTGAAATTTCGGATTCAATGAGCTGAGAGATTGTACTATCCGTGTAGCGAAAACAAAGGCGCTGATCAGCTGTGCAGTTACTGCATAGCTGATCTGTGCCTTTATTTTAGCACAGCCAAAATTTCGGTTTTCTCATAACATGGCTCACACTTAAAGTTTAAAGTCCTTGATCAAGAGGCTCAGTTCACACAGTTTAAAGTCCTTTTATTTTATCAGAAATCAAACTGAGGAGGGTAAAATAAACAAATCTTATCAACTGTAGCAGATTTCTGAGAAATCTAGGTAATGGTTTGATTGACTATAACCTGAATACAAAGCAACACTATAGCAATGACACCAGTCGACCAAGTGGCTCAATAGCTCAGTGAGCAACTAGGGACCTGGGTTCCAGTCATGGTTGGGCCACATTTCTTTTATTCAATAATAAAAGACTTTTTACATGAATATTGACAATATAACATTATTAAATATTACGTTTGTCAAAATATGACAACCAGATTTTAATTACCCGAATTATTAAGAAATACATAAACTTTTTTCTCAGTGCTTTATATAATTGTACCATTTTTTGTTGGTTTACAAGTCTATTCCCAAGAATATATAAAAAGACTTCATACCCATAACCTATTAAAGTGTTTTCAAAATATGAAGCATAACGAAAAATATCAGAAAATATTAGAAAAAACCAAGGGTTAAATCATAACAAAACACACACACCTATAGATGAATATGCTAATAAAAGCTCACTAAAAAAAAAAAGGCATTAAGAATTAGAGACGGATTTCCATCATTTTAAATTAGAAAACAATGTTAAACTAGAAAACTGTTTAAAAGATCACCTTTGAACTTCTAGTCCGACCCTATAAAATATGACATACAAGTTGAAAATTAAATTGGTTTCATGTTCATTTTCACATGTATTATGAAAACATGTCCATCACATGTGATATGCAGATTTCCCCCACATTGGAAAATTAAAAATTTTCAGTCGAAAAATATTGATGCCTTTCTTATTTTTTAATCAAAAAATGGATCATGGATACATATGATCTAACAAGAACCTATAATCTATGTCTTAGAGCAAAAACATGAAAATTGTATACCCTGTAAACCCCAGTTATGAAATATAAAAGTGGGTTTTAAGGGGTATACATGCATAACCCTGTGTTCTTGACATTGGAAGCAAGCTACATGAAAAAATATATATGATCACATTTATTTAGTTTTGACTGGAACAATGTATCCATAACATTTTCGCTAAACAATAAAATATATTCTTAAAAACCTTGGTCTTAGATTTATGCTTTGGACTACTTATGAAATAACTTTCAAGCTAAACATGTAGCAATTACATGTTTAAGATATATGTGAAAATAGTCACTGAATAAGCAGTTTTATTAACCACAATGATTTACAGCCACCTAAATCACATTTAAAATTATAAGTACACATACATGTTTCCAAAAGTTGCTAAAATTCAAGCATAGTATATGCTCTATATCGCTTATGTTTTTTACAATTTAGAGAAGAAAGCCATTTAGTGCTTTGCATGGCAGCCATCTTGGTCACATGACTTCACAAATATTCAAGTTTGATCCCCACTCAGGGTGATGTGTTATGTCCTTGAGCAAGGCATGTTAAAACTATCAAGAGTACTTGTTAATACCCAGGAAGTGGTGACGCTGTCCCAACATGGCTGAAAAATAGTTGACTGGGACATTAAACCTCCAAACAAACAAACAAACAAACAAACAAAGATTCAGAACACAATCTATCCAGATATGTTTTCTATAGTATTTTAGTATAAAAACTAAACCCATCCACCAAAGAAACAAATATTGTTCGATATTTAGCGATAGCCAAATGGTCTTCTATCACACACCTCCTTATGGGCAAAATAATCTGCTTAATCAATGAGTTAATCAACTAGTACACAATCTAGTAAGTGCCCCATGGGCCAAAATCTGTTTAATGAATGAGTCAATCATCTACTTACACATACATGTACTAGTAATTAAGTACTAGAATAAGCAAACACACATCTAACAAGAGTTGTGTACAACAATATTTCAAAAATAATCACTAAAACAGGCAAAAATTTCCCAGCATGGTCTTCTACTATGTGCCTCCTTCTGGACAAAAAGAAATCTGTTAAATAAATCTGAGTCAATCACTAGTACACACAGTTGTAAATACTAGTAGAAGCAACCCCAGCCACTAAATAAGGGAATGCAATATAATCTGTCTTCATGGTATTTCCACTTTTTTTCTAATTGCTGTTAAAGCATCTAGAAATGAGCCACCTCATGGGAAAACCAACAATCTGCTTAGGCGAAAACAAAGGCGCAGATCAGCTTCACGGTAACCACGAAACTGATCAGCACCTTTGTTTGCGCTACTCGGATAGTACAATTCCTCCTCTACTTAACTCCAAAATTTCAAGCGTCTAGCCTGCTTCTGTAGCTGTACAGGTCGGTTTGTGTCGGACCTGGTCGGAAACCACATTGTTGGTTTTCCCACGAGGTGGCTCAAATCTTTTTCTGGAGGATGTCAAGGAAGCATTCATGGTTAACATTTCATGTGTGCAGCTGATCAGCACCTTGTGTTTTGCTCCACTGAAAGTAAAACCCCTCTTGCTGTCAAATCTGAAATTCCAAGTTTCTAGACTTCTTCAACACTGTACAAGACCTAGCCTGATACACTGAAGACCAGTATTCTCCTGTCCAGACTAAACCATAGGTGTCTCTACATTGCTGATTAAGCAAAACATTTTCAACTTTTTATTTTCTATACATAGGAGCAGATTGACCACACAGACAGATACTATTGCATCCCTTGAATAGACTTACTCTACTTCCAACAGAACGCTTTCTGCTTGAACGCTTTGTAGGGGTCTGAAAATGGCGTACATAATATACATATTGTTGTTCCCAGAAGAATGATATGTGGCAATTTGTTCTCGGAAAGATATCTGCCTCATACCGCTATATACATTATTTTGTCTGCATTGGTTGTTCTCAGTAGCATTGGTTGTCTTTGGATAACGGTTAACCACTTTGTTCATTTGCACCATCACACTGCTCAGTAGGTCCCCGCCCACTGGGGCCTAAAGAAATAGATGTGCCTTCAGGCAAAGCTTATACACTACTGACTGACCATCTGATTACTGGTTAACTACTCAGATCTAAGCCTGCCCAGGAAAGGTAGTTTCAAGTCAAGCCATTCATACATGCTTTAATTGGGTGGTTATTTTTCAAGCACATTTTGCATGCCATGACATCCTATTGTAAGGTTGAAGTGGAGGTAACATCTCAATATTACCATGGCTGCTGACTGGGACATCAAGCATCAATTCAAACAAACAAACAAAATACTGTTATGGCACCCTCTCTCAATAGTTTTAAGAGTAGACTTAATAAGTGTTGGCATGGGCATCCCCATTAATTCAACCCCTGGTGCTATATCCCCAGCGAAATAACAAGACATTGACAAAGACATCCAAACACATCAACAGAGGTTGCAGAGCCTAATTTTAAATGTTAACGTCGTAAGAATCGTAAGAATAACTCTTACAGATCTAGATTTTTAACACTGCTATTACTTGAGCCGAGTCATGAGAAAACCAGATTTTTGCCTTTGCGAAAACAAAGGCGCAGACCAGCTTCGCAGTAACTGCGAAGTTTTCGCTACTCTGCTAGTACAATCTCTCTTCTCCCTAAATCCGAAATTTCAAGCTTCTAACCATCTTCTGTAGCTGCATAGACCGGTTCGTGTCAGACCTGGTCGGAAACCCCGAAGACCGGTTTTCTCACGTCGCGGCTCACTTGTACATACACCTAGTACATTCCTTACTACTTAGTTTCCTACAAAATTATAACCCTCTTTCTTTTTATTGTACCCATTAAAGTGATCTATTATAGACCTCAAAGATTTGTCTCATGAATAAAAATTGAAAAAGACATTCACAAAGTATATTGATTATCATTAAAACAATTATCTGGCAATAAACATGCAAACACACTATATTTCAAAGACACCAAATCATGAATGAATCAATTAAAGCAAATAAAAACTTTTCAGTATGATAGAAAATGAGCCGCATCGTGATCAGCGCCTTTGTTTTCGCTACACAGATAGTACATTTTCTCTTCTTCTTAAATCCGAAATTTGAATCTTCTAGCCTGCTTCTGTGACTGCACATGCCGGTTTGTGTCAGACCTGGTCGGAAACCCCAAAGACCAGTTTTCTTGTGTTGCGGCTCTAATGTTAACCCTATGTTAACCCTATGGATGGTTTGCCTTTATTATGTCAGGGTGAACATTTGTCACCAACATGACAGGCATATGTACAAGCCGGGTTTCGAACCCGCAACCTCTTGATTGCTAAGCGTATACACTATCCATTACACCACCGCGGCTGTAAAATGTCCGATTCCATAATCGAAGGACCTGGCTTAAGTGAGGCCCTGGAATGGGGGAGGGGCGGGGGGACCCAGTATCCCATATCCCTTTAAAGTTTTTGAAATGGGTGCCACTTAGTGGCATAAGTGGCACCCATTACTACTAATATCCCGTAGATTTTGACAAATATCACCAAAATTTGAATCCTAAAATCCCTAAATATCCTCCCTGGGCCTTCCAGTAGCTGTTATCCCTTTAAATTAAACTAGAATTTGTTTTCTATGTGAAAACTGATGTCTCCCCCCTTTCTATGTGCATGTCCAAAATATGCAAGCAAGAGTTATAGTTCTTGTGCATCACATATCCTGTCATTCTGTTTTATAAGTGTACCAAGTTTCATTGAAATATCTCTTACGGTTTTCAAGTTATAGAGGGGGCACGAAAGTGTTTGGAAAATAATCAAAGGGAAATAACTCCAAAGATATGAAAGCAAGAGTAATGATTCTTGTGCATCATGCTTTATAAGTGTACCATGTTTCATTGAAAAATCTCTAATGGTTTTTGAGTTATAGAGCAGACACGAAATTGAATGAAAAATACAACTGGTAAAGAAATCTAATGACTTTTTTCACTTCACCCTTCTCCACCTTTCATCCTGTTCCTAACAGTAAAATCTGTTTTCAAAGGATGTGTAAACCCTTTGTAGTATAAAATGACCTAAGTAACCCCAGGAAGATAGCAGTATACTTTTGTCATAGTAGCAGTACAGAGCTGTGTCATGTAAAAAGACAAAATAGACAAAACCATTTTTGAATGGACAGTTTATTTCATTTAGTACAGAAGTAATGCACCATAATAATTCTACATGATGATCCATCTTCTTTGAAATGAATGACTCTAAATCTTATGGTAATGATGTTTACAAAGATAAAACATCAAAAAATTCATTATGGCATATTCTTCCTTTTCTCTGGACATGGCCATTTAGTGTACCAAAATAGAAAAGAAAACATCTTTTGATGTTAAGTTTTGACCTCCTGATTTCAAGGACATTTAGTGATCAAAAGAAAAATGTCACAGCTGTTTCTTTTGAAATTCTAGGGGCTTGTCAAACTTTGACAATGTGACCGTTATCTAATTGTGAATGACCACAGTAGGAAAAATCATTAGATTATGGAATTAGTTGTAATCAAAGGGAAATAACTCCAAAGATATGCAAGCAAGAGTTATGGTTCTTTAGCATGACACATCATCTCATCGTGCTTTATAAGTGTACCAAGTTTCATTGAAATATTTCTTATGGTTTTCAAGTTATAGAGTGGACATGAAATTGTATGGAAAAATAATCAAAGGGAAATAACTCCAAAGATATGAAAGCAAGAGTTATAATTCTTGTGCATGACACATCGTCTCATCATGCTTTATAAGTGTACCAAGTTTCACTGAAATTTCTCTTACGGTTTTCAAGTTATAGGGTGGACACGAAATTGTATGGAAAATAATCAAAGGGAAATTACTCCAAAGATATGCAAGCAAGAGTTATGGTTCTTTAGCACGACACATAATCTCATCGTGCTTTATAAGTGTACCAAGTTTCATTGAAATAACTCTTACGATTTTCGAGTTATAAAGCGGACACGAAATTGTATGGAAAATAATCAAAGGGAAATAACTCATAAAATACTCAAGCCAGAGTTATGGTTCTTCAGCATGACACATCGTCTGATCATGCTCAATAAGTGTACCAAGTTTTATTGAAAAATCTTAAACGGTTTTCAAGTTATACAGCGGACACGAAATTGTATCGAAAAAAATCAAAGGGAAATAACTCCAAAAATACTCAAGCCAGAGTTATGGTTCTTGTGCATGACACGTCGTCTTGTCGTGGTCTACAAGTGTACCAAGTTTCATTGAAAAATCTTTAACGGTTTTCAAGTTATACAGCGGACACGAAACTGTATCGAAAATAATCAAAGGGAAATAACTCCAAAAATACTCAAGCTAGAGTTATGGTTCTTGTGCATGACACATCGTCTCGTCGTGGTTTACAAGTGTACCAAGTTTCATTGAAAAATCTTTAACAGTTTTCAAGTTATAGAGCGGACACGATTTGTGACGGACAGACGGACAGACAGACGCACGGGGAAAAACAATATGTCTCCCGACCCTGTCGGGGGGAGACATAATTTTTGTAAAAATATCCCTCATCCCTTTAATCATTTTGCCAATAAGCGTGTAAGATACGTAACGAAGTGGACCAACGATCGATCCTCACATCTGACATATTTTTTTTTCATGAAGATTTGGTCATGAAAATACTATCCTTTCTGCTGATTCATGAAGAGCTTTTGTCAGCTAGTGAGATAAGACATGTGCACTTCATATTAGCTTCCTCAGGAACAGTGTAGCTAGGATTGACAAAACTTTAGTTGTTGACCATGGACGTAAAGCAGAAAATCAATCAAATTCACTAAAACCTTTGCCTCAAATTAAGGCATGGGTTCCCTATTAAATGGGGATTTGCGCTTCAAAAAACAAAAAGTGTGTGTGTGTGTGTGGGGGGGGGGGGGGGGGGGGGGGGGATCACAGACCGTAAACTAACTAGAGGACCATTGGTCCTGTAGCTCACCTGAGAGATTATCACATTGTAAGCTCATGAGATTTAAATTAATTGAGAATCGACCAATGAAAGTCTATGCATGGACACTATTGACCCCCGGGGCATGGCCAAATTTGACCCAGGGGCATGACTGGCACAATTTATAATGGGGACTACCAAACATTGCTACATACAAAATATAGAAGCTCTGGGCCTTTTGGTTTCAGAGAAGAAGATTTTTGTTAGTTTTTCCCATTGTAAGTCTATGGAGACTATCTACCCCCGGGGCGTGGCCAAATTTGACCCCAGGGGCATGGCTGGCACAATTTATGTAGAGGACCATTAGCCATTGCCACATACAAAATATCAAAGCTGTGTGCCCTGTGGTTTCAGAGAAGAAGATTTTTTAATTTTTTTCCCATAGCAAGTCTATTGAGACTATAAACCTCCGGGGCCTGGCCAAATTTGACCCCAGGGGCATGAATGGCACAATTTATGTAGAGGACCATTAGCCATTGCTAAATACCAAATATCAAAGCTGTGGGCCTAGTGGTTTCAGAGAAGAAGATTTTTTAATTTTTTTCCCATAGTAAGTCTATGGAGACTATCAACCCCCGGGGCGTGACCAAATTTGACCCCAGGGGCATGAATGGCACAATTTATGTAGAGGACCATTAGCCATTGCTACATACCAAATATCAAAGCTGTGAGCCTAGTGGTTTCAGAGAAGAAGATTTTTTTAGTTTTTCCTATTGTAGGTCTATGGAGACTATCGACCCCCAGGGCTTTGCCAAATTTGACCCCGGGGACATGATTGGCATAATTTATGTAGAGGACCATTAGCCATTGCCACATACAAAATATCAAAGCTGTGGGCCCTGTGGTTTCAGAGAAGAAGATTTTTTTTAATTTTTTCCCATAGTAAGTCTATGGAGACTATCAACCCCCGGGGCATGGCCAAATTTGACCCCAGGGGCATGAATGGCACAATTTATGTAGAGGACCATTAGCCATTGCTAAATACCAAATATCAAAGCTGTTGGCCTAGTGGTTTCAGAGAAGAAGATTTTTTTAGTTTCTTTCCTATTGTAGGTCTATGGACACTATCGACCCCCGGGGCGTGGCCAAATTTGACCCCAGGGGCATGATTGGCACAATTTATGTAGAGGACCATTAGCCATTGCCACCTACAAAATATCAAAGCTGTGGGCCCTGTGGTTTCAGAGAAGAAGATTTTTTAATTTTTTTCCCATAGTAAGTCTATGGAGACTATCAACCCCCGGGGCGTGGCCAAATTTGACCCCAGGGGCATGAATGGCACAATTTATGTAGAGGACCATTAGCCATTGCTACATACCAAATATCAAAGCTGTTGGCCTAGTGGTTTCAGAGAAGAAGATTTTTTTAGTTTTTCCAATTGTAAGTCTATGGAGACTATCGACCCCCGGGGCGTGGCCAAATTTGACCCCAGGGGCATGATTGGCACAATTTATGTAGAGGACCATTAGCCATTGCCACATACAAAATATCAAAGCTGGGGACCCTGTGGTTTCAGAGAAGAAGATTTTTTAATTTTTTTCCCATAGTAAGTCTATGGAGACTATCGACCCCCGGGGCGTGGCCAAATTTGACCCCAGGGGCATGAATGGCACAATTTATGTAGAGGACCATTAGCCATTGCTACATACCAAATATCAAAGCTGTGGGCCTAGTGGTTTCAGAGAAGAAGATTTTTTTTGTTTTTCCCATTGTAAGTCTATGGGACCTATATGTTGCCATGGAAACCACAATTTTGATACAATCTGCTCCAAAACCTAATGCCATCAATCCCCCAACCCAATTATGGTTCACATTAAATTTGATCAAGATCGGCCTACTAGCTTCAGAAATATTCTTCTTTGAAATTGTGGACGGACGACGGACGACGACGACGGACGACGACGACGGACGACTGCCTATCCTATAAGCTCACCTATGAGCCTTCGGCTCAGGTGAGCTAATAAATACAGGGTGGTAGTTTGAATATAGTTACAAAGTCCCAACTGAGTTGATGCACTGTGTTACTCAAGTTCCAACCAACCTGCACAACCACAGAGCAATGGACATTCTAATATAACCCCTATAGATCCTACACTCCCAGGTCCCGAGGTTATAAAACCTTTTTCATGCTCAGCTCAGCTGAGACTAAAATTTATCCTGCTCATAAATGTTAAAATGCCAACAATTGTTGGCATTTTAACATTTATGAGCAGGATAAATTTCTTGTTTTTGAGTTTTGAACCTGAATTTTCCATGAATTTTTACTATTTCAACATTTATGAGCAGTTGAAATTTCATGCTCAGCTGAGATGAGCTAGAAAAATGTTTTATAACCTCGGGGCCAGGTAGTGAATATAACCGGCTCATTAAGACAGACCTGCATCTTTTTCATTCATAAATTGCTTAAAAAAGTCATCCTGATGATTAATGGGACACGTTTCTATGTATTTTTTCTCAGAATCTATTTTGCTTGTTCTAATTTCCTCTTCAAGGGACATTTGAGCCGCGTCATGAGAAAACCTGTTGAGGGTTTCTGTCCAGGTCAGACACAAACCAGCCTGTTCACCTACAGAAGATGACTAGAAGCTTGAATTTTCGGATTTAAGAAGAGGAATTGTACTATCCGTGTAGGGAAAACAAAGGCGCTGATCAGCTGTGTGTGATCTGCGCCTTTGTTTTCGCGTAGGCAAATATCCTGTTTTTGATGACACGGTTCATTTGCTTCTAATTTAGGTCTATTTCCTGCTAGTTTCCATGATAAGTATTGGGTACTGGTAATTACCCAGTCTCCCACAGAGCTTCAGGTACTGTAAAATACCCAAATATTTGGTCACATGATATACTTTGAACCTAAAACTAGGAAGACTGTGCCCAAAGCATGGGTTAAGAATAGCAAAAGTGAAGAACCTGATAAGACTGTTCTGCTAGATGTTGTCTGATGAGTATCTGCAATGCAAGCCTTGACCTGTTTTGTCTAAAACTTTAAGATCAGTACAGTAAGAACAGTTGTGTGACATATTACTTTCAAGAATGAACATGCCCTAGGCAAAAACCAGCCTGAGTACCTTAAGAGCATGATCAGCAGATTGATATGTGCATTTGTGCAGACTGATAAGAACTTGAGCCTTTCACTGTACAAAATTTCTAAATTTCAAGCCACAATGGATTCAACTTGACCTTTTGGTGAAACTGGGATAGAGCATGAAAAATTCATGACACGGGATCTGAAGGACAACAAGCAAAAAAAAAATCCATGAAAAATTAAGAATGTTTTCACACATCAAATGAAAAGTTCTAGACTTTAAGTAAAAAGTAATTGAGCCCCGACGCGAGAAAACCGGTCTTCGGGGTTTCGGACCAGGTGCGACACAAATCGGTCTGTACAGTCACAGGAGCAGGCTAGATACTTGAAATTTTGGCTATGAGTAGAAGAGGAATTGTACTATCCGAGTAGCGAAAACAAAGGCTTTGATCAGCTTCGCAGTTACTGCGAAGCTGATCTGTGCCTTTGTTTTCGCATAGGCAAAATCCGGTTTTCTCACGATGCAGCTCAATTAAAACATGGAAGTTTCTTTCTTGCTCTACATCACACCAGAAGATTGGAATAATGAGCATGTGCATGAGAAAACCAACAATTTGGGTTCCGACCAGGTCTGACACAAACCAGCCTTTACAGTCACAGAAACAGGCTAGAAGTTCAAAATTTTGGATTTAAGTAGAGGAGAAATAGTACTATCCATGTAGCGAAAACATAGGCGCAGATCAGCTTCGCACTTCCTGCGAAGCTGATCTACGCCTTGGTTTTTGCCTATGCAGATTGTTGGTTTTCCCATGCAGCGGCCCATATTGTCTCATTTCAGGCTTCTAAATCTTTTATATCCTTGAGAAAAACTAAGACAAAACATTCTAATAAGCACAAATAGCAATGATTGTTACGAAGCAAAATTAAATTTGAGCCGCCGCATGGGAAAACCAACAATCTGCCTAGGCGAAAACAAAGGCGCAGATCAGCTTCGCATTAAATGCGAAGCTGATTAGCGCCTTTGTTTTCGCTACTCGGATAGTACAATTCCTCTTCTTCTTAAATCCGAAATTTCAAGCTTCTAGCCATCTTCTGTGACTGTACAGCCTTATTTGTGTCAGACCTGTTCGGAAACCACATTGTTGGTTTTCCCATGAGACGGCCCATTTGTCTCGGCAAATACCTAGATTACAAACCGCATTTTACTACATTTACATTGACTGATAGCAATAACTACACTTTTCAACGACAGTAAATAGAGGATGTTACACGAGTGATCACTTGACATGAAATTTAAACGAACCATTGGCAAGTTTAATAAATTTAATATGAAATGACAACTTGTGTTCGATTCAATTTGTCATATGACTTTAAAAATATGATTTCATCTCCTTCTAAGTGGACATATTTTCAATGAAAATTTACATGGTGGTTACGGGCATGGTCAATGACATTACGTATTCCCGCAAAAGTGTTAATTGATACACATGGGGTGATAACACTTTTTATTACATGACAATATCCACTGGAAAACAGCTGAGTCATATGATAAGCATGTAAGTCGAAATGTGCATCTCTTAGATACTGTTTTTGTGCAAAAGATATAGAAAGGTCTGCCAGCCAGACAAAGCAAAAGATTAAATCATGCAAATCTGAAGCTATGACGTGTGTGCTATGAAGCCTGAGTAACAACAACATGATATTATACCCTATGAGCCTTGTCACAAGAAAACCGGCCTTTTGCGTATGCGAAAACAAAGCCAAATATCAGCTGTGCAGTAACTGCTCAGCTGATCAGCGTATTTGGTTTTTGCTACACGGATAGTACAATCCCTCTTCTTCTTAAATCCAAGCTTCTAACCATCTTCTGTGACTGTACAGGCTGGTAGTGTCAGACCTGGTCGGTAACCACAACAACTGTTTCTCTCGGAGTCAAAACTTCTCCCTAAAGTAAATTTCTTGTATATATATTAATTGTTTTAACCCTGAGGTGTATGTGGGATGATAAGCGATGATTTACCGATGCAAAAAAAACAAAAACGGTTTTCAGGGTTTCCGACCAAGACTTACACAAACCGTCCTGTACAGCCACAGAAGCAGGCTTGAGGACTGAAATTTTGGCTAAAAGTAGAAGAGGAGTTGCAGTTACTGCACAGCTGATCTGCACCTTTGTTTTCTCACAAGCGAAAAGCGGGTTTTCTCGTGACGAGGCTCATAACATCTCACTCTACAATATGTCGGATAAGAATATCTCATGGACATGTTTTCCTGATGAATGTCTTAGTCGCTTACCTGTACAGACGCTGTGAGAGGACACACACCAGAGAGATATTGCACAGTTTCTATATGCTGACCCAGTTTGAAATGACGACCTTTACCCTGGCTGTACAACCACTCAGCTTTTAACCTGAATAATAATAGGACACAAGAGTAAGACATAGTTGTGAACAGACCAGTAATACATCTTTCAAACATAATGCAAAACATAGGATGATTCATCTAGAACATAAGCCTTAAATTTTTAAAATGATGAGCCTGACAAGAGTGCTCCAATAGAAGCAGGCTTTTCCAAGTCTTGCTGAGCTTGCCAGAATTTTTTTTGAAACATATGGTAAAACTCTTAATCATGTTTCAATGGAAGTAAAAATTTGCATAACCTTACTAGGGTAATCTGAAATTTTAATACCGGTAACTATTGAAGTCGCTTTTTTCAAGTGGATAACGTCATGTCATAAAAACCGTATGACCACACGTGTATTAACACTTTTGCGGGAATACATAACGTCATTGACAACGTCCGTAACAACAATGTAATTTTTCATTGAAAATATGTCCACTTCGAAGGCAATTAAACCCTATTTTAGAAGTCATATGATAAAACGATCTTACACTCGTGGTCATTTCATATGAAATTTATTAAACTCGCCAAAGGCTCGTTTAATAAATTCCATACGAAATGGCCACTCGTGTAAGATCCTCTGTTTAAAATAGGATTGTACAGCCTTCGAAGTGTACAAGGTTTCAATGAAGAATATCATTGTTGTAACTAATGTTGTGATGTTACCAAATCCCACAAAAGTGTAAATACACTTGTGGCCATATCATATATATTACATGACATTATCCACTAAATAACAGCAAAGCCATAAGATAAAAATACATGTATTTATTATATAACTTGTAAATAAACACTATTCTATTGGTGCAGAACTGCTGTAAGGTCATTGAATATTTTGTGATACTTCATGATCTGCTTTTTTTTTTTTTTTCAAAATAAATGTTTGTTACTAAGGGCTATTCCAGTAAAACATAAGTACGGGGGAAAGAAGGCATTTTGAATTTTGACCCTCCACCTATAGAAGTGAATTTCGTCGCGACTGAGCCACCTACAGAACCGTTCATTTCGATAAAACACCCTCCTACAGAAGCAAAATTTAATACGGATAGAAGTAAATTAAGAGGGAATTTTTTAGGAACAGAAGTAAATTTTTGTATTGCTGTTTTACGAATCTGTATTGTGTGATTTTTGTCAAAAGTCATTAAAATAATGTTCTCACTATAATAATAAAGATTGAATACCTATTTTTTGAAAATATATCTTCATTTTATCATCCTGATCAGCAAGCCATGTGGACAAGGAAGCTTGTTTGAATCTCATCAGCTTTCATGATTATTGTGCCTATTTTCAACAATGGGCTATATCCAATTAATTATATGTGTTAACGTCACTCTTAACCATTATCATGCTGAGATTTATTTTTATCCAATAACGTGTGCCACTGAGTTTGTTTTTTTTTTTTGCCAAAAAAAAAATCGCTTTTTCGCCACTTTTCAGGCTTCAAAAAACATTATGTTGCATTTTCCAAAAAGCTAATACTTGCTTTGGGAGAGCGATACAAGTCCGTATATCGCTACGTTTTGTGTCTAAACATCATTAAATTCATCAATGAGCCGCCATTTTAGCTTTCAACAGGTCTGTAATTGTGATTTCTGACCAAAATCCCGGTTCAAATGCCTTTTCTAGGCTTAAAATGCCAAAAAACAACCTTGATCGCTGACAATTTCCTGATTCAGTTTTTTTGCACACGTCACCTTGAAGTATTATTATTAGTATAGCGCGAACATGATAGAGAGCACTCTCACAGGAAAAAATTGAAGTCGCATCGAGCGAACAAAAGGTTTTTAATCTGTTTAATTTGCTTCTATGCATTGCATTGAATTTTACACCTTAGAACCGATTTTCAACACGAAAAAATACCCCACCTCCTATAGAAGCAATTTTTCTCCAACTCCCACCACGCACAGAAGTATTTTAACCAACGAAGGACCCTACGATAAAAGTTTATTAAAGTGCCGTCTTTCCGGGGTACCTATGTTCAACTGGAATAGCCCTAAGTTTAGAACACCTCAGCTCGGTCAATACTGGTAGCCCCTGTTGGATATCACATCATATTCAATGCCACAATAGTGAATAATTGTATGATATACATCAAAAGGCTACGTACATTTCCCTCTCGGTGACCATATATCCGTCAAGGACCTGTAGACAAGGACACCAGTTCACAACAAAAGGTCGGTAGTCAAAGCCACTGGAAACAGGTTAAGGAATGATGGGCTGAAATTCTACAATTATCTGTATGTCTATACCATCAAAACTTATTGTCTACGCGCCAGCGCGTAGACTACTCTAAAGTTTGAGATTGACCTACTTTCAAGACAACTCATACACCTCGCTACAACTGCAACTGCACGTTTGAGTCTAGTGGCTTGACCATCGTGTTGGTAGGATTCCGTGTCGTTTCGCCAAGGACCGTGTAAACATCCAAAACACCCATGCAAACCTCCCTTTGGATGGTAACATTTGTGCCAATGGTGCAGTAGGTACCAAAAAAGGGGCAAATTGTTAGATGATTGCATTCTATCTAAGCAACATTGGAATGAAATGAACCGACGGTATTGTGACGCTATATGGTCAGGTATGAAAGCTTTGACCGCGCCCCCACCTGCCGTCACTCAGTGTAGCCAATTACATTCTATCCAAGCCACAATGGATTGAAATGAACGGTATTGTGACGGTCGATTGTCAGGTATGAATGCTTTGACTGCGCAGCGTTTTATTTCTGTTCAGTCACATGAACCATGATGAAATGGGAGTACGGTTTCTAGTTTATGTATGCGAAGCGTAGACCAAGCTTTTTGTTAAAGCTTATACTTGTGTTATAAGAGCCTTTGAATGAAAAAAAACGACAATTTGGGTTTCCGACCAGGTCCGACACACCAAGCTGTACAAGCACAGAAGATGGTTAGAGGCTGGAGATTCTGAATTTAGAAAGTAGAGGAATTGTACTAACCATGCTGTGAAAACAAAGATGCTGATCAGCTGTGCAGTTACTGCACAGCTGATCTGCATCTTTGTTTTCTCATATGCAAATTGTTGGTTTTCTGGTGCAGTGGCTCATAATGTACAGTACAAGTGAATCAGACTTTATGACAGAAATCATATGAGCCACATTATGAGAAAACCATTTTTTTATGTAAGCAAAAATGAAAATGCAGACCATCGGTGCAGTAACTACACAGCTGATCAGCATATTTGGTTTAGCTTCATGGTTAATACTATCCCTCTTCTTCCTTAATCTAAAATTGCAAGTCTCTGGCATTCTTCTGTGAATACAGACTGGTTTGTATTGGATCTCGGCTCATATGGAACACGTAAACTTCTATATAACTTCTATAGAGCCATCCAGATAAAAATACTCCAAGATTCCTATACACTGAAATGATTGGTGAAATCCAAATCATCAAGGATCATAATTATATAGGAACTAGTGGTATTGCTTGCTAATTTCTCTTTTGAAGTCTCATTACATTAGAATGAGCTCTTTTACAAGAAAACAGGCATTCAAAGTTTTCAGGCTTCAACTGATGAAGGCCCAGCTGTAAAGTAACAGAAGACGGCTGTAAGCCTACAACTGTTTGGACCAAGATAAGGCTCAAAGGTCTATAAAAAACTTTTTTCATGATCAAATCAGCTCAGACTGCAGTTTAACAAGCTCATAAATGTTTTAGCAAGACAAATTACAGGCTTTGGAGGTCTAAACCTCAAATTTCAGTTAATTAGAACTATTTCAGTATCTACATGCAGTTTGAATTTCAGTCTCAGCTAAGTTGAGCATGAAAAATATTTTATAATCTTGGAACCAGGTCTCTGATAAAACAGTGGGCTTGACTGTTAGCTTAACTGTTTGATTCTAATACTCAGCATGCAATGGTCTAAAGCCACTTTTTTAACATAAAAAAAACAACAACAAACAAACAAATATGTTCCCCCTTGATACAGGGATTTAGTCTTTATTAAAGTAGGATGCACATTAGTCACCAACATGACAGCTTTTATTGGCAGGTATGTTCAAGTGCTTGCCTTTTCATGCTGATCATCAGAGCAGGCAAGGTAGCCACTGGTACCATTTCTAAATGTCTTAGTTTGGTATGAAGTGGGTACCGAAAGCCTCCTGCTCATGTAGCAGATGCTCTATCCAACATATGAGCCGCATCATGAGAAAACTGGATTTCTGCATTGGCGAAAACAAAGGCGCAAATCAGCTGTGCAGTAACAGCACAGCTGATCAGCGCCTTTGTTTTCGCTACTCGGATAGTACAATTCTTCTTCTACTTATAGCCAAACTTTCTAGCCTCTAGCCTGCTTCTGTGACTGTACAGGCCGATTTGTGTTGCACCTGGTCGGAATCCCTGAAGACTGGTTTTTTCGTGTCGCGGCTCATATAAACTCAAACAAACTTATAACTACAACAATACTATTCCAAAGGATACAGATCAGAGGCTGTCATCAGTACGCAGGGATTGTTCATTATAGACAGCTGCTGCAGGTCGGCCAGGGACGACAGAAATGATACCTGAAAATATGAATACTGTAAGTTCGGAAATGTTCTGGAGTACTTCATTCTTCGCCAATATTTATGAATTCTATGAGGTTCTTGCTAATGTAGTATAACTACAAGCATGACTCTTGGGAATTCACTCACTAATAATTTGAAAATAAAACACATGCGCAAAATAAAAGTCATGCAAAAATTTCCATTTTACAGTAATAATCAAATAATTAGAAATTATTACATGAGCTGCGTCATGAGAAATTCAACATTTCACATATGCGAAAACAAAAGCACTGATCAGCTTCACAGTAACTGCGAAGCTGATCAGCGCCTTTGTTTTTGCTACACAGATAGTACAATTCCTCTACTTTCTAAATCCAAATTTTCCAGCTTCTAGCCATCCTCTCTGCTTGTACAGCTCGGTCTGTGTCGAACCTGTTCAGAAACCACATTATTGGTTTTCTCATGATGCTGCTCACATGTATCAGCAATATTTATAGTTTTATGCCCCTTCTATGGTAATTTCACTCATATAACACAGCCTAAGGTCATGTCAGTATGTTGCCTCAATCTTCAAATCATTCTGGTCAAATAATTACTTATCTAGCCATACTGATAATTTATACCAATTCTCCAAGCCTTAAGTGTTACATGTCTGATAAATATAGACTTTGAAAGTGACTCCCGGGAGCATAGGCAAAATGATACTTTATTATGGTTGCTACGGGCAGCAATATCCATGGAAAAAATCTGTGATGATTCCAATTATTTACAATGGTACTTTCATTATGACAGAGATCACTAAAGACTCTTGGGAAATCAGTCTACATCTTTTAACCCATTTTCGATAAATGGACTTGTCCACTGTCATTTTTTAGGGATATCAGTGATTTTGATTTTTATGCCATTTTTCGATGAAATTCCTCTAAGCAAACAGAATAGCCCCAGATGGGACACTGCGTTCTGCGGCGTCACATCTGGAGCTATACTGTTTGTCAATGTCCAACAAAAAGGACACCAGGCTTAAATGAGTTGAAGCAGAATTCAGCTTTTAACTAACTAAATGTTATGAACCACTGCAGAAGCTGAGGGTGAGGTTATGGCCATGTAAAACCGGTTTAAGCCCGCCAGTAACTTTGTGTTACTGATCGTTCCAAGTCGATACTTCTGTGGTGTTTCGTTTTGTTTTATGTCTTGGTGTATAAAATTTTTTTGTGCTGTTGGCGCCTTATGTGTGTTTTCATATTTTTAGTTAAGTTATGGTAACTGAGTGGCCACCTATTGGGAAAATAGCTGCTCATTCGGCTTACGATATGTTTCATGGTATAAGTACCTGATTGTTAGTTTTGTTTTTTCCCACCTCGGTTTTTGGAGTGGGAATCTTTTTCTGATTGCGCCTTTTCCTGATCTTTGCCTACTTGTACCTTTCAATATGACTGCACAAACATGCAAATCAAGAAGAAAGCTGTTCATCTATTATGCCTATCTTCAATTTATTCAGATCACACGATGCATATTTGATAAAAATGTTTATTGTACGAATGTCTATCAACAAGCAATGTTTATTGTTTTGATGCTCCAGAAATATAATTTGTGAAAAATTGAAAATCTGGCTTACATGTGAGTCATGACATGAAATAGACTCTTACATTATCATATGCAAAAACAACCTTATTCAGCTGCTTGCTAACACTAAAGCTGATTTGGGCCTTTGTTTTTGCTACACATATAGCCACGAGGCAAGAAAACCAGTCTTCAGGGTTTCCAACCAGTCCGACACATAGCTAGAAGCTTGAAAACTCGGATTTAGGAAGAAGCGGAATTGTACTATCTGAGTAGCGAAAACAAAGGCACTGATCAGCTTCGCAGTTACTGCGAAGCTGATCTGCGCCTTTGTTTTAACGCTGCTAATATAGTACAATCTGTGTCCTACAACGCATTTCAAGCCTCTATCTATCTTCTGTGGCTGTCATGCCTGTATTTGGAATCAGACGGTCAGAAACCCTAAAAGCAAGTTTACGCTAGCCGCAACTGATCAAAATACAAACCTCATTTATGTCGAGAAGTTCATTTTCAGCCAAAGAGAGGATGACTAGAGCTTTTGGCAGGAAGTTCGGAGCTGTCTTCAAAGACGTCAGACTGTTACCATGTAATAGTAAGGTCTGAAACAGATTTAACAGTGAATCAGCTGATTTATAAACAAATATTTATCATATGAGCCGTCTCGTGAGAAAGCCAACCATGTGGTTTCCGAACAGGTCTGACACAAACCGGGCTGTACAAGCACAGAAGATGGCTACAGACTGGAAATTTTGGATTTAGAAAGTAGAGGAATTGAATTATCCGAGTAGCGAAAACAAAGGCGCTGATCAGCTTCGCAGTTACTGCGAAGCTGATCTGCGCTTTTGTTTTCGCATATGCAAATTGTTGGTTTTGCCATGAGGCGGCACATATGACATCACCTTTTTCCAGTGGATAATGTCATGTAATAAAAAGTGTTATGACCACACATGTATTTTAAACACTTTTGCGGGACTATGAACATCATTGGCGACATCCGTAACTACAATGTAAACTTTCATTGAAAATATGCCCACTTTTGAAGGCGATAAAATTATATTTTAAAAATCATACGATAAAACAAATCTTACACTTGTGGTCAGTTCATATGAAATTTATTAAACTCACCAAAGGCTTGTTTAAATAATTAATTTCATATGAAGATCCTCTATTTAACCCATTAGTGATGAATGCACTTTCCCATCATTATTAACCCATATTTGACATATGGATTTCCCCATCATTATCATTTGGGCGAGTCCACATTCATTTTAAGGGTGTCAGGCGTGATTTCTAAATTTTATTCAATTTTTCTATGAAAATTCTCTAAGCAAACAGAATAGCCCCAGATGGGATGCCACAAAAAGGATGCCAGGCTTATATGACTTAAACGGATGATTCCACTTTCATTTTTAGGGATATCAGGGGTGTTTTAGTATTTTTTTTACTTTTTAAATGTTTCTCTAAGCAAACAGAATTCCCCAGATTGGTGTATATGGTCTGCCCACAAAAAGGACACCACGATCTGCTTGCCTCCTTTATCCCACTTTGACATCTGTAAGTCTAGTCTTTGATCAATTGGCCGCGTCATCAGAAAACCCGATTTTTGCCCATGCAAAAACAAAGGCGCAGATCAAAGCCTTTGTTTTCACTACACAGATAGCACAATTCTTCTTCTTAAATCCCAAATTTCAAGCTTCTATCCATCTTCTGTAGCTGCACAGGCCGGTTTGCGTCGGACATGGTCGGAAACCCTAAAGACCGGTTTTCTCGCGTCGTGGCTCAATTGATCCCTGTTAATTACAGTTTAGTCATCAGTAGCAGACAAACACTGACATATGAGCCAATTCATGAATTCATGACACTGAAGCAAGGCCTCACACAAGCGCTACAGATAAAACATTTGGTAACATTGTGTTATAATGAATCATGTTATAAAGCGGGTTACCTTAAGATTTTCTTAGTAGGTGTATATCCCGAAGTTGCATAATACTGTTGTCTGATAGGTCGAAATGTAACGGGGCCATGCTGTGTTATGTAGGGGGAAATTGTGCTATAATGAATCTTCCAAAGAGGCTTACCTTAAGACTGCTTAGTAGGTGTATATCCCAAAGTTTCCTAATACTGTTGTCTGATAGGTCGAAATGTAACGGGGCCATGCTGTGTTATGTAGGGGGAAATTGTGCTATAATGAATCATGTTCCAAAGAGGCTTACCTTCAGGTTGCTGAGTAAGTGTATATCCCCGAGTTGTGTGATACTGTTGTCTGATAGGTCGAGATGTCGCAGTGCAGTGTTCCCTACCAAGTTGTCCATACTCTGTAAAGACAGTGTACAGAGAATTAGTTATACATTTAATTCAGAAATGTTCGTGAGAACTCAAGAAATGTTCATGAGAATTCAACATTGGCAAACTGGGTGCCTCACGACTTAAAAGTTCTCCCAAATATTGAAAAATTCTTCCTGATTTGATATTATTCTTGTTGATAGAATGCTCGCTCATGAATTCAAGAACTATTATTACTAATAATACTTCAGAAATAGAAAATTTGAGATTTAAAAAAGACAGTTTGTGAAATTTAGGTGATACCCAAAATAATAAAATCCACGAAAAAAGGTCACGTAAAAGTTTTTAGTACCTAGAAGTACATTTTGTGACATTAAAATAAACCACATTCATTGGAAAAACAAAGAACATGAAGCAGTTGTGGTTTGTTGCCCCCCACCCCTCCCCCCTTTTTTTTTTAAATTTGTTTTGTTTTCTTTCCAAACACGGAAGTTGTTCCATTCTAAAAATAGACTAAACCCACCTTGATGCTGTTTCCTGATAGATTCAGCCATTGTAGCTCTGTCAAGTCCCTCAAGCCTGTTTAAATATAAAGGAATATTGTTTTCTAAGAGTCAAAATACAAAAATGTACTTTTATAGAGCTGTCATGGTCACTGGGTTTCACTTAGATAGGCATTCATAACAAATAGGTGACTGAGTATACACTTATTCTTATACTGTAAGTCCAGAAATATTCAGATCTTAATTAGTCGCCTCGCGAATTCAAAGTTCTTGCTAATACAGACTTACTATAAGCTTCATAGTTTACATGACTACCTGCTCACGAATGAAGGCCCCATGGTAGATTGGTATTAAACCAATTGGGTCACCCTCTTAAAGTATTTACATACTTAATTACTTACTTATTTACTTACTTACTTACTTACTTACTTAGTAATTCATGAGCCCGCTAACAATCTAATTTGTGTGAGACCTTGTCAGAAACCCTAAATACCGGTTTTCTAGCTCCGAAGCGTAAACTACCTGGGGTAAATTAATAGACTGACACAACAAGTAGACCAAAGTACTGTACAGTAATTAGTTTTCTATTTTCTTTTCCAATGTTACATCTGATAAAGGTTTGCAGCATCAGCTGTTTTTCAGTCTGAGCCACCTCATGGGAAAACCAACGATGTGGTTTCCGAACAGGTCTGACACAAACCAGCCTGTACAGTCACAGAAGCAGGCTAGAAGCTTGAAATTTTGGATTTAAGTAGAAGAGGAATTGCACTATCCGAGTAGCGAAAACAAAGGCGCTGATCAGCTTCGCGGTTACCGCGAAGCTGATCTGCGCCTTTGTTTTCGCCTATGCAGATTGTTGGTTTTCCCATGAGGCGGCTCAGTCTATAGATTGATCCATTTGACCAGAAAAAAAAAACACACTGTCTTTGGGGGTTTTCAACAAGGTCTGACAAAAACATGCCTGAAGGTTTTCGAAAATCACAATGTTGGTTTTCTCCTGACGTGGCTCGTAGCAGCTATTCATTAGTTTGCGTTGGATCTAGTCGAAACCTGAAGACAAATTTTCTGGCTACGTGACTCCCTTGTCCAATAGTTTATTGCATGTTTTGTCATCCCATTGATTTAATGAGAATTTTATTGGGAATTACTTCTTCATATCCTGTAATTCTGTCCTGACAAAACTGGTGGTAATACTGTAAATCAGCAAATTTTCACGCAACTTTTTAACAGTATAGAAGATGGCTCGACGAAATTTCTGATTAAAATGGAAGGGGAATAGTACTCAATGTTTAGTGAAATAAACGCTTTTTTTTTTTTTTTTTTTTGATGCCTCTTCACTTTAAATCCATAAAAGGCCATAACTCGGTTAGAATTTGTGAAATATGACACGTAACTATCCCAAGCTAGATCTTGACAATGTTGAGGCCTGAGTTAAAAAATTGTTTGTTTGCTTGTCATTTACCTACCAAATTGATGAGCATACAATATAAGTTCTCGCAAATAAAGGGTCACTAAAAGCTGTATAGAAAACATGCATACACATTCACAAATTCAAGACCTCGCAAATAACTGCAGTTCTAGGAAATATCAAATTTGGTAAATAAAAGTAATGTGAAAATTTCTGAATTTACAGTAAAGACTTACCTTCTACTGAGACTATACTGTTCTGTGGTAGGTTGAGCACGGCAAGATGTCGGAGTTTAGACAAACTGTTCACATGGATCAGCCTGTTCCCAGCCAATGATAACTGAAATCATAGACAACTTCATTACAGCATACGGCACACGAATTGGATAGCTAACACAGAAATTGGCTTGGACCCCAACAATAGTTTTATAAAGAGGTTGTGTACCATGTTTCATCAGGAAAACATGTCCGTGCAATGAATATCCCCGTAAACCCCACTTTTATATAGTAAAAATGGGGTTTGCAGGGGTATACCTATTTTTCTTATTTTTGCTCAAAAACATAGATTGTGGGTACTCGTTAGAACCGCCTCGGCGAGGCGGTTCTGAGGCGGTTCTAACGCGTACCCACAATCTATGTTTTGAGCAAAAATAAGAAAAACATCAATTTTTTTCTGATGAAATTTTCGATTTTTACAGTAGAAAAAAATCTCTGTATATTGCATGGGCAAGTTTTCGTTATGGAAATTTCTTATTATTGCTTACATATACATTCTCATTCTGACATCAAATGCAATTTTAACTTGTACATTTTCATATGATATTTAGCTCATTTGTATTTCTTTCTTTCATTTTACATCCCTTTCAAGATTATTTCAGGTCATGTAAGATAGGACAATCAGTAGGTGGGGCTGAGGCAGGAGTACAGTGAGAAAAAGCACCTGACTGCCCTACACAGCGGTACAAGCAGAACTAGTTTGTCCAATATTTTGCCCTGCTTGTACTGGCCCTAGAACCCACAAAGTATACATTTAGTGCTGAGATGATCTTTAATGAAATAAGCGACCTTAACCTTTCAGCCACAGGGACGCCTCAGTCGTAACGAACTGGCTATATGAAAAGCCTGGTTCAGCACCTCAATAACTTATTCTGGTGGTGAACACATACATGTGATACCTCCCTCATCATCAGGGAGACTCCTGGAAATGAGCCGTAAAATTGGTAAAAATTCTTCTAAAATGTACCACTTTTTGAACAAAAATTCAAAACCTCCCTGAAATGAATCACAAATTTTCCTATTTGTTCTATACATTTCAAAAAAATCTCCCTGAAATGGAACAAAAATCTCCCTGATTCTCCTTTCAGACTCATCACATGTATGTGAACATTCAGGACTTTTACCTAAGTCTCAATATGTAAGAGTGCAAAAACAAGAAAGTCAACAAAAATATAGACTTATCCAGGACAATGTACTCTTGAACTACTCAAATCTGAATTAGTCAGTGCATATCATTTGTTAAATTGCTATTTGCGTGAACAGCAAGAAACAGATTTTCAACTATGCCTAAAGCACTGGTCTGTACAACAAAGTGTAGAGGGATAGTAATGTACACCGAAAACAAAGGCACTGAACAGCTGTGCTGTAGCTTGTTTTTTTTTTTGTTTGTTTGTTTTGTTTTGTTTTTTCGAAAATGCAAAACCAGGTTAACTCATGATGCGACTCATTTTCATTTGAATATATTTTATCTATAGCTTCAATTCAAACTGAGCCACGCCATGAGAAAACGAGCATTTTGCATATGCGAAAACTAATTTGCAGATCAGCTTCGCAGTAACCGCGAAACTGATCAGCATCTTTGTTTTCGCTACAGGGTTAACACAATTCTTCTACTTTCTAAATCCGAAATTTCCTGCCTCTAGCTGTCTTCTGTGGCTGTGCAGCCCGGTTTGTGTCGGACCTGGTCAGAGACCACATTGATGGTTTTCTTGTGTCACGGCCCAATTGATCAATTATCCTGGGTTTGTTGAAACTTGAAGAAGTCTGTGACCTGAACACTGGACAAACAAAACATCTAATGTATGCCAATGCATGATCACGGTGCATCAGAAAAGAAATTGACCAATTTAAACCAACTTTAATTTGCTAGCCAAAAAATGAGCTCTCAAAACTCCCTTTAAAGTAGTTAGCCTTTCCTTTTGTCACAGTATGCACTTGACCATGGGACAATTTCACATTAACAGATACAGAAGCCAAGCATGTTCTTTGCTCGCATGTAGATGATGATTTATGTTAAAAAAAATAAATAAATAAATAAACAAAAAAAAAAAAAAAAAAAAGATTTGTAGCAGCAAAATAACGCTAATTTTCAAAATGACAAAACTAAGAACCTGAGCAACATATGATGGACATAATAATGCATTTTGATGCAATACTCAATCATACAGCTCTGGCAACTGAAGATGAAATAATACGTTTAAAACTATTTCAATCACTGAAAAGCTACTGTTACTTAACAAGGGCCCTCCAAAAGTAGAACCAAATGATAAATAAAAGCGCTGCAGGCATGCATGATACCCCGCCACGCAAATTTAATTTAGCAAAAATGTTTGTCAATAAATTCTCAAGATAAAGAGCAGAACAAAATTTTGTCATAAATGAAGGACCATAACTCTGTATACTTTGATAAAATTTACCCATCTTCAATCCCAAACCACTACTTCCTGATTTGAACTTTTATACAAAGTTTGAAGAAAATTGGTTGATAAATGCACAAAACAGAGGCAGGAAATGAAATTTTAATGTAAATCATGGGCCATAACTCTGTACTTATTTAAACTAATTTATTCATTTTCAATCGCAATCCACTCCTTCCTGATATGAACTCCTATACAAAGTTTGAAGAAAATCGGTCAATAAATGCTCAAGACAGAGTCCGGAAACAAAATTTTAACGTAAATCAAGGGCCATAACTCTGTACTTATTTGACAAAATTTACCCATCTTCAATCCCAAATCATTCTTTCCTGGTATGAACTCCTATACAAAGTTTGAAGAAAATAAGTCAATAAATGCTCAAGATAGAGCCCAGAAACAGAATTTTAACGTAAATCAAGGGCCATAACTCTGTACTTGTTTGACGAAATTTACCCATCTTCAATCCCAGACCACTCCTTCTTAGTATGAACTCCTATACAAATTTTGAAGAAAATCGGTCAATAAATGCTCAAGATAGAGTCCGGAAACAAAATTTTAACGTAAATCAAGGGCCATAACTCTTTACATATTTGACGAAATTTACCCATCTTCACTCCCAGACCACTCCTTCCTGGTATGAACTCCTATACAAAGTTTGAAGAAAATCGGTCAATAAATGCTCAAGATAGAGCCCGGAAACAAAATTTTAACGTAAATCAAGGGCCATAACTCTGTACTTATTACACGAAATTTACCCATCTTCAATCCCAGACCACTCCTTCATGGTATGAACTCCTATACAAAGTTTGAAGAAAATCGGTCAATAAATACTCAAGATAGAGCCCGGAAACAAAATTTTAACGTACATCAAGGGCCATAACTCTGTACTTATTTGACGAAATTTACCCATCTTCAATCCCAAACCACTCCTTCCTGATATGAACTCCTATACAAAGTTTGAAGAAAATCGGTCAATAACTGCTCAAGATAGAGCCCGGAAACGAAGCGCTGACGGACGGACAGACGGATAGACGGACAGACGGACGGACGGACGGACGGACGGACACTTGAACGCAAATTTTTTTTGGAGGGTATAACATAATACCCCGCACTTTTTAAGTGGCGGGGTATAAAAACCATTACAGTAAGAAAATTCTAAAATAATATTAACTTTTTGGATTACTTGAACACAATATTTTATATAGGTAAACCACTTGAGTGTTTCTTTCCAAAACTGTCTGGGTGATTGAAATGTCTGTGTTTGTCAGATAGCTCTTTCAATTGAGCCTTCGCACGAGAAAACCAACAATTTGCATATGCAAAAACAAAGACGCAGATAGTACAATTCCTTATCTACTTATATCCAAAGTTTCAAGCTTCTAGCTTTATTCCGTGACTGTTTAGCTTTATTCCGTGACTGTACAGCCTGGGTTGTGTCTGACATGGTCATAAACCCAAATTGTTGGTTTTCTCATGCACAGGCTCATTGATAGGCAAGTCTGGATGAACAATTATGGACATAAATGAAAATAGCTATGCTTCCATTAAGCCGACTGACCCTGATTTTTTGTGCTGACCTGGTCCCGAGGTTATAAAACTTTTTTCATGTTCAACTCAACTGAGCATAAAATCTGAACTGCTCATAAACACCAAAGTAGCTCAAATATATTGAAATTGAAGGTTTATAACTCCAAAGCCTGTAATTTATCCTGCTCATAAATGTTAAAATGCCAATAAATGTTGGCATTTTAACATTTATGAGCAGGATAAATTTTAGTCTCAGCTGAGTTGAGCATGAAAAAAGTTCTATAACCTCGGGCCGGGGGTCACTTTCTCGGTTGATTGTTCCCAGTCGCAAGGTTGTCTCTGGATAACCAGTGTTATAATTTTAAGCACCCACCTGTCTCAGAGTGTGACATTGCTCTATGTTGTCAAGACGACTGATACTGTTTCTATCGGCGATGACAGTAACGGGGGCACTGTTTGGGGGTACCTCGAGTTTTGTCAGGTTTTGGTCCGACAGGTCTATCAAACTGCCATCAGGTTCTGAAAATATATATAGTAATAGTTGAGCCGCCGATAACCCGAGAAGTTCTGGCTGCAAACCCATAATGGGTCAATGGACTCCTCCGCCAGCCAGTGAGGACGCAGCCAGCGTGCATGCGGTGATTGTATTTTATTTTGAAACCTTACTCGCCGCAAAATAATCCGAAACAAAATGGCGACCTCTTTTTGGTCGAAATTAGCTCAAAAAGACACGCTTGTTGTTGTGCTTAAAACAATAGCTGTTATACGGTGCAGCTAGATCCGCCTTGTCCGGGATTTCAAATTACCATCTTACACTGAGACGCCACATGACAAACTTTTTTTCAACGAAAACGACGCGAAACACTTTTGCCTGTCACGGCATTCCCCTGAAATGAGAATTTTAGGGGGTGCCAATTATATTAGAACAAAAAATTGTTCACACTCGGATATTATATTTGACCGTACGTAAGTCATCAAGATAGATTTGACCGTGTTGAGGCTAATTCTGTGTATTGGAGAAGATCGTATTACGTCACACCACATGTGTAAAGTCGGCGGTCGTTTTTGAAGTATTTCTGTGGTGTAAACAGTCACATCATGACACGTTCTTCTCTGTAAATCAAAATGTGTGATACTTGTTGTCACCTTTCTCCATTTTGTGGAAAGGATTTAATTAATCAGTTTGATTTTGGTGAATTCTGGATTTACCAAACCATCATTCCATGTAGTCTGACGGGTCAGCCGTCAAAATGAATTTTTGATACCTGATTGTTTATGCAAAATGAACCTTAGGTATGATACTTACATTTTGACGGCTGACTAGTCAGACTACATTCCATGGACATGAGGAGTGGGTGGGGAAGATCATGTAATACTCTGATACTCTTCCTGAGATGTATGGGGTGTACACCTGGCAGATTAGACATGTGAGACGTAAGTACCCACAAATATGTTTATTACAGCATAGCTCTATCCACAATCGTGACAATGGTCTCTAAAAGATCTTTGGCAGTTTGCTGAACCCTAATTGCACCAGTCATTTGTAATCAACGTGTTGTAGTTGCCCCCTCCCCCACCTACGGGGAAGGGTGAGGGGAAGGGTGAAAGCCGGGTTAAAGAGCAGGGCAGTTACTTTTCGAGTATCCCCGCAGTCCAGGGGAAATGAATGGGGGTTTGACATTAAGATCCTTACGGTTACCCCAGGGAGATTTGGCAGGGCAAAGAGCAAAGTTTTGACCTCCAGTTTGCCCCCTGGGGATGGGGCTAATGGCAGGATGCTGAAAGCTTAAAGTCATAATCCCTGCCCTTCCCTGTAGGTGGGGGAGCAGTGGTTACAAATGTATTGTGCATTTATAAATTGGTGTGAACAGGTGAACCACCATTCAACATCGGCAGAAATTAGGACCCAATAAATCTGGTCTCTTCTCTGTAATTTTTAAGGCAGTGTTTCTGTTGTGGTTCTAGCTCCATGTTTTTGTTGTCATTGCTTTTGTGTGTGTGTGTGTGTGTGTGTGTGTGTGTGTGTTTTTGTTTTTTTTGTTTGTTTTTTTTTTTAACATATTAACAAGTGAGGTGTATTAATGAAGAAAAGCTGTGTATTAATCAATCTATTCTTGTGGGCATGCACTGTTAATACTCTGCTGTTACATTAAGAAAACATGCCCATGTAATATACTGTGTTTTTCTTATGTTTTAAAAATTTAAAATTATCACCAGAAAATTTTTCATATTTGTCATAATTTTGCTCAAAACAGAGATTGTGGGTGCACGTACTGTAGAACCACACCGAGACGGTTCTGATGAATACCCACAATCTTTGGTTTGGAGCAAAAATAAGAAAATAGGTATACCCCTGCATACTAAAGTTTTTATATATAAAAGTGGGGTTTGAAGGGGTATACTTTACATGGACATGTTATCCTGATGTTAATGCTAATTTACATAATTTACTTCTGGGGAACATCAATTTTACCCGTCTCTTTGGACAGTATTTGTGGGGTCAATGGGTTCCAATAGGGTTCAAACAGTTTTTGTGGGCTAGGGAAAATTATATGCGTTCTGCATCAGTCATTTGTATCCCCAGCCCCTATGGGACTGACTGTTAGCAGCTCTATAAAAATTAAGTTAGATGCCCTGCTATAGTGACTGTCAGTGTGGATACAAATGGCTGGTGAATTACTATATACCCATGCAACTTTAGTAAACATGATTTCAATTATCTTTCAGAGGTCTGAGGCATGCAAGGAATGTGATGTGTTCCCTTGACATGGTCAACAATATGATGTGAATACCCAGGAAAATTCTGCACTGCAAATAAACAATGGAAACAACTGTTAAAGTAGAGACTAAGGCTAACATGGCCTTGGAATTTATACCACACTTTTGTATAGTAAAACTGGAGTGTGCATGGGTGTACCTATTTAAACGGCTATTTTTTCTTATTTTTGATCCAAAGATTATTGTCTATGGGTACTTGTCAGACCTACCTCACCAAGGCCATTCTAACATGTAGTACCCACAATATAGGTTACAGCAAAAACAACCATCTTAAGTTATCAAAATTTTTCAACTAAAATCTTCATGGTTGTGTTTTCGTATTGTATCATGGTTTAATTTAGACTTGAAGTTTTGGATTTAGGAAGAAGAGGAATTGTACTATCCCTGTAGTGGAAACAAAGCCACTGATCACTGCACAGCTGATCTGCGCCTTTGTTTTCACCTAGGCTAAAAATGGAATCTCTCATGACGCAGCTCATATATGAACTCCAGATCAAACAAGGCCTGGAAAAAAGTGGTTTGTTTGGGGTAACATCTTGGAAAACTCAAGGTAGGGTTACTATAAAGGTGCATATTTATTTATTAATTTTATTTTATTCTCTTATTATTTTTTCTGTTAAAAGTCATTAATTTACCATAAATACTGTTGTTTTCTTCAATTTCTTAGAAATATTGAGATAAAAAAATTAGGATTCACCAAAAAAATCTAGGTAGGGTCAGGTTACCCTAAACACTCCCTCTTTTTAGGCCAAAAGTATACATGCTCACAGCTGACTTGAGAAATAAGAAAATGTGTTTTTATTATATAACTTCTTGCCAACTCAGAAATCCAGAAGTCTTTTCTTATGAACCAGTTTAAGTATGGAAAGCTGAGCTTCGTTGTTGTAGAAATTGACCGATATTTAACATGGGCGTATTCAGAGGGGGGACAGGGGGTCCGGACCCCACCCCCCTAGAATCGCCAGATTTTTAGTTTTTGCCATGTTGAAATTTTCCGTCAGACCCCTTCTGGGAATTTGGACCCCACTGCGAAAATTTTCTGGATCTGCGCATGTTTTATGTCAAAAGCATTGATCACAGGCAGAGCTTAACACACAAAGACAGTTTTCCTTCTGAATCCCTTGTTATAATATGCAATTATTGTATATAATGCTTTGTTTGTCTTGTTATATGTTTTATGTACAGAATTAAAAGTTTAAACCATAGAAGTTTCATGCATATATTAATTCATCAAAGTTTATGACGCCACAACCAAGCCAGATTCACACAACACCTTAAAGCCTGGTTTTACAAACAGAGAAGGTTTCTACATACATGAAGTTGAAGAATGTAAGGAAATGTTCTGTAAATTTTTGAGCCCAGTACTCATTATGATTACAGTTTGATCAGTAGTGTGTACGTCTGAATTAATCTTGAAGCTGTAAAATATTTGCAAATAAATACATGTGATACTTCCAATGATTTTCTTAAAACTACATTCTATAGACTATATCCGTTTTCAAGATGCCTCCATCAAATGAAAGAAAAAATCTCTGATGCATCTTAAACTCATCACATGTATGACTGGTGGTTCGAGGTTATAAAACTTCTTTCATGCTCAACTCAGCTGAGACTAAAATTTATCCTGCTCATAAATGTTAAAATGCCAACAAAATGCCATGGCATTTATTAGCAGGATAAATTACTAGTTTTTTAGTTATTCTGAATTTTCCACATTTTTTGACCATTTCAACATTTATAAGCAGTTGAAATTTTATGCTCACCTAAGCTGAGCTTGAAAAACGTTTTATAGCCTCAGGGCCTGGGCTGATCATTTGAGATTCTTGACACAGCCTCATATGGTTACTACCAGACTGAAAACAACAAATCAAACTACATGTATTAGAAAATGACACAAGCTTGATTTCTAGAAACACTGGACAATATCAGTCATAATAGTGTGGCAATTATTGAACATATTTACAACATCTGAGCCTTCATGCTTACTAGGTAAGCATAATCAGAGCATTCAGCATATCTATGCTCTGGTGTTCCTCAACCATTTCCAAAAAATGATAAGTACATAAAGAATCGCAGAGAATGGGGCATAATCACCTTGAGGTCATTGACAACAGGTTGTGGCATTGAGCAAATCACAAGCCATTACACAGTTCCTGAGCATGCAGGTTAAATCAGAACCTCCATGGCCTGAGGCTTGGATTTATATGTTTGCCTAAGGTAATAGTCAGATATATTTATCAACTCAGTACAAAATAAAAAGAAAATGATGATAAATGTGTCAGTCTAACTTTTTGTCCTCTATATAAAATCTACCGACAATCTCTAGCAGCTTTGCTACCTTTTTCAACATTGATATTTTCCTCAAAGCTTTTACTTGTGTTCTAAAAATAGTATCAAACTACGACAATTTCCAATTTGGCTTTTCTTTTCTCAAATATTTCTCGATAAAATTGAAATCTGAATGAAAGTGACAATGTTTTATATAGCATCGGTTGAAAAGAACCGTATTTGACGGATTAATAGCGATTATGCTGACATTTTTTCATAAAAGTTCAACCAATTTGAGCCTAATTTTGGGACAAAAACGCCCTTCTCATCGTCAGTACCAATTTTCTTTTTTAGAACAAAAATTTGTTCACACCGATCATATCGTGATTCATACATCAATATTCTCACAAAAGAATAAATTTTCAGAAAATATGGGTCTCGACGCGGGAGAAAATCAAATACTCGTTAAATAAACGATTTAACACGACTGACATTTTCGACAGTTGACTCGCGAAGGAAAATCCCCTAAATCGATGCGCCGACAAACTGTCATGACAACAAAGCAGCTTCACAGGGCGGATTTAGCATTGCTTAAAATGGGCTGCGTGTTTGATGAAAATCAGTTTCGTCTTTGGTACACACGAACGGAATTACTTAGGGCCCTGTCTCTCGGTTCAAAGTGGATGGCTTAATTTTCGAACGTTTTTGGTTGCTACGATTTTGATTATATCACTGCGCCTTGGCTACGCATCTCGACTGAGCAAGGTATAACCAGGCCCACACCTATTTACTTAGACATTGTGTTTTTGCACCTATATTTACCTGTAAAAAACATGTGTCGGTTTGTTTGTCTAACCCCTTGTTGTCTAATCATCATTGACCGTTAGCTAATGTTCTGATTTGAATGGTCAATTTAAAAATGAATATTAATGATGGGTGGTTGGACTGAGGACTCAATTGCCCCCAGTCAAAACTAATAGAAAGAGAAGTCTCCAATTAAGACCCCAAATGAGATTTCTGCATATACGCAAAAACAAAGGCAGTAACTGCACAGCTGATTAGAACATTTGTTTTTGCTACACACAGACTCACAAAGTACAAATCTTCTCACTAAAATCCAAAATTTCAAGCTTCTAGCCAACATTTGTGACTGTATAGGCTGATTTATGTAGGACCTGAGTGGAACCCCCAATGACTGGTTTTCTAGTGTCACTGCTCAGTTACACACTTTCGGAAGCATCCCCCGCCTCCCTACCGGAACATTGGGGCCTTTGATAAATACATGTAGATGGACTGGTTGTGTCTCCTGGCAGAGCTGATTACTGACTGACCAACCAACAAAAGTCTGAGCCTGGCGTCCATGGCCCAGTTGTTCAAAACTAACGACGTCGTTAGTTAACGTTTCGTTAAAATTTCAAACATTAATATTACAAATACACTGTTATTTTTTGTTGAAAAAATGTGAGAATCCTTTGCCATGCAAAGGATTCTCGCATTTTATCAACAAAAAATAACAGTGTATTTGATTATGTAGTCGGCATTTACTTAAGAATTTGAGGTCTTAACGATAACGTTAAGCAAACAAAGTTTTGAACGACTGGCCCCTGGCATCCATAACTATGCTTTATTGCTTACTTTTTGCAACACATTTCGCATGTCAAAGACACACCAGTGTTGGGTAGAAGTCCAATAAAAGGGAGGGAATGTCCCGTAATTGTTGACTGGCATGTAAAGCAACAAATCAAACAAACAAATACTGCAAGAAGCAATGCAACCCTCCCATATACACACACCAAACACAAACACCAGGAGGGTGGTCAAAGACATTCAATTGACTTTACTCTCCAGACCAAAAGGAGTGGGCATTATAACCAATTGTACAAAAAATATAAATAAAACAATTTAGATACCAATTAAAGCAGTGGCTATAATCTGACTTAAACATGTCAAATTTGTGACTCAGTGTCCTTGGCCAATTGCCTCAAAAATGACAATGACAATTCAAAAATTCATGTTCAAATGAATGAAATAATTTAGCCAATTGTTCTCTGACTTCAAAGTAGCACACCCTAAAACTAAATAACATTTTTCTGAATCATGAACAATGCTCTATCAGAGAAAAAAAATTGGGTTTCATGAACCTATTGTCATCAAAAGAAACAAGAGGAAAACATACTACAGTAGGTGTAATGAGAGCTAATCCTTATTTCTGTACTATAACCAATGTTAAAGAAAGCTTTTCGGACCTTGTAGTACTCTGTACTCATTTTGGCTTTTCGATACAGGGGCCAGTTGTGATCAGTTGTTCAAAACTGTGTTAACTTACTGTTAATGTCATCGTTAAGACCTCAACTCGTTAAGTAAATGCCGACTACATAAGCAAACATGCTTTTATTTTTTTACATTTTATGAACAAAAAATAACAGTGTATTTGTAATATTCATATTTGAAATTTTTACAAATCGTTAACTAACAATGTCATTAATTTTGAACAACTGGGCCCAGGTTGTCAAGCACTATTTGTCGCTAAAGCACTGAGTAACTTTTTAGTCAACAGTGCACATGCAGTACAAGTTTAAGGCCTCGGTTGCATAGTGGTAAATGTTGCCTTGTAAAGCAGGGGTTGTGGGTTTGATTCTCGGCTTCTATAGTCCAGTGGCTCACACTTTAACCAAGGCCCTGTCTCAGTATGATCTGACCTACAGATGGCACTTTAAACCCAAAGACAAACATGACCTTCGCTCCAGAAGGGAGGTTACTCCAAGGCAAACACATTTCAGCAAAATACAATTGCTATAAATGCCACTTTAATGCAGACAAAATTTATATCTGTTATATTCGGAGGGCTTCAGTAAGCTTTTTGTTCAACTTAAATATTTGCTCAACTCATTTTTAAAAGCATGATGCCATTTTTATGGGACATAGGTAAACAGAATAGCCCCAGATGTGACCTGCAGAACGCGGCGTCCCATGACTCTCATCTGGGGCTATTCTGTTCGCTTAGAGAATTTTCATCGAAAAATTGAATAAAATTTTAAACAATCACTCCTGACGCCCCTAAAAATGAAAGTGGACTCGCTCAAATGCTAATAGAATGGGAAAATCCATTCATCAAAATGGGTTAAATATTTGCTTAATTGATCCGATACAGCAGGGTCTAATTATACGTCTCAAAAGGTTTTAGACTATACAACAAACAGACTGTTTAAAAGTGCACTTCACATTGATACTAGATGGACCTCATTATGTTCTTGTAGGCCAGGAGGTCATAAGTAAACTTTTATTTTATACCCTGGCACATTTAGGAAAAATAATCATGGAATTACAGGGATATTTTTCCCGTGTCTCAGGGGCCAAAATAAGGCCTCATTCCCAATGGAATTTGAAATGATGTTTAACTTTGATTTCAAGCTATTTTTTAATGATTCTAAATGAATAACCTTAAGTAATTTTGTCAACTTGGAAAATATCATCAACTTTGAATGTTCCGAAAAAATCCCAAATTCTGGGTTCACATCGCTAATTTTCCCTATCAGAAAGGCCCTAGGGCCCCTACCCAGAACTGCCCTCCCCCCCCGCCACCGCAAATTATTAATTATGCTAAAGATCATACTTTCATGAAACAGTTTTGTGTCACACGCTGTTGGTCAATCTTGGATTGAAGTTTACAGAGTTTTTTAGTTCGCCACAACATGACTTGTATATAATAAAAGTGGCTTAAAATAGATTTTGTACATTTGAATTCTTCTTTGCGTAATAAACAGTAATTTAAAATGGTACTTGTTTATATTATTTGAAGTCCATCTTTTTTCTATTCTAAACCCTCTCAGTGAGGTTTGCCTCATGGTAATATATCAGGCAAGGTATAGCCTATATATGGTCTTAACATTATCGCCAAGGCTGCGCAATATACAGTAACTTTTAATTTATGTGAGCAAAAATAACAAATTTTATAGATAATAAGCTTACCAGAATTTGATCTTTGTTTTATTTTCATAGTTGATTGTCGCACTGATGTCATGAAAAAGTTTACTCTTCCCCTGTTGTAATAATTCCACAAAAATAAATTCACGTTTTTTGATCAAATGTTCAAGAAACTATAATACCTATTCCAATCATTACTTAAACTTCTTTGAAAAAGGAATATGTACAGAATGACACATTTAAATGCATCAAATTGATATTTTCCTTGGCCTATCTCCAAAGTTTTTATTTATAAAGTGACTGGCATTCTGCCATCATGATTGATTTTGATCAAACAATGAGCCGTATGACCAGAAAATGTTGGTCACAGAGGAATAGTCCCACCAATGTCACCCAAGAATAATACATCAGCCATTTGTAACCACCGCCCTTGCACCTATCATGGAGAAGGGCAGGGATAGCCTGGCTTAAGGATGTTCGCTGCTATTACATTTGACATTTCGGCACTACCGGTTTTTATTTTGCTGAATATCTCATAAACAGTTATAGATATTTTCCTAATATTTTTTATTTGAATACATATTGATGATATTTTTATTCAGCTTTGCGTCCCTTTCAAGATTATTTCAGATCATATGAGATGGGTCAATCAGTAGGTGGGCGAAAACGGGAGAACCCCGAGAAAAACCACCTGACACACCCACAAGCAGAACTTGGCTGGTCTCACATGTGGCCAGTGCGGGGCTCGAACCTACACCAGACACAGCGGTGAGATGATCGGGTGATTAAGAAACAGCACTCTTAATCGCTCGGCCACGGGGGCCGGTATATTGTTGATATGCATTGAACGAGACATGAAAATTGTCAATCTAAGAAACTTCATTTTTCACCCCATTTTTAGCAACTTGTAGAAAATTTTAAGTGTCAGCAAAATTTAGGGGGTATGGTAGATTAAACTTCAATATTACACAACTTCAAAATACTTGTAGTGATTTGATGTTTATTTTAGCATAAGTAAATGTACACAAGGTCTTCTTTACCAGCATTTCTTTGGTGTGCTAGTTTTAAAATTTTGGGTGGTTTTATGAAATGGGGTGTAAGAAATAAACAAGTAGCCCAAGGGCAACAATCGCTCACCTGAGAGTCAACAAGTACAGTCACTGGACAAAGAGAATTTTTTTTTTTTTACCCTATTAAAATTGGTATGACGGCCATCTTGGTAATGTTTCAGGTCTATGGCTGCAATAGTTACCATAGGCTCATTGGTCCTGTAAACGCTTACCTGAGACCTAGTTGTCACTTTTCTCCATGTTTCCATGTTTGCCTATGTTTCCAAAATTGACCTTGACCTAAATTAATCACATACCTTCATCTACTCTATTAGTTGTTTGCATCTACCACTTTTCAGGTCTCAGGCTGCATTTAGTTTACAAAATATCCATTGTTTTCACTTTTTCCTCCCATGTAAAAGCCTATGTTTCCAAAATTGACCTTGCTGTAAAATAGGTCAAGGTCATCCTAGGGTCATCATTTTATCAAACTATGATGGACTGGAGTCCCAAATGCTACATACCAAGTTTCGTGAAAATCGGCCTGCCGGTTCTGGAGAAGAAGATTTTTGAGTGGTTTTTACCATATATGGGCGTGGCGGCCATCTTGGTCATGTGACCTAGATTTCGGGATCAAACTTTCCTTATCTTTACCCAGGGATGCTCCACATAAAATTTCAGTTTGATTGGCCATGCGGTTTCAGAGAAGAAGATCTTTGAAAAGTGTGTATGGACGACAGATCGGCCAAGGTCAAGAGATGACCTTGACGTAACTTAATCACATACTTTCATTAGTTGTTTTGCATCTACCACTTTTCAGGTCTCAGGCTGCAATAGTTTTCAAAAAATCCATATTTTTCACTTTTTCCCATGTAAAATAAAATATAAAGGTTATGTTTCCAAAATTGACCTTGACATAAAATAGGTCAAGGTCATCCTAGGGTCATTATTTGATCAAATTACGACGGGCTAGAGTCCCAAATGCTACATACCAAGTTTCGTGAAAATCGGCCTGCCCGTCCTGGATATATTTTTCATTCTTTTAATCATAAAATATGTACAAGTTCTATGTTGTGTGAAAATACAAGAAAAAGTTTGAATCTACAAATATGGATTTGATACATTTATAAATATAGAATTTTTCCGACTTTTCAAGTAAGGGGGTATGGTTGTTAATTGAGTCGAAAGAAATTATTATCCACTTCAAGATGAAAATATTATGTATGTTTTAGGTCCATAATAGGCAGTGTTGCTTAAACAAAATTAATCTTGAAAGCATTTGTGATGTATTGAATATTATATATATTTTTTTCTAATTTTCAAACATGTTGTTTCAAGGTCTCATTCAGAGGCCACACTACCCTATATTTATGGCAGTGGCTATTTTGCCGGACCTGGCAAAATAGCTATAATGTACTTATAGGCTATTTTGCCACACCAAAAACTTAGTAAAATTTTTATTTTATATTTTTTGAAGTTTTTTGTTTTTAATTTAAATTTTTATTTTATTTATACTTGTTTGAGATTTTAAGATAAGAATACACATACTGAAAATGTTGATAAAAGACTTCATTCAGATACAAATGGAAATATGACTGCCATTCTTGAGATATGTTAAAAGGGAGAAAAATTGATAAAATCAGGATACTCACAGATGACCATATCCGCAATAATATGCATTGTAGAAATCAACACACATTGGCATGGCACCTTTTAATAGCTGGCTTACAAAAGCAGTTTCTTTACACAGACTATCAGGGACAGGAATTTATCACCCATCAGACTAGCATATTCCTTTGTGTGCCTTTCATTTTTTTTTTTCTATCCTAGTATGGGTTCTCAGTTGTCTAGAAATGTCAATCATTTCTGTAGTTACATGGTCACCAATCCAGCTCTTCATAGCAAAATCAGGGTTCAAACTAAACAAGAAATTTAGGGAGAAGTTTTGATTCACCCCATGAAAATTTGGGAGAAGTTTGGACTTGAATTTCAGGTTTGCCTATATATTCTATACATTTTCACTTCTCCCTCAGCTGAAAATAAGGACAAGTTTGTTCATTTAGGGAAACTACTATTTCTCCCTAGTCGCCCTGTAGGCTATTCCCTGAAAATAGATGATAATAAATTCATTTATAGTACTTTCTGCAATGCAGAAGAGTGGGGCAGAACTTTCCATGTTCTTTTGTTTTATTATTTATTACTCCAATGTTAAGAAATCTTTTAAAAATCAAAGAATGCTATAAGATTGGTGATTTATCAGGAAAACCTGGGGTAGCAGGGCTGGCACTCAAGTTTCCTGGAACTACGTAGCCATGTTCAGCCATAAGTTTATTTCAAATTTCAAAACTATAGCATTCACCATTAAGGTGACCAACAGACCCAGCTAGCCAGCCTCACGGTCACCCATCGGCATACACCACAACCAAACACACCGCCCACACACACACAGACAGACATGCCAAACTTGGCAAAGGCAATATATGCCCTTCTAACTTTTCAAAGTTGGGGGCATAAAAAGGCACGAAAAGCAACCTATTGATTCAGAAATATCTCAAATATATAAATAAAACAAAAATGTAGATAAGAATACCTTACAAAATATAAATTAAAAATTTTGATAAGTATTTGGTCCGGCAAAATAGCCTATAAGTCCAATATAGCTATTTTGCTGGACCCGGCAAAATAGCACAGAGACTATTTTGCCGGGTCCGGCAAAATAGCCATTGCCTATATTTATTTTGTTTTCATATGTCTTATTTTATATTTTGGAATCACAAAAGGGCGGTTAGAAAAAAAGTTTGAATACTTTTTCATTGGCATAAGTGTGGAGAAATTATTTTTTATTGTCCCTGCACAGGGCTTCTACAATAGGATCCTTACCACAGTGAGACTTTCTATTGTGAACGGCAGGGCAAAGAGCATAGTTTTGACCTCCAGACTGCCCCCCTGGGGGTGGGGCTGGGGCATACAGCAGAGCACAGAAAAAATGTAAAGTATTTATCTCAGCTCTTCCCAGTAGGTGGGGAGGCACGGCTACTGGTGCATAAAGTGTCGTGCTTTCATGATTGCAATACCCCTAATGATCCCAAATGAGAAAATACTTTAATGTATTTATGTTTTTTTTTTTTATGAAAACTTGTCGAAATAATTGTAAGGAAAGGAAACAGAACTCTTAAAAAGTTAAAACTGTCATAAATGGAAACAATATTATCACAGATTATTCCACCCACTGGGACCTTCAGAAATAGGTCAGAAGGTCTGAGCCTGGCTAGGAACAGTGGTTCAAGTCAAACCATCCATACATTTGGTTTACTTGGTTACTTTTTCAAGCACCTTTTTGATTCATGACATCCATACATGTGATATCTTCTTTGGCCCAAATAGGGAGATTTGTGTTTTGAAATAGGGAGATTGGGTCTCAAATAGGGAGATTTTAGCGCGGTGAAAAAGCGAAGATTTTTGGCCATTTTTTTTTGCAAAAGATGCATAATATTTGCCTTATGATCCCTTATATCTTCAATGAATTTGCTGATGGGTGGTAATTTTATAACAAACTAATAATTCCATAATTAAATATAATCACAGCTGAGGAAATTTTAATTCCCAAATCGGTCTAGCTAAGTGATGACGTCATCATGGACATGCAACATGCATGTAAAAAGCGTATCTAAGAAGTCGCGAAAACTAATGACATTTATTATTTCATACATTATGTCCATTGTATCAACGTCAATTCGAGAAAGTTTAAAGATTTCAATGTATTGAAATAAAACAGACAAAGAAAAATGCAGAAAAAACGTACTAATTTCTTTCCATTTTCCACAGAAATTTGTGTTTCAAGTTTTTGTAATTTCAATGTTTACTTTATTAGCTGGTACCCCGCATTTTTCTGGTTCGATAACGCAGTTGCTCCCCCTTATTGTAACCGTTTCGTTCCCATAGTTTGTAGGTCGGAAAATTTACTCGACTTTTTGTCTAACGCTACGCTCGACTCAAGTGGCATTTTCATGTGTATGAAATACCCGTTAAATCTGATCTTTCGGAACTATATGGTGTTTGTTTTATTAATCATTTGATGTCGCACCGCCACTCAATTATCGCTGGTAGTTTAATATTAAATATCAGAAAATTGTTACGCAGTGTTGAAACGTCAGACGGACATTATTACAGCAAATTGCACAATGTCAAAGCGGCTTCGGTAGATTACTGAGAAGCTCCGCCCACGCGTTAGTTAGAATGGGCCAATCAGCACGTGTTGCATAAATTACTGCGATGTTTACGCAACGAATTAAAACGCAAGGTTACCAGTCCTCACGTTTCAGTAACTTTCACACTTTTCCGCGAAAATTGTTTTGATAACTAGGCAATTAACAGGGGCAATTATCATGTTGACACGTGTGTAGTAGTGGTATATTGCGTCCTCTGAAACTTGTGAATATAAGGAACGATCGAAGAAAAAAAAATGGTAAACTTTTTTCAGGGAAAAAATCGGAAAAAATGTTTTTACTCGGACCGATAAGAATGCACAAAAATGAAAGATAAATCGGTCCCACGTGTTCAGAATGCCCAATAATCTTTAAAGGACAATCATAATTAACTGTCCTATTAAGATTATCGGCAATGTTTAATCCAAGCCCTCCAAATTAAAGACGCATTAATCTTTGTAAAGATTAACTCTGATCAAATTAGCGGTTTACATAATACACTGTACCTGTAAGACTGACAATTTGTCGCATCATTAATCCCTTCTCACTTCGCCAATTACCCAATAAAGTGACATGTCATCTATTCTGCATTGTCTCCTAAATTACTCCGAGGTATTTATCGGGTCAATGATCAATAACACGTACCGTATATTACCGCAAAATTAAAAATGGAACATTGCCGAAAAATTAGGATAGGCAAATACTGAAATCGGGAGATTTGGGCCCTACTGGGCTCGTCGGGGGACAATCGGGTTGGGAAGCCCAAAATCGGGAAAACCCGACGAGATCGGGAGATATCACATGTATGATGACATCCTAAAGTTGGGTAGTTGTCCATAAAATGGACTTAATGAAGGCAGCACCCCAACATGACCACAGCTGCTGACTAGGGCGCTTTAATAGCCACAACTCAAACAAACAAATCAATAAACCTGATGTTTGCATATATTTGAAAACAAAAGAAGAAAGCAGAACCATCGCTTACTAAATAATATAGAAAGCCTGTCAGTCTGTTATATAAAATATAATTATAGATGAAAAGGCTTACAGAAATAATGCATTATATCATAACTACAGTATGAATGGAGAAGATTTACGGACTGTTTTAAAAGAAAGTGACTTGGGTATTATTATCAAGTGACTTAAACATTCTGAACAATGTATTTGTGCAGTTAATAAAACTAATATGGCATAAGGAATGATTAACCGCAATATAGAGTCAAGAGACAGAAACATCATTGTAAGACTTTACAAACTTCAAAAGCTTGATTCGTCCAAAATTAAAGCACTGTTTTCAGGCATGCAAGCCTTATAGAGCTTCTATGTAACAAGTACAACATAAACCAACCAAGTTGATTTCTGAAATCGCTCATTTATCATATCATGAAAGACTTAAACACTTAAATATTACCACCCTGGAATTTAGAAGACATTGAGGAGATCTTTTATACTGAAACATTTAAAAGATATTAAAAGAATTTGAAGGAATTCCTGTCAATTGAATAACTCTGTTAGTATATACAGGAAGAAATTCTCTTGAATAAACCCAGGTCAAGACTTAATAACATAAAAAAACATTTAATGACTGCAGTCAATGTGTTATTAACGCATGGAATTGACTCCCTGAGCAAGTTGTTACAGCAAACATGGTAAATAAATTCAAAAACGTCATTGATAAGACACTTCAGAGAAACAAATGGGGGAAACAAATGGGGTTTCTTTGACTTGGTCACTTAACCCCTAGGCTGCACTGAATGGTATGGCTGCAGGTATAACTCTTAACAGTATTCAGTAACATTACCTTTTGTATCAAGAAAGCCTCCTGGCATCACCTCGTTAGAATTATCCAGGACAAGCATTGTATTAAGTTAAGCCTTGATGAATTAAAACACATATTAATCCAACCATAACATGTTTAAAATAAAAGTTATACAACAAATCCATTAATTTTTAAGAACATGTCACAGTTTACATTAGCAACCACAGCAAATTAGGATAATGAGGATGCAAATCATTCAACAAATTGAATTCAAGAAATCAGTCAAAACCTTGCATACAATGACTCATTGTTGGTTAAGTGAAATTAGATCAATGTGTACAAAGCAAGATTAATTATGATAAAACATGACCAAACTTGAAACATTCTTACCACTGTCCGCCATATTCAATGAATATTTGTAAGCTGTTGTTGTTGTATGAGGGCTCCAGCCTGGTTAGGCTCAACAGCTCGAGAGCTGACTTGTAGAATTGGGCGTGATTCTGATTGGTTTGAAAGATGTGTGCCTAAAAGCAGTAAAAGAGACAGCCTACCAGATGGTGCAAACTAATTTTCATTAAGCGTTGATATTACTTTGATGTTCAATCATTATTTTTATTTCTATTTTATTTTTTTTATTTTTATTTTTTTTTAATAATCTTTATTTAAAGTCGCATACATATATTAGCAATCAACATAACAACATCTACATCTGCATCTACATCGGTACGTTGAACCGTCACGATTTGACTATTACTCAACGGGATGACTTCTGGTGGTAATGCTAGATAAGACGAAAAATAAGAGAATAAAGGCAGATAGAAGTAATACAAGCATAAGCTCTGTAGAGCTTTTTATTGCGACCAACTAAGAAAATATGATGCATATATACATATTGAGCAGTGCAAATGTGACTTGCTCAAGGCCACAACAGACGACGCCCCTGACGAGGGTGGTGGGTGCGCATGCGCACGTTCGTGACGCTTCCTGTTTTCAGACTAAATTCTAAATTTAGCCACCCACCCCACACCTGAGGTGATGATCAGAAATTGATCGACTCAGTATCAGAAGATAGATAGATAGAGGATCGAACCGCCGGGGACCCCTCGGCCCAGTCCGATGCGCTACCAACTGCGCCAGTCCGATGTATTTATGTTATTATGTTTGTATATTTCACATACCTTCGGTTAGGAGGTCTTGAATAAAATTTTGACTTGACTTGACTTGACTTGAAATATCTTTCCTTGGACTAAACCCCAACAACGACGAGAACAAGGTCAAAATGAAACAATTTCATGTTGATCTTTAGCATGCAGTGCAAAAGGGTGATCGGCATCTGGCCAATGTACATGTAACTGGTGTTTAACACAAAAAGTACGATAATTGTACTTCAAGATTCAATCTGCTAATTTATTATATAGCTATAAATATCAAATGATTAAAACTAAGGGATAAAAGCCGAGTAACAAGTGTGCAGATATCTGCACACTTATATCAGGCGATATCTGCACACTTACTTGATATTGCACACTTTGTTAAAAGCGAAATATTCTTTTTATGATACATTGCCAAATTCTTGACTTGAGGGTCATCGTGCAAAATTGTAAAATTGGGACGTCAACTATAATGACCTCATCTTCATCTGACGTCGCGTGGAAAATGACGTCATACCGGGCCGAAACGTCAGCTGAAATTTGTCACTTTCAGATTTGGCAGTGGCTAGGGATACGGTACCGTATCTTTAGCCTGTGGGCTAGGGATACGGTACCATATCCCTAGCCTGGCGGCTAGAGATACGGTACCGTATCTGTAGCCTATATATCGGAAATGGCTAAAGGTACGGTATAGATAAAAATCGATAATATATTATTTTCAGGTGAGTTTTAAGTTGAAGCATTGCAACTTTCCTAATGAATCATAAAAAATAAAAATTTACGGGTGTCTTACTTTTCTCACAGTTTCATGGTTGGGCAAGCTCTACACATGCACAATAATCTTAAAAGTAGTAGCGTTAATTGTTTTTAATTATTTGGGAAATTATGCATATATCTATATAACAACTAAAAAACGTACGAGACAAAGGCGGTTGCATTTTAGGCAATTTATTGTTTGATTTTAATGGAAAATCGCTTGTAAACTTAAAAAAAGCTCCTTAGATAAAGGAACATATATGTATGTATCATTTTGACGCAAAAAGAAAAACATCGATCGACGTCTTGAGTTAAACATTAATTACCAAAGTATCACAACATGGTTTCCAACTTAAAATAAGCGCATAAAAACAATCACGAGAACAAGAAAACATGTAAACCAAGCGTAAAATTATATCATAAGTCACAGAAAGAGTTCTTTGATAGACAATTTTTTTAACTGCAAATTCTAACTTAGAAAGCGCAAGTCTTAGGAAATGTCAATTACTTTGTTTTGATTTTTTTTTTCAAGTAAATGCACTGACGTGGAGAGCCGCAATTCAAATTTACGCCGTGTCTTTATCTGCAGCGCTTTGATAAAGACATGTTTTACATGTAATAGATAGATAGATAGATAGATAGATAGATAGATAGATAGATAGATAGATAGATAGATAGATAGATAGATAGATAGATAGATAGATAGATTCTCTCACTCCTGTCCCTCGAGACTTGAAGTTCTTGCCGCCGTGAATACACCTGAATGTTTAGTCTTTCATTCAACTTATACGAAACACGCACTTGCGCCTTTTCTACACTTCTATCTCTCTTATAGAACTGAACGCTTTCGGCATTCTGATAGCGCTCAATAGCACTTTCAAATGCACGAAAGTTTTCATTTTTTTGCTCGATGTGAAGTATACGAGCCATTCTGACGGTATGAATCAAAATTTGCATGCATGTTTTAAAATTGTACGGCGATGCTTAATTGTTTTATACTGCAGTTACTTACTTAACCATAACAAAAGTTAAAAGCATTCGCCGAATAATAATTGGCAAATTAAACAATGCCAATGTCTTACTTCAGGGGCTTAGCGGTAGGACAAAATAAATCAACACTTCATTACTGTTATGTTTGTTGTTCGCACATTGAGGCGCGGACATCGTATTGATGGTTAAACAACTGATTGAGGCTAATATTATCATGTTATTATCTTCACGCATCGTTAGAAACTTTCATACTGCGAGTTGGCTTTATATCCTTTGATGTCGGCCAAATAATTGTAGATAATGGTGATATTGCACAAAAACACACTCAAATATAACAATTGAAAATTTCATTCCACGGGGTCAAAATTAAAATTGAAATCTCTCAACTTTATACATTAACATTGTTTTCTTAAGTCTGTGTCTCTAGTCTTCCGTACCTTAGCCATTTAGGATACTGGCAATGATTCAACTTAAAACTCAACTGAAAATATCATATTACCGATATTTAATCTATACCGTACCTCTAGCCATTTCTGATATATAGGCTACAGATGCGGTACCGTATCTCTAGCCGCCAGGCTAGATTTAAGCCGAAAAACGAAAATAAAATGTCAGAAATATAGATTCAATAGCAAAATGTGCTTCCGAAAAGTAACAGTGCAAAAATGATATCATCTGATATTGCACTAGTGCAAAAATGATATCACTTATGGATCTTATCGCGGCCGTCGTGTAGATATTTTAATTTTGTAAGGCTAACTCTCAACAAAACATCATATATGAGAAGCAGATATTTATAGCGATATAATAAAAGGGTTATCGCACTGATATCGGTGAATATTGTCCCTCGTTGGGATATCTACGGACGCTCGCAAGCTCGCGTCCTTCGATATCCCAACTCGGGACAATATTCACCGATATCAGTGCAATAACCCTATAATATTCCCCATCAGCTGATCCATTTAATGCCTAAAAAGGTACAAATATTCAATGATAGGAAAAGGCGCAAACAGAAAGAAATTCCCACTCCCAAAACTGAGGTGGGGAAAATAAATTGAAAATTAGGTACTTATATCAAGAAAACATATCGTAAGCCGAGTGGGCAGCTATTTCCCAAAAAACGGCTACTCAGTCACCAAAACTTAACTAAACATATGAAAACATACATAAGGTTCAAACAGCACAAAATTCGACTCCAAATCATAAAACCACAACAGAAATATCGCATTAGAACGATAAGTAATATATAATTACGGAGCGGGGGTTAATCGGTTTTACAGGCGCCTAACCTCACCCTCATCGTCTGCAGTGGATCACATTTAGTTAGTAGTTCGGTCCTCACGGTGAATCTCTAACTAGTCAATGAATCATCAAGGACAAACAAATAAACATGATAACCACCAAAAAGAATAAAATACGAGGACTCACAGATTCAGTAAGCTGCCCGCCCGACGATGGAGATCCCTGGGTGCCAAATAACTTACTGAAATCGAGAGCAAAAGAAAAACACCAGTTGAACCCCAGTGGGCCAAGCACCAGACAAGAAGCACCGGTCCCAACCAACTAAAATGAATAGCTTTAAAGACCTACTTCTGAAGAAGCTAAAAGTAGTACCACTGTATATTCGGTTAACGACCCCTAATGGTGCAATATGGTCATAAGATCAAAGGACTGTCATAATGAGGTGATTATCACATAACCGAGGGGGTCATAAAGAGGCCCCTAAAGGCCTGTAGTTCCCACTGTTTATTGATTTTATGGTCCCGGATTACCTGTGCAATAAAACTGCCTCCCTCTTCAATCAAAATTGATTTTTCCTGTTTTTGCCCCAACCTGTATTCTGAGTTATTGTCAGGGCACTAGGTTTTCTAATGCCCTGTCCCTTATCTAATGACCCTCGATAGACATGAAATTAGGATCATCATAGAGTCTGAAGCCCAGCCCATCGGTAATAAACTTACTCGGGGATAACCGAGGTGCTGCCAGCGGTTGGAGGATAATACATTCAAAATAATAAATGAATATAAATATAAATCAATATTGTTATATTTATATTTATTTATTGTTTTGAATGTATTACCCTCCGGATTACCATCGCCACTCCTATGGTAGAACTACACTTCCCTCCACCAATCATCACCTTAACATATTTACTGTATAGCCATCATTGAAGTTATCTCTTCTTCTTTTTTTTTATCTTTTTTGCGAGAAGAGAAGCCAGTGCTTGCCACACAAATGATGAGCGTCAAGCAAGATATCCACTGATACAATTAACGTCTTTGGTATGACGCGGCCCGGGATCGAACCCACGACCTCCCACTTCCAAAGCGGACGCTCTAATCATTACGCTATTGGGACCGGTCTTTACCGGGATTTTTAACAAAACCACTTTAAATTGTATTTTCTCACAGACTTACTTATTATACGATGTTGTCTTTCAAAAATGTTTATTTATTTGTATTACTTTTTTGCTCTTTTGTTAACTGTATGAACTACTGTTTTTCACTGTATGTATATCTTGTGGCTATAAGATATCAAATCTGGGTCATCATTGAGTCAGACGGAGGGTCAGATTTTGATAGATATCATGAATGACCATGGTTTGGAACAATTAGTCAATTTCCCCACCAGAGAAAGAAATACTTTGGACTTAATTTTGACCTCTCTTCCTTGTCAGTTTGTAGACATTCATTCCCCGGATAAGCTCAGTGACCATGACATTGTTTCTGGCACATTGAAAATTGTTACCCCCTATAAAGAAACCATCGTTATCAGAAAGGTGATTATGAATCTATGAGAGCAGAATCACTTAAATTTGCAAAGGAAAGATACTTCAACGGTTACTCAGATACTCGGTCGGTCCAGGAAAATTTCAATCTCATTACAACGTTTATTCAGGAATCAGCAGATAAACATTTCCCCTCAAAAACTAGTCGCTCAGTTTCCTCTGTCCCTTGGATAACACCTGAAATAAGAAGGAAGATTCGCAGAAAAAATGCAACTCATGCAAAAGCTAAAAAGACTGGTAGTGCAAAATTTAGATCTAAATTTGAATCTTTACGGAAAGAGATCAAAGCTGATATCAGGAAGCAGCATGATCTTCCAGCATGGTGTTTTTCTTTTGCTCCGGAGTTAGTAGGTTATTCGGCGCCCAGGGATCTCCATCGTCGGGCAGCTTACTCAATCTGTGAGTCCTTGTTTTTGATTCATCAGGATGTTTATCATGATTTATTTGTTTGTTCTTGATGATTCATTGACTAGTTAGAGATTCACCACGAGGACCGAAGAACTTACTAAATGTTATGAACCACTGCAGAAGCTGAGGGTGAGGTTATGGCCATGTAAAATCGATTTAAACCCGCCAGTAACTTTGTGTTACTGATCGTTCCAAGTCGATACTTCTGTGGTGGTTCTTTTTGTTTTATGTCTTGGTGTTTAAAATATTTTTGTGCTGTTGGCGCCTTATGTATGTTTTCATATTTTTAGTTAAGTTAAGGTAACTGAGTGGCCACCTATTGGGAAAATAGCTGCTCATTCGGCTTACGAAATGTTTTCATGGTATAAGTACCTGATTGTTGGTTTGGTTTTTTCCCGCCTCGGTTTTTGGAGTGGGAATCTTTTTCTGATTGCGCCTTTTCCTGATCTTTGCCTACTTGTACCTTTTTCTGAGTTAGCTCATATTGGTGTAGGATGTGATTTATTTTTTTTTTCAGTTCAAAAAATGAAAAATTTATTGGCAAATAAATTCAATATTTTAATAGTTTTGCTCAAAATATGGATACATGTTAACGAGCACCGACAATCAATGTTTTGGATCAAAATAAAGAAAATCATGAATACCCTTGTAAACCCCAGTTTTACAAACAAAAGTGTGGTATGAGGGGGCATACATTTCACGGACATGAAATCATGTTGCGGACTTCAATGCGCGAATTAAATGTTTAACAGCTAAACTTCACCAGCAGGACTATCAGTATCATAAACTTCGAAAAACATTTTCTAAATTTTATCACAGACACTACTGATGAATTTATATATTTTATTTTATAAAAGAGGGAAAGCTTTTAACTATGCAGACGATAACACTTTGTCATATTCACACCCGGTCTTTGCCACCCTTGTTGAAGTACTTGAAAGGATTCTTGTCGAGTGGTTTATTCAGAACCAAATGAAGGCCAACCCTGACAAGTTTCAGGCTGTGGCTGTTGGGGAGTGGACACACGGTGAGAAGCCCACTTTCAGGATAGGGGAGGCAGAGATCGAGTGTGATGAGACTGTAAAACTCCTTGGTGTTGATATTGATTTTAGACTAAACTTTGATGATCAAATCTCCAATATATATGTAGGAAAGCTTCACAGCAGATAAATGCTTTAAAAAGAATTGGAAAATTTTAAATTTTGAGTCAAGGAAAACTATTTATCATGCTTTTATTATGTCAAATTTTAATTTTTGTCCTTTAATATGAAAAACTGGAAAAGATACATTTTAGAGCTTTAAAATTTATATACCAAGATTTTAACTCAAACTACGAAGTCCTGCTTGAAAAAGCTGGTTCAACTACATTACATTTATCCCGCCTCAGGATGTTGGCAATTGAAACTTTTAAAATTGTATATGGTATATCTCCGTCTTAACTGAAAGATTTTATATGTTTAAAGCAAACTTCATATAATTTTAGGTATACCAATCTATTGGAAGTACCAAGACCAAAGAGCACCAAGTACGGCACAAACAGCTTCAGATTTCAAGCGGCGAAGCTTTGGAACTCTCTGCCCGAAGAAGCTAGGAAAGTTACAGATTTCATCTCCTTCAGAGCATTTATAAGATGATGGAGCGGTACACAATGTAGGTGTGCCCTATGCCGGTAAGGTGTTTATGTTTTATGCATGGCCTGAATTTTGCTCCTACTTATCCACTCCCAATATACTCCTTGGGTATATTTCGTTTTCGCTCCACATTTTTCGCACTGTGTGGGTTTCGGCCTAAGGGATACCTTTGGGGGTGATGAGCAGGGTTATATTTGTTTCAGATTTTTTATCTTTTTGAAACTTTACTTTTATTGCATGTGTTATATTTCCCAGTTCTGAATCTGCCAAGTACTCCAAACACCTCATAAACAGAGTATTACATGGAGCTCCCATCATTACCGGTCCCGATAGCGTAATGGTTAGAGCGTTTGCTTCGGAAGCGGGAGGCACGGGTTCTAATCCGGGCCGCGTCATACCAAAGACGTTAAAAATGGTACCAGTGGCTACCTTGCTTGGCGCTCAGCATTAATTTGGCAAGCACTGGCTTCTCTTCTCTCAAAAAGATAACTTCAATGATGAGAGCTCCATGTAATACTCTGTTTATGAGGTGTTTGGAGTACTTGGCAGATTCAGATTGAAGTTATCTTTTTGAGAGAAGAGAAGCCAGTGCTTGCCTTATTAATGCTGAGCGCCAGTATGTATGTATGTTATAGTGTTCCGACGCTGACTTATCGGCGCACCTCGTTTTAACCCCGAGTAAGGGTATGACCATCACCAGACCCCAATGATAGAACTACACTGCCCACCACCAACCATCACCTTAACATATTTACTGTATTCCCATCACTGAGGTTATCCCTCCCCTTAACATATTTACAACTTGCTACTAGCCACTACTGCACCATTCTACCCAAAGTCCCTCTCCCAGATGCAGCAATGGCGAGGGCTGTCTGAGGTGGAGGAAAGCCAGGACATATCTCGGCATACCCGGAATATGCCTGTGAAACCACCGCGTCCGCCTGGCGACAGCCAGACCACATACATTTTGACGGGTTAATTCATTTATATTCTGAAAAACATTTGGCCATAATGGGGCGCGAACCCGTACGAAAGTGGTATGTAGCAAAGTAGGAAATCTCCTCGCTACCTACTGCGCTATAGCGGACGCCAGTTTGTATATTGTTGTACATTTTTATGTTTAGCATGCCAAAGTTTTCTGTGTTATATTCACTGTGATATTTTATATATGTTGGTCGGAAGAAAAAGCTCCTGGGAGCTTGTGTTATTTTGTTGTAAAAACAAATCCGACGGTAAATAAATATTACTTGACTTGACTTGACTTGGATTGGGGTGTTGTTGTTGTTGTTTGTAAATCCCTCCTCTGTCAGGAGAACCTCGTATAAAACGAGTAAAACCTTAAATCTCAAGTCTCTTAAATGCTATTAAAAGTTCACTTCTTCAAAAACTGTCAGGTTAAAAGCTAGTCTATAAAACACCATTAGTAAAAACACTGTTCACAACACAATAAAACTGTTAATCCACAAAAGTGTAAAACGCCTTAGGCAATAAACTGGTGAATAAAAGTCACTATTAAATCCGTGATAAAACTAGTCTATTTTAAGTGAATAATTTACAGTTTCCTTTTGATGTTCTTTGTTCAGCCACGATTGAACAGGCAAACTTATGTGAACTCCAATCCTCTTTCTGGCATGAAAGGCTACAATATTGTGATAGCTGACACTTGGAGCACTTTTTCAATGTCACTGCTGGAGGTCCCACATAACAAGTTGCACAGAAATTTGGCGGCTCAAACACTGGCCCATTAACATCATCGTCACTGTCAATCTCCGAACAGGATGAAACTTCTTGCTCCAAACACACTGGCTGTTCCAAGTGTATGGCATTTGCAGAAATATTGTCCTGCTTGGTTTTAGGTGACTCCAAAACCGCTTGGCTGGATTACAGCTGATTGGGTTCTGGGACTAATGGCCGGGATTCCACAGGCTTGGGTGCACTGGTTCCAGAGTTCTTCTTCTGGTGCCACTTGGTCCAGCGCCTCCTGTCTCTCCTGGCACGGGCAGGTACGTGTTTTCTTTTTCTTAGAGGTGCTCCTTTCAGGAACGGCTTTTCCGGTATCCTGCGGCCTCTGAGTAAAGTCACAATGGCGGGAGATTTGACGGACAAAGAAAATTGGCCTGTCCCACTTCGGGATAAAGTCCACGAAACGGGTTCATTTCCATTTTCTGAAACGGTGATCACTTTTAAAAACACAGCTGGTAAAAAATTATGCAGGTTAAAATCCATTTTCATAAAATTTCATAAAATCCAGCGCGCTCGACGTGAACACAGCCTTCATCCTTCCGCCATGTTGTTGTTGTTGTTAGTAGATCCCTCCTCTTCCAGGAGAACCACGTTGATACGTGTGAATTTCTCAGATTTAATACTTTGAGGCTTAATACTTGCACCCCACCGATTTCAAGCTCTTATATTGTTCTTGCTATCAAGTGTTTTCCCATACACCACGATAAACATGCAACTAACTTCAACTTATGTACACTTGTATATACAAGTTCGTAACAGTTCAGTTTGACTGGCTGAGTAATGAAGTGCGTTTCATATGAAGAGCATAGCAGAGTCCTCTGGAGAATGTCTCCATCTCATGCAGGAATGCTTCCAGGAGTAGCACACTATTAGGATCAATCAGCACTGTACAGTCCAGGAGAATAGCAGTGAACTCTGTATCATTAATTTTAAAGTCATTCAGCTTTGCCACACCCAATGAATTCTGAATTAACTTATAGATCTTATCCAGAAATGGTTGTCTTATTTTGTTTAGTGACTCACATCTAAGCAAGAAATGCTCAATATTTTCTGGTTCTTTGAAACATAACAAGCACGTTGGATCCACCTCAAACTGATTAAACCTCGCACGTGTGGCCTGTAGCATATAAGTACCAGACATTAACCTGGCCTTCCAACCAGCCCTCTGGACCGACATGATATCATAACCAGCATCACGCCAGACCAGATGAGCCAATCCGATGGGATAATTCTGAACATTCATAAATCTCATGGAAGTTTTTCCCATAGCCTCTTCCAAAATTTTGTCTGACCAATACTCATTAACAGCCTGCTCATAAAGACTTTTCCACTGTGCTTTGGCATAACCAGCATCAAGCAGATCCACCGTGCTTGGAAGCCCATACTGCTCCAAAACCTTGTTTACATAAACAAACCAACTTTTCGACTTTCCATCCTTGACATGTATTTGTCTTTCGGCCAAGCGCCTTTCAACGGAATCACTCCTTAAAATCCCCCCAAAGCACCTAAGGTACGTTTATGAATTTCCCCCTCAACTGGAATTTGACCCGACAACATATAGACCGCTGCGTCTGCAGTTCTATCCGGAAGGTGCATTATCTGTTTAAGAAACTTTTTATGAAACTGAGTAATCTTTGCGATATCAGACTTAACCAGAGTTAACACGTCCAGACCATACAGCAAACAAGGCAATATAAATACATTCCACATTGTGAAAGAAACCAAAGGATTAACCCCATTTTGCCCATGAAGACCCGCACCCATGAGAGAGTAGGCACACCTCCGGGCAGACTGAATGCGTTCGTCTATTGTTTTAGCATGTCCAGACCTAGATTTTGAGTCTCTTGTTATACCTAGATGTACTTCCACTTTTCGTCCATTCAAGACAAATGTACTGTTCTCATTCCAAGTCTCATTTGAAACAACACTATTTGCTATGAACACTTTTGTCTTTGTATCACTAACATCGTAACGCTCAGCATTAGCATAGAACTCTTGAACGAAAATCATTTCCTGTAACTCAGTTGCTGTTTTGGCCAAAAATAGAAGATCATCAGCACAGGCAGGCGATCCTAAGTACACATTCCCAATCTGCAGTCCAAGACTGTTAGAAGAATAGAGATCCAACAGCGGGTTCAAGAACATCTTGTAAGCTGAGGGTGAGATGATACCACCTTGGCGGACACCTTGCTGCTCAACAAATGGTTTCGACAGCTCACCTCCCCAGTTCACCACTGAAGACATCCCTGTATAACTATCCTTCAAGATGTTCCAACTGGCAGGTGTAAGGCCCATACTGAAAAGTTTGCGCAGCATTGAGTGATGCCAGACAACATCAAAGGCCTTTGAAGCATCTATACAGGCAGCATACAAGGTGGTCTTAGTATCCTTGGCTTCCGCTAGGGCTTCTGTGAACATTAGAGCAGCCGTTGTGGCAGATGTTCCCTTTGTAAATCCCTTCTGAAGTAGATTCTGTTTTCTCTCTATTTCGGCAAATGCAGTCTGCAGAATATACTTTTCCAGAACTTTTCCAATCAAGCTGGTAATGGTTATTCTCCTGTATGAATTGGGATCATGTATAGGTTTGCCATGTTTCTTGTAAATCGGAGTTATAAAACCAAGCTTAAACATTTCCGGTACCCTTCCCAGTCTGAATATCTCATTCAAGACACATGTAACAAACTCCACAACTGTAGAACCTCCATACTTTAAATGTTCGGCTGACACACCACACCCATCCACAGCTTTGTTGTTCTTCAATGACTTTATAATCTGCTCAACCTCTGTTTGAGACACCAGTGGGGTACAGCTCTGTAGTCTGGAACATATATTACAAATCAGCTCAAAGTCCAGATCCACTTGTTGTTTATATTCTATATTGTAGTTGTCTTTTTCTTTGGGAGTAGCCAGATTCTAGAAATATGTTGCCCATCCCTGTCTGATGGCCTCACTAGTAGTTAGGTGCACATCATCAACAACCAGTCTTCCAAGTGACGTACTTCCTTCCTTCCTCTGTCTGTTCACCAGAGAGTAAAAAAGTTTCCTGTCTGAAGTATGAGCCTCCATAATATTATTGTATATCGACGACCTATACTCAGATTGTTGCTGTCGCTGTAGAGTGCGTAGTTGCTTCTTTGTTACTCTCTTCTGCACAGACAGTGGGTGCTCTGGTCCAGGTTTTCCTGCTTGCTTCCATTGGAAATGGGCCTTCTTCCCATCAGAGGCAGCCTTCTGTAGTTCCAAGGTCCATAATCTCTTCTTCTTGCCAGGTTTAACTCTTGGAGCACTATCCAATGCAGCATCAACCATAGTGGAACAGAATTCCTGTAAATAAAACTCTAACTCACCAAGTGACAACTCAGCAATACAGCTGGGATCCAACTTCGAGGCGAGAATACTTTGGTATTTTGATTTATCCAACTTTGTCCATAGTACCTTCTTGTTAACAACTCGTACTGGTGGGCCCTCAGAAATCCTGCTGGTAACTGGTGGCATCAGGCACCTCACTGGTAAGTGGGTTGATGTATTAAGCGGATCTTGGTACACTTGTACATTGATAACCAGGGAATCACCGGGGTCACCCATACACAGTATGTAGTCTATCTGAGACTTTGACTTTCCATTAGGATGGATAAATGTATTCACACTGGGATAGTTATCACACAAAGACAAACACTGGGATTCACAGAATTTTCGTAACACTTTGTCTCTCGACGACGGATCTTCTCTCGTCAAAGAAGCATTTAAGTCTCCCATCAGCACTATTCTATATGCATGACAGTATTTATTAATCACTTCCTGAATCTGATCAAGGGTGTCTCTGAAGTCACTCTCAGAATTATTAAGCCCTCTACATGGCATATAAACATTAATCATGCACACAGGACAGTCCTGAACATGCAATTAGAGCACAATCATCCTGGAATCACCATCATGTACAACCTCAATCACAGAATCTAAGTCCTTTGTCCACAGAAAGCCCACCCCCCTTTACCCCTCGGGCGACATGTCGGCAGCAAAGGATCGTCATCATCAACTGATTTCAAAAATGTACTAAAACCGTTTTCACCGCAAAAATCACTCAAATTTTTCTTTTCATAATTATACAACCAATGTTCCTGCAATGCGATGATATCTGACTTTTTCATTAATGAGGAAAGGTAAAATTTGTTGGTGTAAAAGTTCTCGACATTGAAGGTAACCACCCTTGTTGGGGGACTACATTCACTGGATACCGCAGTTGTGGGTATGGGTACTGTTGGGTCATTGGAATTATAGCTGGAGCAGACGTCCCTAGACTCAAGTTCAGTGGGAATGTCGACATCGGTGTTGTTCTCCACGGCGGTTTGGTTGGAACAGTAGCCTGTCCTAAAAAAGACTGTTGGACTCCTTTCCTTGCTCTATCATCATGATACGAACCAGTCTCCCGCATCTGTATCATACCAGCCTCCTTATCACAATGTTCCTCTGGGGACACATCCCCACCCACTCCAGCGGAGCTGTCAAGAACACTACAATCAGGCTCTCCACTTTCACAGGCAGAAACACTTACATGTAAATCATGTCTAACTGGCGAAGAAGACGGCACCACATCTATATCTGTACTTTTTGGTTTACTCGGAACTGAAGAGAAAGCACGATCCGTCACAACAGAATCACCGTGATCATCAGGCTTACATTGGGTTTGAGAATTATCACAATACGTCACATCAGAGTCCTCCTGAACATTCGGCTGACTCCGGATTGAGGAAATAACACAATCCACATCATCAGAAACATCCTGGACAGTAGGCCTACTTTGTACTGGGGAAATAGCACGATCCGTCACAACAGTAGTATCCACAGCAGAAATTGGTCTGTTAAGGGACCCATGGGCAGCATCAGTCCGAGGGGTCACACCTCGCACCCCAGCGCTCGTTGGCACATTCCATGAATTTACAGGTCTTATCACCACTGGACATGGCTGTTGCATCCTGACATGATTGGCCCCCACTCTAGACCATATGTGGCCAGATGGCTGTTGAGTCTGGATTCCATAATTCTGAGTAGGATTTGTTCCAAGGAAATGAGGGTGCGGAGCATATCCAAGCACTTGATTAGTCCACAGGTTTTGCTGCATGGGAATTTGTCCCGGATAAGCTTGTTGTCGTACGCCCATATTACCTGAAGAAAACTGTCCATTCTGCATTACAGATTGCCACTGTGAATTCCTTTGGTTCATGTAGTTAGCACTGTCCATCATAGAATTAGCAAGCAGCTGCGATTGCCTCCTTTCAAGGTTAATTTGCATTTCGCTGAGCCTTAACTGTTCCGAACGCAGAGCATCCTGACGCAATCTTAGGTTTTCAGTCTCAACCAATTGAACTCTGTGCTCAAGCATTGATAATTTCATTTCAATAAGCCCTGCATTCAAGTCTGCCCGGGATGAGCCCCCCACCCCAGTGTCCCCATTCATCTCAATGTGTCTCGATTCCCCACCCACCTTTTTTGACAAAGAAATTTCAGTCTCAAGTAACTTTTTAGAATTCTCCAATTCATTAATTACGTGTTCCTGCTGTACAACCTTTGACCTAACCGAAGCAAGTTGCTTAACATTATCACTTAAATGTTGCTCCCGCTTTTTGAGATCCTGTTCCCAAGCCTTGAGAGACTTCTCTTTACCTTTCATATCTGGAAAATTCTGCTCATTAGAAGAAACCTGGTCTACTGTATGCCCAGTACGTGTGATTGATAAGTTATTATCCTTTTGTGCCCTCTTCCCCTTACTTTTTCTCCCCATGTTACCCAGAGGACCGTTGCCCTGACCTGCCCCATCAGACTGCATATTACAAGCCCCCAAGTCACTAGTGGCCATAATTTTCCCAACAGCTGATGCACCGTCCGACCCAACACTACAGTTTGGTATGCTAGAGTCCATATCAGAGATAATTTCACTGTTTATGTCCCGAATAAAACAATTTGAGACATATGGCATTTTAAGTTGTGTAATCTCAACATCCCCTGTCACTAAATGAGAAAGATCTCTTGAAGATCCCCCACCCTTCGGCACGGATTTCAGTTTTTCAGTTTGAAAATCCCCTTTAGGTACATGTTGCCCCTTTGGAGACCCAGACTCAGTCAAGGATGAAGAGTTGACCCCATTACTCATTTTAGTCACAGAGACCATCTGACAATCATTACTTTTGTCACAAGTCTCTACAGTACTTATAATAGATTGAGAATGATCTTGAGTGTTCATGACAGAGCCCATCTCAGATTCCACAGCTAAACAGTGTACACACTTATACTCAGCCTGATCCAAGCCCAATTCTTCCCCTTGCTTTTCAGACAACCCCTCACAGGTCCAATGTATCCAGTACTCACAACAGTCACAGTATATGGCATTAGAGTCAGTCCTACATGGGTCACTGCAGTGTAAACAAGGTTTAGAGCTTTCTGATCCACTATCTAACCCTTCAGAGGCATTATCAACTCCCCCATCATCAACATTTACATAGGCGACATGGTTAGACCCCTGCGGAGCCCCCAGGTCACTATGTGTAGTCGAGCTTTGCCCAGACACAGCATTTGTCAGTGTTTGTGTCATCCCTGTGTCCATCAGATCCTTTGGTACTACATTTGCATTAGACATTTTCTTACTCTGTTTATTGTCTGCTGAAAGAAGGTAAGAGTGACATGCCTCTCTAATCTTCAAGTTTATGCTTTTCAATTCAGATTCCTTGTCTAAAACATCTAAGATTTTACACAGGTCTCCATCCATAAATAATCTGAAACCTCTACCATTAACCATAACCTTACAGTTAGTGTGATACAATGAAAGTCTACAAATTTGCCTTCCAAGGGTCAGATTATCTTGTTTTTTACTAACTACCGGCTTGACAGCATAAGAACTTTCGGTGATAAGCCCATTCTCTTCTTTCTTTTGGTGTACTAAGATGCACTTTCTATCAGCACTAAGTTCATAGTAATTCAAAAGCTCTGTTTTAAAGAGTTCATAGGCACCAGCAGAGAACTGCAGTAACAAGTTATCAGATTTACATTCTATCGACACTGATTGTTCATTTAATGACATGATTGCTTTCTTTTGAACTGCTTTTGTTTTATTCAGAGCATAGTTAACATGCATATCTGACTTGTCACTTGATCTCCTCCTCACAGCAACAGCAGCAGGCGAAAAAGGCACCGGCGCCCTTCTCTGACGTTGACTTTTGACAATTTGTTGCTCCATTTCACAGGATATATTTACCCCAGCCAATAAAAAATCCCCTTTAGGGGAGCTTGAAATTTGAAGCCCCCACCCACCAAATAAGCACACCACAAAACAACTTATAAAATAACCCCAGTGCATGAGTGTGAGGTGGAGTAAGACAAGCTTTGTAAAGTCAGTGAGCAAATTATATGATACTAGCGAGAGTAGCTATTGTTACACAGGGATCAGATTAGGGCTTCAACTAAGGCTATATTACTAGGAAAAAGCACTAAACTAATGGCGGGTACAGCAACTGAAACTTATGTCCAGCAAAGTCTTTATAAATGAGGGTTTACGATAAGCACACAACTTAAAAATATGCTAAAACCACTGAGTAAGAACACACAGTCAACCAAGCTACATCAAAGTTAAAAAGCAAGATTATACGGTTTAAGCCGTTAAAAGCACTTTACAGATAAAAATTTGCACTACACCACTATAGTTAAAAAGAGAAATGCCCCTAGGTAATAGTGTCACTTCAAATAAGAGCAAGTATAAAGGCAAAAGCTGGGTGTGGGCACTAAAACTACTGTCTAAACGAGTTCACACGACAAATGGCTTTGGAGGATTCACTCGACACACAAAAGTCTGGATAAGACTATTCAGATCATTGAGTCTTGCTTTCTAACTGGTAGAATGCACTTTCGAAAGTCGAAAATTTGCCAGTCAAACAACTCAAGATGGCGGCTTCCGGTCTGGACAGGTAAAATTCAATAAAATGGTGAATAAACTCCGTGCAGCGTAAAAATAACTAATAAAACTGGTCACAATGACTAAACACGTTAATAAGTCACAATTATATACAGTTTTGTGCAAGGTGGGGTGCTTAAAACATATTTAAAACACAATTTTCTGTCCTTTCTTTTCAATCGCACATCTTTTCTCCAAGCCTCGTTTCATGACATCGGCACCCCACGGGTGTTTCCACGGACCAGCTGAACACACACAAAGTAATTCGTGTTTGTTTTTTTACCAAACCCAATTTCTTTTCATTTCCGGTTTTCAAGATGAAGTAAGTAAATTTTGTAACAAGATGAAATCTGTATTGATCTTCGATACTTACAGCATTTCGTGTCAAATTGTTATAACAAATGTTCATAATAATCTATTTTTTCATTAATTCATTGACAATTTTTTACAGGATCGAGCTTTGTTCGTTCAGTGGGTACAAGATTTACCCTGGTCACGGGAAGAAAGTTGTGAAAGTGGATGGCAGGGTAATTATTTACGTGACAAAACCAACAATGTGGTTTCCGAACAGGTCCGTCATAAACCAGCCTGTACAATCACAGAAGATAGCTAGAATCTTGAAATGTCGGTTTAAAGTAGAAGAGGAACTGTACTATCCAAGACGTAGGAGTAGCGAAGAATAAAAGCGCTGATGGTCCCGGGTCGATTCGCCCGTGAGTTGTTTCGCCCCTGAGTCGTTTTGCCCGTGAGTCGTTTCGCCCTGGGTCGTTTCGCCCTGGGTCGTTTCACCCGTGAGTCGTTTCGCCCCTATTTGGTGAGTCGTTTCGCCCTTATTTTTCTACCATGCCCAAATGTGTGATCTGGTGTATTATTTGTTATTTATAACTTAATGATACGTCTTGAGCTGATCATTCATTCTTGTGCTTATGGTTGCACGCTATGCATCGGAGCCATGTTTTATTCTTTTACCATTTAACATTTCAAGAATGTCGGCCATCGGTCACCGCCAAAGACAAAGCATTCACACATCGCCTTTAATTGACAAACACGATTATTGTCACCTTACGTGTGATTAAAGGCGTAAACATATTCATGGATTATCGCATTAATCAATTGACTTGGACAAATATCACACTTCTGTTAATTATTTGATTAGTTTAGCTGACTGTCGAAATACCAGAAATACCACATCTATCTATCTATCTATCTGTCTGTCTGTCTGTCTTGTCTTGTCTCTCTGTCTGTCTGTCTATCTATCTATCTATCTATCTATCTATCTATCTATCTATCTATCTATCTATCTATCCGTTTTCCTTCCTTCCTTCCTGCCTTCCTTCCTTCCTTCCTTCCTTCCTTCTCTCATTCCTTTATCTTTTTACAACATTAAAAAAGCCACAGAAGCAGAAGCGCTAAAATGTTTAAATAAATATTATATTAACAAGATACGTCAAGATACTCATTTTAACCAAACCTCCCTACCTACCTATATTCACCTACCTATCAGCTTCAGCATCATCGACAATAACAATATCAACAACAACGACTACAATAATAATAATAATAATAATAATGGGCGAAACAACTCACGGGCGAAACAACTCACGGGCGAAACGACCCACCTAGTAAGGGCGAAACGACCCACCCATAAAACCAGGGCGAAACGACTCGGGGCGAAACGACCCGGCGAAGCGACCCACGGGCGAAACGACCCGGATTCGCGCTGATCAGCTACGCAGTTACTGCGAAGCTGATCTGCGCCTTTGTTTTCGCACATGCAGATTATTGATTTTCTTACAAGGCGGCTCATATGTCTAGTTGTCAGCTTAAATATGTCTTGAGGTCGACAGCATTCTAGTCATAAAAAACGCTTTCTTTGGAACTTTTCCGTATGATTTCTGTTTCTTATTTGCTTTTGCCGTTATACTGGTAGCCTCCTGTACCATTTCTCGAACGGGACCAACTCTCGACCAATAATTTGATTTACACTAAATAAAATATAAACTCTGGTCCACAAGAAAACAATTTTTGGACGGGTTTTTCTTCGTCAGTCAATGGGCGATGAAACAGGCACAGTGCCAAGTGACAGCCTCGTTTTGGATTTACCTAGCAGACGATGGAAACCGCCCAAAATCAAAGCAAAATGCATCTGATTGTCTGAAAAAAATTTCTTTGCTCTAAAACATTCCTGAATTCCATTTTATTTTCTATCTCATACCAGAAGCTATCTTCTATGTATTCAAATCAATTTTGGACGAATGAAACACACCTAGCGTCTTCTAGCTTTACAAATGTTTGTTTACACCCCTGTGAAAATACAGTGTCCGTGAAAATCGCATGAGCAACAAGAACGTTTTTCTTTTGTTACTGGTACTACCTCCCATTCCTAGTGGCTCTCCCTAGTGTGATCACTTGTTTAATCCCAAAAAATCAAATAGAAATTGGCTAAGTCTGCTCAGTTTTGGTGCTGGCAAAAATACAAGGAAACAAACTGTAGTAAGAGACCAGTGTTTAGGCTGGACCTACTCATAATGACCTACGTGGTAACATGCCTGCATTTTACCATATAATCTTACATTTAAATACCTCCTGGGTGACTACACACTGTTTTTCCCTGATTCCCTCGCATTATTATATATGAAAACGAGCTCAAATAGTCTGTTCGAGAGTTTGTTCCATTAACTGAAGGAAACATGCTTTTTAGTGGTGATGCAACGGACCGTGCTGTGCACGCGCCATATGACGTCACACATAGTTTAATAGGTCATTGACGTTGGCAATGTTGTGTCTACAAAATCTGAGGATTAAATTAATTTTATTGCATGTTCTAAGATTATTGCATGTAACAATGTTATAAAAGTGGTTCGAGATATGGTACCAGGAGGCTATGCTCTCAATTGTGAGGATTATCACCAGTAATTTAAAGTAATGCAACGTCCGGTTAGTGCCCAGATAATCGGTAAATGCTGAGTAAGTCCTTTAGGTCAAAATGTGCTGTCTAGCTTGACGCTTGAAATGATATCACTACCTTAGCTGACGCCTGATTCTTAAACACAGGTTGAGTTTGCTCTGTTCAAACATGACTGAAAAATTGTTGACTGGGACGTTAAGCCTCAAAATTTCAGACAAAAATTAATACAACCGAAAATATCTGTTCATTGCAGAGACATGGTTTTGTAATGAAACAATCCACTTCAGGCCTAAGTTAAAAAATTGTTTGTTTGTCCTTTACCTACCCAGCATTTTAGACTTGGGTAGGTAGGTAGGAAAATTATTTTATTATTTTTTGCTTCCTGTAGAAAGTGGACAAAAATGCCAACATGTCGCGTTTTTGTCTAATACTGCTGGCAACACAGTTACTATTGGTTTTCATGTGTATGATCAATTGATCTTTCAGATTCATTGCAGTATAAATGTGCACAACAATGGTTTTGTCCCAGGTACTACCTGGCAGGTAGACTGACAGGATGCACTTGCATGATCATTAAACCACTAAACTATGTTTGATAAAAACTGCATTTCCTGGGCCAATCCTGGCAAATTATCTAAAGTCTGCCACAACAAAAATAAAAATATTTTGTCATACAAAACTGCAATATAATTTTTTGGGTAGGGGGGTAAAATGTGGGTAGGTAGGTAAAGGACAAACAAACAATATTTTATTTTCTGCCTCAGGTATTCCAGTTCATCAGTGCAAAATGTGAGCGGTCTCACCTGATGAAACGTAATCCCCGTAAGATCAACTGGACCGTCCTGTACAGACGTAAGCACAAGAAGGGGCTGTCAGAGGAGGTGACGAAGCGGCGTACCCGGCGTACGGCCAAGTACCAGCGGGCTATCACAGGAGCCACATTGAGTGACATCATTGCCAAGAGAAACCAGAAACCTGAGGTCAGGAAAGCCCAGAGAGAACAGGCCATCAGGTATTCAAGGGTTATTCTGTCCATTACGAAATCTCGCCCATCAGGGATTTTTTTGGCAATTTTGGGAAGGGGCCCTAGGGCCTTTCCGATTGGGAAAATTAGCGACGTAAACCCTGAATTTGGGAAATTTTCAGAATATTCAAAATTGATACTATTACCAAGTTGACATAGTTTATCAAGCTTATACATTTAGAATCATTTAATAATAACATAAAATACCAAGTAAATAGCATTTCAAACAGCAGAATTTATTTTTCACAAGGAATTGAACTACTGAAAATAATTTTCAGCTGTGATTGGGAATTTTTTTCTGCAAATTGGGAAAAAATTCTCCTAAATCTCATTGGGAATGTGGCCTTATTTCGGCCCCTGAGACACCCGAAAATAATCCCTGCCCATGCAACATGTAGAATTTTCTAGAGTTGTGAAAATTGGAAATTTTCAGCAGAAAAATTTAGATATTTTTGTTGTTGTTGTTGTATATCTGTTGTGGCACTATCTGCTGCCAATGGCCTCAAGGTACTATTGTCTCTTCTGTGCAAGTCTCGGTGTACTTTTTCTCTATATGCTCTCAGTGCGCATGCGTAGCTTAATTTACTTAAAGCGTTTGGTGCACTTGATGAATTTTAATAGTGCACCTACCAGTTCCGACCTTGCCTCCTTACTTATTCCTTCAATATTTCCAGACAGTACTTTAATATCAATGATGCCTGTGTTCACGCCTTCCCTTGCCAGAACCCCTTCCACTACCTCCTCCAGTTCCTCTCTCTCCTCTTTATACATGTCGCAGTCAAAAAGGTAGTGCTCCACCGTCTCTGGAACTTTACACTTGGGGCACTCGTTTGTCTGATTTGGATTTATTTTGGCTTGATGGCTATTTAGTCTACTATGTCCACATAAAATCTGGTTCAAACCAGAGAAGCTTGCTCTGTCTTTCTCTCCATAGCAGTCCCTTTTCCCAACTTCCACAAATATTTCCTGAATCCTTTCCATATTCTCTGATAAGCTAAACTTCAGTTTCCATTTCTCAGCAATCTGTCGTTTTATCTCTGCATTAGCTTCCCTCTTATCCATAGCCATCCCAACTTGTTCTGTATTACCTACCATCTCCTTGGCGCCTGCCTTTGCCTGTTGGTCTGCAAGCTCATTACCAAGTATGTCTTTGTGTCCTGGTACCCAGTGAACGTGTATCTTGTTTCCCTTCTCACTTATCTGATTTATATGTTGTTTGATTGATGTTATTATTTCTATCTTATTAGCTGGAATCTGATTACCAAATGCCGAAACAATGGCTCCTTGACAGTCCGTGAAAATGTGGATATCCCTGTTTTCTATATTGTTAACTCCAGCAATGAATTCCAGGCTTATTTCTATCCCAACTAATTCTCCAGTGAAATTGTTACTGTATGGGCTGACACCTTTTTTCAAAAGTACTGGCGATGCCTCATAACCATCCAGGTACACCACTCCACCAGCACCTGTTGGTCCAGGGTTCCCAAGGGCTGATCCATCTGTGAAGACCACCACATCCTCAGGCTGTAATTTTGTTAACAGATCTTTAACATTTTCTTCCTGTGTTTCTTTCCCAACATTGAACTCCTCTGTCTTAACTTTTCCACCAGTTTTCATCAAGCACATAAACTCCTTTGTATACTCAAATTCTTTCTCAATGTTATCAAATTCTACCTTTCCTTTCATTTCCTTGAAGCGGCACATCAACATCTGAAACACTGTTGGTTTCCTCCCGAACGACTGGCTACTCGCTGCCCATTCCTGAAACTCTTTCTTCAGAGGGTCCTCGTCATGTTTGGCGCTAATTCTGACTACTTCCTGAGCCTGCCTCATCTTCAAGTGTAGGTCTATTGGAACTGTATTCGTAAGAACCTCCAACGCATCCGTACTGGTACTATTCATACAGCCAGAGGCCTTCAACATAGCTGCTCTTTGAACTTTTCCCATCTCTGTGATGCATTCTGAGGTAGCTGTTACTGCAACTGCAACTCCATAGTCCATTACTGGTAGTACTAGAGCATTGTACAACCGAAGGTAAGTAGACTGAGGACACCCCCTATGGCCTTTAACAAAACAATCCAGACTTTTCAGCGCTCTAAATCCAGCCTTCACCCTCTCCTGTATCTGTTCATGGAAATTCAGTTGATTGTCAATCACCACTCCAAGGACTTTCTTAGACTTCACCACCTTCAATTTCTCATCTCCAAGTTTGATATCTATCATGTCACTAGCTTCTTTACCATCCGGAGTTACAACTACAACATCCGTCTTATCTGCCGCTACCGACATATTCCATTTTCTACACCATGGCTTCACCCTCCCATTCAGGTCTCTGTTAGTAGCCTCCCCTGCTTCAGCTAGGCTTTCATCACTGGACCACATATTAACATCATCTGCATACTCTGCATGTTTCCCTTCTACTCCCTCCATAGAGTCATGTGTGTATAAGTTGCAAAGTGCCGGACTTATGACAGATCCCTGTGGTATCCCAACAGCAGATTTATATGTTGGCGACTTGAAATCGTTGACTCTAATGTAGTATTCTCTATCACATAAGAAATTCTTTATATACAACCACATCCTTCCATCAATGCCTACTTTTGATGCTTTGTGCAGGAGCCCTGCTCTCCAGATCCTTTCATAACAAGATTCATAATCAATCACCGCTAATACTGAGTGTTCTTTCTTGGCTCTCGCTTCTGACAAAGAATTAGCTACTCTCAGAACTGCCTGCACACATGACTTCTGTCGTCTATAGGCGTTTTGAGTCACAGCTACTCCCTGTTCCACTTCTAGCTTCCAAACCAGCCTGTGGGTGATGACTCTCTCCATGACCTTTCCTATAACACTCTCCAAAGTAATTGGTCTATATGACCTCACCGTATTGTAGTCTTTCTTGCCAGGTTTTGGAAGCATAACCTTTGCGTCTTGTGTAAATGCTCGTGGTAGTACTGCTAGGGACCAGCTCTTCTGGAAAATGTAGTGCAGCCCCTTTGCCACTGCTTCTCCTCCCTTTTTAAGCATTACATTGAAAATTTGCTCCTCAGGATTAGGTGCACTGTACCCAGATAATGCCTCTATGGCTCTCTCTACTTCTTCAATTCTTATATCACTATTCTCATGGCTGCAATTATCTGCATACTTCCTTTCTTTAATTTTGAGACGTTCATCAATATTCTTGTCCACTGCTTCCTTCTCCACCGATTCATACCAAACTGGCTCATTTTCCTTAACATCTAGACTTTCTTTTCCGTATCTTTTCTTCATTTCCTCAAATATTTCCTCATCCGAAACTGCCAGTGTTCCATCATCCCTCACAATTGGTTGGACTACGCTTTTGCCTTTTTTGCATACCCCAGTTTTGCTATATAAAAGTGGGGTATGAGCGGGTATACATTTCACGGACATGTTATGATGCTATGAATTAAGTATTGTCAAATGTTTGTTTAAATTGCAAATGTAAAATGTTTATTTTCTCATGACACGGCTCATTTGTAGTAATGATTGTGACTATATCAATGTAAAATATTAAGAAAAGAAGACAACTTTTCAGTAACGATCTCTATGTACTTTTATTTATTTATTATTTTTTTACTGCATACGGAGTCAATCAATTTCTGATCATTACCTCAGGAGCTGTGGAGGCCACAAGCGGCCACCCGGCTGAGGATCGAACCCGTGACGCCTGGGACTTAAGTTAACCACTCTATCCCTGCGCCAGTCTGCTCCACATCTTTAGTAACCATGGTAACGAAGACTGTGAAGTTGTGCTGATGTTCTTATTGAGATTGAGAAATAAATCATAAGAAAGTTTTCATATTCAATGCTCAATATTTCAATATTCATAACTTTCAGAGCTGCTAAAGAAAAGAACAGAGCTAAAGAAATGCAGAAAAAGGCACAGAAGGTATTGCTTACAAAACAGTTTCCAAGAAAAAAATAAGCCTGTGCATGAGAAAACCAACAATTTGGGTTTCTGAACAGGCCTGTACGAAAGTACAGGAAGAGCTATTGCAGTCACCCCGGCGTCGGCGTTAGCGTCGGCGTTGCTCAAAATGTTAAAGTTTTTGGTTAAAGTTTTTATGAGTCTATATCTCTTGAAGTTGTTGATGGATCAAGTTGATACTTTGCATGTTGGTAGATATTGGTCTGAAGTTTTATGCTGTACCATCATGACCCACCTGGGTGACCTTGAGGTCAAGGTCACGGACTTAGAAATTTTTTGTTAAAGTTTTTGGTTAAAGTTTTTATAAGTCTATATCTCTTGAAGTTGTTGATGGATCAGGTTGATACTTTGCATGTTGGTACATATTGGTCTGACGTTTTATTCTGTACCATCATGACCCACCTGGGTGACCTTGAGGTCAAGGTTACGGACTTAGAAATTTTGTGTTAGAGTTTTTGGTTAAAGTTTTTATAAGTCTATATCTCTTGAATATGTAGAGGGACCAAGTTGATACTTTATTGGTCTGAAGTTTTATGCTATACCATCATGACCCACCTGGGTGACCTTGAGATCAAGGTTACAGACTTAGAAATTTTGTGTTAGAGTTTTTGGTTAAAGTTTTTATAAGTCTATATGTCTTGGATATATAGAGGGATCAAGTTGATACTTTGCATGTTGGTAGATATTGGTCTGAAGGTTTATGCTGTACCATCATGACCCACCTGGTTGATCTTGAGTTCAAGGTCATAGACTTTGAAATTTTATGTTAAAGCTTTTGCTTAAAGTGTTTTGAACTGTATATTGCTGGAACAGATGGATGGATCTAGTTGATACTTTGCTGTTAGATATTATTGTTTTATTATGCTGTAGCATCTTGACTCACCTGTGGTCAAGGTCACAGACTTAGATTTTAGGTTATGTCTATATCAAATATGTAGATGGATCAAGTTGAACTTAGCATGTTGGTAGATATTGGTCTGAAGTTTTATGCTGTACCATCACAACCCACCTGAGTGACAATGAGGTCAATGTCTTTGGTCGTAGATTTAATAGATTTAGTGACAAAGCACAAGTCAGGCGAGCTACGCTGTCCTGCGACAGCTCTTATTGACTGTAAAATTGAAAATCTTCAGTATAATTTTCTACTATTTTTCATCTTTTTTCAAAGAACATTGATTGTTTACATTGTCAGGGAAGTTTAAAATAGCAAGGTATATTTTTGAATGTAATGTTGATAATTATTGGTGATCCATTTGTCTTTACTATTGTGAGGCTGTACTAACATGATGGGGACCTATTTTTTCCTACAAGCACATCTGACAGGGAAACGTGTGAATACCCCCGAAAACCCTACTTTTATATAGTAAAATGGGGGTATGCAGGGGAAAACCTATTTTTCTTATTTTTGGTCCGAAACATAAATTGTGGGTAATTGTTGGAACCACCTCGGTGAGGCAGTTCAAACGTACCCACAATCTATGTTTTGATAAAAAATATCAAAACATTTTTTTTTTTCTGGTGAAATTTTCAGTTTTTCAGTGAAAAAACAACTGTATATTGCATGTGCATGTTTTCAAAATGAAATTTTTGTATTGCAGCCAGCTGCAGCCAGACCCCAGTCTAAACAGAAGGCGGTTCGTCAAGTCCAGTCAAAGGCACCGAGAGTTGGTGGCAAACGATAATTTATTGTAAACCTGTAAATAAACCCGCTGGAAATGGACTTTGTTAGGTTTTCTATCCCATTATGAAAACTTGCCCATGCAATATACAAAGATTTTTAGCTCACCTGAGCCGAAGGCTCACAGGTGAGCTTATAGTATACCCATGCTCCGGCGTCCGTCCGTCGTCGTCCGTCGTCCGTCCGTCGTCCGTCGTCCACAATTTCAAAGATCTTCTCCTCTGAAACCGCTTGGCCAATCAAAGCCAAACTTCATGTGGAGTATCCTTAGGAAGGGGGAACGAAAGTTTGTATAAATGGTCCAGGTCACATGACCAAGATGGCTGCCATGGCTATAAATAGCAAAAACCTTTAAAAATCTTCTTCTCCAGAACCAGTGGGCCGATTTCCACGAAACTTGGTATGTAGCATCCGGGATGTAGGCCCATCATAGTTTATATAAATCATGACCCTAGGATGACCTTGACCTATTTTACGGCAAGGTCAACTTGGGTCGCCAATGCATTTGAATGGGAAAAAATGGTAAAATGCTATTTAATGGGTAAAACTTACTGGGAATAGGCAAATGGACAGAAGATTAATGTTAATTGAAAATTTTAGCCCCTGGGGGGTTGTCTGCCCCTGCCCCGGGGCTATATACATGTATATGACCATAATATTCAAACGTCTTCTCCCCTGAAACCGCTTGGCCAATCGAAGCCAAACTTCATATGGAGCATCCTTGGGAAGGGGAAAAGAAAGTTTGTGTAAATGGTCAAGGTCACATGACCAAGATGGCTGCCATGGCTATAAATAGAAAAAAAACGTTTAAAAATCTTCTTCTCCAGAACCAGAAGGCCAATGATTTTGAAACTTGGTGTGAAGCATCAGTGACTGGAGCTCTACAAAGTTTATGTAAATCATGACCCTGGGATGACCTTGACCTATTTTACGGCAAGGTCAACATAGGTCGCTCATGCATTTGAATGGGGAAAAGTGTTAAAATGTCATTTGTAGGGAAAAACTTGCAGGAAATGGGTAAATGGATTTAAGATAGATGATTCTGAAAAAATTTGGACCCCAGGGGTCTGTCTGCCACCACCCCGGGGCAATACTCATGTACATTACAGCGATATTATCTTCTTCTCTGAAACTGCTTGGCCAATCAAAGCCAAACTTTATGAGGAGCATTGTTAGGAAGTGGGAATGAAAGTTTATATAAATGGTCAAGGTCACATGACCAAGATGGCCGCCATGGCTATAAATAGCAAAAACCTTCAGAAATCTTCTTCTCCTGAACCAGAAGGCCTATGATTTTGAAACTTGGCATGAAGCATCAGGCAATGAAACTCTACAAAGTTTATATAAATCATGACCCTTGGATGACCTTGACCTATTTTACGGCAAGGTCGCCCATGCATTTTAATGGGGAAAATTGTTAAAATGTCATTTGAAGGGAAAAACTTGCAGTTAAATGGCAAATGGCCTGAAGTTTTATGATTTGAAAAAGAAATTGACTCCAGGGGTTGTTCTTACCCGGGCTTGGGGTTATATACATGAATATTACAATTCTAGTCATACAAGTTTATTGGTATTTATCTCAGGTTTCAGGTGAGAGTTTACAGGACCATTGGTCCTCTGGTTTAAGTTGTAAAAAAAATGAAAATTTTCAGAAGATTTTTATTTATATTTTTCTTATTTTTGCTCAAAACATAGAATGTGGGTACTCGTTAGAACCGCCTCGGCGAGGCGGTTCTAACGAGTACCCACAATCTATGTTTTGGAGCAAAAATAAGAAAAATAGGTATACCCATGCATACCCCAGTTTTGGTACATGTATGTAAAAGTGGGGTTCAAGGGGGTAAACATCACACGGACATGTTTTTGTGATGCTTGCACAGTACAATTTTCACCCACACCATCATTAAAATTAGGAGATGGCTATGGCATAGTGGTCGAGCATCAGACTCCGAATCGAGAGGTCCTGGGTTCCATCCTGACTGGCTGCACTGTCTTGTGTCCTTCAGCAAGGCACAGTAAGCTGTAACTCACCATAGTAGTGTTTAACACCCAGGAAATGGTGGCGCCGTCCCAACATGACAGAAAAATTTAAGTGTTGACTTGGACATTAAACCTCAATACAAACAGGTTCCAAGGTTATAAAACTTGTTTCATGCTCAGCTCAGCTGAGACTAAAATTTATCCTGCTCATAAATGTTAAAATGCCAACAATTGTTGGCATTTTAACATTTAAGAGCAGGATAAATTACTAGTTTATGAGTTCTGAACCTGAATTTTCTACTAATTTTGACTATTTCACCATTTATGAGCAGTTGAAATTTCTTGCTCAGCTGAGTTGAGCATGAAAAAAGTTTTATAACCTCTGGGCCAGATCTCATTAAACATCCAGCTTCTCCAGTCTGTGGGATGAGACTAAACTGAGCCTGTGCGTGAGAAAACCAACAATTTGAATTCTGACCAGGTCTGACACAAACCGAGCTGTACAGTCACAGAAAAGAGCTAGAAGCTTGAAATTTCGGATTTAAGTAGCAGAGGAATTGTACTATCCGAGTAGCGAAATCAAAGGCGCTGATCAGCTTCGCGGTTACCGCGAAGCTGATCTGCGTCTTTGTTTTCGCCTATGCAGATTGTTGGTTTTCCCATGCGGCGGCTCAAACTGAGATGCCGTCACAGTAGGATTACGGCATCTGAGTATAACCTTAGCTGTTTGTGGGACATCCCCCATATTTACATGATCACCAGGACTAAACTGGCCATCTTACCAATAGAAATTTAAAACCTGAGAATAGCGTGATAGACACCGCCTTGATAGCTAATTATGAGCACAGAGCATGAGAACTAGCATACATCTAACTTAATACTAGCCTAGTTGAGCCGCATCATGAGAAAACGGGATCATTGCCTATGCGAAAACAAGGGCACAGATCAGCTGTGCAGTAATTCCACAGCTGATCAGCGCCTTGTTTTTCGCCGTACAGATAGTAAAATTCCTCTTCTTCATTAAATTAATCCGAAATTTCGAGCCTTTGTCTGAAACTGTATAGGCTGGTTTGTGTCAGACCGAAGACCGATTTTCTCTTGTCGCAGCTCAGTGCAGTAGGTAATGTGTCCACCTTGAGGTTGGGGATGGTGTGTTTGATTCAAACAACATCTGGAAGTCTTGTGGGACAGACCCCTGCCGATGGGCTGCTGTATCTCTGACTGACCATCTGAATAATCTGATTACTGGTTAACTGCTCAGAAGGTCTAAGACTTTCCAGAAAAAGTGGTTCAAGTCAAAATATCAATGCATGCAAGTCTTAGTTGTTTTATACTTTGGTGTTTTATATTCTCAAGCACATGACATCTTCATGTTTAGCATGTGTAGAAGTCCCATAACATGGAGATGTCCAAACATGACCACTGCTGTTGACTGGAAATCAAAGCCACAAATGAGACACGTACACTTTCCATTTTAGGGAAATCTGGAGTGATTTTGAATTTTTTCAATGAAATTCCTATCAGCAAACGGAATAGCCCCAGATGAGGTGCAGCATTCTGCAGCCTCCCATCTGGGGCTATACTGTTTGCCTATGTCTGATAAAAAGGATGCCGCCAAGCTTATGAATACAAGTTAACATTGAAAGAGGATTTCCAAAGACAAGACACAAAGACTTAACATTGAAAAGGGATTTCCAAAGGTTATTACAAAATAAAACAAACTACATAGTAACTATTCTTTTATTGTAAAAGGATTGAGCCTGTGCATGAGAAAACCCAACAATTTGGGTTTCCGACCAGGTCTGACAAGTACCACTCTGTACTGTCACAGAAAAATGCTAAAAGCTTGAAATTTCGGATTTAAGAAGAAGAGAGATTATACTACGGTATCTGTGTAGCAAAAACAAAGATGCTGAATTGCTGATCAGCTGTGTAGTTACTGCATACTTGTTTTCGCATATGCATTGTTGGTTTTTTCATGCAGGGGCTCATTTATCATAAATGAGAATATCACAACTGTTATCACAGAGAATGTCACAGAAACTAATAAGTTTATCATAGACACTAACTATATGTATTAGTTTGTCAAAGAAACTAATAATTAATGATTTTGTCATATTAACTATAATTAATGGATTGATCATGAAATTCACGATCTTCAGATCTCAGGCTGCACATCTATAATGACAAATCAGAGGTGATTACTGTAAATCAACATTTTTTTGCAAGCGATTTATTTTCGCGATATTCGCCAACAACAAAAAATCCCGAAAATTAGTCGCAGTGAAAATGTTGGCTTAGATCGGAGACACGATTTATGCAATTTCAAATTTTTATTGAATAATAACTTGTGCTTGTCAATTTGATGTGTCATAATATGCCAATTATCAGCTAAGGGCTCAATTGGCCCGTCTTCTCATAGCAATAATTATCCATTAAACGTCACCACATAATGAAATTATTTTTGACAGATAAAAACAAAATATATACATGATGAACCACAAAAGCATTCAAGCGCTTCTAAGAAACTGTCCATGCTTGATAAGAGCAACTTCTCGTACCAGAACACAGAAAGTTGCGAAATTATTTTTAGGGATTTTGTAATCCTCAAAAATGAATTGGTGAAATTGTCCCCAAAGACAAAAACGTGAAAATAAATAGCCGCGAAAAAAATGATTTACAGTATTTTGCATTTCATATTGCAATTTTTCTCATGATGGGCGTCTTCATGTAACAAAAAGCATACCATGGAGTTTTCTTTTGATCAAATAGCAATTTTGCAAAGTTTATCTTGCCACATTTAACTGTAGTTGTTTTTTTTTTAGTTAACAATGTACATGTAAACATTGGCTGTAAGCCTGTAGCTGTGACTACAGTTTGATTTGGATGCATAAACGTTTGCCAACGCCCTTGGAAACAGTTAATATGGTCATTTTACTAACGTGACTAGGTGAAAAATGGACGGATGTTAGAATAACTAAATAAACATGGTCATATAATTTAAAAAAGAAATAAATAATTAAAATCTTATCTACAGTGCTATAGTGAAACATTTTGAGACATACATGTATATAGTCCAAGAATGCAAACTTGATATGAGTAAATAAAATTTGTGGAATTCAATTAATATTTATAACACATGAAATTCACAACAGCATTGGCAATATATAACAATTCAAAGACAAATTGGATTTGTTTTCAATATTTTGACAACAGTTTTAGCTGCTGTCTTCCATAATAAACATGATTATGGAGAACTAAATGAGCCCTGTCATGAGAAATTTAGACTTTAGACTATGCAAAAACAAAAGCTCAGATCAGCTGTGCAGTAACTGCACAGCTATTCAGTGCCTTTATTTTATTTTTCACTACTTGGCACAACACCTCTTCTACATAAATCCAAAATTTCAAGCCTCTAGCTGCTTTTTGAGTGTACAGGTTGTTTTGTGTGGGCGAAGGCTAATATGATATACAATGTACATGTGAGATATGAATGATTTGTTTGCTAGTGAAGTATCATGAAAACATGTAATGTATACCCGCTTGAACCCCACTTTTTATATAGCAAAAAATGGGGTATACAGGGGTATACCTATTTTTCTTATTTTTGCTCCAAAACATAGATTGTGGGTACTCGTTAGAACTGCCTCGGCGAGGCGGTTCTAACATGTACCCACAATCTATGTTTTCAGCAAAAAAAAAAAGAAGAGAAAAATATCGATTTTTTTTATGAAATATTTTAATTTTTACAGAAAAAAATCTCTGCATGGACAAGTTTTTGGAATGTAAGTCCACAACAATAAAGATTATTTGAGCCGCTTCATGAGAAAACCAGATTTCTGCCTATGCGAAAACAAAGGCGCATATCAGCTGTGAAGTAATTGCACAGCTGATCAGCGCCTTTGTTTTCACTACAAGGATAGTAAAATTCCTCTTCTTCCTAAATCCGAAATTTCAAGCTTCCAGCCATCTTCCGTAGCTACACAGACTGGTTTGTGTGAGATCTGGTCGGAAACCCCCGTAGACCGTTTTTTTCGCGTCACAGATTATTTCCTGGCAGTTAGTTTTCCTAGCCACACTGTTGTTGGACAAGTCTACGGAGGCAGGTTACCAGTACTAATTGCACATTTCTTTCCCACCACTAATTGATAATTGAGCCTTGACGCGGTAAAACCTGTCTTTGGGGTTTCCAACCAGGTCTGACACAAACCAGCCTGTACAGTCTCAGAAAAAGGCTAGAAGCTTGAAATTTCGGATTTAGAAAGAAGAAGAATTACACTATAAGCGTAGCGAAAATAAAGGCGCTGATCAGCTGTGCAGTTACTGCACAGCTGATCTGCGTCTTTGTTTTCACGTAGACAATAATCCTGTTTTCTCACGATGCGGCTCAATTACTCTTCTTGAATCCACTGAAGGGGAAGAATAGCTGTAGAAATATTTTTCATCACCAATTTTTCATAATGCAGGGACCTATTACAAATGAGCTTCGTTACAAATGAGACGCGTTGTGAGAAAACCACATTTTGCATGTATGCGAAAACAAATACGCAGATCAGCTGTGCAGTAACTGCACAGCTGATCAGCACCTTTGTTATCGCTACACGGATAGTACAACTCCTACTATACACTAGTACACCAACTTTCAAGATTCTAGCCTTCTTCTGTGACTGTACAGGTCTGTTTGTGTCAGACCCGGTCGGAAACCCCAAAGACTAAATTTGTCACGTCACTGCTCAAATAAGACACCTACCAATCAATCTATTGCAGTCTCCTGCTCAAGATATGGAATGACGCATATGGAATGCTAATACGTGAACCTTAGAAAAATGCCACAAAGACAATGCAAACGTAAGTTCACTTGATATGTGTGTAAATATAGACTTGAAAATGATCTTCATACATTGATAGTACTGGCCTCAGAGCATAATTTTATAAATATTTTCTCGTAAGCTTTAATAGACTATATATAATATTAACAACTGATCTTATATTGGAATGTGTATAGGAAATATTTTTATCATATGAGCCGCCTCATGGGCAAAACCAACAATCTGTATAGGCGCAGATCAGCTTCGCGGTAACCGGGATGCTGATCAGCGCCTTTGTTTCCGCTACTCGGATAGTACAATTCCGCTACAATTCCGCCTCTACTTAACTCCAAAATTTCAAGCTTCAAGCCTGCTTCTGTGCTTGTACAGCCCGGCTTGTGTCTGATCTGTTCGGAAACCATGTTTGTTTTCCCACGAGGCAGCTCATATGATGTCACAGTGGATAAGATAATAACGTAATAAAAGTTGTTATGACCACATATTTCAACCTTTCCCAGAAAAACATAACATCATTGACATGTCATCCGTATCAACAATGAAGTTTTCTTTGAAAATATGTCCACTTTCAAGACAACAAATCACCTAATTTTTCAAGTCACAAAAATGATGAATCATGATAAAACAAATCTTACACTCTTGGTAATCTCATTTGAAATTTATTCAACTCACCAAAGGCTTGTTCTGACAATAAATTTCATATGAAATGACAGCTTGTATAATATAGGGTTATTGCACTGATATCGGTGAATATTGTCCCGAGTTGGGATATCGAAGGACGCGAGCTTGCGAGCGTCCGTAGATATCCCAACGAGGGACAATATTCACCGATATCAGTGCGATAACCCTTTTATTATATAGCTATAAATATCTGCTTCTCATATATGATGTTTTGTTGAGAGTTAGCCTTACAAAATTGAAATATCTACACGACGGTCGCCATAAGATCCATAAGTGATATCATTTTTGCACTAGTGCAATATCAGATGATATCATTTTTGCACTGTTACTTTTCGGAAGCATAAATCGCAATTGACTCAACATTATTGACATTTTGTTTCCTTTTTCGGCTTAAATTGCTTAAATCTGAAAATGACAAATTCAGCTGACGTTTCGGCCCGGTATGACGTCATTTTCCACGCGATGTCAGATGAAGATGACGTCATTAGAGTTGACGTCCCAATTTCACAATTTTGCATGATGACCCTCAAGTCAAGAAGTTGGCAATGCATCCTAAAAAGAATATTTCTCTTTTAACAAAGTGTGCAATATCAAGTAAGTGTACAGATATCGCCTGATATCTGCACACTTGTTACTCGGCTTTTATCCCTAAGTTTTAATAATTTGATATTTATAGCTATATAATAAGATCTTTTATATCCAAACCAACTCATCATTAAATCATGAAAACAGCCACTTTTAAAAGGAATGTGTAGTAACAAATAATTCTAAAGTATTTGCTATGTATAAATACATGTGCATGTATATATTTTACTTTTAACACATACTGGATAACTTACACAGAAATTATCTTGAGCCCAAATGATATTATTATAAAGAGGATGTGGTGTACCTGTTGAAAATTTGAGCATGATTTATAAAACAAATACATGAAAGTTGTAAAATTTAGCAACACTTCAAGAACAATGGAGAAACTACTATGAGCTGCCACATATGACAACCAATAATTTGCATATGCGAAAACAAAGGTGCACACCAGCTTTGCGGTAACTGCGAAGCTGACCAGCGCCTTTGTTTTCGCTTTACAGATAGTACAATCCCTCCTCTGCTTCAATCTGAAGCTTCTATATAGCCTGCTTCTGTGACTGTACAGGCACCTGGTAGGATACCAAAATTGTAAGTTTTATCATGCAATGGCTTGTATTATATTAAGTGATTGGTTAACTTTTGTAAAAGGTGTTCTTGTGATAATTGTGGACGGATTAACAACATAAACTAGAATTTGTTTTCTATGTGAAAACTGATGTCTCCCCACTTTCTACGTGCATGTCCAAAATATGCAAGCAAGAGTTATAGTTCTTGTGCATCACATATCCTGTCATTCTGTTTTATAAGTGTATAGTTCGGCAAATGGGTCACTGTATGGGCGGTAACTTTAATATTCATATATGGGCGTGGTCGGCTAGTCCATCTGTTCAAGTAGGGAGATAATAGAAAAGTCGAATTCAGTCAGCCTAGAGCGCTGTCAAATATTTTACCGTTAAAGATCAGCTACCTATCAGCTGTCTATAGCTAGACAAACTCGGAGCTAGACAAACTCGGATTTTCATTCTAACGGACAACATGTTAGTTGAGTCTTTCAACTGTATACCTTTAGCTTTTACCTAGGTCAAAAATAGACCATACCCAATTACGTATTCATAAGGTAATGCCCATACAGTGACCTATTTGCCGAGCTATACCAAGTTTCATTGAAATATCGCTTACGGTTTTCAAGTTATAGAGGGGGCACAAAGTGTTTGGAAAATAATCAAAGGGAAATAACTCCAAAGATATGAAAGCAAGAGTAATGATTCTTGTGCATCATGCTTTATAAGTGTACCATGTTTCATTGAAAAATCTCTAATGTTTTTTGAGTTATAGAGCAGACATGAAATTGAATGAAAAATAATCAAAGGGAAATAACTCCAAAGATATGCAAGCAAGAGTTATGGTTCTTTAGCATGACACATCATCTCTTCGTGCTTTATAAGTGTACCAAGTTTCATTGAAATATTTCTTATGGTTTTCAAGTTATACAGTGGACATGAAATTGTATGGAAAAATAATCAAAGGGAAATAACTCCAAAGATATGAAAGCAAGAGTTATAATTCTTGTGCATGACACATCGTCTCATCATGCTTTATAAGTGTACCAAGTTTCACTGAAATTTCTCTTATGGTTTTCAAGTTATAGGGTGGACACGAAATTGTATGGAAAATAATCAAAGGGAAATTACTCCAAAGATATGCAAGCAAGAGTTATGGTTCTTTAGCATGACACGTAATCTCATCGTGCTTTATAAGTGTACCAAGTTTCATTGAAATAACTCTTACAATTTTCGAGTTATAAAGCGGACACGAAATTGTATGGAAAATAATCAAAGGGAAATAACTCATAAAATACTCAAGCAAGAGTTATGGTTCTTGTGCATGACACATCGTCTGATCATGCTCAATAAGTGTACCAAGTTTTATTGAAAACTCTTAAACGGTTTTCAAGTTATACAGCGGACACGAAATTGTATCGAAAATAATCAAAGGGAAATAACTCCAAAAATACTCAAGCCAGAGTTATGGTTCTTGTGCATGACACATCGTCTCGTCGTGGTCTACAAGTGTACCAAGTTTCATTGAAAAATCTTTAACGATTTTCAAGTTATACAGCGGACACGAAATCGTATCGAAAATAATCAAAGGGAAATAACTCCAAAAATACTCAAGCTAGAGTTATGGTTCTAGAGCATGACACATCGTCTTGTGGTTTACAAGTGTACCAAGTTTCATTGAAAAATCTTTAACGGTTTTCAAGTTATAGAGCGGACACGATTTGTGACGGACAGACAGACAGACAGACTCACGGGGAAAAACAATATGTCTCCCGACCCTGTCGGGGGGAGACATAATAAGGTAAGGTTTGTCCATGAGCTACTTGTGATACTTAATCTAGACTGCCTGTTTAGAAATTGGACAGAGCTTCCATTTATATTGAAAAAAATATTACATTGGCTTAAAGCAGATTTCCTGAAGATGAAGTGTCAAATCAAAATAAGTTACAAGCCACATCTTGAATAAACCTAGTTTGATATAGGTTGAAAATAAAGATGCAAATCAGTTGTAGAGTAATTGCACAGCTTATCAACTTTACTTTTGCTTCGCAGATAGTACAACTCTTCTTCTTAAATCCAAAATTTCAAGCCTGTTAATATTTCTGGTGGCTATATAGGCTGGTTTGTGTCTGACCTGGTTGAAAACCCCTAAAACAAACAGGTTTGCTCATGATGTGGCGAACCGAGTGATGAGAAAACCGGATATTTGCGTATGCAAAAAACAAAGGCCCAGATCAGCTCTGCACAGCTGATAGCACCTTTGTTCTCGCTACATGGATAGTACCATTCCTCCTCTACTTATACTCTAGGTTTCTTTTGTAGGAGTGCAAGCCAGTTTGTGTCAGAGCTGGTCTGAAATAGATCGGTTTTCTCACGTCACAGCTCAAATTCTAGTAGTTTTTCAGCTACTGTTGAACTGCTCTTTTGAGATGTGCCGAAGTGATTCTAAGTCGGGCCTTCTGATTGGCTGTCTCTACCAGAGCTCTCCGCTGTGGAGATTCTAAGACTCTTCTCTGTGGAGATATGATTGGTGTATGACCTCTGAACCCACCAACCTGAAAGTTATCAGAACAGTAAATCATTAAGCTGTTATATAAATTTGGCTATTAGGGACTTTTCCGGCCTTGTCAGTACAGATCCTTCAACTTTCTGGCTAATAAAGAACCTCTATAAGCCATGATGACTATACAAACACTCATTTGTGAATTCAAGATTCTTGAATAATTCTGAAATGAATTAAATCACAAAATAAAAGTCTCAAGAACATTTCTTAAAAAGTCTACATATATTATATTAAAATTAGTAAATAGTAATGCATTTAATTTCAGTCCATCGGTAAAACACTGATAAAACAATTGATACTGCAATTTGTTCTGCTTACAAGTTAGAAGTACATAATTGTGCTGACCAGTGTGGCCAAAATGTTAGAAGTGTTTTTACTGGATACAGCATTTGCAGTCCAAATGTTAGACATGTTTTCATTGGATACAATATGTGCAGTCCAAACATTAGACATGTTTTCATTGGATACAATATGTGCAGTCCAAACATTAGGCGTGTTTTCATTGGATACAATATGTGCAGTCCAAACATTAGGCATGTTTTCATTGGATACAATATGTGCAGTCCAAATGTTAGGCATGTTTTCATTGGATACAATATGTGCAGTCCAAACATTAGACATGTTTTCATTGGATACAATATGTGCAGTCCAAACATTAGACATGTTTTCATTGGATACAATATCAGTGATGTGTAGCATTTTAAGTTAGAAGTGTATTCAAGTGATAACCAAGTAGGTTAACCCATATTTGACGAATGGATTCTCCCATCATTATCAACTGGGTGAATCCACTTTCATTTTTAGGGGTGTTAGGTGTGATTAATATTTTTTATCTCATTTTTCGATGAAATTTCTCTGTGCAAACATATGCTGTTTGCCTATGTCCCATAAAAATATGAGTTAATAATGTGTAGTTCAATACTGTAAACTATTGAAACAAATCTAAATAACTTGCGACTAAAGTTCATGAAATGAAATAAGCATCTTTTTTCAAAACCCTTTAAATCTGTTTTTGCATCATAACCTTATTTTAATATATTAAGGAACCGCCAGTGCATAAATTGTCATTCTTGTATAATATATATTTTGTTAAATTGATATTGAAGATTGATATTTTAACAAATCACACTACAAATAACAGTAAGCCGTGAAGTGAGTATGATTATGCACCAGCCATTTGCAGCTACAGATTCTATAAGCCCACAAAATATATAAATATGGACAAGAGACAATGAATAGGTTTTAATGTCACAACATTAGACAAGAGAAAAAAATTTAGATTCGAGAATCCTCACCCACCCCAGTTTTAAACCCACCAACATCATTTTTATTTGGATTGAAAAAGCATAAAAATGTTGTTGTTTTTTCTATAAAGCATCAAGATAATGAATAAATTTTATTTACTTAATTGCCTTAGTGTCTATAAATACAAAAAAAACCAGAGGACCAATGGTCCTGTAAACGCTCACCTGAGTCTGCTGCATATACCAATAAACATGTTTGAATATTATGGTATTTAACCCCAGTGCAGGGGCAGATGAAGCCCTTGGGCCGTTTTCTTTTTTCAGAATAATCAATATTCTGTCCATTTGCCAATTTCTTGCTGGCTTTTCCCTTCAAATGACTTAACAGTTTTTCCCATTCAAATGCATGGGCAACCCATGTTGACCTTGCCATAAACTTGGTCAAGGTCATCACAGGGTCATGATTTATATATACATTGTAGTACTATAGCCATGGATGCTTCACGCCAAGTTTCATTGAAGTCAATCTAATGGTTTCAGAGAAGAAGATATTTGAAGGGTTTTTACCATATATGGGCATGGCGCCATCTTGGTCATGTGACCTAGATTATTAATATATACATTGGTTCCCCCATCCTATAGATGCTTCACATAAAATTTGGCTTCAATTGGCCAAGTGGTTTTAGAGAAGATGTTTGAATATTATGGTAATATACATGTATATTGCCCCGGGGTGTGGGCATATGAGCCCTTAGGTCCATTTTTTTTTTTTCAGAATCATTAATATTTAGTCCTACTACCCATTTCCTGCAAGATTTTCACCTCAAATGACTTTTTAAAAGTTTTCCCCATTCCAATGCATTGGCGACCTATGTTGACCTTGTCCTAAAATAGGTCAAGGTCACCACAGGGTCATATTTTATATACACATTGTAGTACTTCAGCCATTGGTGCTTCATGCCCAGTTTCTTTGAAATTGGTCCACCAGATTCGGAGAAGAAGATTTTTTGAAGGGTTTTTACCATATATGGGCATGGCAGCCATCTTGGTCATGTGAACTAGATAATCTATATACACATTAATTCCCACATTCCATAGATATGGCTTTGATTCGCCAAGCGGTTTCAGAGGAGAAGATGTTTGAATATTATGGTAATATACATGTATATTGCCCCGGGGTGGAGGCAGATGAGCCCCTGGGGTCCATTTTTTTTCAGAATCATTAATATTCAGTCCTACTGCCCATTTCCTGCAAGACTTTCACTTTAAATTTTATTTTAAAAGTTTTCCCTATTCAAATGCATTGGCGACCTATGTTGACCTTGCCATAAAAAAAAGGTCAAGGTCATCACAGGGTCATGATTTATATACACATTGTAGTACTTGAGCCATCGATGCTTCATGCCAAGTTTCTTTGAAATCAATCCACCGGTTCTGGAGAAGAAGATTTTTGAAGGGTTTTTACCATATATGGGCATTGCGGCCATCTTGGTCATGTGACCTGGATTATTTATATACACATTGATTACCCCTTCCTATTGATGCTTCACATAAAATTTGGCTGTGATTGGCCAAGCGGTTTCAGAGGAGATGATGTTTGAATATTACGGTAATATACATGTATATTGCCCCTGGGTGGGGGCATATGAGTCCCTGGGGTCCAATTTTTTTCAGAATCATTAATATTCAGTCCTACTGCCCATTTCCTGCAAGACTTTCACTTTAAATGACATTTTAAAAGTTTTCCCCATTCAAATGCATTGGCGACCTATGTTGACCTTGCCGTAAAATAGGTCAAGGTCATCACAGGGTCATGATTTATATATACATTGTAGTGCTTGAGCCATCAATGCTTCATGCCAAGTTTCGTTGAAATCAGTCCACCGGTTCTGGAGAAGAAGATTTTTAAAGGGTTTTTACCATATATGGGCATGGCGGCCATCTTGGTCATGTGACCTGGATTTCTTATATATACATTGGTTCCCCCTTCCTATAGATGCTTCATATAAAATTTGGCTTTGGTTGGCCAAGCGGTTTTAGAGAATAAGATCTTTGAAATTGTGGACGGACGGACGACGGATGACGGACGGACGGACGACGGATCATGGCCATCCTATAAGCTCACCTTGTGAGCCTAACGGCTCAGGTGAGCTAAAAAACAGGAAAAGATGTTTCTATGGCAAATTGCACATGACAAGTATGGGTTCAAAATAACAAAATTGCATTTATTCTGAGATCAAGCACAACAACATCATTGGTAGTGTTTTTGATTGGTTAAGTTTGAAAATGTTGACCCACCATGGGTCCTCAGGTCTCGAAAATTTCTTTCATGAACATTTGGTCATGGAAATATTTCTATGGCCATTCTCCCCCATCCATTGATCAAAAACGAGCATTTGTCTGTTAGTGGTGAAGAAAAGGTGCACCAAGAACTGGTCAACTGCCTCTGGGAAGCTTTCCCAGGTATAGTGGGACGTAAAGCACCTTTACTCAAACAAACATCCCTAGCCTATAGAAGCTGGGCTTACAAATGACTGGTACATTATCCATTGAGTATTAATAGTATATATCTTTAATATGTATTCTCAAATCATTAATACATTACCAAGTCATATATTATTGGAAGAAAACTTTAGGTAACTGAAATTGTAAAAATTGGAAAATCTTTTTTAGAAAGTGAAAAACATTAAATTAAAATCTGTTTTAATAGTAGTTAAATACTAGGAACATTTAAACTGATTTGAATAAAATGAGTCAATCTTCATGGGGGTGATTCAAATGATGCTACCTGTGCTGTCGACGGAGTCATTTGTATACTTTTACATACAAAATCTTGCTGTCATCTGAGAATACAGACAGTCGCATTATGACTAGGACGACAGCAAAATCACAAGTATCATATTTAAGGCCGTCTACCATATAAACAGACGACAACAGTGTTTCGCATGTAATGGTATACAAGTTACTCGGACGACAGCAGTGTTTTGCATGTAATGTTACACAAGTTACTCGGACAACAGCACAGGCAGCGCATCATTTGAATCACCCCCCGCACAGCTTATTGTTGAAAATGGATTGAAACAGCAACAACAATAAAATAAAGAAAGAGAGAGAGAAAAAAATGCATGGTGACAATATCCAGACACACAAAAATCCTAGCTTTAGATACAAACTATATGAGCCGCATCATGTGAAAACTGGATTTTTATTGATGGGAAAACAAAGGTGCAGATCACCTGTGCCCTAAGCTGATCAGCGACATTTAATTTCGCTACACAGGTAGTATCTTCTACATAAATCCAGAATTTCAAGCGTTTTTCCTTTTTCTGTGACTATACAGACAGGTTTAGGCCAGACCCGATCGGAAAGCCCAAATACTGGTTTTCTCGCGACGTGTCTCATATAGGAGCTGCCTTGTGGGAAAACCGACAATGTGGTTTCCGACCAGGTCTGACACAAATGGACCTGTACAGTCACAGAAAAGCTTGAAATTTCAGATTTAAGTAGAAGAGTAACTGTACTATCTGAGTAGCAAAAACAAAGGCGCTGATCAGCTAGCTGATCTGCGCCTTTGTTTTTGCATCGGCAGAACGCTGGTTTTCCCATGTGGCGGCTCATAGTGAATATTAAAGATCCTGACCAGACTGCATATCAATCATAGAACAGTTGAGCCACATCATGAGAAAACCGAATTTTTGCTTATGCGAAAACAAAGGCACAGATCAGCAGTGCAGTAACTGCACAGCTGATCAGCGCCTTTGTTTTCGTTACTCGGATAGTACAATCTGAAGTTACAAACTGCAGGCCTGTTTGTGAACAACCTGGTCGGAAACCCCGTAGATCAGTTTTCTCGTATAGTGGCTCAGATTAAGGAACAGGCCTGATCCTGGTCTCCACTGTTTGTCAAAGCAACGTACACCAATGATAGCTCACACCATTGACAAAACCCAAAACTGTGCATGAAGCCTATGTGGCATAGTGGTTAGGACACTTCACTTGTGAACCATGGGGTCACTGGTTCAATCCTGGGCCACTCCAGTCTTATGAATGACACTTTAAACTAATGTCCTACCTCCACTAAAGTCCCATCTCCAAATGACCTTAGCTGTTGTATGGGACTAACACAAAATTAACCAACCAAAAGTGTGTATTATTTATACTCACTAGCTGAAGAAAATGTTTCATTTGGTCTGTTTCATAGTAATAAAGAAATATTCTTGAAATATTCTGCAACTAGCTCTGTATAAAGCATTTACTTTAATATATGCACGAGCATTGTCAAAAGACAGTGGCAGATTTAGTTGGGGGTGGGGGGTCCCTCTGGGACCAAATTATTTCATTTTCATGGGAAAGTTTATGAAAAACCTGTAGCAAACTACTCCACCATTTGGTAGATTTGAACCCTCTTTCAAGAAATCCTGTGAAATGTGGAAGTTTGAAATGTCCGGTTGTCTCCCTTGTTCAAGGAAACAAGCTAAAAGGTGGATAATGAATTTCAATGTGATCACTGATATAAATGTATACATCTACGCATAAAAAGCAAAACCTCACAGCCAGCCAATAGCCAAATAAAAACAAAATTTATTGTAATGTTCGAAAGGGCCAGAGATATAGGGAATATTTGGAAAACATTTATGAAAATTTAGAGAAAATTTTCATTATTTCTTTAGTAATACAAACTGGTGTGATGAGTAGTCATTTGTAACCATACACCATGTAACCACCCCCAGCCTATTTCTTTATGCTGCTGTCCCATATACCGAATATCCCTTGCGAATGCTAAAATTTGAAATTAGCGCTGAAATTACCGAATATGATGCGAATGGACGGGCGGGGCTTGTACAAAACGATGTCTTTGCGAAAGCGTTAAGAATGCTTGCGGAATCTTACAAATGCCTTAAGAATGTTGCGATTGATTGCCATCCACACTACCGAATTCTTGAAAATGCCTTATGAATGTTCCGAACGCTTACAAATGAAGCGAATGTGTAGAGAATGCTTGCCGAATTCTTTTCATTTTTTACTCATTCGCAAACATTGTAGCCAATAATATCACTGTAAAATGAAATCACCCACAATGCCAGGGTGCATGGAAAAAATATGTCATTAGTGATCCAAGCCTTCTCTTGAAACACACACCACTTTGGTGTTTCTCTCAAATTTCAATTTACACAATAAAAAAAGCAATTTTACTAAACTCACGGGACTTTAGTTTGTCTATAATACATTGATGGATAGCTTAAGGCTAAACACCGTCAATAATGACCTTTACTTGAAGGATAGGACCAGAATAAATAAATTATGCTAAAAACTGAGTCTTGAATGTGAAAATGTTGCGATTCACTACCGATTCTTTACGAACATCAAAACTCTATAGAATTTAATGCTACCGAATCCTTGCAAATGGCTTGCGGGTGTTACAAATCTCTTGCAATCAATCCGAATTGTTTACGAATTCTTTATGAATATGTTAAGAATATGATTTCCTTGCGAATTTTAGGAGCATGTTCCTAATTTTCGCAACGACTAGAAATTTTCACCGATTGCTTCCGAATGCTTACAAATGCTACTGAATGCTTCCGAATTTCTAGCGATTAATGCGAATTTGCTCAAATTTGCATTCGGAAGGGCATTCGCAAGGGAAATTTGGTATATGGGAGAGGAGTATTAGGCCCCCATGGGCAGCTGTGGTGTATTAAGACAAACCTTTATCATCCCTGCCTGCCATTTAACATTTTTTCTTACGTCTGGCTCGTTCAAACATTATAAATCTACTAGGCACAACAATTATAACCCACTTTGACTAGATAATGAACTGCCACATCAGAAACCCAACAATCTGCATATGCGAAACCAAAGGCACAGATCAGCTGTGCGGTAACTGCACAGGTGATCAGCCCCTTTGTTATCGCTCCATGTATAGTACAATTCCTCTTCTTCCTACATCCAAAATTTCGAGCCTCTAGCCTACTTCTGTGGCTTGCAGGTTGGTTTGTGTCGGACCTCATCTGGAACCCAGATTGTTCTTTTTTTTCTGGCAAAAACTCAAATTATACTGAAATAGCCAAGTTCAGCTTACTGCGTCAGTTACATTGTTCATGCTTGTTACTGCATCCTCTTCCTAAGGAAAACCATAACAGAATAGTTAAACAATGAAATGAGCCGCTGCATGGGAAAACCAACAATCTTCATAGGCGAGAACAAAGACACAGATCAGCTTCGCAGTAATCAGCTTCGCAGTAACTGCAAAGCTGATCAGCCTGTTTGTTTACGCCTCACTGACAGTACAATTCCTCTGCTTTCTAAATCCAAAATTTCCAGCCTCTAGTCATCTTCTATGCTTAAACAGCTCGGTTTGTATCGGACCTGTTGCTGGTTTTCTTATGACCCAGCTCAAACGATGAAATGAGCCTGTCAAAAGAAAGAAATCTTGAGGTTAAGTCAGTCCTGACGGCTTGTAATTGCAGTTTAGTACCCCCATCCCCATCCCCCCAAAAAACTGACAAGTTATTTTCAGATGTTTAAAATTTGCATGAACTAACCACTACTGTAACAAAAATTATGGTAGACCATTAAATGGAAGGTATGAGTCCATCACCTTTTTATTAGGGGCAGAGCAAAGTTAACATTAAAATCAACATGATATGAGCTGCGTCATAAGAAAACTGGATTTTTGCCTTTGCGAAAACAAAGATGCTGATCAGCTGTGCAGTAACTGTTAAACTGATCAGCATCTTTGTTTTCACTACACAGATGTACAATTCCCACTTCTACATATATTCAAAATTTCAAGCTTCTACCCTTCTGTGACTGTACAGGCCGATTTGCATCTGACCTAATAGAAAATCCTGAAGACCTGTTTTCTCTTGTCGCAGCTCATATGGTTTGAATACAAGGCTTTTTCACTAATGGCCAATCCCAGGTAGTCTGATACAAAACAATCCATTGTTAATATTTTTGTTTGTTTGTTCGTAATGAGGCTGAACGTCCCAGTCAACAGTTTTTCAGTCATGGCCGAATGGAGCCTTTGTTTCCTAGGTAGTAACCTGGCCCCGAGGTTATAAAACTTTTTTCATGCTCAACTCAGCTGAGCATGAAATTTAAACTTCTCATAAATACTAAACCAGCCAAATCTAATTTAAATTTCAGGTTTAGATCACCACAGCCTGTAATTTATCCTGCTTATAAATGTTAAAATGCCCACAATTATTGGCATTTTAACATTTATGAGCAGGATAAATTTTAGTCTCAGCTGAGCTGAGCATGAAAAAAAGTTTTATATCCTTGTGGCCAGTACTGTAGAGAGTCAAAATGCCTTGCTCAAGGACACAACGCATTGCTGCCAGTGGGGATCAAACCCAGGACTTCTCAATTTGATGTCAGATATTCTACGCCACTATGATCTCCTATTTATACTTATACTGATACATGTACTTCCGTTATAGATTAACTGCTGGTATAGGCAATTATGTAAATGGACAAACAAAACATCTGTTTCCAGCTATAGTTATTTGAGGAGCTGAGCAAAGTTGAGACCCTATATACCTGTGATTCTTACAGTGCAGAATGATGCAACATCACACGATATGTCACAAAATGCAGTGCAGTGATTGGAAGCCTGATGGATTGGGCTTTAACCTACAGTGTTTGTTGCTTGCTGTAGGTCATTATGAAAACACACCCATGCAATATACAGGGATTTTTTTAAGTTGTACAAAATGAAAATTTTCAGAAGAAAAATTTTGATATTTTCTTATTTTTGCTCAAAACATAGATTGTGGGAATACTTGACGAGGCTGTTCTAACTAGTACCCACAATCTATATTTTGGAGCAAAAATAAGAAAAAAAATAGGTATACACCTGTATACCCCAGTTTCACTCTATAAAAGTGGGGTATAAGGGGGTATTTATTTCAAGGACATGTTTTCCTGATGATTTGCAATATCGGTACTGCTGCACTGTATGTTGCAGCCAAATCGGTCGGGCATCCAATCACTGCACTCTATTTTGTTGTATCATGTTATGTTGCATCTATATATATCTGCATGATAATTTTTTTTTTTTTTTTTTTTTAGTTGCATCACAGGTATACAAGGTTGTTTCCAAAGAAAGGACAATGGACTATACAACAAGACATACATATAGCTTGACAAGAAGAGGAAAGAAGAGCTACTGCATAAGAAAACCAACAATCTGCATAATATTATGCGAAAACAAAGGTGCAGACCAGCTTCGTGGTAACCACGAAGCTGATCAGCGCCTTTGTTTTCGCTACATGGATAGTACAATCTCTCTTCTACTTAAATCCACAATTTCAAGCCTGCTTCTGTGACTGTACAGGTCTGTTTGCGTCGGACCTTGTCTGAAACCCAAATTGTTGGTTTTCTCACGTGAAGGCTCAGAATGTAGTACCTTGCCATCAGCTGAGGTAAAAGATGAAATCTACAAGAAAATGTGAGTCACAATATGAGACCAGAGGACCAATGGTCCTGTAAACGCTCACCTGAGATCAGCAGTATATACCAATGAACATGTTTGAATATTATGGTATTTAACTCCAGTGCAGGGACAGATGAAGCCCTTGGGCTATTTTCTTTTTTCAGAATCTTCAATATTCTGTTCATTTGCCAATTTCCTGTTGGCTTTTTCCTTCAAATGACATTTTAACAGTTTTCCCAATTCAGATGCATAGGCAACCCATGTTGACCTTGCCATAAACTTGGTCAAGGTCATCACAGGGTCATGATTTATATATACATTGGAGTACTTTAGCCATCGACGCCTCACGCCAAGTTTCCTTGAAATCAGTCTATTGGTTTCAGAGAAGATGATTTTTGATGGGTTTTTACCATATATGGGCATGGTGGCCATCTTGGTCATGTGACCTAGATTATTTATATACACAATGATTCCCCCATTCTATAGATGCTTCACATAAAATTTGGCTTTGTTTGGCCACGCGGTTTCAGAGGAGAAGACATTTGAATATTATGGAAATAAACATGTATATTGCCCCGGGGTGGGGGCACATGAGCCCCTGGGGTTCAATATTTTTCAGAATCATTAATATCCAGTCCTACTGCCCATTTCCTGCAAGACTTTAACTTTAAATGACATTTTAAAAGTTTTACCCATTCAAATGCATTGGCGACCTATGTTGACCTTCCCGTAAAACAGGTCAAGGTCATCAGAGGGTCATGATTTATATACACATTGTAGTGCTTGAGCCATCAATGCTTCGTGCCAAGTTTCGTTGAAATCGGTCAACCGGTTCTGGAGAAGAAGATTTTTGAAGGGTTTTCACCATATATGGGCATGGCGGCCATCTTGGTCATGTGACCTGGATTATTTATATATACATTGGTTCCCCCTTCCCATAGATGCTTCATGTAAAATTTGGCTTTGATTGGCCAAGCGGTTTCAGAGAAGAAGATGTTTGAATATTATGATAATATACATGTATATTGCCCCGGGGTGGGGGCGAATGAGCCCCTGGTGCCCAATTTTTTTCAGAATCATTAATATTCAGTCCTACTGCTCATTTTCTGCAAGATTTTTCCTTTAAATGACAATTTAACAATTTTTCCCATTCAAATGCAAAGGCGACCTATGTTGACCTTGCCGTGAAATAGGTCAAGGTCACCGCAAGGTCATGATTTATATATACATTGTAGTACTTGAGTCATCGATGCTTCATGCCAAGTTTGGTTGAAATCGGTCCAGTGGTTCCGGAGAAGAAGATTTTTGAAGGGTTTTTACCATATATGGGCATGGCGGCCATCTTGGTCATGTGACCTGGATTATTTATATACACATTGGTTCCCCCTTCCCATAGATGCTTCATGTAAAATTTGGCTTTGATTGGCCAAGCTGTTTCAGAGAAGAAGATCTTTGAAAATGACGGACGACGGACGGACGGACGACGGACGGACGGACGGACGACGGAGCATGGGTATACTATAAGCTCACCTTGTGAGCCTGACGGCTCAGGTGAGCTAAAAACTGTACAGAGAAAAACAGATTTTTGGCATATGCAAAAACAAAGACACTGATCAGCTGTGCAGTATCTGCAGTTTTGCTACATAGATAGTATGATGTTCTTCTTAAATCCAAAATTTCAAGCCTCTTACCACCTTTTATGGCTGCACAGGCCGATTTGCATCAGACTTGGTCGGAAACCTTGAAGACCAGTTTTCTCGTGACAGGCTCATTTGCAAAAAATGTCAGTTTGCTGATGTAAACTACACAGTCACAGCACACCTGATCAGAGCACTTGATTTTGCTATATAGGTCAATGGTACAATTCCTCTCCTATCAGAATGGTTTAGTGGTTAAGACACTCGCCTTGTAAATCATGGGTTGTGGGATCAACTTGGGCTTCTCTAGATGATCAGAACAGCCCTTAAGTCAAGGTCCCGACTCTCATATGACATTAGCTGTTGAGTAGCACATAAAGCACCAAATCAACCAACCATTCTGATTCTGAAATCTCAAACCTCAAGCAATCTTTTGTGGTTGAGTAAGACAAGAGCCCGAGATTATAAAACTTTTTTTCATGCTCAGCTCAGCTGAGACTAAAATTTATCCTACTCATAAAATATTTAAGGGCTTTGATGCTCAAACCCAAAATCTCAATTAATTTTGGCTTTTTCAGTATTTATGTGCAGTTTAAATTTCATGCTCAGCTGAGTTGAGCATGAAAATATTTCATAACCTTGGGACCTGATAGAACCTGTTCGCCAGGTTTTCTCCTGTTGTGGCTCAAAATGTTAGTAAATACAGGGTTATGATTTCTTTTAAAACAGCCAATTAGGTAGTGTAGTTTCTAAGATAAATTGCAAAAGAAAATACATGTATCTAGATTAAGAAAAAACAGCTCAAACCTCACTATAATGCATCACGTTCTCTGATTTTTTTTTTACTATAATGCCTATCTTTATAATGTGAGTTTCAATATAACAAGGCCATGTCATGACATTGCTGTTTTCCAGTGGATAACTTCATGTCATAAAAAGTGTTATGACCACGCTGGTATATTACTTTTGTGGGAATATGTAACATCATTGAAAACATCCACAATAACAATGTAAATTTTCATCGAAATTATGCTCATTTTAAAGGTGATAAAATCCTATTTTAAAAGTCATATGATAAAACGAATCTTACACTTGAGGTCATTTTATATGGAATTTATAGAACTAGCCTTCGGCGAAGTTGATAAATATTTTCATATGAAATTACTACAAGCCTTTGGTGAGTTTAATAAATTTACAAAATGACCACTCATGTGAGATCCTCTATGTAAATGCTTTCATTTATAACATGGTCTGTTTCTATGAACCCTACCTAAAGACAGCATTATAATGAGATTTAATCTGTAAATAAGTCAATGATAATGGGTGTTATATATTTGCAAATGGTTTTCCTAAATAAGGCACCGGTGCTCATATCAGAAGGATAAATTTCAGTCTCAGCTGACCAGAACTGAGCATGAAAAGACCAGATAACTTCATGACTTGGCTTTGAGGCTATTATAATCTCCATTCTCAACTCAGCTGAATATGGAATTTCATCTAAGTTTTAATATTAATATGTTGGCATTTTAAAATTTATTAGCAGGATAAATGACTGCTAAGGCCATCTTAACATGAAATTGCTACCAACTTTGTTTGTTTCAGTATGTATTAGCACTTTAAATTTTGGGCTCACATGAGTTGTGCACAAAAATGGCTTTGTTTCTTTCCTGCTCAGATGAGTTGAGCACAAAAATGGCTTTGTATCTTTCCTTCTCAGATGAGTTGAGCACAAAACATGGCTTTGTTTCTTTCCTGCTCAGATGAGTTAAGCACAAAAATGTCTTTGTTTCTTTCTTGCTCAGATGAATTGAGCATGAAAATAGCATTATAACCTATAGTCGTGTTGACCATACTGAGCCACCATACTTACGTGTGTGTATTGCTGTGGGTATTTCTGCTGTTTATCGGGACCTGAACCATTCTGCATAACAGCCTCCGTAACTGTAAATTATAGAAAGTTCATAAACTGATTTTACAGAAACGACCCAACCATTAAATAAGAATGTAAGTTTAAATAAACAATAAAAAGAAAGAAAAGTAGTTTCACCCAATTTTTATCTAATGCCTCAAATTACATGTATCCCTTATAATTTCCCTTCAACACCAGGCCCCAAATAACACTTTTTTCGTGCTCAACTCAGATGATACTGATAATTTATCTGCTCATAAATACTAAAATAATCGAAACTGGTTAAAATTTCAGGTTTAAAATACAAAACTGAGTCATTCATCCTGCTAATACATGTAAATGGTTGAAATTTTAACACTTATGAGCAAGATAAATTTTTATGCTCAGCTGAGTTGAGAATGAAAAATGAAACAGTTTTATAACCTTGGGGCCAGGTTATTTTGCTACTCACCCAATAAGTTGAAAACCTACATCAAAACCAGAACCAGTATAAGAACAAGTGATTGGTTTGTTGTTTAATTTTTTTTTAATTCAGTTTTACGTCATTTTCAAGATTATTTCAGCTCATATGAGACGGGCCAATCAGTAGGAGGGGCCAAAACGGGAGAACCCTGAGAAAAACCACCTGACACAGCCACAAGCAGAACTTGGCTTGTCTCACATGTGACCAGAGCAGGGCTCGAAACCACACCAGACACAGCAGTGAGATGATCGAGTGATTAAGAAACAGTGCTCCTGACCACTCGGCTAAGGGGGCCGCGTTGTTGTTTAATGTCCCCGTCAGTATTCTTTCAGTCATGTCAAGATGGAGCCACCACTTTTTGGAGGAGAGCCCAAAGTGTCTTGCTCAAGGACAAAACATGGTGACCTTGAGGCTTGAACCTTGGACCTCGTGAGCTAAGTCTGATGCTCTATCACAAGGCCACCCCTTTCACCTCTTCAATTAAAATTTTACAAATATCTGACAAAATTCTCTACAGCTGAACTTTTTGCCAAATGGAATAATATCAATTGTACCGTATGTACAAATAGTTTTGATGCCCGAAGATTAAGGACCAACCACAGGGCCTTGTATCATCATTTTTTTAAGGTTCTAGGGGGGGGGGGGGGTAGGTATGTTTATTGAGGTCTAGAACCTTAAAAAATGATGAGACAAGCCCCTGTGGGACCAACAAGATGCTTACTTTTCAGTTTATCATTAAGTCTGTCTAGGGACTCTAGAAGCCGCTGTTCTTCAACTGATAGGGCAGACTTGCCTGAAAAGGTAAGAAAAGTATGAGCCGTGACGCGAGGAAACATGTCTCCGGGGTTTCTGACCAGGTCTGACACAAACCGGTCTGTGCAGCTACAGAAGATGGCTAGAGGCTTGAAATTTCATATTTAGGAAGACAAGGAATTGAACTATCCAAGGAGCAAAACAAAGGTGCTGATCAGCTATGTAGTTACTGTACAGCAGATCTGCTTCTTTGATTTCGCCTAGACAAAAATCCACTTTTCTCACGATGTGGCTCAGTATACCAGTTTATCGACCAATTTTGCATTGTCTGCTGGTTTCCAGCTTAACAAAAATCACTATTGAAAACACAGTTAACATTGCAGATTATATTTTTCTTATGGTCCTTTGAGATCAACAAGAAGAGTGCTTTCCCTAACACACAAAAATGTGCACTTTGATCCCTTTTGGCCACAAATGACCCTCAAAACTGCCCAGAGAGGGGACATATGATGTCCTCCAAAATCCTAAAAGGTTTATGTTTCTTGAATTAAATGTCTCCCAAATTGTCAACAGCATGGTCAAAATGTCTCACAGGAGTTGTCAGCAGTGGGACATATATAGGTTCCCTAAATTTAGAACTCCAAGAGAAAATAAGAATATTCAGTTTTCAAAACAAAAACCATTACGAAAATATTCTTATAAATTATTTTTCATTTGATCCCGTTCAGGAAACTGTCTTTAAGTTAGACTTCCCTTGTGTAAATTCTTCAATCTGCATTATAATCATCTTACTTCTGTTGTCAATTTTCAAAGGGTCAATGGCGCAGTTTTCATACCAATGATTGCACATTATGCCCTGTACTATCTCTCTTCAAGTGTTTTTTCTGCTTCCAAAGGAACTTACCTTTATTTTAAAATCAGGATACAATGTATGCATAATAAATACCCCTTTATATCCTATTAGTATTTTGATACAGTTAAACTGGGGTTAATGGGATATACAATTTTTCTAATTTTAGATCCAAAACATACATGAACCACAATCAATGTTTTGAGCAAAAATATGGAAAATATAAAAAAAACCATTTCTGTATAATGCATGGGGCCAGTTGTTCAAAACTTCCTTAGCTTAACATTATTATTAAGACCTCAACTTGTTAAGTAAATGCTGACTACATAAGCAAATACATTGTTATTTTTTTTTCTTCAACAAAACAATAACAGTGTATTTGTAATATTCATTGTTGAAATTTTAATAAATTGTTAACTAACGACATCGTTAATTTTGCACAACTGGGCCCTGATGTTTTTAACATCATGGCTAACCTCATGTCCATGTAATAAATACCCCCTTATACCCCACTTTCATATAGTAAAACTGGGTTATGCAGGGGTAAACCTATTTTTCTTATATTTGCTCCAAAACATACATAGACTGTTGGTACTCGTTAGAGCTGCCTTGGCGAGGCGGTTCTATCGAGTACCCTAAATCTATGTTTTCAGCAAAAATAAGAAAATTTTATTTTCTAGTGAAAATTTTCATTTTTTACAACTTTAAAAATCTCTATATTGCATGGGCGTGTTTTCGTAATGTACCTTTAGGTTGTCTGTTGACAGGTTGTCTGTTCTGAGCATCATCAATGGCCTGGTTGATACGGCTGTCAGATACAGACTGGTCGACAAGCTGCTCGGCTGCCAGAAAACCAGCCATACTATCAGTTACTGTAATCAAAATGGTATTATGAGTGTAAGTACAATCAAAATGTTATCATAATTGTAAGTGTTGTCAAAATGTTATCAGCTGACAGGAATCCAGCCATACTATCAGTAACTGTAATCAAAATGGTATTATGAGTGTATGTGTAATAAAAAATGTGATCATTATTATAAGTGTAATCAAAATGTTATCAGCTGCCAGGAATCCAGCCATACTATCAGTAACTGTAATCAAAATGGTATTATGAGTGTATGTGTAATCAAAAATGTGATCATTATTATAAGTGTAATCAAAATGTTATCAGCTGCCAGGAATCCAGCCATACTATCAGTAACTGTAATCAAAATGGTATTATGAGTGTATGTGTAATCAAAAATATGATCATTATTATAAGTATAATCAAAATGTTATCAGCTGCCAGGAAATCTTTCATACTATCAGTAACTGTAATCAAAATTTTATCATTAGTAGATCTGTAATTAAAATTTATCACTATTACAAGTGAAATCAATATATCAGATAATTTTATCATCAGCAGATCTGTAATTAAAATGTAATCATATATGTAAAATATAGCCAAGGCCATACAGTGATACTATCAGTTAATGATATCAAAATACTATTACTATTATGACTGTAATCATATGTAAAACATAGCCAAGACCATACTATCATTTATTGTAATCAAAATGGTATCATTAGTAAAATATCATTAAACTAAACAATCAGTTACTGTAATCAAAATGTTATCAGCTTGCCAGAAAATCTGTCATTAAATGTTATTGTAATAAACACATTATCAGCTTGCAAGACTACATTTCATACAATCAGTTATTGTAATCAAAATGTAATCAAGGCCATACTATCAATAAATATAATCAACACGTAATCAGCTGCAAGCAAACTTGACATGCTATCAGTCTGTAATCAGGTCTGCAAATTGTATTTTACATATGCTGAGAATAGGTTAACAAGATATTTAGACATAGTTTGTTGGAATGGATAGAAATTGCAGAAATTCAATTCAGGGCACACCAAGAAAGTCCCACCCACCCTCTACTCACCATCTTGGCCGGCCCTAGGGGACGGTATCCCAGCAGTTGATTGTGGTTCCTGCTGACTAGGAACTGGTGCCTGGTATACAGTGTATGTCTGCTGCTGTTGTTGGCGGGATTTCAAACTATTAGGATTCTGCTGCTGTTTTCTCTGTTGAAGCAAGCCGAAACGTTTAGTGTAACCATTTACATTATCCGTGGAATTATGACGTCTTAAGTTTGTATGATAAACTGACTGGTTGGCCGCGACACGGTTTAAACTGTTGAACTGACCCAGGGCATTGCCGTCTATGTATGTTTGGTGCACTGGTGCGGCCTGACGCGACATCGGTAGCTGTGGGTCAGAGACAATCGATGATGGCGTACCAACTTTATCGGGGGTGGCCTGGGAGTTACGACTCAAACACGTCCGAACCTTGTCCCACAAGAAATTTATTTCATCATCTGTCGGAGTCCTATCTATTCTGATACCATTATCATCAAACACAGCACCATTGTTATTTACACCATTCATCCCCACTTGATGTGGGTTTGCGGAACTACTCGTTGGAACGGGAGCCGGTTTTGCATTGTAATTGGGATAAATAAAAGGAGCCGTCTGTCCTGTTGGGCTGCCACTGTTGGGCATCACTATACTGGACACAGCATAGTTGACTTTTGTCTCTACCGGTCGACTGTAGCTCACCGAGGTCACAGCAAACACCGACGTAGGTGTCACTGTGTGAACAACCTGTGTAGTATGATTCCTTGCCATTGCTGGCACCTTTTCCATGAAATCGTTATTGATAATCGTCACCTTTTTATCTGTATTCACGAAACCACCGTTCTGATTATTCAAGTTCTGTGTAATGATATGGGCAGCGGCCTGAGGTCGTACTATCTGTGTCTTAGCTCTAGGTATGGAACTGGTGCGTATGGTCGAGGCGCTCTGTGCTCGAGGAGGTTTGTTCTTCATGTCCAGCTGGACGGTTGTGGTTTTAGCGGCGGTCGCTGACACCGGACGCGGGGGCTTGTGGGATACTGGGTCTGCTTCTCCTAGAATAGAATAATCAATAGAGCTTGGTATGGTTTGGCTGTAGCAATATAAGGACATGGCAAGTGTAAAGGAGTGAACTGTGTAACGGTAGTGAAGCGTGTTGCTGTTAAGACAGCTCTGTGTATTGGTCTAGGTTTGAACGTTCCTATCAACAAGTATTTAACTTACATTCTGACAGTTTTAGTCACTACACATAAATTCAAACATAATTTTGTTTGTGGAGCTAAAAGTTTCTTGCTCAAGCACACAACACAGCAGTGAAGCTTCATCAGGACAACATGCCCGTGTAATGCATACCCCACTTTAATATTGCAAAACTTGGGTATGCAGGGGTAAACCTATTTTTGCTTCAAAACATAGATTGTGGGTACTCGTTAGAACGACCTTGGCGATGCTGTACCCACAATCTTTGTTTTGAGCAAACATAAGAAAAATATAAAAAAATTTCTACAGAATTTTTTCAATTTTTACAAATTAAAAAATCTCTGTATATTACATGGGCAAGTTTTCATAATGTGAATCCAGGATCTCTTGCTTCAGATTCCGAATATTAGAAGTGATATTTAATTTTGTAGAATCCTCCTGAAGGGTTTGTAACCTAAAAAGCATAGATCCTTAATAAAGAGGTTCATGATACAACATTGCTGGTTGTTAGTTTTGCTTCTTATCCACTTCCATTTAAATTTACTTGACTTGCAAAATCTGTGCTTTTATTGTTCTCAGCCTAGATACTTTATTCCTATGTCCAAATTTTTAAGTGCATCAAATCTATGTTAGAAGTTGAGTTTGATTATATGAGCTGCCTTGTGGGAAAACCAACGATGTGGTTTTTGAACAGGTCCGACACAAACTGGTCTGTACCGCCACAGAAGATGGCTAGAAGCTTGAACTTTTGGATTTAGTAGGTAGAGGATTAGAACCATCTGTGAAGCGAAAACAAAGGCTGATCAGCTGATCTGCGTCTTTGTTTTCTCGTATGCAGATTGTTGGTATTCTCATGATGTAACTCATATAGCCCTAAAGGAACCATAAGGGCTCATCAGACTAAGGAAATAGAAGACAGATGAGCCCTTATAGCTTCCATCATGCAAGTTATTGAATTTAAATCATTATTTATTAAGTCTATGCACTGTACACAATGCCAAGCTGCACTTGTTTGTTTGTGATGTTTAATGTCCCTGTGAAAATTTTTTCAGTCATGTTGAGATTCAATCAATGTTTCCTCAGTATTAACCTGTGCTATGAGCAGTTTCAGTCTTGCTCAAGGACACAACCCGAGGCTTCCAGCAGTATTCAAACCCAGCCTCTTGTTACTGCTTCTGATACACTAACCACTAGGCCACTATCTTCCCCACTGGCTATATTCAAACTTCTTCCAATCTTCCTATTACATACCTGTGTTTCTCTTCACAAAGAGTTTATCCTGCCCATGCTCAGTTTCCCCACCCACCTCCAGCTCCTCATAGTGAAGGTCAGCAAACCGTACATTCTTCTTGGTCGGCTACAGAAAATATATGCATAAGTTGTAGTATGACTTTCTGTTTTTATTTTGCATCAGGAAAATAACTGTGGCAATGCATACGCCTTTTAACCCCACTTTTACATATATCTTAACCAGGGTATGCAGGGGTATACCTATTTTTCTTTATTTTTGCTCCAAAATATAGATTGTGGGTACTCATCAGAGGTTCTAACGTTTACCCACAATCTGTGCTTTGAGCAAATAGATAAAAAAAAAATCAACATTTTTCTGCTGAAATTTTTCAATTAATACAACGTAAGAAAAAACCTGTATAACAATGGCAGGTACAACAGCCTGGGGGCCAGTTGTTCAAGTTAGCTTAACGTTATTGTTAAGACCTCAACTCGTAAAGTAAATGCAGACTAAATAAGCAAATACACCGCTATTTTCTGTTGAAACCAGAGGACCAATGGTCCTGTAAACGCTCATCTGAGTCTGCTGCATATACCAATAAACATGTTTGAATATTATGGTATTTAACCCCAGTGCAGGGGCAGATGAAGCCCTTGGGGTCGTTTTCTTTTTTCAGACTAATCAATATTCTGTCCATGGATGCTTCACGCCAAGTTTCATTAAAATCAATCTATTGGTTTCAGAGAAGAAGATATTTGAAGGGTTTTTACCATATATGGGTATGGTGGCCATCTTGGTCATGTGACTTAGATTATTAATATACACATTGGTTCCCCCATCTTATAGATGCTTCACATAAAATCTGGCTTCAGTTGGCCAAGTGGTTTTAGAGGAGAAGATGTTTGAATATTATGGTAATATACATGTATATTGCCCCGGGGTGTGGACATATGAGCCCTTAGGTCCATTTTTTTTTTCAGAATCATTAATATTTAGTCCTACTACCCATTTCCTGCAAGATTTTCACCTCAAATGACTTTTTAAAAGTTTTCCCCATTCCAATGCATTGGCGACCTATGTTGACCTTGTCGTAAAATAGGTCAAGGTCACCACAGGGTCATGATTTATATATACATTGTAGTACTTCAGCCACTGGTGCTTCATACCAAGTTTCTTTGAAATCGGTCCTCAAAATTCGGAGAAGAAGATTTTTGAAGGGTTTTTACCATATATGGGCATGGCAGCCATCTTGGTAATGTGAACTAGATAATTTATATATCCATTAATTTCCCCATTCCATAGATGCTTCACATACAATTTGGCTTTGATTCGCCAAGCGGTTTAAGAGGAGAAAATGTTTGAATATTATGGTAATATACATGTATATTGCCCCGGGGTGGGGGCAGATGAGCCCCTGGGGTCCAATTTTTTTTCAGAATCATTAATATTCAGTCCTACTGCCCATTTCCTGCAAAACTTTCACTTTAAATGACATTTTAAAAGTTTTCCCTATTCAAATGCATTGGTGACCTATGTTGACCTTGCCGTAAAAAAAAGGTCAAGGTCATCACAGGGTCATGATTTATATGCACATTGTAGTACTTCAGCCATCGATGCTTCATGCCAAGTTTCTTTGAAATCGATCCACCTGTTCTGGAGAAGAAGATTTTTGAAGGGGTTTTACCATATATGGGCATCGCGGCCATCTTGGTCAGTGACCTGGATTATTTATATACACATTGATTACCCCTTCCTATTGATGCTTCACATAAAATTTGGCTTTGATTGGCCAAGCGGTTTCAGAGGAGATGATGTTTGAAAATTATGGTAATATACATGTATATTGCCCCGGGGTGGGGGCATATGAGCCCCTGGGGTCCAATTTTTTTCAAAATCATTAATATTCAGTCCTACTGCCCATTTCCTGCAAGACTTTCACTTTAAATGACTTTAAATGGCATTTTAAAAGTTTTCCCCATTCAAATGCATTGGCGACCTATGTTGACCTTGCCGTAAAATAAGTCAAGGTCATCACAGGGTCATGATTTATATATACATTGTAGTGCTTGAGCCATCAATGCTTCATGCCAAGTTTCGTTGAAATCGATCCACCTGTTCTGGAGAAGAAGATTTTTGAAGGGTTTTTACCATATATGGGCATGGCGGCCATCTTGGTCATGTGACCTGGATTATTTATATATACATTGGTTCCCCCTTCCCATAGATGCTTCATGTAAAATTTGGCTTTGATTGGCCAAGCGGTTTCAGAGAAGAAGATGTTTGAATATTATGGTAATATACATGTATATTGCCCCGGGGTGGGGGCGAATGAGCCCCTGGTGCCCAATTTTTTTCAGAATCATTAATATTCAGTCCTACTGCTCATTTTCTGCAAGATTTTTCCTTTAAATGACAATTTAACAATTTTTCCCATTCAAATGCAAAGGCGACCTATGTTGACCTTGCTGTAAAATAGGTCAAGGTCATCGCAAGGTCATGATTTATATATACATTGTAGTGCTTGAGTCATCGATGCTTCATGCCAAGTTTGGTTGAAATCGGTCCAGTGGTTCCGGAGAAGAAGGTTTTTGAAGGGTTTTTACCATATATGGGCATGGCGGCCATCTTGGTAATGTGACCTGGATTATTTATATATACATTGGTTCCCCCTTCCCATAGATGCTTCATGTAAAATTTGGCTTTGATTGGCCATGCGGTTTCAGAGAAGAAGATGTTTGAATATTATGGTAATATACATGTATATTGCCCCGGGGTGGGGGCGAATGAGCCCCTGGTGCCCAATTTTTTTCAGAATCATTAATATTCAGTCCTACTGCTCATTTTCTGCAAGATTTTTCCTTTAAGGATGTTCGCTGCTAACATTTGACATTTCGGAACTTCCGGTTTTTCTTTTCTTGAATATCTCGTAAACGGTTGCAGATATTTTCCTAATATTTTATATTTGGATACATATTGATAATATGCATCAAATGAGCCATGAAAATTGTCAATCTAAGAAACTTCATTTTTTCACCCCATTTTCTGCAACTTTTCAGAAAATTTTAGTTGTCAGTAAAATTTAGGGGGTAGGGTAGATTAAACTTGAATATTACACATCTTCAAATTAATTGCACTAGTTCGATGTTTATTTTAGCAGCAGTATATGTGTACATGGTATTCTAAGTCATTTTTGTGTCTTTGGTGTGCTGGTTTTAAAATTTAAGGTGGTTTTATGAAATGGGCTTTTAGAAACAAAACAGCCGAAAAAGGCCAAAAATGGCGATTTTCAAGTTGTTGGTTCTCTCTTATATGCTCACTACCCTATATTTTTCTTTCTTTTATTCGAACAACATTACCAAGTTCTATGTTGTGTGAAAATACAAGAAAAAGTTTGAATCAACAAATATGGGTTTGGTACATTTCAAAATATTGATTTTTTCCGACTTTTCAAGTATGGGGGTAGGGTTAGAAAAGGAATCGTAAAATTTTGTCATCCACTCCAAGTTGCAAATTTTTCTATGCTTTTGGTCCAAAATTGTCTGCGCTACGTAAATATTATGACTTTTGAAAGCATTCTAGGTGTATTTTTGTTCAAGACAGGTATGTTTCAAAGAATTATAAATTAAATTAATTTTACCAAATTTAAAACATGGTGCTCAGAGGTCTCATTCAGAGGCCTGTAGCTTGAAAAAATGCACACTACCCTATATTTATTTTGTTTTCAAATGTCTTGTGTTGTATTTTGGAATCAAAAAAGAGTGGTTAGAAAAAAAGTTAGAATACTTTTTCATTGGCAGCGAACATCCTTAAATGACAATTTAACAATTTTTCCCATTCAAATGCAAAGGCGACCTATGTTGACCTTGCTGTAAAATAGGTCAAGGTCACCGCAAGGTCATGATTTATATATACATTGTAGTGCTTGAGTCATCGATGCTTCATGCCAAGTTTGGTTGAAATCGGTCCAGTGGTTCCGGAGAAGAAGGTTTTTGAAGGGTTTTTACCATATATGGGCATGGCGGCCATCTTGGTAATGTGACCTGGATTATTTATATACACATTGGTTCCCCCTTCCCATAGATGCTTCATGTAAAATTTGGCTTTGATTGGCCAAGCTGTTTCAGAGAAGAAGATCTTTGAAAATGGTGGACGACGGACGGACGGACGACGGAGCATGGGTATACTATAAGCTCACCTTGTGAGCCTGACGGCTCAGGTGAGCTAAAAATGTGAGAATCCCTTGCAATGCAAAAGTTTCTCACATTTTTCAACAAAAAAATTAACAGTGTATTTGTAATATTGCCATTTGAAATTTTGAATCATTTACTAAAGGCATTGTTAATTTTGAACAACTGGGCCCAAAGTAGCAAACAGAATCAACTAGGGATGTCATTTTGCACATTATCAGAGGTTGGAACATTCACAATTAAACATCCAGATAGTTTGAATGTTTGCATTGTATATCTATCGAAATACATGTGTATGGTATAACATGTAGTGTTCTTTTGATAAAACATTAATAACCAAGAGTTACTGATCTTGCACTGTTGTTGCCATAGATACGATAGTTGTGGTGCAAAAACGAAATGTCATGTACAAATTTTATTAACATGTCAAAAACATTATCAATGATGAAATGGCAATAAAAGAAGACATGATAAAAATTTTCGAAATATTTGAAGATTTTATGCAAATATCCAATAGCCGCTTAGTTGTAAGCTTACTCCCTAAAGATCTTTATTAATGTTGGGATCAAACATGATTTTCCATTCATTAACATTTGCTAGGTCCCTATGGGAGTGTTGAGAACTGAGGGCATAGGACCTAGTGAATGTTAATGAATGGCAAAATCATTTTTGATGACTATTATTGCATAAATACCTGTGTCACACAATATTAACAGCCGTTTATTAATGAAGAGAAAGCCATGCATTAATATTGCAATTCACACGCGCATGTGCTGTTAATACATGGCTTTAACTTATGCTCGTTACCGGGCGCCACGCAAAGCACGTGCTAGTAATAAGAAACTTAAGTCCGCCTGGAACGAGCATAAATACGAAAGCTTTTACGCGTATGAAAATGTGATGAGGCTGTAAAATATAGTGCACCATATTTCTTTCGTTTCTGCACCTTATTTCTTTCGTTTCTGCAGAATTTATACAATAATATTGATCAAACATGATTTTGTCATTCATTAACATTCGCTAGGTCCCTCGGGGAGCATTAAAAACCTCGGGCTACGCCCTCGGTTTTCAACATTCCCCTCGGGACCTAGCGAATGTTAATGAATGGCAAATCATGTTTGATCCCTATATTATTGCATAAATTCTACATAAAAGAAATAATGGTGCACTATATTTTAAAGCCTTGTCACATTTTCATACGCGTCAGGCCTAGAATTTTTTCTGAGGGCCTACTCGTCCTGTGGGGCGAGTTGTAAACAATTTTCACTCCTCCTTACTGCTGGTGCACTCGTCCTTAAAATCTGGATTTCAAAAGAGACAAAAATCATCAAAAACTAATGTCGCCCTGCTTCGACATTTTTTTATCTACTTTCGATATCAAAATGGAAATTCTCGGTTATTTGACTTTTGGCGTAAGCCGAGATAAAACCCGGGACGTCTTAAGTCTCGATAGTATGGCGCGCCGTGAATAAAATGACCAATGCTTTCCGGTATTTGGACCATGTACCGGATTTTATTGAATTTCATTTACTGCGGACAAGTGACGTAGTGCAAACATCCGGTTAACAATCGGAAACGAAATCTTCAGCTGATTTTGCATTTACGGACATTTGCTGCCTCGAGTCAGTCCCGAAAATGCTACTCGTCCTGTCGGGCGAGCCAGGGTAAATTTCCACTTGCCCGTATCAAACTTTCACTCGTAAATACGAGCGGACGTGTGGATTTTTCTAGGCCTGCGCGTAAACACTTTCATTCATATATGCTGAGCATATGTTCTGAGCAGACTTCTTTACTCATTATTAATTAGCACAATAATGCTTTGCATGGTGCCAGGTAACAAGCATAAATAAATGCTGTGTACAAACAGCATGTGTTCACATGAATTGCCACATTAATACAGTTTTTTCTTCATTAATATACGCCTGTTAATATCGTGTGACACGGCTATTTATGCAATAATAGGTTTAATCAACTGCTTTCTGGATTTACTGAGTGGTGGCCTGTGTAGACTAGAGTGTAATTACTATTAAATTTGTGAATCATATAGGTGTAAGTCTTAGGTCAACAGCTTTTAAGGACTCGTCACACATAAGCGAAAGTCCCTCGACATAGTCTTGCGCAGACTTGTGTTTTACTGTAAAAAGTAGTTATTTATTGTTTGATTTATTGCTTTATGCCCCTTTCAACAGCTAACATCTTGACATAACCGTAGCTATTGATTGGGACATAAAGCAGTAAATCAAACAAACAAAAAAAATAAATAAATAAATTTCGCAATTAAACTAGAGATTTACGCTTATGTGTGACGCTGCCTTGAAGTTAAGATTATAAAACATGCAGTTAATTTTTATCTTCGGGTAATGTATCCCTAAATCATATTAAATTTGTGTTGATTAAATCACAGTGTTATTTAAATATGATAATCTCACAACTTGATGCCAGCCATTTCATATGGAACGATCGTAGCAGACTCACGTCACAGATTAACTATTATAAATACGAATGACACACCTATTCTGATTGGTTAAATACATTCATTTCTTTTATATTAATATCTGTTAATCAGTAATGCGAGTCTACTACCATAATGCAGGACTTATAAATACAAATGATTTAACTCATATAAGCCTGGCGTCCTTTTTGTGTGACATAGGCAAACAGTACAGCCCCAGATGTGACGCCACAGAACGCATTGTCCCATCTGGGGCTATACTGTTTGCTAAAAGCAATTTCATCGAAAAATGAGAAGAAAAAAAATGAAAGTGGACTCATCCAATCGATAATGATGGGCGAATCCATTCGTCAAATATGGGTTAATGGATACATTGTTAAGCATGCAACAGACAATTTGGTTACGTCATAGTTTTTCTTTGAATACCTACAGTCTGTGGGGGATCATTTATTTTTAACTCAAGTGCTCTTTGAATCTACAAAGTTTAACACAGATACACATTTTATTTTAAAATAACTTGTCTTTTTTTCCCCCACAAATAAATGTGTTGAATTGTAGTTAAACATCCTGGTCAATAATTTGTTAATCATGCTGTAATAGATCCACTGCTTCCTGATACTGACCGGAAAAATTGGGAGTTAATGTGTCTTGTTCAACGACACCACGCAGTGCCACAGTAAAGAATAACGTCTGAACCCGGGATATCTATAACTCTCTACCACAAGGCCAACACCCTCCCCACTACTGTTAAAATTCACCCTTCGATTTCCTCAAATTATTTATAGTTTATATATATTTATTATTTATAAATTATTGTTATTTATGACAATAATTATTTATAGTTCCACCTTTAATATATGCTTTAATGAAAGTGATACAAAATAAGTTTCAAAAGGGGAGAATTTGGTTTTCTCATGACACAGCTCATATCATGTGCCCAGGAAATTAAGATTTCAAATGCATGAGGGTAATCTCCAGTATCTAGTGGGTAAACCACAGTACCTTCTGTTGCTTCTCTTCAGCGCTGGTCTGTAAATGCAGTCTGGCTATCTCAAGGCTATCTCTGATGTCCTGCTGCCTCATGTTGCCCGTAGACCCTGACTTCTTCAAGATGCCTGTGTTGGTTTTTACCTTGTTAGGTCTCTTCAAGATCCCTTTTACCTCTAATAATGGAGAATTTGAGTTATCATGAGGAGAAAAAATGCATTTATGATTTCTGACCAGGTCCACACAAACTGGCAAAGCATTTAAGAAGAAGAAGAGGAGTTGTACTATCTGTGTAGTAAAAACAAAGGCACTGATCGCATGTGCAGTCAATTACTGTACAGCTGATCAGTGTCATTTGTTTTCACATGAGCAAAAAGCCTGTTTGGGGAGCACGGTGCGTAGTGGTACAGTGTCAGATTGAATCAAGAGGTTCTGGGTTTGATCCCCAACAAGCGGCACCATGTTGTGTCCTTGAGCAAGATACATTAACTCCCTACAGTACTGGTTAAACCCAGGAAGTGGTGGCTCTGTCCCAACATGACTGAAAACTTGTCGACTGGAACATTTAGTCTCAATACAAACAAACAAAAAGCAAATGTTCCTGGTCATTACATATAAAATTGGTCAAACTGGCTAAAAGATTTATACAAAGGTTCAAATTATTTTAAAATATTAAGAAATCTGACCTTTGACCTCTGGTTCCCGGTCTTCACACAGGGTACTGACAGAGTCTGTATCGGCAGTGTCGGCTCCCTCTTCTGTACCCGAACTGTCAGGCAACACTGTCAACTGACCATCGATAAATGCCAAGGTACCCTTAGATATACTTCCATTAGTATTAGTAGCTATACTTCCATTTGCTCTATTAGTAGTTATACTCCCATTTGCTTTATTGGCTATAGCTGCATTAGCTTTATTAGTTTCATTTGCTTTTTTAGCTATATTCTCAGTAGCTTTATTGTCCACCACAAAACCAACATGTCTTTTATCACTATTCCCACTGAACTTGTTGTTATCAGTAGCGGAAGTCTCTGTTGCATAGGGAACTTTTGATGCGTTATAACGCTCCACGTAAGAATTAACATAATAACCCTGATATGATGGTACTTTTGGAGAACTAACAGCGTTCTTGTGCGAGGATGTTGAAGTTTTATTGTCTATCACAGGTTTTGCAGTGTTCATTCTTTCTGATGCACCTGTACCATGTGTCGCACCATATTGCACTATACTATCAGAATCAGCTCTTGTCAGAGTCAAGTTTCTACTTTCACTTTGTACATGACCTAAATCATTAGTCACTGTTTCCAGGAATGAGAGGTTTTTGTCACTCGCTGTCTGTGCACCTGTCTGTTCATTCTGGGTATGTAGAAGTGTTGTATTTGTCTCTTGTTTCGCAGTTTTAGACTGAGATTGTGCCGGTACAGAAAGTATTGTCTGACCAACAGCACTAGTCTGAACCGTGGTTGTATTACCAACACTTGTAGCACTATGATTAGATACTCCCGATACGGAATTATCATATGTAGTCACTGTAACATTAGTATGTGTACTCTTCCCTGAATAGGGGCTAGCATGGGTCATGAAGTTCTGTTGTGTATTTGTCACAGATGGGGCTGAGGCAGGGGGGTGGGGGGAGGGCGTGGCCCAAGCTTTAGTGTGAACTTTTGGCCGAACATTTTCTTTTTCATCATTAGGAAGATTGTCAACCCTAACATGTGATTGTTGATCATTTATGAGCTCCTGATGTTTCTGTTGCTGTGTGTTGAGTTGTTCCCTTTGTTGTTGCTGCCTCTCGAGTTGTTCCCTCTGTTGTCTCTGGAAATGCTCCTGGAGCAAAGCCTGTTGTTTCTGTTGTTGTTCTAGCACCTACAATATGAGCTGTGATGTGAGGAAACTGGTCTTCAGGGTTTCGGACCACGTCCAATACAAACCGGTCTTACAGTCTCAGACCACTTGAAATTTCGGATTTAAAAAGAAGAGGGATCCTACTATCTTTAAAGCAAAAACAAAGACACTGATCAGATTACTGCAGAGCTGATCTGCCTCTTTGTTTTAACATAGGCAAGATGCCATATTTCTCATAGCACCGCTAATATGTGCATATTAACTAGAAAAAGGTATATAAGTAGGCAAACCTGTCTTTAGGGTTCATACTAGCCAAGAAATTTATTGATAATAATTTTTTCTGCTGTCTCCAAGGCAAATTGGCAGACCTTTTGTCCACAATTTCGGGCTTGCCTATACAAGCCTGTACAAGCAAAGAAGATGGCTAGAAGCTTGAAATTTTGGATTTATGAAGAACAGGAATTGTACTATTCATGTAGCCAAAAGAAAGGCTCTGTGAAGTTACTGCACAGCTGATCTGCGCCTTTGGTTTCACATATGCAGATTGATGGTTTTCTCATGTGGTGACTCATATGTATGCTTTGTTTGATGCCAAAAAAGGTGCCCTATTGGAAAATTATTCTATTCTATTCCATTATTCTTAACATTTACATTGCTCCCTCAGCTGAATTTAGGATGAAGTTTGATCACTTAAGGAGACCATTTCTCCCTAGTCCATCTTAAGTCTCCCAACCTGGTCTCAAGGTTACAAACTATTTTCATGCTGATCTGGAACAGGGCCCAGTTGTTCAAAATTTATAATGTTATCGTTTCGTTAAAATTTCAAACAATATTACAAATACATGTACACTATTATTTTTTGTTGATAAAATGTGAGAATCCTTTCCAATTGCAAAGGATTCTCACATTTTATCAACAAAAAATAACAGTTAAAATTTCAAACATGAATATTACAAATACATGTACGCTGTTATTTTTCGTTGATAAAATGTGAGCATTCTTTCCAACTGCAAAGTATTCTCACATTTTATCAACGAAAAATAACAGTGTATTTGCTTAAATGTAGTTGGCATTTACTTAATGAGTTGAGATCTTTACGATGACGTTAGCTAACAAAGTTTTGAAGAACTGGCCCTATATGTTCTTATTTACCTTTTGTTGCAGTTCCTGTTGTTGCTGCTGTTGTAACAGTAGTTGTTTATGTTGTTGTTGCTCCTCTAGCTGTCTCTGTATCTCTCTCTGCCGCTGTTGGTAGTATCTTTCCTTCTCCTGCTGAATACGCTCCGCAGTTAGTTGCGCCTTCAACTGGGCATTGTACGAATCATTGACCCGGGAACGACTGCCTGTTTCCATCGTTTCTGACCTTGACCCTTGGCTGGTTTCACCATGACCTTCACCGTTGCTATGACTACCTTGACCTACATTTGCAGCCAATGAACTATTGTCTGCTTGACTGGAGTCTGAAAATTTCACGGTCTTATTCCCATTGTTTTTTGTTGTGTTATAAACAGCACCATTATTAGTTTCGTTTTGTTGGTCACCTGTCCCACATTTTAATGCAATGAAAGAATCTAGGTCCACACTTTCCCGCAACGTATCGTTGGAAACAGTCTCTTCCAAGCTATCGACGCTAGATAGACTACTTGTATCTGATCTTTCCAATGGCTGTCCATTCAGTGTGGTATCCAGAGCACTCTCAACTCCAATTTCGTTCAGGACCTGTTCGTTAAAGTCTTGTAATGCTTTCTGCTGCTGATGAATCAACTGTTGTTGATGGGATTCCAACTGCTGTTCAAACAAACTGCGACTGCTCGTTAAATTACGCAGAGATTTATTGTGGAGGGCGGCTTGCTTCTCACGAAGATTTTCATTCGTCGTTGCAGAAATCGTGTTTGGGTGAGCATATTTGTTGAAGTATCGTTTGTTTACAGGGTCAGAGTCTTGTCGGTACAGGGTTCTAGTAGGACTGGCGTGCCCTGGGGTTTTCGCCGAACTGGAACGCGGGCTTCCTCTTACTATTCTCAAGGCATCCTCAAGTCTTGTTGTGTTCATGTGGGATGGTGACCATTTTCCTGTGTGGGAGAAAAATAGGAAAATTAAGAGTCACAAAGAACTGTGATGCAAGACTAGAAAATGTGTTTATGAAACACTATGCCCCCAACTGGTACGTCACGACAATGTCCGAAAATTGAAAAGTTAAAATTGGAAAAAAGTGACAAAAATTAATTAATGAGGAGTTTATCCCAATGATATGCATATCTTCAAAGCATGGTTACAATGTCTGTAAAGTTTCAAAAGTATCGGTATTAAACTGTAGAAGGAGTTGCGCACACAAGGTACACTCTATCCATTCACTAAAATGCCGAAAAAATGACTAAGTTCAAATTGTGAAAAAAATGACAAAAATAATCCGAGGATTATATCCAAGTACTTACTATAATGTTAAGTTTTTCATCAGGTTAACATATGTGTGTAATGTATACCCCCTTGTACCATATATTTAGTTAAGTTGGGGTAACTGAGAGGCCACCTATTAGGAAATAGCTGCTCACTCGGCTTACAATATGTTTTCTTAGTACAAGTACCTAACTTTCAATTTTGTTTTTTCCCACCTCTGTTTTTGGAGTGGGAATTTCTTTCTGATTGCACTATTTCCTGATCATTACTTACTTGTACACCTTGTACCCAACCTTTATATATGAGCCGCGACGCGAGAAAACCGGTCTTCCGGATTTCCGACCAGGTCTGACACAAACCGGCCTGTACAGTCACAGAAGCAGGCTAGAGGTTTGAAAGTTTTGGCTATAAGTAGTAGAAGAATTTGTACTATCCGAGTAGCGAAAACAAAGGCGCTGATCAGCTTCGCAGTTACTGCGAAGCTGATGTGCGCCTTTGTTTTCGCATAGGCAAAAGTCCGGTTTTCTCACGACGCGGCTCATATAGGAAAACTGGGGTGTACAGGTGTACATGTTTTCTTATTTTTGCTTCAAACTCTAAATTGTAGGACTTTGTGTGGGATCTAATGAGTAACCAAAATCTTTGCATTGAGAAAATAATATAAAAATATCAACATTTAAGTTACATTTTATCTTAAATATGATCTTATGCATTCCTTAACTCATATAAGCCTGACGTCCTTTTTATGGGACATAGGCAAACAAAATAGCCCCCGATGTGACGCCGCAGAAAGCGGCATCCTACCTGGGGCTATTCTGTTTGCCTAGAACAATTTCATCAAATGGAATTAAAAATCAAATTCCTAATGCCCCTTAAAATGACAATGGACTCTCCAATTGTTAATGATGGGCTAGTCCATTCCTCGAAAATGGGTTAACATGAGAACTCACCACTGTTACCACTGGGAGGCCGCGAGCCAAGGTGACCCCTCTGGAATTTCTCCGTAGCCTCCCTCTGCTTCTCTCGTCTCTTAGCCAAGATGTGTTGACGTCTTTTCTCCTCACGCTCAGCCTCATTCTTTCTCTTCACGGCAAGGGCTCTGAAATAATACATGTATGATGATGATGATGATGATGATAATTATAATAATAATAGTAGTACTAGTATTAATCTCTAAGGCCTACTTCATTTCATACCGAATAAGAACTCGTGTAACCCAGGGTATGAAGTGAACATGCAAAACCAATCTGAACCTTTTTTTTTTTGCACATGCAAAATGTTGCCGCTGTTGGTCTTCTCATAACATGAATGAGAGGTTAGAATAAGAATCCACAGAAAACTTGTACACAGTTGTATTGTCGGTACGCACTGTACATTTATTTTGATGTGTACAGTACGCATTGTTAAAAATAATTATCTACATCACTGTAGTACTTGATGTGGGAGGGAAATTCTTATCTCACCCTTGTTATTTCACCCCAGGCTCACCCTGCGTTCAAGTGTTCTTTTTTAACATTGCTTGTATAGAATGTCACATTATTTCGTTGTTAAGTGCACACATCACAATGATGTCAAAACAGTTTAATTCAAAATGGCAGATGATGCGATTGTAGTGTAGTATAAAAATCAAGCGTCGCCGCATATAGGTGTGCAAGAAAAAGAATCCATCATGCGTGTAGGCACAATCTGTCCCTAGGGTCATAGTATGGCCTCACTCATAGACCTCAGGCCCGATTTGTCTATTCATACATGACACTCATGTAAGAGCATAAATGCCAATTTTCTATACTGTCCATCAGTAAATACAGGCAGAGGGAAAAGTAATATTTTATCAAAGCGATGTCCCTGGAGATTTTTGCTGGACCACTTTAAGCCTGGGCCCCTAAGTTTTTGTCTGGACCCCTAACTTTCAAAGTTAGGGCAAAAGTGTTAAAAGAGATTATGATTTACCTAGACATAAGAAACTTCCTAATATCAACAGAATTACATGTATCCATTTTCTTATTTCTATTTCTCTTTTGATACTAGAAATTGTAAAGCTTCTTCATTTTCACACATTTAACAGATTTAATATATACATTTGAGACTTTGCTTGAGAAAAACAACATTTTTGTTTGGTTTCCGATCAGGTCTGACACAAACCAGGCTGTGCAGCCGCAGTATATAGTTAGAAGCTTGAAATTCCAGATTTAAGCAGGAGAGGGATTGTACTATACGTGCAGCGAAAATAAAGGCGCTGATCAGCTGTGCGTTTACTGCACAGCTGATCTGCGCCTTTGGTTTGCTGTTTTGTGGGTCATCGGCTCATTTCTTTAAATCCAGTATATTTTCCAATTTGAATATTAAAAGTAAAAGTAAATGATTCACTACATCTTTAAAGAATATGATACACTGGTTATCCCAGGACTACGAAGGGGGGGCCTAACGACGGCAACTGAGTGCAACCAATGCAGATGAAATCAATATAAGACTGTAGTATGCAACTACCTGTCTGGGAACAACTTTCCACAGATCAAAAAGTTGTTCCCGGACAGGTATTTATTACCTACTATGACATATGTATTGATTTCATCCACACTGGTCTTTACACAGTACTTTAGTTCGGAAATGTTCACAAGAACTTGATTTACGCAAATATTTGCGAATCTGTTGCCTCGCAAATTCATTGTTCTCACTAATACAGAATCACAGTGAGCGCTGAAGACTACACAAATGGTCATTACCGAATTTTAGACCTCGCGAATAATTCAGAAATAGAAATTTCGGGAAATAAAGGTCACAACAAAATTTCTGAATTAAGAATGCATATTATATGAGCCCCAATGCAAATAAAAGCGCTGCAGGCATGCATGATACCCCGCCACGCAAATTTAATTTAGCAAAAATGTTTGTCAATAAATTCTCAAGATAAAGAGCAGAACAAAATTTTGTCATAAATGAAGGACCATAACTCTGTATACATGGATAAAATTTACCCATCTTCAATCCCAAACCACTACTTCCTGATTTGAACTTTCATACAAAGTTTGAAGAAAATTAGTTGATAAATGCTCAAAACAGAGGCAGGAAACGAAATTTTAATGTAAATCATGGGCCATAACTCTGTACTTATTTAACAAAATTTATTCATTTTCAATTCCAAACCACTCCTTCCTGATATGAACTCCTACACAAAGTTTGAAAAAAATCGGTCAATAAATGCTCAAAATAGAGTCAGGAAACAAAATTTTAATGTAAATCAAGGGCCATAACTCTGTACTTATTTGACAAAATTTATCCATCTTCAATCCCAAATCACTCCTTCCTAGTGTGAACTCCTACACAAAGTTTGAAGAAAATCGGTCAATAAATGCTCAAGATAGAGCCCGTAAACAAATTTACGTAAATCAAGGGCCATAACTCTGTACTTATTTGACGAAATTTACCCATCTTCAATCCCAGACCACTCCTTCTTGGTATGAACTCCTATACAAAGTTTGAAGAAAATTGGTCAATAAATGCTCAAGATAGAGCCCGGAAACAAAATTTTAACGTAAATCAAGGGCCATAACTCTGTACATATTTGACGAAATTTACCCATCTTCAATCCCAGGCCACTCCTTCCTGGTATGAACTCCTATACAAAGTTTGAAGAAAATTGGTCAATAAATGCTCAAGATAGAGCCTGGAAACAAAATTTTAACGTAAATCAAGGGCCATAACTCTGTACTTATTTGACGAAATTTACCCATCTTCAATCCCAGACCACTCCTTCTTGGTATGAACGCTTGTACAAAGTTTGAAGAAAATCCGTCAATAAATGCTCAAGATAGAGCCCGGAAACAAAATTTTAACGTAAATCAAGGGCCATAACTCTGTACATATTTGACGAAATATATCTACCTTCAATCCCAGACCACTCCTTCCTGGTTATGAACTCCTATACAAAGTTTGAAGAAAATCGGTCAATAAATGCTCAAGATAGAGCCCGGAAACAAAATTTTAACGTAAATCAAGGGCCATAACTCTGTACTTATTTGACGAAATATATCCACCTTCAATCCCAGACCACTCCTTCCTGGTTATGAACTCCTATACAAAGTTTGAAGAAAATCGGTCAATAAATGCTCAAGATAGAGCCCGGAAACAAAATTTTAACGTAAATCAAGGGCCATAACTCTGTACTTATTTGACGAAATTTACCCATCTTCAATCCCAGACCACTCCTTCTTAGTATGAACTCCTATACAAAGTTCTTAGTATGAACTCCTATACAAAGTTATAAGAAAATCGGTCAATAAATACTCAAGATAGAGCCCGGAAACGAAATTTTAACGTAAATCAAGGGCCATAACTCTGTACTTATTTGACAAAATTTACCCATCTTCAATCCCAAACCACTCCTTCCTGATATTAACTCCTATACAAAGTTTGAAGAAAATCGGTCAATAAATGCTCAAGATAGAGCCCGGAAACGAAACGCTGACGGACGGACAGACGGACGGACAGACGGACGGACAGACAGACAGACGGATGGACGGACACTCGAACGCAAATTTTTTTTGGAGGGTATAACATAATACCCCGCACTTTTTTAAGTGGCGGGGTATAAAAAACTGGTCTTCGGAGCTTACAACCAAGTCTGACACAATCCGGTCTATGCAGCTACAGAAGATGGCTAGAGACTAGAATTTTGAATTTAGAAAGAAGAGGAAATGTACTATCCTTGTAGAGAAAACAAAGGCGATGATCAGCTTCACAGTTACTGCAAAGCTGATCTACACCTTTATTTTCGCCTAGGCAAAAGTCCTGTTTTTCTCATGACATGGCCCGTATAAAATTTAGTCAATATTTTCAAGGGTGAAAGTATAAGCCAGAAAATCTCATTAATGTAAGACTAATGTGAAACAAGAAAACCTGTCTTGGTGACTTAGGCCAGTTTAGACTACAGACACTTATTAGCTCGGATTCAAAATAACTAGGATATGGCACTTAAGCAAATGTCAATTTATGTTGTCTCTGCTTGATTTTAAGTATCACAAAATGCACAAGGATCATCTAAATGATTAAAAACTAGAAAAAGTGCCTTGAGAGGCACGTATACCCCCGGCTGGTAGCTCCCTCCAACGCCCCCACCCTTTAGCCCACCGCCCTATTCCTGATGAAAGAGATCGCCCTCAACAAGTACATCTTATAAATTTGTATTTGCAAAAAGCACTGTCTAAAACCATAGGAAGGGGGGGGGGGGAAGTGTAGTAGAATGACAGATCTATTTTAGAACAGTATACAGAGCTGACTTGTATACTCAATCTAGGACTTGATCGCGGACATTGAGGGTCAGGTCCTCGGTCCTAGATGTAAAGTAGAATGTCATTCTTCAATAATATTTAAAAAAAAAAAAAAAAATGATGTCCTAGATCTTGACCTCTAGCCCCACCCTGGGCACGGACCCTAGAGTCTAATGTCATTAGGAACAAGGCAAACCATATAGAGTCCCTTTGGTGCATGTACAAATCATTTCTAAACATGGTGGTAAAGAAAAGTACAGTAAAATACAATTTTTAAATAAGTTCTAGATTTTGACCTCTAGCCCCACCCCCCACACATGGACCCTAGTGTCTGAACCTTACATGGTACCTATGGTCTAAGTATGAATGCTCTCTGACAAGACTTTGTGGATGTCAAGAAAATAGACTTACAGAAAATTTATCATGGTATTTATCATATTATAAATAAGTCCTAGATTTTGACCTCTAGCCCCACCCCTGGAGATGGTACTGAGCATGGAATATGAAAGCAAACCCTATAGGGTATCTAGGAACTAAATAAGAATACATCCCTATGATTGTTTGTTAAGATATGGACTTAGAGGTGAACCATTAAAATTGTAAATAGCATATTTTAAAGGTGACCTAGATTTTGACCTCCAGCCCTACCCCCTGGCATGGGCCCTGGGGTCCGAACTCATGGAAACAAAGCAAACCCTATAGGGTACCTATGGTCCAAATATGAATGGTTTCTGACCATTGGTTCATGTGATATACACCTCTAGAGAAACTTTAACCAAAACTTTGACGTAAATTCCACGAACGTTCCGGAATTACGAACTAACTAACTAACTAACTAACATACGAACGGACAAGCGAAAGCTATATACCCGTCGGCATAAATGCCGGGGGTATAATGACAACTAAGGTTGTAGCAAGAGGTTTGTATCATGTTAAGTCAAAAATTAAGTAAATGAGTCAACTTGTGGGAAAACCAACTATGTGGTTTCCGAACAGGCCGACACAAACCAGCCTGTGCAGTCACAGAAAACAGCTAGAAGCATGAAATTTCGCATTAGGAAGTAGAGGGATTGTACTATCAGAGTAAAGAAAACAAAGGCGCTGATCAGCTTGGTTACCGCGAAGCTGATCTGCACCTTTGTTTTCGCTTATGCAAATTGTTGGTTTTCCCACGAGGCGGCTCAAATTATGATGGATCATAATGGAGTTTTTCTCATCATTCTCATCATTTCTATCCAAATCTGGTGATTTCCCATCACCTAACTTTCTAGACGTTGTTGAATTTTCCTGAAATAAAATGATACTGTCAAGTTAACAAGCTAAGAAAGAATATGTTGGATATTTGCTCAAATAATTGAATTATCAGCTACATCAATTACAGCTTTGACAACCTAGCCAAGACAACATATTTCCAATAAATACCATATATACACAGTAGTAAACTTATCCAGTCTTTATTGGATCCGAGTTAGTAGCCACAATGTTAGATGACTAGTCTTTAGGGTTTCTGACCTTGTCTGATACAAACAGGCCTGAACAGACACAAAAGAAGGCTAACTGCCTGAAATTTTGCATTTAAGAAGAAAAGGGATTGTACCTTCTTTGACGCAAAAACAGGTGATGCACAGCTGATCTGCCATTTTGTTTTTTCATAAGCAACAATCTATATTTCTCATTTTGCATGGTAAGTCTTGTATTGAGGAAATACAACATTTTAAATGGTAAGTCTTGTATTGAGAAACAACATTTTGCATGGTAAATCCTGTATTGGGATACAACATTATAATTTATAATACTAAAAGAGTATTGATATTGAGTATAATTCAATGAATATTTACTTGTGTAGTGTCTGTTCCCCAACTTTTTTACAGATTTAAAATACTAACTGTGAAGCTGATCAGTGCTCTAAATCCAGAATTTTTTGCCTCCAGACATCTTCTGGGCTTGTACAGCTTTGTGTCTGACCTGTTTGGAAACCACATTGTTGGTTTTCTCATAATGTGGCTAATATTATCTCAGATCTATTGGATCCAGAATATATTAAACAACTAATGGACTGGAAAAATGATTTTTCAATATTTAAAGAAAAGTGTTTTCAAAAACAGTTTTTCAAAGAGAAAATCAGCCATATCATGACAAAGTCATTTGCAAAGACCTTTCTTATGCAGAGCATACTGTAACTACTCTTTTTCTATTTAACTCATATAAACCCTATGTCCCTTTTGTGCGACATAGGTGAACAGTATAGCCCCAGATTAGACGCCTAAAAGCGCGGTGTCCTATCTGGGGCTATTCTGTATGTGTGTAGAGAAATTTCATCGAAAAATGAGATAAAAGTAAAAATCACTCCAAACACCCCTAAAAATGAAAGTGGGCTCACCCAACTGATAACAATGGGAGAATCCATTTGTCAAATATAGGTTAACTTTAAGAATTACAGGTACATGTACAATGAAATCTTGAATAAAATTCCAGAACTTCACCTGAGAAAACTAAAGAAACTGACAGTGTTTTGACTGGCGCAAAAAATGCACGTTTTGACGCCACTGTGGCCTGAATGACCCCAAAAATATACATAGGCGCGCCATGCGTGGCACCATTTTTTTCGGGTGGAACTGTCCCGGTTATTCCAGTCCGGTTTTCTCGTAGCAATTACCCGTTTTAGTCACACCTATCGGACGCTTGTTTTTCCTTTTAAAGAGCAGTCACACATCAGCGTATAAGTGAAACGCGCGCCGGGCGTGTTGAAAAAATAGCAAAATTCCTCACACGCCAGACGCACGTCAGAAACACGTTCAAAACTCGCTACAAGCGCGTTGGGTACGCTTGGTGTACGTCCGGCGCGCGTCGCTGTACGTCGCTAAAAGTCTCTGCGCGTTTCGCGCGCGTTTGAGCTAAAAATTTTTTTAAACATGCTTAAAAATTTTCTAAAAGCTCGGCGTGTCCCGGGCGTGTGACTTATACGTCCCGAATAAGTTCCACGCGCGCTACGGGCGCTTTGAATACGCTCTGAACGCGTTTGGCGCGCGTTTGAAGCACGCCAGTGTACGTTCTATGCGCGTTCCGCTTTTATTAGATGTTGCTTCAGTAGCGTGCCCCAAGCGTGTGTGATACGCGCGTTGAACATTCGATGCGCGCATGTAGCGCGTGCTTAGCGTGTCTGGGACGTATCACAACCGTTCTCCAAAACTTTGAGATTTTTTATACGTCCGGCACACGCCCCAGTTGCGCACTAATGTGTGACTGCTAAAGCGTGTTAAAGGAACAAATTAATTTTTATATGCCCAAAGTCTTCAGCGTATTGAGATTTTTCATACGCCCGGCGCGCGTTTGGGTTATACGCTACAGTGTGACTGCTGTTTTAGTTTCTGTACTTCATCTTATCCAAAGTGCCTTATTGACTTTCTAACTGGTTTGCTCTACTACGAAGATGTTTATATTGTAATTGCTATAAACCCAGTCAACTCTTCAACATGGCGGCTCACTCGAGTCCAGTGATAATTTTTTTAACTCGCACTGAAATCTGACTGAAAATAGCCTGTCAGCGGCCAGAAAAGCGGATCCCTCTGTCCCAACACGCAGAGAATCAGGAACATGAAAAGGCTATCCTCTATAAAAAAAGTTTCCGACAGGATTGGCTTTCTCAGTTTTCCTTTGTTTTTATGATACTGGCTACATGCATAGAAGTGACATTTGCTTAGCTTTTAAACTGGTTAGGACAACCCCAATTATTGATACGTTGTGAATAATAAATACCTTACTTGACTTTAAGGACAGAAGTTTTGAAATCAAATGCATTTTTTGCGGCTAATGAATAATTTTGTCACCTAAAATCATACAGGTGTCCCCCATTTCGCCAAAGCAGGGGGACATGTATCCCCTTAAAATAAGCCCCGCGGGAATACACTTAACTGACAAAATGTCCACTTTCAGGAAAAGTATATCCAGACAGAGTAGGGCCAACTTTAGAAAAAAATATTTGGGTGATAAAACCAACAATTTGCATATGCGAAAACAAAGGCGCAGATCAGTTTTGCAGTAACTGCGAAGCTGATCAGTACCTTTGTTTTTGCTACATGGATAGTACAATCACTCTTCTTCTTAAATCCAAAATTTCAAGCTCTAAGCCCTTTTCTGAGATTGTACCGGTTTGTGTCAGACCTAGTCGAAAACTCAACTAGTTGTTTTTCTCATGCAACGGCTCAAATATTTTTCACCTTTCCAGACACCCCTCTTCAGGTACATGCATGGGTCGAGTTTGAAATTGGTTGTACAGACTGTAAATGTTTCGAATGTAAAGGTATCTAAAACTTGAATACATAAATAATATTTATTTTAACCCATCATCTTTTATCCGTCTTACTGAATGCTTTTAACCTGTCTCTTCATTATTTTTCAGTCTTTTTCTTTTTCGACAGCGCATCTGCCTAAAATGTCCGTGAGGGCGTATGGCAGTATAGATGGATGGATGGATGGATGGATGGATGGATGGATGGATAGATAGATAGATAGATAGATAGATAGATAGATAGATAGATAGATAGGTAGGTAGGTAGATAGATAGATAGATAGATAGATAGATAGATAGATAGATAGATAGATAGATAGATAGATAGATAGATAGATAGATAGATAGATAGATAGATAGATAGATAGATAGATAGATAGATAGATAGATAGATAGATAGATAGATAGATAGATAGATAGATAGATAGATAGATAGATAGATAGATGTTACACTATAAAATATTTTATTCAAGGGTATCAATGAAAACATTAGACAATACTTCTAAAACATTAAAATTTTGCCCTGCTGTATCAGAAAAAAGAGGAAAAAAATCTGCAAAAAAAGAAAAGGTTTGTTGGGAAAGCAGACGGAAACAAACATAATTTTCATTTTGGCCTTGCGGATATACAGCTTTTTTCAAGCTCAACTTAGTTGAAACTAAAATTTACCCTGCTCATAAATTGTTAATGGTTGGCATTGTAACATTTATGAGCAGGACAAAATACTTCAACTTTGATGATGTCAACCTGAAATTACACATACATGTGATTCCTCCCGGATCGTCCGGGAGGCTCCAGGAAATGAGGACTATCTCCAGGCCTCCAGGAAAGCCTCTAGAATCTCCCGGATGCTGAATTTTCCTATCACATTTTTTTCCTAACTGTCCATTTTGCGCCGAAAAATACGGTAACCACTTTACAGACAAAAGTCAAAGGGATTAAATAGTGTCTGTTATGTAATAACCAAGCAGGGTCAGGGAATTTGTCTGAAATTTTGGGAAGGGGCCCAAGGGCCTTTCTGACTGGGAAAATTAGCGACATACACTCAGAATTTGGGAAATTTTCAAAGCATTCATAGTATAATGATATTTTCCAATTTAACATAGTTAATCAAAGTTAATCATTTTTACCATTTAATATTAACTTAAAAACAAAGTAAAACATCATTTCTAACAACAGAGTTTGATTTTTAGAATGTTTAGGAACTGTTGAGATTTATTTTTAGCTGTGATTGGGATTTTTTTTCCCCAAATTGGGAAAAAGGTCACCTAATTTCCATTGGGAATGGGGCCTTATTTCGGCCTCTGAGACACCCGAAAAAAAAATCCCTGAGGGTACTTACTTTCTTCTTCTGTTTGTCTCTAGAGACAGCTTCCGAGCTTTAGCTATAGCATCCTCTTTCCCGTGTTCTACCAAAGTCTTGATCGTCTCTACATGTTCACGCTCCACAGCACGATAGTGGGACCTGTATACTGTTAAGGAAGATTTCTGAATATGGGCAACAGTTTACTTAGGCTGGTAGAAAGTTTATTTCTGAGCCCCCCCCCCCCCACCCCCACCCAGGGGGGTCTTTGCTCCCTGCTCCCTGAAAGAAAAATGACCCTTTTCCCCAGCTCCCTAACATGTTTTGCCTCAGCACCCTGCTCCATAAAACCCCAAAAAGTTATGCTTTCTCCCCAAATCCCTGAAAATAAATGACCCTTCTCCCCAAATCCCTGAAAATAAATAGCCTTCTCCCTGAATACCCAAAACCCCTGGGAGGGCCTCATTTGTCTATGTGAAGGCACACATGCATGTACATGTGATTTAACAATTCATCAGGCAACTACAGTATCTAGTCTTCATATACTGAGTTGAACAATTTCTGATCACCATCTCAGGTGTGGTGGCTTAATTTTGAATTAAGCAAAGTGGGAAGAAACATTCTGAAAGGGCCATTAAAACCAGGCGAGCAATGGTCCAGTAAATGCTCACCTGAGAACTGAGATATATACCAATAAACATGTTTGACAATGCCAACCACCATACACTGATAACCCTTGAGTCTACAAGTGCAGATTTCTTACTCTGTCTTACCTAGTCCCTATACCATACCACCTAAAGCACCCTTTTCCCCAAAATGCAACAATGAAGAGGACTGCCTGCGGTGGAGGAAAGCCAGGACACATCTAAGATTCCAGGCATGTGCCTGTGATACCTCCTCATTCGGCAGGTGACGACCAGAAATGAGTCTGTCCTCACAATGTTCTGCCAATAACACCGCTTATTGGCACCAAGGTCGTGACGATAAGGGGTGTTATCTGCAAGACAGTTGTGCCAATAGCCTGTATGATAGATATTGACTATCAGCATCCCAGAAGGTACATGACGTCAGAATGACGTATGACGTCATAACAACGTCGATGCCACGCCATAACGTCGCATGGACGTTGTTATGACATCATTCTGACGTCATGTGCCCGCTGGGATGACAGGAGTATGGGATTTTACAATAAGTTTACCCATGCATATATTGTATAATACTATTTCAATGTCAATTTTACAGTAAATTATGTCTAAATGAAGTTAATTCGAAATGTGAATTCTTTGTTTATAAAAGATTATAAAAAGAAAATGATTTTATAAGAAGTGGACCAATGGTCCTTTAAATGCTCACCCTAGAGCTGAGACTTGTTTGACTACAATGGTAATATGCATGTAAATAACCTCAGGGCAGGGACAGAATAACCCCTGCAGTCAATATCTTTTCAAATCATGAAAATTCAGTCCATTTGCCCTTCAAATGATGTTAACAATTTTTCCTATTCAAATGCATAGGCGACATAAGTTGACCTTGCCTTAAAATAGGTCAAGGTCATCCCAGGGTCATGATTTATACAAATTTTGTAGACCTCCATTCTTTGATGCTTCATGCCAAGCTTCAAAATTTCATGCCTCCTGGTTCTGAAGAAGAAGATTTTTTAAGATTTTTGTTATTTATAGCCATGGTGGCCATCTTGGTCATGTGACCATGACTATTTATGCAAACTTTCATTCACTCTTCCTGAGGATGCTCCAGATAAAGTGCCATGCGGTTTCAGAGAAGAAGATGTTTGAATATTTTTGTCATATACATGTATATAGCTCGGGGCAGGGGCAGACAACCCCCTGGGCCTAAAATATTATCATAAGCATAAATCTTCTGTCCATTAAATTTTGCTTATTCCTTGCAAGTTTTCTGCCATTAAATGACATTTTCCTATTTTTTCCCATTCAAATGCATGGGCCACGTAAGTTGACCTTGCCGTAAGATAGATCAAGGTCATCCCAGGGTCATGATTTATACAAACTTTGTAGAGCTCCATTCCCAGATGCTTCATACCAAGTTTCAAAATCATAGGCCTTCTGGTTCTGAAGAAGAAGATTTTAAAGGTTTTTGCTATTTATAGCCATGGTGGCCATCTTGGTCATGTGACCTTGACCATTTATACAAACTTTCATTCCCTCTTCCTAAAGATGCTCCATATAAAGTTTGGCTTTGATTGGCCAAGCGGTTTCAGAGAAGATGTTTGAATATTTTGGCCATATACATGAAAATAGCCTAGGGGCAGGAACAGACAATCCCCTGAATAAAAATAAATCTTCTGTCCATTTGCTCATTCCTAGCAAGTTTTCTGCCATTAAATCATTTTCCTATTTTTTCCCATTCAAACGCATGGGCGACCTAAGTGGCATTGCCGTAAAAAAGGTCAAGGTCATCCCAGGGTCATGATTTATATAAACTTTGTAGAGCTCCATTGCCTGATGCTTCATGCCAAGTTTCAAAATCATAGGCCTTCTGGTTTTGGTGAAGACTTTTAAAGGTTTTTGCTATTTATAGCCCTGGCAGCTATCTTGGTCATGTGACCTGGACCATCTATTGTCATGATAATTACTTAGACACGACTGATTTTGACAATTTTAATAACATAATACTGGCATGGCCCAAGGCTTGGCCCAGCGGCGTGCCCACCTATAGGTAACATGTACCCACGAAAAAGAAAGTTTACGTTTCATGACCTCTACGAATTTGATTTCATGTACTAGCTGTCTCGAAAAATAACACTGATCTCCTTATCTCAATCTTGAGTCAGCTACCCAACGGGTTGTTTCGGTCCCAAAAGTTGTTTTGGCTTTTAGTCAGGTACTGTCCCATAGGACAGACCAAACCATATGACAATGACATAGGGGGTATAAAACTAAGAAACTCAAGCCAGTGTGGCCTCAATTTCAATATTCAGTGGTAGGGTAGGGTAGAAATAAAAAGTAGGAGTAGGAGTAAGGGTAGGGTAAGATAAGATAGCGTAGGATGGGGCAGGGTAGGTTATGGGTAAGGTAGGGGCAGGGTAGGGTAGGGTAAAGCAGGACAGGGCAGGGAAAGAAGGAGTAGGGAAGTAAGAGAAGAGTTTTCTGGGATGCAGGATATTGAGTCCCAGAAACCCAAAAACTTGTCTGGGACTTTCTTTAAATGAATTGCCAAGAGTCCCTAGGGACCCACAAAAAGTTTGAAAGCTGACTATAAATATTAGAGCTTCTGTAGAGGTTTTGTTATTAATCTATTTGTTAGTTCAATCTTTAATGTTCATTGTTTATTTCTACCTCATTGGTTGGAAACTACTCAATAATCTTATCTTATGGGGTAGAGGGACTCCTAGAATATGTACCAGGGCCCTCAAAAATCAAACTTGAGAGTCCCAATGACTCCTGGAATACAAAGCTAAAGTAAATCCCTGTAGGGGTATGGGTAGGGTAGGTTAAGGTGTAAGGGTAGGGTAGGATAAGGAGTAGGAGTAAGGGTTGGATAGGAATGTTAGGGTAAGGCAGGGCAGGGTAGGAATAAGGATAGGGTAGGGTAAGCTGGTAAGGAGTGGGAGTAATGGTAGGGTAGGGAGTAAGAAGGGTAGGGTAGAGGTAGGAGTAAGGGTAGGATAGGGGTGTGAGTAAGGGTTGGGTAGGTGGTAAGGTGTACAAAAGTCATGAAGACTTGATTGATGTCAAGGTCCAGTAAGTGTAGGGTAGAAGGTTAGGTGTAGGGGTAGGAGTAAGGATAGGATTGGGTAAGGAGTAAAAGTAGGTTTAAGGGTAGGAGTAAGGATAGGGTGAGTAAGAGTAGGTGTAAGACTAGGAGTAAGGATAGGGTAGAGGAAGAGTAGGTGTAGGGGTAGGAGTAAGGATAGGGTAGAGGAAGAGTAGGTGTAGGGGTAGGAGTAAGGATAGGGTAGAGGAAGAGTAGGTGTAGGGGTAGGAGTAAGGATAGGGTAGAGGAAGAGTAGGTGTAGGGGTAGGAGTAAGGATAGGGTAGAGGAAGAGTAGGTGTAGGGGTAGGAGTAAGGATAGGGTAGAGGAAGAGTAGGTGTAGGGGTAGGAGTAAGGATAGGGTAGAGGAAGAGTAGGTGTAGGGGTAGGAGTAAGGATAGGGTAGAGGAAGAGTAGGTGTAGGGGTAGGAGTAAGGATAGGGTAGAGGAAGAGTAGGTGTAAGACTAGGAGTAAGGATAGGGTAGAGGAAGAGTAGGTGTAGGGGTAGGAGTAAGGATAGGGTACAGTAAGGCGTTAGAGTAGGTGTAGGCCCATGAAAATTAACAATTTGGCAGCACTTTTCCTCAACATTTTTGAATGCCCCTCTTCTGAATCTGCCAGGTACTCTAACACCTCTAAAAGAGTATCCTTGTGTCATATGTTCTTGACAGCTTAAGAAAATCATTAGCCCGTGTTCATCAATCGTTAAACTCACTTCAATCATTCACATAATGCTGACAGATAGTCTTTCTCTAAACGTTTTAGTGGTGATTCAATGCCGATCTCCATGCCCGGTTTTTAAAGATATGACCTTGAAAAAAGGATGTTGAAACTGACCAATCAAATGAACCGTCATATGATCTCGATAGTCATTTGCAAATCATATTAGTCATGGTTAACAAGAAAGACTGCAAGTATGTGGGAGAGCATCATGGCGACATATGCCTTATATATTAACTATGCAACACCACACAATAAAGGCAGTGATTGTAAAATGTGATTGAAACAAGAAGTTTGAATTTTAACTTGATCACTAATGCACCGAGAAATGACTTGGCGCAGTAAATAGGTAGCCTTCTGTCCACTATGTCCCTAAACAAAGTCATCCAAACTCAGTGCCTGCTCAGCCCCTTCACAAGCTGCCAATTTTCACAAGGAAACCATACTTATCACAACCGTATGACTCTTTCAAAAAACTTAAGGGTATATGTCCACAAATTTGCTCTTTTTGGAAACTAATTCATACTATTTTTACAATTTCTGAACATTTTCCTATAAACTGCAATGTAAGAACCCATACGGGAGCTTTTGCTCCCGCATTTTGAAAATGCAATGCAGGCATGGACAATTTTCGTATTTAATTATAGCATCATGGTGTAAATTAAACAGACGAAAAATGGATGGCTGCTCTATGAGTCAGTTTTCTTGGACCTTAGGGTTTAAATGCATAAGAAAATGTAGTGGGAAAAGGCTAAATATTTATAACTTAATGTTGTAAAATAACAAGAATATCAAGGATTTTTCCTGCAATTTTGGGAAGGGGCCCTAGGGCTTTCTGATTGGGAAAATTAGCAACACACACTTCAGAATTTGGGAAATTTTCAAAGCATTCAAAGTTGATGATTTTTTCCAATTTGACATAGTTATTTAAGGTTAATCATTTTAAATAATTTAATAATACATGTAACTTATGATCAAAGTTAGACATAATTTCAAACAGCATAGTGTAACATATACATGGGAAAAGTCATAAAACTACAATGTTAAAAGTTTCAACATTTTATTAGTTTAAACCCGGTTCTTATCCCATTTCAAAAAGTACAACTAAAACTAAAAACCAAAACTTCAAAACTAACTAAACTGACTATTCTCTAGTGTGCAGCATATTTTATACTGAAAATCACATGACTGCAATTAAGAATAGAAAACACTGTCACATGACTTTAAACCAACAAGCAAATTCAGAGAATTTATGTCCCCCGTTACACAAATATAATCTGAGAAGCCACATGAACTTTCTAAGTGTAAATGCCCAAAAAATGACTAAGTTAAAATTGCGAAAAAGTGATAAAAATTAGGCTGAGGAATATATGCAAACCATATGCGTATCTTCAAAGCATTATAAAGACAACTGTAAAGTTTCAAAAGAATCAGAATGAAACTGTAGGAGGAGTTGCACACACAAGGTACCCCCCGTCCATTCACTTTCATTGTCAAAATGACCGAAAAATGACTAAGTTCAAATTGCGAACAAAAGTAATAAAAATTAATCTGAGTATCATATCCAAACCACATGCATATCTTCAAAGCCTGGTTAAGACATCTGTAAAGTTTCAAAAGAATCGGAATGAAACTGTAGGATGAGTTGCGCACACAAGCTACCCACTGTCCATTCACTTTCATTGTCAAAATGCTCGAAAAATGACTAAGTTCAAATTGCAAAAAAAGTGTGAAAAATTAATCTGAGGATTATATCCAAACCACATGCATATCTTCAAAGGATGGTAAAAACATCTGTAAAGTTTCAAAAGAATCGGAGTAAAACTGTAGGAGGAGTTGCGCACACAAGGTATATACTCTATAGGGGGACGGAAGGACGGAAGGACAGACGGACGGACAGAATGACAGAAAGCCAAAAACTATGTCCCTCCGCTTTTCTTCGAAAAGGCAGGGGACAATAAAATTTGTTAAATATTTAAAAGAACAACCCTTATAGTTTGAATGACACATCAACAAACCAATCAGAGAATCCTAAGATGATTCACAAGCTCATGACTATTAGAAATGTCTGGAATGTCTTATCAAATGTCAGAATCTCTAATTGAGGGTCTAACATACCTCTGGTGTGATTAAGTATCATTATATGACAATTCGTGACTTGATACTGTAAGTTCGGAAATATTCGCGAGAACTTAATTTTCGCTAATATTCGCGAATTGGTTGCCTCGCGAATTCAAAGTTCTCGCTAATAAAGAGTCACTATAAACGTTATAAAATACATGGACACTCACTCGCGAATTCAAGAACTCGCTAATTATTCGTAAATAGAAAATTCGCGAAATAAAAGTCACGCGAAAATTTCCGAACTTACAGTATTTAAATGTTAATAAAGGTAATGACGCGATTAGTGTCATTTGGGCATTTAACAAATACCTAATTGTTGACATTCAAAAGTAAATAACATGATTGCCCAATTTGTGAATTCCAGAGCAACATTAAGTCAATTACAAAATAGAATAATAAGGCAATGACATGTTGGCATATCATTCATATGTAAATACAAACGATTTAGACATTCCAAAAAATGTTAACAAAACAATAATTACTTTTTATTTCTGTTATGAAAGAGGAGTTAGAAAAGTGACATACTAGAAAGATAAAATCCTCTATTTTACAACAGTTTGATTTTCACAATATTTAGGAACTGTTGAGAATTATATTACAGCTGTGTTTGGGAATTTTTTTTCTCCCAATTGGGAAAAAGTCACCTAATTTCCATTGGGAATGCGGCCTTATTTCGGCCCCTGAGACACCCCCAAAAAAATCTCTGATATAATATCCATTAACTTTGAGCGTTCTGATCGTTGAATTATGATAAAAATGTAAGGACTTTTATTGTCCTGTAAAACAAGGAGTCAAGGCAATATATGAAGTCAGCCATAGGGAATTCATAGGGCTGCAGCGATATATCGAACACTCGAGTATTTGCGGTACGACTGTCATCAAGGTTTTGTTGATGTTTCTTGATATTCTTGTAGTTTTAAATTATTCTGTAATTTTGTGTTTGGGGAATTTGTATACTTTAAATATTCTTCAGTACGTTCCTGATACTTTGATTGTTTTTGTTGTTCTCATTATGATGACATAAAACACACACAAATCTCTGATCACAAATTTATTTACAACATAAGGTATTTACATGCCAAGCGAGTATTCCCTGATAATTGTCCATGTAGGTACATTTGAACAGGGGGGCAAGCCCCCTGCAAAGCTATGTATATTAATTCACAGTCACATCTTGCTATTTCTGCACAGCCATTCATATATTTAAAAATTCCTTGTTTTAGTTCTAATGTCAGAAATATCCTTTTTTCACAGTTTAGTTTTGCCAGTTTAAATACCCTATCATTGCTTTTGTTTCCTCATACATGTCTTAAATTTTAATTTATCAACTTGAGGAAATAGTACAAAAATTTCATAATTTTACTTAATTTTAAATGTTATTCCTTGAGAATTACCCAAGGCAGTAACCTACAAATTGGTTTTGATTATAAAACTGTCAGACCAATAATTTTTGGTGGGAGCTTTTGCTTTAATAATTTCCTTGTTATACGACGGCTGACGAACCAGCGTATCGTATCGCCACCTGCTTTTACACAAGGTTCGCGAACCTCCTTAGAAAAGATTTATGAAGAAAACTCTCCTTTTTTTTTAAGAAAACTGACATGTTTTGAGCAGAATTGCGTCTATAATTGTCCTATTATTTACGCAATGTTTCTAGGAAGCCATTCTATTAATAAATATATGTCGGAAAATCCAACTGTATGCATTCCTACTCAGCTGAACGGTGCACTGTAAAATCACGAGGAGCTGGAAACCAGACAAGCTAACGCGACCTTGGGATTAACACGCCGAAGAAGCATGCTTTATTGGCTGATTTATTTTTTTTCCGATATAGCGAGTGCTATACTGTACGGAATACACACCGAAAATAATGAAAATCCGACCAAATCGGTCCCGAAAACCTTGGACGCCAATTGTTTTTATGCGCAATTGTGTGCGCACAGCTCATTAATATTCATAAGTAGGCACTGGACAAAAAGTGCGGGAAATTTGGGGTGCATATTTTGTGTACTGACATATTGCACGCCTCAATAAACAATGTCAAAGGTGAAACTTAGCTGCATAATGCAGCCGTTTCAGCTGGCGAAAATCATGTGAACTGATGCGTTTAAGGATTATTTTTTGTAAGTGCTAATTTACGGGTAATTACAAAAGTTCACTGATTGCAAACCGTATTGCGTATTGCTGTACCTGTATCGCGAACTGTATTGTATCGCCTCCTAGGTGGCAATACGCAGCCCTAGGAATTCATCACAACTGAATGAAGGCTATCGAGATGACTATCGAGAATGTATTACGCGACAATATTACGTGGAGTGCAAATATGAAAAAATGTAACTCAAACTCGGGGTTAACGTTTGCTTCGCAGGATCTCCAATATAAAAAAAACTGCTAGGGCCATCCTTAAATGATTCTTTGTTTGCTGTGCTCCTACCCATCAATTTTAGTGTGGGTAGGTAGGCAGGTCATTTCTTTTTTTTTTTTGGACCAGAAAAAATATCTTTATAATTTGCTATATTATACTGAGAGGAACTAACCAGAGGACCAATGGTCCTGTAAACGCTCACCTGAGATCTGCTACATATGCAAATAAACATAGTTGAATATCATGGTATTTAGCGCCAGTGCAGGGGCAGATGAAGCCCTTGGGCTATTTGTTTTCAGAATAATCAATATTCTGTCCATTTGCCAATTTCTATTTTATTTATTCCCTTCAAACGACATGTTAACAGTTTTCCCAATGTTAATGCATTGGCACCTATGTTGACCTTGTCGTCAAATAGATCAAGGTCTCCACAGGGTCATGATTTATATACACATTGTAGTACTTTAGCCATCCATGCTTCATGACAAGTTTCTTTGAAATCGGTCCACCGGTTCCGGAGAAGAAGATATTTGAAGGGTTTTTACCATATATGGGCATGGCGGCAATCTTGGTCATGTGACCTGGATTATTTATATACACATTGGTTCCCCCTTCCTATAGATGCTTCACATAAAATTTGGCTTTGATTGGCCAAGTGGTTTCAGAGGAGAAGATGTTTGAATATTTTGGAAATATACATGCATACTGCCCCAGGGTGGGGGCATATGAGCTCCTGCGGACCAATCTTTTTCAGAATCATTAATATTCAGTCCTACTGTGCATTTCCTGCAGGACTTTCACTTTAAATGACATTTCAAAAGTTTTCCCCATTCAAATGCATTGGCGACCTATGTTGACCTTGCCGTAAAATAGGTCAAGGTCATCCTAAGGTCATTATTTATATACACATTGTGGACCTTGAGTCACTTATGCTACATGCCAAGTTTCAAGATCCAAGGCCTTTGGGTTCTGGAGAAGAAGATTTTTATAAGGTTTTACCATATATGGGCATGGCGGCCATCTTGGTCATGTGACCTGGATTATCTATATAATACACATTGGTTCCCCCTTCCTATAGACGCTTCATATAAAATTTGGCTTTGATTGGCCAAGCGGTTTAAGAGGAGATGATGTTTGAATATGATGGTAATGTACAGGTATATTGCCCCGGGGTGGGGGCAGATGAGTCCCTGGGGTCAAAATTTTTCAGAATCATCAATATCCAGTCCTACTGCCCATTTCCTGCAAGATTTTCACTTAAAATGACATTTTAAAATTTTTCCCCATTCAAATGCATTGGTGACCTATGTTGACCTTGCCCTAAAGAAGGTCAAGGTCATCACAGGGTCACGATTTATACACACATTGTAGTGCTTGATCCATCGATGCTTCATGCCAAATTTCTTTGAAATCGGTCCATCGGTTCTGGAGAAGAAGATTTTTGAAGGGTTTTTACCATATATGGGCATGGCGGCCATCTTGGTCATGTGATCTGGATTTCTTATATACACATTGGTTCCCCCTTCCTATTGATGCTTCACATAAAATTTGGCTTTGATTGGCCAAGCGGTTTCAGAGGAGATGATGTTTGAATATTATGGTAATGTACAGGTATATTGCCCCGGGGTGGGGGCACATGAGCCCCTGGGGTCAATTTTTTTTCAGAATCATCAATATTCAGTCCTACTGCCCATTTCCTGCAAGATGTTCACTTGAAATGACATTTTAAAATTTTTCCCCATTCAAATGCATTGGCGACCTATGTTGACCTTGCCATAAAATAGGTCAAGGTCATCACAGGGTCATGATTTATATACACATTGTAGTGCTTAAGCCATCGATGCTTCATGCCAAGTTTCGTTGAAATCGGTCCAATGGTTCTGGAGAAGAAGATTTTTGAAGGGTTTTTACCATATATGGGCATGGCGGCCATCTTGGTCATGTGACCTGGATTTCTTATATACACATTGGTTCCCCCTTCCTATTGATGCTTCACATAAAATTTCGCTTTGATTGGCCAAGCGGTTTCAGAGGAGAAGATCTTTGAAAATGGTGGACGACGGACGACGGACGACGGACGACGACGCCGACGGACGGACGCCGGGTGCCTCCCTATCCTATAACCTCACCTGTGAGCCTTCGGCTCAGGTGAGCTAAAAACTTAAGTTTTTTAATTTTTATACTTTGGGTTGGAACCCCGTAAGAATCGATTTGAACTGTCCAGTTATTCTTTTACTGACCGTCTGAAGGCGATTCTGCTGTGACTAGTTGTTATGTATGACAGTTACTTCTTGAAAGATGTGCATTCAGTACTGGTAAACTTCCCAAGGGAGTATGCCCAGGAAAGTATGATGTTATACATATGATGTTTACTTGTTGTCCTCAGCAATTATTTACTTTTAGTGTCCCAGATATTGGACATAAACAGGTTGTTTACTTCAGAATTTTCTAGAAATTTCAAATTGTTCTTTGACGGAAAAGTCCGGAAAAATCTGGAAGAACCTGGAAAGATGTAGAATCTTCTAGAAAAATCTTTTTTTATGTCAAAAGAATATTGTGGAATTTTCTGGAAGGATAATGGCCTCTCTAGAATATTCCAGAATATAAATTTTGGTAAACAACTTGTTATTTTTAGTATATGATATCATAGAATTTGCTGGAAGAATCCTGAATGTTCCTCAGTGCTATATAAGGGCTACAAATTTTCATAAGGACAATCTTTGGGTACTGTTACTATTAAGAAGTCAAAATCTATCTTACTGGAATTTAAACTTATTCTTGGATTACTTTGTGATATTCGATTCTGGATTGGGACATAGTGCTATTTTGAAACAAACTTTAATTCTTGGGATCAGAAACTGATACAGACTTGTGTTAAAAAATTCTGAGGGACATTCAGACATTCTTTAAGGGAATTAACATCTTGAAAGGTATTGTACATTCATTTTTGTTTGATTGTGTATATGCTTTTGATTGTTTCACATGTAATTACTGGTTAAATCACTTCTAAATAGATTTGTTAAATTTTAAACAAAGCTTGTTGCTGGCTAACCAACTTGTTGGTTTCCTTAATCTTCTAGTTACGCCTGGCACGTAACATAGTCTTTTTATTCCAGGAAAGAAATTACCAGAGTTCTAAAATCGATTTTACGGAGCCCAACCACCAAACTATGGAAAGTTTGAAACTTAAGTTTCTTGTTCCTCTCAGTATAGTAGATGTATATGGTTCAAAATAGGATATATTGAAGATATAACAGTATAATAAAACATTGTCAGAACATAAAAAAGGTTTTGGAAAGAATAACTTTGTGAAAATGAATCCTTGTTTTTTAGATTTTGGAAAAAAAAAAAAATTTTCCTCAAAATGGCCATAAAATTTTTTGGGTAGGTCAATTTTGGCGGGTAGGTAGGAGCACAGCAAACCAACATTTTTTTATGGTCGGCCTAGGGTGCGAATCATGATAGAAATCACGAGCTATGCAAATACTGCAGTAACCGACATGTGATATCTCCCTATTTGGAATTTCAAAATTTCCCTATATAAGTTATACATGTACATCTCCCTATTTCAAATTTCAGATCTCCCTATTTGAAATCAAGAATCATTCTCCCTATTTGGAAAAGTAAATCTCCCTATTTTGCTTCTTAGATGTATCACATGTATCATGGTAACGGAGCATCCGCAGTTACACACAAACTGAGTACATCACTTTTTGGCAAGCTGGTATCGACCACATGTCGATGGTCATTTACGAGTATCGGACAATGGAAATGATTTATTGAATTCCCTGGACAAGTTTGACAATTTATTTAGGTAAACAGCTTGACAAAATCAAAAATATTAATAAAGGCAACAAACCCCCTTTAATTCACCTTTTAGGTTATTTTAACTTTAGAGATATTGTATGGCCTGACAGACTCAACAAAGCTGGGTCATCAATGACTCAGACGGAGGGTCAGATTTTGATAGATATCACGAATGGCCATGGTTTGGAACAATTAGTCAATTTCCCCACCAGAGAAAGAAATGCTTTGGACTTAATTTAGACCTCTCTTCCTGGTCAGTTTGTAGACATTGAATTTCATTCCCCAGACAAGCTCAGTGATCATGACATTGTTTCTGGCACATTGAAAATTGCTATCCCCCCTATAAAGAAACCAAGGAGAAAAGCGCATCGTAATCAGAAAGGTGATTATGAAATCTCTACAGCAACAACTTTGTAGGAGATGTTAAGGCAAATACTAGAGATTTTTACAGGTACATAAACAGTCAGAAAAAAGATACCCAAGGTATTCCCCAGTTGAAAAAGAATTTAATGGTCAGTTCTCGTATGTTTTCACTAAAAGTGAATACAAACAGGTCCCTCTTCTGGATAGATCCGCCCAATCCATGCATGATATTGTGGTCACAAAGGAAGGGGTGACCAAACTTCTTAAAGGTCTTAATCCATCTAAAGCCTTAGGGCCTGATGAACTTCATCCCAGAGTCCTAAAGGAACTGGCAATGGAATTAGGTCCGGTATTCGCACATCTCTTCCAGCAGTCAATTGATACAGGGGAAATTCCTAAAGAATGGTCTCTTGTTAATATTTGCCCTCTCCTTAAGAAGGGCGACAGGTCACTTGAAATGGGATTGGGCTCCAGTAATGTGTCAGGTGTCCCTCAAGGCACCGTTCTCAGCCCCTTGCTGTTTTCCTTGTATATAAATGACATCTCAGCAGACACTGTGTCTGAAATAAGATTCTTTGCTGATGAAAGTGTTTGCTATTGTGAAATCAAGAATGAAGAGAAAACATTGAAACTTCAGAGAGACATTGATCGTTTAGGCAGTTGGGCTAGGAAATGGGGAATGAGATTTCACCCCGTCAAATGCAACATGATGCAGCTGAAAAATAAATGGTCTAATAAGATACAGGCTAACTACACCCTTGAGGGCACTGTACTGGAAAATGTTATAGGCATAAAATAACTGGGTGTAACTATCACAAATGATTTGAAATGGAATACTCATATTTCCAATGTTTGTACAAAGGCTAACAGAACTCTCGGATTCTTGAGGAGAAATTTGTATTCTTGTCCCCCAGATGTGAAAGAAGCAGCTTATAAAGGACTGGTGTGGCCTGTCTTGGAATATGGAAGCTCAGTGTGGGACCTTCACACTTTTATGGCCTCCAGGAAGAACTGGAAAAGGTCCAAAATCATGCGGCAAGGTTTGTGACAGGAAATTATGTTTTTGAAACTGGGAGCATGACTGGCATTTTAGGTCAACTGAAATGGGAATCTCTTAAGAAAAGGAGGAAGGATAGTAGACTTATATTGCTATACAAAGGTCTAAAGGGTAAAGCCAGAATACCAACAGATGACCTTATCCAAAGGAATAGGCCTTGTAGAAATCAACACTCTTTAGCTTTTCAGATACCTTCAGCTAGCAAAGAGGCGTACAAAAGTAGTTTCTTTCCACAGACTATCAGGGACTGGAATGACCTCCCTGATTCACTTATCTCCTCTGCTGAAATGTCTGATGACTGTGTGTCCAAGTTCGCTTCACTCATGCATTCAAGGGACTAATTTCTCCCCCATCCGAACCCCCTGGTGAAATAATGTCATTTGGCGTGTCACCAGTAAACTATTCAGATTCAGACTGGCTTCTTGTGCTAGAGGTCCGGGGTTTGATCCCCGCCGGCGGCGAGGAAAATTTGTTGGTCAGAACACCCTTCCCTTCGTGTCATATGCAGGAATGACATGATACAGTGTGCTGTCCTTCGGATCGGGACGTTAACTGGAGGCAGGGACAGTAGATTTACAGAGACCTGAAACTTCAGTACTGCTATCCAATGAAGCATGACTTGGAGTCAGGCGAGGTTTTAGAATATGCCCAATAGGTATTTACATGGAGAATAAGTAAGAAAATATGTGTTTATAGTGGTCAGTTTCTACGAACTACTCCTTCTTCTATATTGCATTTTTATTCAAGCAAAACATGTCATCTGTTTAAGCACATATTGGGCTGTTGTTTGATGTCAAGTTTGAATATATACACCAAAAATTACACCTAAACCATCTGTATAAAAATGAAGAAAAATTGTTTTCTTCCAGAAGACGATTTTTTGCCTCTTTTGTAACAGCCTTTTTATATAAAAGTATTCACTCAATCTATTTGAATTTTATATAAAACAACAGTGGGACAATTCATCTTTAGAATGGTATATTTCTTTTTAAGTTATGTTCAGTATGCTTGTAGGAGTATTTTGTAAAACACAGGCAGTGTTTGGAATATTTTGCCTTATTTAATAGCATAGTCGGCGGCCCCCGTGGCCGAGTGGTTAAGGTCGCTGACTTCAGTGTTCTTGATCATTCGTTCATCTCACCGCTGTGGGTTCGCGCATCGCTCGGGGCAGAATTCACATGTGGGACAAGCCAAGTTCTGCTTGCGGCAGTGTCGGGTGGTTTTTCCCCGGGTACTCCGGTTTTCACCCCACCTACCGATTGGCCCGTCTCATATAAACTGAAATAATCTTGAAAGGGACGTAAAACTGAATAAAAAAAAAAAAATTGCATAGTCAATTATTCGAATAACTGTCCAGCCCAGTCCAAGTGGCAAGACAAGCTTATTCCATAAAATAGGGCTAGAGTCCAATCACTTGTATTATAAGATCACTGCTGGAGGCCCCCTGTGCAGGAACAGTCATCCCCTGTGCAGGTTAAAGATCCCTACACCGGTTCTATCCTCATGCATGTAGGCTCATCCTGCAAACACAACAGAGTGTAACGGGGTCGTTCCGTTCCCTGTGCCACCCAGGGGCAAGTTCGGACCGATATAAAGTTCAAGACTAGGACAGGTGGCCGACTGTCAACGGTCGCAGTCCTGAGCTTTCACAAAGCAAACCCAGGTTCTTTTTACCAGGATTTTGGCGTTGGGAAGAAGGCAATGAAAACAAGAATGCTAGTTTGGAATGTTTTTCCGAGTACTTGAATAATGAAGACTTGATAAAACAGTGCAACGGCGAGGCCTAGAGAGACGCTCCCCCTCTGGCAGAGACCTTACGCAAAGAACCACCCCCTAATATTATTTTACCTGGGCAGAGACAAACCTACAGAAGTACAATGTAACAATGTTATCCACCCACCCATTTTAGAATTTAGACCTAAACTGAAGACAAGCAACCCTCGGTAGTGTGTGAGAAACTCACATTGCTTCCAAGAGAGAGCTTGAGAGAGAGAAGTGGCAGAGAACTTATCGAGTAGCTCGAATTTAGTACAATGCGACAACACAGTGAAGACGACGGCTTTTTTACGGCCAGGCTAACTTGCACGTGCTACCGGACTAATGAAAAAGTGGTTTACAATCAGAGCCAATCGTACAAGTTCGTCAAGGTCGGTTACGTCAAACTGAAATGGTGGATGGAAAACACGGGAGAGATAAAATAGTGAGAAAACAAGGATAAATGCCATAATTTAGAAGACTGCAGGTAAGACTTGCGTTAGAAACAAAGCATGGATAGCGAGACATGAGACTGCCAAGTAAAATAACACAAAATGCAAGTACTGCGACATAAAATGTTCTTAAAATGTGAAAAATAATAATGCAAAGGAAGCGTGGCAATATCCTGTTTTAGTCCCCGCGGGGAATAAAGTTTTTTTGCAATTTGTTTTTCTTTAAATTACATAAAATGAGGAGAAACCATGCTGATCAAGATCACCTAGACGCTTGCTACATATAAACGCACAGATTATGTTAATTTGCTGACCAATGAAAACTTCCGAAAAAAATATATTTGGCGGGAATACTTACCTTTTTGCAATTTATTCCGTAAATATTCAATCAGTATAAATCTTATTTTCTTTGATATTGCAATTTATTCCGTAAATATGAAAACAATAATATACTTTTATACGGAATAAATCGTATTGTCATTGATATTGCAATTTATTCCGTGAATGTGATCGATATCATCATACAGTTTATTCCGTAAAGGTTAGAAATTGCATTAGCCTAAAATCCAATTAACGTAATAACCTTAAGACTTAACTAATTTGATTTATTCCGTGAAAGTTAAGTGTTAAGTAACGATTTATTGACTAGGTCGAGTTGCTTATTATAGTGCCTCTAAAACAGGAAAATGCCAAGAAAGTTTACTCCCCAGGGGATAAAGTTTCTGACTTTTTACAGCAGAGAAAACATAGCTATTTATTACTATAATTTACGGAATAAATCGTATTTTCATTTGATATCATATACAGTGAAATGATTGTTTGTTTTAAGGCATAAAAAGATCGAGAAAGATTATTCCCCGGGGAATAAAGTTTCTAGACACTTGAATACCGACTTCATCCTAGTATGTTAAACTTAGCAATGTCAATAATCGAGATTACGTTTAAGACACTTCCCCCAAAACATTTCCGAGCCCTATTTTCTTGCATTTAAGGCCCCCCAAGAAAACCCTCTTCCCGGGAATACTTCCCTTGCAAGGCATGGTAAAGTTTCTTCAATATCGTCGCTATATATATACTCCTGTTTTATCCCCCGGGGGATAAAACAGGAGTATATATATAGAGACGAAATTTTAGATTCTTCATAATGCCACGCAATGGAAGTATTCCCGGGAAGAGGGTTTTCTTGGGGGGCTATAATTGCCAGAAAACGGGGCTCGGAAATGTTTTGGGGGAAGTTTCTTAAACGTAATCTCGATTATAGACTATGTCGATTTGCGTATAATAGTGCCTCTTAAACAAGAAAATGCCAAGAAAGTTTACTCCCCGGGGGATAAAGTTTCTGACTTTTTCACAGCAGAGAAAACATTGCTATTGTAAGTCATAGTACTGTAATTTACGGAATAAATCGTATTTTCATTTGATATCATATACAGTGAAATGATCGTTTGTTTTAAGGCATAAAAAGATCGAGAAAGATTATTCCCCGGGGAATAAACTTTCTAGACACTTGAACACCTACTTCATCCTAGTATGTTAAACTTAGCAATGTCAATAATCGAGATTACGTTTAAGACACTTCCCCCAAAACATTTCCGAGCCCCATTTTCTTGCATTTAAGGCCCCCCAAGAAAACCCTCTTCCCGGGAATACTTCCCTTGCAAGGCACGGTAAAGTTTCTTCAATATCGTTGCTATATATATACTCCTGTTTTATCCCCCGGGGAATGCAGGTTTCCGGTTCCGGCGAAGAAGGATCGTCAGAATTCTCTCTCACAAAAGAGAAGTTTTCTTTCTTTATTTGTGTTTATAATTGTTTAGATTTCAGCTTAGGTTGATTGAGACCAGTGAAATATACTTGCTGGTCGCCAATTTATTGACAAATTCAAAGTTTATTGAGGATTTTTGCCCTTTGAAAATTTTCCCGCCATTCACTATACAGTGGGTGGGGTATTCGAGAAAAAAAAAATAAGTGCAGAAATTGACTTTGCTCTGTCAGAGTCTTTGAGTCAGAATAGTTTACTGGATTTTGAGCTTATCAGTCCTTGCATTTCCTGTAAGTGACACATTAGGTAGGGAAACCACCCAGCCAGGTGTTTACTTGCAGCTTGTTTGAAGTGCTTTGGATTTCTGTCAAGATTTCTTGCTCACTGATCAGTGCCAGCCAACTTGCGCGTTTGGTCAGCTAGATCGCTAACCGGCTGGTATTGTGAATTGTGAGCTCCCCCCCCCCCCCCCCCCCCCAAAGTAACCCGGTAGATCTTAGATATTTTGACTGTCACTTGTGGTTGCTTATTCAGATTGTTGTTGTTCAAATTGTATTTATCACATAATGTTCTACAGGTTGGCCTTGTTCCTTGCTTTAGGCTTTTGTTTTTGGAAGTGGGTTAACTCTACATGTTCCTTGGACCCGAACCATGACTGCAACATTGGTACCGAAAAAACTTCTGGCAATATTTCACACTTTTTGGCATACTCAAGGAAGCTTGGCAATCGCAGGAGTTCTGAAGGTCTTCAAAGTTTTAAGCCCTCCAAGGGAACCAACCTGCTCACCCTCATCATCTGGAGACATTGAAATGAATCCAGGTCCCAGGTTCCTGTGTCGGCTATGCAAAAAATACTGTAAAGCTACCGACAAATTTGTCACATGCAATGACTGCGAAAAGCGCTTTCATGCGACATGTGCAAATCCCAGCGAAAAAGAACTTTCCAGTTTGGAAAATGAAAATGAACCTTGGTATTGTTCAGACTGCAAAGCAGACTGTGGTCTTTGCAGTGGGGCTGTCTTAAATAGTCACAAGGCTGTTCAATGTGACAAATGTGAAATGTGGGTCCACAATAAATGCTCCCTTGTCTCAGATAACCAGTATGAAAATATACAAAATTCAAATTGTTCATGGATTTGCCCAAAATGTGACTTCTTCAACTTTTCGGATTCATTCTTTTCTGATCAATTAAACTTGGAAGAACAAAATAGATTTGCTCCATTGTCAAACGATAGTAGCTGTGGTACTAAAACATGTGGTTCAGGTACAAACAAAAATAAATTTATCAGTGGGTTAAAATTCTCAAGCATAAATATCAATAGTATTAGAGGTAAAAAACTTGAGTTGTTGGCATTTCTTGATCTCCATCAACCTCAGATTGTTGCAATTCAAGAAACTAAAATTGACAACACTATTTCAACTTCAGAATTGTTCCCAGAAACTTGTCCTTACAATGTGTATAGAAAAGATAGAACTCTTGACGGCGGTGGTGTGATGTTACTTATACACAAAGATATTCCTCATATGCCGATCACTGAATTGGAAAACGGCTCCGAATCAGTTTGGGTAAAGGTATTTGCGAACAAAACTTCACATTTTGTGGCAAGTTGGTATCGACCTCCAGATGGTAAGATAGAGGAACTTGAGTTATTCAAAGACCAACTTGAAAAGGTGAAAACTTTACATAAAGGAAACAAACCCCCCTCGGTCCATGTCATGGGTGATTTCAACTTCAGAGATATTGTTTGGCCAGATAGACTCAACAAACTAGGTTTTTCATTGAGCGTGTCTGAAGGTGCAAAGTTGGTAGAAATTATAAGTGACCACGAATTGGAACAGGTAGTGCACTTCCCCACAAGAGGACAAAACACATTGGATTTGATTATCACTTCACTTCCCGGACAATTTGTTGATATTCATTCCCCGGACAGGCTTAGTGATCATGACATTGTCTCTGGAACTTTGAAAATAGTTATTCCCCCCATCAAGAAACCTAAGAGAAAGGTGTATAAATATCAGAAAGGTGATTATGAATCTATGAAAGGTGATGCCCTTAAATTTGCAAAGGAGAAATATTTCAACGGTTACTCTGGCACACGGTCGGTTCAAGAAAACTTTAATTTGATCACATCTTTTATCCAGGAATCAGTGGATAAACATATCCCATCAAAGACTCGTCGCTCAGTTTCCTCAGTCCCATGGTTAACTCCTGAAATAAGAAGAAAGATTCGTAGAAAAAATGCAACTCACGCTAAAGCGAAGAAAACTGGGAATGCAAAATTTAGAACGAAATTTGAAACTTTGAGAAGAGAAATCAAAGCAGATATCAGAAAACAGCATGAGTTGTATGTAAATAACTTGGTTGGTGATGTTAGGCTAATCCAAGAGATTTTTATCGGTACATAAATAGTCAGAAAAAAGACGTTCAAGGTATCCCCCCTTTGAAAAAGCGAAATGGAAGTGGTCTTGCTGAATCAGATTTTGAAAAGGCTGGTGAATTCAATGGTCAGTTTACGGATGTGTTCACCAAAACTGAACATAGCCAGGTCCCTCTTCTGAATAGAAAAGCCCCGTTTATGGAAGACATAGTGGTATCCAAAGAAGGTGTCACAAAACTTCTGAAAGGTTTGAACCCGTCGAAAGCTTTAGGTCCTGATGAGCTTCATCCCAGAGTCCTTAAGGAATTGGCATCTGAGCTAGGTCCTGTTTTTGCACATCTTTTTCAACAGTCAATAGACTCGGGTGAAATCACCAAAGAATGGTCTTTAGCAAACATTTGTCCCCTGTTCAAAAAGGCTGACAGGTCTCTTGCTTGCAACTATCGTCCAGTTTCCTTGACCTGCGTACCCTGCAAACTTCTGGAACATATAGTGTGTTCTAATATCATGTCCCATTTGGATCATCATAAACTTTTGTCAGATAGGCAACATGCATTCAGGAAATCCCACAGTTGTGAAACCCAGTTAGCTACAGTGATTGATGACTGGGCAAAAATCTTAGACAATCAAGGTCAGGTTGACACATTTATCTTGGATTTCGAAAAAGCTTTTGACACTCCTCCGCATGAACTCCTTAAAAGCAAATTGTTCAGTTATGGAATTGGTGGGAAGACAATTAAATGGATTGATGCCTTCCTTTGCTATAGACAACAAAGAGTTGTGGTTAATGGCGTTAAATCAGACTGGGCTCCTGTTGTATCTGGTGTCCCACAGGGCACCGTTCTCGGCCCCTTGTTGTTTTCGTTGCATATAAATGATATCACCTCAGATATTGAATCGGAAATCAGACTCTTTGCTGATGATTGTGTTTGTTATCGTGAAATTAAGAATGTGGAGGATACAGTGAAACTTCAGAAGGATATTGATCGATTAGGTAGGTGGGCCAGGAAATGGGGTATGAGATTTCAACCTGTCAAGTGCAACATGATGCAG